>CM071936.1:13604946-14300779 GCA_016081115.2 Rehmannia glutinosa | reverse complement strand
ATGTTTTTATTTTTGTTAGTATGCATGTTTTTATTGCAAATGAGTTTTCATTATTTTTTAAATTTAGGTCTTCAATATATTTGTGAGTTTCATAATTTTTTAAAAGAAGACCTTGCAGATATTTTTAAAACTCTTGTGCATTTTTATAGACTAAAGTATGTTATCATCTCTTATGGATTTTTATGGCATGAGCTTACTTGTGATATCCCCAGCCTACATTTTTATCATTATGATTTGTGCTAGATTTGTTTTAAGAAGTATGTAGGATTTACATATTTTTTCAAATGGCCATTTATGTCATTATTTGTCAAGAAAGGCATAAATTATCGAGGTACATTTACTTGTGTTATTCTTACTCTTATAGACTCGATATATGTATTGCCATGTGCTTATGTGCTTATTTTTATAGTATTTCATACAGAAGTGCCATTAAGTAGATTTTTAGATTTTTTTTAAAAAAAAAGCACTATTCGATATTTGATTGCACATTTGCTTTGTTCAAAATACTTCTTTTTAAATGAGGTCTCAAATTATATGCTATCGGATTTTCAAATTTCAAAAAGACCTTTTGTAGCTTTCTTAAGCTTATTTGAACTTGCATGATTTATTAAACTCTTGATGATCTTCTAAATGCATAGTATGTGTTTCTTGCTTCATGGTCTTTATATATAGTGTCTATTTCTACTATGCTCTTATGCGAGATATTTTTGTGATTGATGATTGAGGCATGTTTTACACTTGGGCTATTTTTTTCGCTTATATAAGCGTGCTTGTGTAATGAGTTTGTCAAGTTGTGTAGATGAGAAATGAAGTACTCCAAATATTAGTTACCTCAAAATATTGGGATGTAAATGTTCTATTATGAACACCTTAGATCAATTGGATGCCTTATGATGATAGTGATGAAGAAGACAAAAAGGGTATTTAGGAACAAACTCGATGACCAAAGCAATATTGGTCGAACTAAGGCAAGGTTAGTAGCTCAAAGGTATTTTCAAGAAGAAGGTAATCAATTTTGATGTAACATTTGCACTCATAGCACATTTAGTAGCTATTTGCATTTTTTGCCTATTCTTGTTTTAAAAAAACAATTTCAAGCTTTACCAAATGGATGTTAAATCCAACTTTCTAAATGGTTTTATTCAAATATAAGTCTATCGGAGTTTAATATTTTAGGCCAAATGATTTTATAAAAGGCCTTATGCGACGGTTGATAGACTTAGCTATTTTTGCAAAAATGATTTTACAAAAGGTAAAGTTGATACTTACACTTCTTGTTTTTTAAAAAAAAAAGAGCGAGTTGTTTACGTGTGCAAATTTATGTTGATAATATTTATGGTGCTACTAATAATTATTTGTGCAAGATATTTTTCCAAGTCAATGCAAGGTGAACCTAAGATGATCATGATGAGGAAGCTCAAATTTGATCATTGAAATTCAAATTACTGCCAAGAAGATAGTTACATTTCAAAGAACTCTTGAAGGAGTTAAGGATTGAAGAAAGAAGAACTATCTCAACCTCTATGGCTAAAGATTGACAAAGGTTGAGAAAGACATATCGGTCGACAAACAAATTCGAGGTATGTTTTCTTGTATTATTTCTATTAGACTCGACATTTTATATGCCATATGTCAATATGCTCGACTTCAAAAAACTATCCGAACGAATCTCATTAAAGTGCGTTAAAAGAAATTTTCAAGTATTTAGCGAGCTTTTTCTTATGACTTGTTGTATCCAAAGCTTTAAACGTTTCTTATTTTTGGGATAACAAGTCCGGTATTTATTATATGGTTTTCCGTATTCAAAATATAGTTCGCACTGTCGAACTAAACATATTGAGATTCGATATTCTTTTAAAAGGGATTGAGTTTTTAACAAAAACTTGAGATGTGTTTAAATCCGTCTCAGGATAACTCGCGGACTCTTTAATCGTTAACCGCTGAGTATTTTACCTCATTTCGAGCTTGTTTATGACATAATGTATATTGAATGAGGTCTCGTTAGCATTTTGCACGTTTTAAAACTTAGGGGCGAAAAATCGGATTTTTGGATCAAATTTCGAATTTCAAAAGAAATGAAAGCGATTGGGTTGCGAGGTGAAGGCGACCGATCGCCCACCTGACTCGACCGTTCGCCCATGCCCTGGGTGGGTCATGCCTTGGAGATTTTTGGTTAAAATTGTTTCGTTTCCAGGACTTTGGCATTTTGGCCCTTTCAACTCTATTTTCGTCCCTTTGACATTTTCACACAATTCACTTCAAATGTGTTTTGTTGCATAAATTATATATTTTGGGGATTGTCTTGCTCGATTATCATCATCATTGCTCATCTTTACCCGATCGAATGGTAAGAATTTCACTCTCTTTAGCTCAATTAGGTTGAACCCTTGAGTTTATGGCTTATATGTATTTTTCTTGATGCAATTCATATATTTTTGTGATGAGCTTATTAATTGTTGATGATTGACATTTGTTAAATTGCATTTGGTGATGAAAAACTTGGCTTGATTTCATTTACAAGGGCTATATGTATCTTTCTCAATTTTTGACGTCCGCCAAGTGTTCGATAAAACGTTTCAATGAAAAATTCATCACCTACATGATTCTCTCGTTTTCAAATGACTTATATTTTTATAGAGATCATGTTTTGCAAATCTCATAAGTTTTCATAAGCTTCTACAAGTCGTCGATTCGACTTTTCCCTCTATTTGGTTTAAGAGCTTCAATGTTCAAAATAGCTCGATACATCGGTTTTTAGTTGCGCACTTTGATATGAATATATGATGTATTTATCTTGCTAACATTCTTTTTGATGATTCCAAAGGGGAGAAACGAGGTTATAAGCTCTTTAGCTCAAAGAAGCTAAGATAAGCTTTTAACGAAAAGAAGCTATAAGCTATGGCTTCATAAAGCCGTAAGTTGTGGATCATATTTAGTCCACTTGGTGCATTATGGTTATGTATGAATCATGGTCCGTTGGTTGTAGTATGGACTTATATACGTTTAATGATGTCTCTTTGACATGGGGAGCTTTTAAGTTTTTGATACTTAAGTTCAATATCGAAAAGCTAAGATTTTAGCTTATGTTGAAAGTTGCTTCTATATTACTCTTGTTGTGCATATTGATAGAAAGAGCATTTGCTATATGTGTTTGAATATCTCTACTCCCATCCTTTGTGTTTATATTGCGCGGAATGTTGTCGCTCTCAATGGATATTTAGTTTTGACCAGGAAAACTAGTTTTGTTTTTCAAAATCGCCTCTCAAAATTGTTTTGTTTTCAAAATCGGCCTTGTTAAATTGTTTTGGTTTGTAATCATCAAAAAGGGGAGATTGTTTGATAAATGGTTTTATCATGATTTTGATGATTTTATTTTTTACAAAAAACAATGTTTTTAAGGTTGTCCAAATACTCCTAAATGATTTAAAATGGTTTTTAATATTTCCGAAGTATTTCTTCAAGTTTATTTTCGACTAAATTGGACAACGCTTTTTATGATTTTGAGTTAATATGTTTTTACATCAAAACAATGTTTCAAAAACTGTCGGCCCTAATACTCCCGATCGGTCTAAAATGTTTTACTATTTTTGGAGTATTTCTTGGAGTTTATTTTCGAGATAAAATTGGACAACACTTCTGTCGTAAGTCGACTAGGTTGCCTAGAGGGCAACCCGCACTAAGGTATACGTTGAAACTAAAAAATAGATCAAGTTCTTTAGCAGGTCGACACGACTGCAAGTTGGCAATTCTCCTTGTTCTTTCCTTGGGGAGGTCGACCGGTTGGGGTAGGGTCGATCGGTCGGACCCCCATCGACCGGTCGCCGGTGTAAAATTTATGTGTACTTTTCTAACGTCTATTTGTGCTTGTGACCGGTCGCCTCAAGTTTGATGACATATTTCGGATAGTTTTGACATATAACTTTCCTTAATTTTGGGATGGATTTCTAACAGCTCTTTTCTTCAATTGTCTTGCAATTTTTCTGAAATTCATGTCTCCAAGAGGAGCCTATCATGTACAAGACATCTTCTATAAATAGAGGAAGAATTGAAGCAACACAATAAAGAGAGAAAACTACAACACAACAAGATACACTCAAGAATACACTTGTTCTTACATTGTCTTATTTCTTGCATTTGTAATTTGCACTAGCTATTCACTTTCACATTCTTGAGGTCAGGCTTTTCTTGATTACACTTGCACTCTATTGTATTATCAATTATCGAGTTGTAATCTTTAATTTGGGTAATCATTCAACACAAGATATCCTTGTGAGTGTTCTTGTGGTAAGAACACACTGGGTGATCTAGGTGTTAAGTGTAAAGAAGATTGTGGTAATCTTCTTTTGAGGTGTTGAAGAATTTGGTATTCTTCAAGGTTGAAGATTGTGGTAATCTTCACAAGGTGCCGATTGGAGATTGTGGTAATCTTGAGAAGAGATTGTGGTAATCTCAAATGTGGTGTTGAAAGAAGAGTGTGGTGCTCTTGGCGGTGTTGTAAGTTGAATTTGTATTAATTTTGGTAATTAATAAAATTCTTTTTCTTTGAAATCCATCCCGGATATCTTGGGGTGGTAGAGGATTAGGCCCTAGGTGGGTTGAACCTCTATAAATCGACGTGTGTTGTTTGCATTCCGCACCTTTATTATTGTGTTTGAGCATTCGGTTTTAAAAGAGGCGAAATTGAAAAGATGGAGATAATCTATTCACCCCCTCAGATTATCGTAGCCTCTTGGACTTACAACCGTTTCACCGAGAATATTGGGCGAGAGGCGAACGAATATGCGTTTAATTTATTTTTTAATTATGCCCTGACGGATGTACATAGTTATAGTATACCTAATATTGGGAGCCACCTTGTACAAGCAATACTTATTTTTTTCGTCGTATGTGTTGGAATTTTGTGTTCGATGTAACTGAAAATGTGAAAATCTGGCAGGAAACCCCAAAACAACGCAATTTCCGCTGCAATGGCGTCAAGTACTTTAGGATACTGTAGAATATATTTTTGTATAAGTCTTTTCATTGATTGATTGAGGGCGTAGGCGGAGGAAATGGCTATTGAGGATGCCCCGTATGAAATTTTGCTAATCAATCATGTTGGCCACAACGACAACGTTGTCCAGAATGAGAACAACAATGAAGATGAAGACATGTCGGAGCCGGAGGTGATTGACCCCGAGCCTTTGAACACAGGCTACGCGTGTTTAAAATGTATTGTTGAATTCTGAATGGTATATGTGATTTGAAACGGATTGGAGCAAAGTGTTATTAGCGAGTTAAATTATATTGTCTTTAAATATTTGATATTTCAATGTTTGTGAGTTGTAGTTCACCTTATGGGTTGTTTCGTTATCATCATTTTGAAAGTCTCTCCTAGTGTTGTGAACGTGTATTCCGAAAAGTGTAATATTGATGAACTGTGTAGGTTAAAATTGGAATGAATTGTATGCGTAGAATGCTGTGTTGACATTGGTTTCATATTTATGTCTCCTCCAATATCCATTTTTGTTGATAAGTGGCCGTTATTTCGATTTGTGCAACCATAAACTATTGTTGAGCCATTGCAAGCGGAGGCCTCGGATGTCGATACAACCCCATCCATAAGGGTATTCCAATACGACTTGATAAGACATTGATCAAGATCACGGAACCCACATTTCTTAATTTAACAATATCAAAAAGTAATTTTAATTACATATAGTTGTGTTAATGTGTGGATAAACATTGCTTCCACAAACGGACATAAGGACCAAAGTATTCTATGAAAATGGTACATATAACGAGAAGCTTCCACAAAATCTAGTTACATACCTTTATGTCATTTCTATCCATATTTTCTGAGAAAGCTGGTCAAGTATCATGCAGCCACCCCACTTGGATGACCTTGTGTCCAACTTTTACAATTGTGAAGGGTTCACGGGTTTTACCAGTATGCAATGTCCATGTTAAAAAGTAGTGCAATTACATCTCAGTACATGGCAGGTTTCATGACAGATTCACAGTAGAACAATTTACAAATACGTATGTAGGGTATTCCCATTTATTACTATCCATATAAACACAATTGCAAACAATTGCGGTGTGAGGTATATGTGGTAACTATTCTCCACTATTACTAGTACATTATTTAAGAGGAATCATTGAGCTATTAGTAGATAGTATAAACAATGGCATCATCTGTATGCACCTCCACAATTATCGAACATATGGTGAAGGTATGGAGCGATGAGGACTTGCTGAATTTGCTGACGTACCTGTGCGAGGCAAGAGACAACGGCGACACGTCGGACCCAACTTTTGCCATTGAAGTATGTCGAGGGGCGGCGGAATGGTTGACAGAGATATCGTCGACTCACGTTAACTATGATATGGTAACAACCATAATACGTAAAATGCGAAGCGATTTTACAGAGTTCAACAACTTCAAGAACCTGCCGGGAGTAACATTTGACAAAGATCTAAATTTGGTTACAGTGGACTGTCAATACTGGGATTGCATTTTACGAGTAATTTTCTTCCCATGCAAACTTACTCGTATGACAGAATCAATTTCCACCACTTCTCCTATTCATTGAAATTACAGTGCAAACCCTGTGGCACTACACTGATGGGGTGTTTACTATTTAACTATATTGTCATCGGTTTTTTTCCAATTTAACTAATGACAAATTATTGCATTAGAGAGTTCACCAACATAGGTTTTTCGCACACTGAGGTTTTCCGCACTATGAAAGTATGAGTACTATATTTCTTTCCAATGCATTTGCGGATCTTGGTGATTCGGGTGACGATGGGGGAACTCCCAACCATTTGATGTTGTCCGTGACAAACAAATCATTTCGAGGTACCATACGGTGAGGATTGAAATAGGTTACAAACCATTGGGGATGTGAATTTACAAACGAACAATCGTCATATTTAATTAAGTCGTTTTGTACCCTACTAATATGCTTACCTCGTTGTTTAAGTAGGTAAGCATGGTAGTATGTATTTCAACCGTGTTGTTTATTTTTTTTGCGTAATGTGGTTTGGAAAATGTTTTCTTCTACGGACGGTGGCTATGCACGACGTCTTTGTGGTAGGATTTACAAAGTTGTAAGTCGTTTCTTATATTATATAAGTTGCCCTTTTAAGGGAGAACATATTCTACATAAATCTAGGCTAATTCATTAAACTAATGCTATTTGAAAATCTAATTAACCAAATAATGTCAAAATCATATTAATTAATATCTTAGGTGAAAAATGGATGTTACACCTATGTTTTCTCAATTTTTATTTATTTAACTTCAATTTTCAGAAAACATAGTTATGAACTCTATTTTCTCAGTTTTTATTTTGTTTTATTTCAAAAAATTTAAACAAACATATTCTTTAATTGAATTAATTTCAGTTATAATATTAATGTTTGAAATAAAAAATAGTTTAACTAAATTTTTAATTTACAAACTTGAAAACATATACACCATTTCTCGGATAAGTGTAACTTTATTTTGCTGGATAAATGGTGTCTAATTACCTGTTATGTGTCCAATTTGATACACAACTTGGTAGACAGGATAAATCCATGCACTTCAAAGAAAAACAAACAAAAAACACATGCCCATTCGTGCCATGTTCCCAAAAGAAGGTATAGTGGGCTAGTGGCATAATATTGATGTGCATATTCAACATTCAACAAAATGGCACCGCTGGTTTTGAAGTCATGAAATAATCTATGGTTGGTATGACTTCATACCTGCTTTTAATATGACCATAAAGTGTTGACGTGGAGTACGAAAATTTCGTTCACTAATGTAACAGTAAAAAAAACATCCTTCAAACTTATTGTCATGTTAAAGCACCTAACACCACTTAAAAATTATAATAAAATAAAAAAAACAAACAAATAGTCACAGAAACCGATGCACTCTTCTTACATGAATTGAAAAGAAAGAATTCACATAATCATTACATTATAATGGAATCTGATTCAACAATATTTATTCCTACAATATTTAAATACAAACATCACATCCAAACCCCAAAAAAATTTCATATCCAATCACAATTCTCTCTAAAAAACATCACATCAACTGTCATCATTACATATCCATTCACACTCTCAAAATTTTTCAATTATCTCTTAATTTTTTTTTCACTTTATTCTCTAGCAAAATGAAAATTTTCAAAATGAAAGTACATTCAATCGCGCCCTAAGGTTCCTTATTCCGGTTGTAAAGCGGAATAAGAGGGGGGCATGTTGGCCCCTTGCCTACTCCTTTGTCTAATGAGGTATTAAAGAAACTCTTTTCTACAAACTCTTATAAAAAAATCATACTTTCTATCCATTTTTCCTGGTTTTTTACTAAATTACCCTTGCCTTTTTATTCCTTTTAAACACTCCAAACAATAAATCTTCTATCTCTTATCTCTTTTTCTTGCCACCAAAAATAATTTAAAGATGATATTCACACTATAAATTTATATCGTGGAACATGTAGACGATATAAATGCAATATAGCTGGAAGATGTTGTGTAGTAGGTTGCTACGATATGATTTTCATGTGCCATGATATGCATCATAATGTGAAAACCAACGTCACAATATGAATTTATAATGCGGCAACCTAGCCACGATAGAAATTTCAACCATGGTAGTTGTTGACATGATATAAATTCCTATCACGACAACTAGTGCCAACGTGGTTCTTCTGATTCCACGATAAATTCTCCCCTTTGCGCCTCATAATAAGAACTAGTAGGTTGATGGATCATTACCCTGATGATAGAAGGGTTCTCTATCTAGTGTGTGAAACAAACATAAAACAACGATAAAGATAAGAACTACCTTAAGATAAGTCCCGCGTCGAGTGCCTTGATTGACCGGTTTATTAGGGTCCAATGAGCTCTCAAATCATGCACCGAAATGGGGTTGAAGAGCTAATAATTTTTCCCAACGAGGTGAAGGGCCATCGGCTATTGTGGCAACAATGCCACAATAGCTAGGTTGGGGCGTGCTTTAGTTGGTCAAAATAAAAAAAATTGAACTTGAATGGGTCTCCAACTAAGACCACTCGACCGATCTCATCCACTTGACAATTCATATAAAAGTACAAAAGAGTTTTCTTCTAAGTGTGGGTTAAAAAAATCCCCTTATCCAAAACGAGCACTTTAACCATTTCTCCTAATGTGAAAATATGTGTAAGTTATGTAAGTGGAATTTTGTACATGAATTTCTAGAGTCCAAGCGAAATTTTGGAGTTGTATTTGTTGAATATGGCCCAATTTTGTATTGGCCCGACATTTGTTTCGGCCCCATTTAGTGACTAAGCCCAAAAGCAACCAACCCTCTCATATCACCTGTGCAACCCGACCCGAGAATTAAAAACGGATCCTTTTTCATTCATCCCGACCGTCCATTTTTGGGGTTTTTATCTTGGCCATTCAGTCCCAAGTTAAATACACCTATTCCCCCAAACCCTAACTGTAGCAACTCAACAATTTATCCCACTCTCTCTAAACTTGCAGCGACTGTGTGCTCTCCCTCTCAAATCCCATCGTCTCTTTTGATTCTCTGTGAATCTTGTGTGAGCTTTGAGTATTTTGTGAGCTGTGTGTTCGATTGAGCTATTGGTGACTGTTCATTTCGAGGGGTTTGGATATTTTTGGGTTTCGGGCTTGTTTATCTGGTGGGTTTTCGGGTGATTAGAGGGTTCGGACGGCTGTGGGCTTCGGTATCACGTTGGTGGCCAACTTTGGGTGCATCCGATTTCGTAGTCGACGGTGAAGGGACCGCTACACTCAACCTGAGCCTAAGTCCCAATCGACTACTAAGCTTCGTGCTTCAAACTGGTGATCTCCTTCATTTTGCTTTTAATATTTTAGTTCTATTTTAGAGGTTTTACTGATTTCAGTTTTTTGCCTTGTTGTTGCAGCAGTTCAAAACGGAAGAAGGCATCATTTTTGCACGACAGGTGGTAAAGGGTTTCTGATTTTCCGTAGTTTTGGGTACATTTTGACCTTTAGATTTTCGCATCTCGTTTTTGCTCCTTTGCTTCGGTTTGGATGGGAAAGTGCCTTCCTTTGTGCGTGTGCATCGCACGACTTTATTTTTCTGGTTCATTGCATTATTAGAATAAGGCACGTAATCCCTAATCCCTACCCGTATGATTATTACGTAATAGTTAAGTTGTTGGACTATTGTTGAATGGCTATGGCGTTCGTCAGCGATAAGCGGGTCGATACCTAACGGTGGTATCGGAGCGCATCCCCATTGTGTGATGCGAAACCCTTATCCTAGGGTTTCGCTCGCTAAAAGACTTTAACTCCCCTTTTACTGCTTTTAGTGGTGTAGCCGCTTGCCGCGGGTTTATCGCTTGCGTAGTGTAAATACCGCTTGTCGCGGTTTATTTGCTGGGTCTTTATTTGCTGGGATTCTGTGTGATCACTTATTTGCTCTTACGTGGTTGATCGTCTTTTTAGTTTTTTTATTTAGTATAAAAGAACTCCGAGCGAAAAAGTCGCTTGACCTACACCGCGAGTGTAGTGGAATCTGTGGTGCGAGGGTTCTGTTGTGTGGCCTTATTTTTTCGCCACTGCTTTTCTCGAAATCTGTGTTTTTTGCTGGTTCTGTGCTTATAATCTGCATTGTGTGCTTTGTGCTTCTTAAAAACTATCATGTTTTTGAAAATGGCAATGCCTAGTTATATTCTTGAACCTTTTAATGGAAAAACTGATTTTTCGATTTGGCAACAAAAAATGAAAGGCATTTTAATTCAACAAAAAGTTTACAAGGCTGTGTGTGGTGTTTATGCCAAAAAAGTTACCGCTGAAAAGAAAGTTGAAATTGATGAGTATGCATATTCTTCTATCATTTTGAATCTTTCTGACTCTGTGCTTAGGAAGGTTGGTAAACTTGATTCTTCAAAAGCTTTGTGGGAAAAATTGCAAGAATTGTATCTTGAAACTTCTTTTAGTAGTGTTTTTTACTTGAAAAATTCTTGATTTAAACTTGATTTGAACAAAGAGATTGATGAAAATTTGGATGTGTTTACCAAATTAATTCAAGATATTAAGTTGACTGGTGATAAGAACATTGATGATTATACTCCTATTGTGCTTTTAAATGCAATTCCTGAATCTTACAGTGATGTTAAATCTGCTATTAAGTATGGTAGAGATTCTATTACTCTTGACACTGTTGTGAATGGCTTAAAAAACAAGGAACTTGATTTAAAAGTCAATAAGGGGGTAGGAAGAATTCCGGGGAGGTTATGCATGTTCGGGGTAGGTCCCAACATAGGTTTGGTAACCACCAAAACTCTGATAATCATCAAAATCAGAATTTTCACAAGAAAAAGGGTAAAAACAAGTCTAGATCTAAGTCTAGGCCTAAAGGAAGAAAATGCTATAAATGTGGTGAGGTAGGTCATTGCATTAGGGAGTGCCCTAATAAGAAAGGAAACCAGAATTTTAAAAATGATCAAGCAAATATGGCTTCTAGTAGTGAAAATGTTGGTGAAATTTTTATGGTGTCTGATTTATGTGAAAAACATGCTGTTAATTCTGTGAAATCAAACTCTGTGATTGATAATGAATGGCTTATTGATTCTGCCTGCACTTTTCACATGTCACCATTTAAAAATCTGTTTTCGAGCTACAGTGAAGTGAAAAACTATCATGTTTCTATGGCCAATGAGAAAAAAATGTGAAGTTCTTGGAATTGGTGATATTTGCTTGAAATTTGAATCTGGTTATGCTTACACTTTGAAAAATGTTAGACATGTGCCTGATTTGTGCAATAATTTGATATCTTGTGCTGCATTAGAAAATGATGGATTAGAAGGAAGATTTGGAAATGGTGTGATGAAAATTTTGAAAGGTTCTTTAGTGATTTTCAAAGCTGTCAAAAGAAATAACTTGTATGTTTGTTTTGCTGAATCTATGCCTGTTACTGTGAATGTTGTGAATTCCGTCAATGTTGATAAAACTGATTTATGGCATAAAAGGCTAGGCCACATGAGTGGTAAAGGTCTTGAAATTCTGCGTAAAATTTGTTTGTTTTGGTAGTGATGTTCTATCATGTTTGCCCTTTTGTGATTCATGTGTGTGTTAGGAAAACAACATAAAGTTAAATTTCATGTTTCTCCTTTTCTTAATCAATCTGTTTGCACTAATATACTTGACTATTTGCATGCTGATGTTTGGGGTCCGTCTAGTGAACCCGCTCAAGGTGGAAATAGGTATTTCCTGTCTATACTTGATGATTTTTCAAGAAAAGTGTGGGTTTTCTTAATGAAAAATAAATCTGATGTGTTTGAAAAATTCAAGAATTGGAAAACTTTGATTGAGAATCAAACCGGTAAAAAGATTAAAACCCTTAGGACAGATAATGGTCTTGAATTCTGCAATAACTTGTTTGATAACTTATGTGCTGAATATGGTATTCGAATGCATAAAACTGTGCCTTATACGGCGCAACAAAATGGTGTTGCCAAGCGTATGAATAGAACCTTACTTGAAAGGGTCGGGAGCATGCTTGCTTCCTCGGGTCTTTCAAAAAGGTTCGGGGTGAAAGCTGTTCATATTTTGCGTATTTGATTAATAGATCTCCATCTGTGCCTTTGAAAGGAAAATGTCCTAAATTTGTGTTTTCTAGTAAACAAATTGATTTTTCAAACTTGAAAGTATTTGGTTATGCTGCATTTGTTCATCAAAAAGGTGATAAACTTGAACCAAGATCTAAAAATGTGTTTTTTTAGGATATTCGAAGGTGTGAAAGTTTATAGATTGTGGCGTAGGGTGAATCGGTTTAAAAATTTTAACTAGTAGAGATGTCATTTTTAATGAATCTAAATTTCCATGTTTGACTCCCTCTTTGCCTTTGTGTGAATCCGAGCCTGCTCCAAATAAGGTGGAGCAAATACATGTTTCAAGTAATTTAGATGAATCTGAAAATGTGCATCTTTGAAACGAAAATGTGCACGAACATATTCGAAAATGAGCCCGATTTTATGAATATGCGAAAATGTTGATGTTGCTGATTTGCATGATGAATTGGGTGATTTGGATGATAATGAACATCATGAACTTGGTAATTATCAACTTGCTAGGGATCGAACTCGAAGGAATATTAGGCAACCTTCTCGTTTTGATGATTTTCACTTGACTTCATATGTGTTTTCTATTTTTGAGTCAATTGATAATTGTGAACCTAAAAATTACGAAGAAGCTTTAAAATCTGAACATTCTCAAGAGTGGTTAAATGCTATACATGAAGAAATGAACTCTTTACATGTTAACAACACTTGGGTACTTGTACTAAACCACGAAAATTGTTCTCGTGGTTGATTGTAAGTGGTTGTTTAAAGTAAAGAATGAGAATGATTAATGCGTTTTTAAAGCTAGACTCGTGGCTAAAGGTTTTACTCAAAAGGAAGGTATTGATTATACTGAAATATTTGCCCCTGTTGTGAAATTTACAACCGTGCGAATTATGCTTGCCTTGACTGCTCAGTTTAATTGGGAATTAAAGCAGTTAGATGTGAAAACTGCCTTTTTGAATGGTGATTTAGCGAAAAATTCTATATGCAAAGTAGGAAGGTTTTGTGGATAATAAGAAATCTGATTTTGTTTTGTTGAAAAAATCCTTATATAGCTTGAAACAGTCTCCTAGATGTTGGAACAAGAAATTTGACGAATGCATGTTGTCTTTGAATTTTAAAAGAAGTAATTATGATCAATGTCTTTATTTCAAAGAAAATGTAAAAGTGTCTGTTTTCTTGTTGATTTATGTTGATGATATGCTACTGATTAGTCCATGTGTTAAAACTATTGAGCATGTTAAAAACTGTCTAAGTGCTAAGTTTGACATGAAATATTTAGGAGATGCTAAAAGGATTTTAGGAATGAACATCTTTAGAGATAGGAAAAATTCTGTGATTTTTCTGAATCAAATTTCTTATGTGCAGAAAATTTTGTCTAAATTTTCTATGAGTGATACCAAACCTGTTAAAGTACATTTGGCTGCCCATTTCTTGTTAAGTAAAGAACAATGTCCTAATACTGAGCATGATGTTAATTCTATGAAGAATGTGCCATATTCCAATGCTATAGGTTCTGTTATGTATCTTATGGTTAGCGCTAGACCGGATATTGCTTACTCTGTGAGTTGCTTGAGTAGATACATGTCTAATCCTGGAATTATACATTGGAATGCTGTTAAATGGTTGTTGCGTTATTTGAATTCTTTGAATTATAGTTTGAAATTTGCTAAGTGCAAAGATGGGGTTAAATTGAATGGTTACGTGGATTCTAACTATGCAAATGATAAGGATAACAGAAAATCAACAACATCTTATGTGTTCACTTTGTGTGGTTCATGTGTTAGTTGGAAATCACAGTTACATCACATTGTTGCATTGTCTACAACTGAATCTGAGTATATAGCTGTAACTGAAGCTTTTAAAGAAGCAATATGGCTTAAGGGCTTGATTTCTGAACTTGGTTTTCTTGATGGTAATGTTGTTGTATTTTTAAATGATCAATGCGGTATTCAACGTGTAAGAATCTGCTTTTTTCATGATAGAACTAAGCATATAGATGTTAGGTTCCATTATATTCGTGATATTGTTGCTAAAGGCATAGTTAATCTTGAAAAAATACCTTCCGAGTTTAATCCTTTGATATGGGAACTAAATGCCTGTCTGTGAGTAAATTTCTAACTTGTTTAAAAATTCGAATTTTGATACGGGTGATTGAGCAGTTCTATACTTGTTGGTTTTGGAAATGACTTCTTTGTGTGCTTGTTATTTCGGTGTTGTTGTGCCGTCAGCGCAATATGGTGATTTTACCTGTCCCGCTTTGCTTTGGCTTCTTTGTGTGCTTGCTAAAGTTGTCCCAGTGTTACGGTTTCTTTGTGTGCTTACCGTGAACTGATTCTTCTTTGTACTTTGTGTATAGTAAAGAAAAATAAATAGGCGATGATGATTATGTGTGTATGTCCCGAGTTGTGTGAAACAGGAATTGTGCCAAGGTGGAGAATGTTGAATATGGCCCAATTTTGTATTCGCCCGATTCACATTTGTCCAGGCCCATTTAGTGACTAAGCCCAAAAGCAACCAACCCTCTCATATCACCTGGTGCAACCCGACCCGAGAATTAAAACAGCGGATCCTTTTTCATTCATCCTGACCGTCCATTTTGGGGGTTTTTATCTTGGCCATTCAGTCCCAAGTTAAATACACCTATTCCCCCAAACCCTAACTGTAGCAACTCAGCAATTTATCCCACTCTCTCTAAACTTGCAATGGTTTGTGTGCTCTCCTCTCAAATCCCATTGTCTCTTTTGATTCTCTGTGAATCTTGTGTGAGCTTTGAGTGTTTTGTGGAGTGTGTTCGATTGAGTTTGTTGGTGACCGTTCGTTTCGAGGGGTTTGGATATTTTCGGGTTTCGGGCTTGTTTTCCAGGTGGGTTTTCGGGTGATTCGAGGGTTGGATGGCTGTGGGCCGGTGTCACGTTGGTGGCCAACTTTGGGTGCTTAGGTTTCGTAGTCGTGGGTGAAGGGACATTACACTCAACCCGAGCCTAAGTCCCGATCGACTACTAAGCTTCGTTCTTCAAACCGGTGATCTCTTCCTTTTGCTTTTAGTATTTTAGTTCTATTTTAGAGCTTTTTGATTTCGATTTTTGCCTTGTTGCAGCGATTGAAAACGGAAGAAGGCATCCATTTTTTGCCCAAGACCCGCGGTAAAGGGTTCTGATTTTTCAGTAGTTTTGGGCATTTCAGCCTTTAGCTTTTGGCTTCTATTTTTGCTCCTTTGCTTCGGTTTGGATGGGAAAGTGCCTTCCCTTGTGCGTGTGCATCGCACGGATCAGTTCATTGCATTATTAGAATAAGGCCTGTAATCCCTAATCCCTACCCCGTAGGATTATTTCGTAATAGTTAAGTTGTTGGACTATTGTTGAATGGCTATGGCGTTAAATCGTCAGCCAACGACAAAGGGTCGATACCTAACAATATTTACATGAATATCTATAGCCTAAGCTGAAATTGTAAGATATATAACATGAAAAGATTTATCTTCTCTCGATCTGGTTCTCTACTTCATATCTATCTACAAATTTATATATTATTAATTTATCGATTATTTAATATCTCATTAAATAATAAATTTTGATGATCAATGCTAGTAATCTGTAGATATTTAACTATATATATATAATATTATATTTCACATTTCAAAAAATTAGTTAATTAGGCTCGCCAAAGGTAGAGCCCAAATTTTATCCTTTAAGGGCTCAGTCTCTATGATCAAATTGTACTTTTCCAAAATGGGCCTAAATAATTTCAACAAGGTCCATGTTAGATAAAGACGAATATTGAAGACGAGAATCTTTGCAAGTTTAATTGGTTATACAAATCAACTTTTATACTTAAAAAAAAAAAGAGAAACTTTTATCACCTCCAAATAAAATTAGTAAATAAAAGAATGTTGTGTCCGTTCGATTGATACGTTTCTTTAGCATCAAAATAAAATTCCATTCAACAAAAAATCTTAAATTAATAATAATATCGATTAAGAACTAGTTGCAAGACCTAGATAATCTTAATTTCATACAAATCTAAAACAAAAAAATTCAACCCTTAGACCGATCTAATAGTTACGTAAAATCAAAAATTGCAATGAGGCGTTGGACAAAATACTTAATCTTTGAAATTGTATTCGTTTTGTCACTAATCGTTGGGTAATGACTCATGGATACTCGAACAAAAGCCCATGTATGGAACAAACTTAATTTAATTAACAAAAGCATCTGAAAAAAACCCGGGGAGAGAGAGAAACTCCATGAAGGAGATTAAGAAAATAAAAATCACTTCCCCATCTCACAATTAGAGTTGGCAAAATGTAGTCCGTCCTATGGGCACCCCGCCCGACCCAAAATTGTGAGACCCTATTTGGCCCAACCCCCCCCCACCAAAAAAAAAAAAAAAAGAAAATTCTAATTATTTTCTTTACTACATACCCTTTTACACTTTAAAATTATTTAATAAGGATATTTAGTATTCAATCGTCCCCCACAAAAAAACAAATTATTCATAAATTTGTTATTTTTTTATAAAACTTGGGTCACCATTGAGTCATTGACAACATAATAAAATAATTTTTCCACTCTAGTTCCGCCCTCAACTATAAAATCATCGTCAGTCACACTTTGCTCTCAAATTATTTCTGTTGAGATATGTCACTTATTAGTTGTCCTACATTGATTAAATACGGAAAGAGAGTCCATTTTATAAGCCAAATGAGATACTCATTCTCTCACTAATTGGTATAAGTATAAAACCTCACTTAGGGGACTTGAGCTCTCCCCATATTAGATACTCTTCATGTGTGAGACCGCACCAAATCCCCCCGAATCGCCCCATGCTTGGCCCAAGGTGGGCCGTATCTGATGGCTCAAAAGCTACCTTTAAAACCGTAGGCAAGTGCACCTATCGTTTTATAGTATAGATTATTGAGTACCGAGTGTCATTCCCACGAGGATTGTAAGTACTAATAATTACCGTCTTTTTGTTATTTAATCTAACAATTTTGAGTTTTGTTTGATGAAAAAGGAAAACAAATTATAAATTGTAAAAATGAAGGAAGATTTGTAAAATAAGAAATCAAGAGATAGAAATGTGTTTGAATGTAAATCCCTCTAGAATGTTTTTGTGATTCAACAAGTTAAAAATACAACCGTAAGCCCTTAGCAAAAACCAACCTCTTTTAATAAAATCTCATGTCTTGTGGACCGTAGAAATTTCCAATTTAAGTTAAACCCTTTCTCAAGGCGAAAAACTTCTAATCTCGGGTTGATTAATGAAATCTCTTTCTAGTTAAAACCCCAAGACAAAGATTATAACGATTTGTGAATTCCCATATTAGGTTTGACCCTAATCCGGAAGATTTATGTCGTCTATATCTAGGATTGCATGCAACTCTTTTCACTTATATAGGTTCTATTTCACCATGAATCTCTCGATTTCGGATGAAAAATAAACTTCAAATCAATATTGCGCATATATCAATTCGAATGAACGAAGCATAATATAAGTGAATCACACAAAATATGAAGATTTTATTAAAAACATACGCACCTTAATCACAAATCCATTCTAGAGTTCATTATATTCAAGCACTAGGAGTTTAGCTACACATGGCTTTGATAAAAGAGTATACTACACAAGATGATTTGAATAAAATGAACATGGTGTACTTAGCTCTTATTCAAGACCAATACAAGACTTCCTCCTTGGTTGATGATGTTGAGCTCCAAGCCTTCTCCTTTAATGCTCTTCAACTTCCAACTCTACCTCTCTTTTCTTCTCTCAATGTATTTTGCTTTGTAATTTAGAGAGAATGAATCAATGAATATACAATGAATATTTCTGAGTATCTAATGAATGCCTCTCCCAACTTCAACCCTTGGCTTTTATAGGCAACCAATACATTGATAGATTTCTCTTTTGTTAACAATTGCCTCCATTTTCATTGTTGGTTGGTGAATTCTTGTACTCAATTGATGATTGAGGGAATATGGGGACATGTTGCAGCAAAATTGGGTGTTAAAGGTGTATAAAAGTGGCCAAAATGGGTTGGTTGGTGAGTTTTCCCCAAATTCCGCAAAGAAAAGTTGCAAAAAGAGGTCCGGACACGCCATATCGCCGACACACGGCCATGCCGTCTTTGTTTAATTGTACAGAACTTCCTGACATGGCGTGCTTCCCAACACTGCCCGGCCGTGTTCCTGGACACGACCGTGTTGGGGGAACACGGCCAGGCCGTGTTGGAGGCTGTTTTTGTGCAAAAATTTCGAGTTTTTGGCTCCGGCGGAACACGGCCGTGTTGCCCGACACCCCGCCCGTGTTGGACCAAAAAGGCCCGAAATGACGCGTTTGGCTTGGAATTTCGAGCGTTTTTGCATCCTTAAACTCCCCGGTATGTTTTGACATGAATTCATGGTCCGAAATTCACCAAAATTAGCCTCGAATGGTCAATCTACATCAATAAAATCACCACAGAGTAATATGAACTATGTACAATCAAAAATTTACAAAACTAACAATAAAATAACTCGAATTCTACTCAAATATACGCATAAAACATGCATAAAAAGACCCTTATCAAACCACCTCCAACTTTGAACTTTGCTTGTCCTCAAGCAAAACATTATATCAAAAAGAGGGATTCAATAAATCACAACATACAAAGATGATTTTTTTTTCAACATATTGAACGTAAGCAGTCAAGTTCTTGGCCTTCTCAACCTGAATTAACCATTAAGTAAAAACATAGTTTTGTAAAGCGATCGACTGTCAAGAAAGACTGTAATATCGGCAAGCATTATTCAGACTTGAAATCATCACTCCACAAATACTGATAGTTATGAACAACTTCAATTCAATAACGCCATGAAAATACAAGAATTCAATAGATCATTGTAGTTAGCCTACTAGTCATATAACCAAGCTTCTTTGAACTTTATTGGAATGAGAAGTCAAGGAGTATTCATTCTCCTTTTTTTTTTTCTCTTTTTTTTTTTTTTTTTTTGGGACCTTTCGAGACATGCTTCCACTAGGTTTATATTTTGAATTTCTATTCAAACACTCCTAGGGTGGTTTCCCATACTCATATTCGTGTCGCCGTTTTACGTAAAAGACAAACATGGGGCTCATGAATGCTCCTAGTTACTAAGCAACAACAAATAGAGGAGTATAACCTCGATTGGTCCATTTTTCTTTTTTTCTTTTTTTTTTTCATTTTCTCTTTTCTTTTTTTTTTTATTCGCAAGCTTGGTTTAACAACTCGTTAGCCACTACTAAATCACGAGTTCTCAGACGTTCATAGCGCTAGGTATCGTCGTATATGCCTTAACACATCAAGTATTTATGGTGTTAGAAATCTCATCAAAATTTTGCCTGCATCCACGTCAATCTATCCTAGACAATCAATTGCTTCACATTGAAAACACAAATTAACAAGTTAATGTAGGTATAATTGGGCTAAGTTATTGACTAGCAAACATTCAATTTGTTAAAAAAAAATAAAAATAAAAATCACATCTCTCACAAACAAGCATACTAGCATTCCGAAAATGTTATTGTACCCACTCCAACTTTATGATTCACATTGTCCTCAATGTGAAAGAAAGAAATGGACAAACACACACAACACACACAAAAAAAAAAAAGCAAAGAAACTAGAATGATATAAAAGAAGTGGAAAAAGAAAAATACGACCTTACTACAATAGTGGAATCGGTGTTGAGTGATCATTGGGTTGTTTTGGTACGGGACCTTCAACGGCATCTTCATACCTAATCAAAGTTAAGCAACACACAACTCGAATACCGTGAAATCTCAAATATTCCCAATTAGGACAACCAAGAAGATGTTCAAGAGTTTTTTTTTTTGATTTGAAAATGACTCTAAGGACTTGTGATTATTTTGAAAGAAAATAAAATAAAAAAATAAAATAAATGAAAACAATTGCACACAAACATCGGGTTGCCTCCCAGGTAGCGCTTCTTTAACGTCGTATAGCTGGACCATTTCACCTAAATGTGAAGATTTAATCGGGCGGAGCCTTGAACTTATGAAAAAATTTATCTCTTTGAACAACATCGCCACCCGTATCGATTTTCGAACAATTGACCTTCATGGTCCTATTTTTCTGCATGTTATTCTCAAAATGGGATTCATCTGTGGAAACTTTTGCACATTGAACATCACATACTTTCAAGGATTCATTAGAAGACATATCAAGCAAAGAATCATTTATCCTTGTCTCAATCAAGTTTATAGGAAAACAAGTATCATTTATAGGATTTCTCAAAGGAATTTTAAAGATAACTTGTTCACCCCCTACTCTCAAAGTAAGCTTTCCATCATGCACATCAATGAGAGATTTAGCGGTAGCCAAAAAGGGACGCCCTAGAATTAAGGGAACTTTTATATCATCATGCATGTCAAGAATAATAAAATCAACTGGGAAGATGAATTTATCAATCTTAACTAGCACATCTTTAACAATACCTCTAGGATGTTTAATCGATTTATCGGCTAATTGAATGTCCATCCTAATAGGTTTAAGTTCACTTAATTCTGCATGCTTGAATGTTTCATAAGACATCACGTTGATACTAGCTCCCAAGTCGGCTAGTGCCCTATCAACAGGTAAACCATCAATTGTGCAAGGGATAATAAAGCTTCCGGATCATTAAATTTTTGTGGTAGTTTATTGGAAGGACATTTATCATTCAATCGCACATTTGATCATTTATTAAGCTTATTTTCACTAGGAATGATGTCATTAAGATCCCTAACATGCTTTGAATGAGGGTCAACAAATGGAATATTGGCATGTAATTGTTTGAAAGAATCAAGGTACTTACCAAATTTGTCCTCCCTTCTATCTTCTTGGTTAGACTCTGGTAAGGGATCTTGGGCTTGTATCGCAATCTCTTTTTCATGAGCTTTTCTTTGGGCATGTCATCCTCCACGATTTCGCATGGCGGCATTGGTATAATCATGCTCATGTGGAAAGCGATGGTGATTGCCTTTACGTGCTCCCCAGGTTTGGCTCGGTATTACCCGCAAACTACCTTGTGGCCTTTCGGAAATCATCTTCGTAAACGGCCTATTTGATTTTCCAGATTATGGATAGACGCCTCTTGATTTCTCAAGGATGTTTCCACCCTTTGGAATCGGGTATCTGTTGATTGCACAAACTTTGTTATAAGATCTTCCAAGTTAGGCTTACCTTGATTTGGTGAAATCAGGAGACGTGTGTAGATCGGGATTGGGATTAGGTCGTGGTTGGCCTTGATTTCCCCAACCAAAATTGGGATGTTGTCGCCACCCAGGATTGTATGTGTTCTTTGTAAGGATTGTTTGGGTAATTTCGGCTTGATTCCCAACGTAATTGGCCCGCTCAACACGGTATTGTGTGTGTGGCGATCCCGATGATTATGCAATCCTCCGCAAGTTTCACAAGATAAAACATGCGGTGGTGGTGGTTTAGGAGCCGCTAGATCGTCGATTTTTTGGGTCAAAGCTTCGACTGTGCGGCGAGCGTAACTACACATGCGCATTATACACACCAACAGCACTGTTAGTTTTACCTCGTATGGATTGCCATTGGTAGCCGTTCATGGCCATTCCTCGATCAAATCTTGAGCGGCTTAGGCGTTTTGTTATTAAGAGTTCCCCGGCCGCCTGATCGATCATTTGTCTTGTTGCAGAAAAAGTAGCCCATTATAAAATGTTTGGACTTGCATCCAAATAGGTAGGCCATGGTGTGGGCACTTTCGCAATAATTCCTTAAATCTCTCCCAAGTATCGTATAAAGTTTCATCGTGGCTTGAGTAAATGAAGAGATTTCATTCCTTAATCTTGCGGTCTTTGCCGGTGGGAAATACTTCAAAAGGAATTTTTCGCCATAATATTCCATGTTGTAATCGTTCCTTTTGGCAAAGTATTTAACCACGTTTTTGCTCCCCCAGAAGAGAGAATGGGAATAAGCGTAGGCGGATGGCATCATCGGAGACCCCGTTGATTTTGAAAGTGTCGCAAATTTCAAGAAAATTCGCGATGTGATTATTGGGATCTTCATCCGGTAGACCATCAAATTGGACAAGTTGTTGCACCATTTGAATAACGTTAGGTTTAATTTCAAAATTGTTGGCGGCAACAAATGGCCTTACAATGCTTGACGCCGTGCCATCCATGGATGGCTTGGCGTAATCGCACATAGTTCTTTGTTCATCCGCCATGGTAAAATCTTTGATTTCGTCGATATCCTCCTCGTATCAGATTAATGCTTTCCTCCGTGTTCTATGGCGATTTCGCACTTCCCGCCGACGACGTGCAGTAGGCATGCACTTTGCGATAAATAAAGATGATAAGTATAATACAAAACTTAAAAATATAGATAAAAAGAAAGATAATGTAAAAATAAAAAAAATGATTAAATTAACAAAAATAAGGCGTTCTTAATATTACAATCCCCGGCAACGGCGCCAAAAACTTGATGGCTCAAAAGCTACCTTTAAAACCGTAGGCAAGTGCACCTATCGTTTTATAGTATAGATTATTGAGTACCGAGTGTCATTCCCACGAGGATTGTAAGTACTAATAATTACCGTCTTTTTGTTATTTAATCTAACAATTTTCAGAGTTTTTGTTTGATGAAAAAGGAAAACAAATTATAAATTGTAAAAATGAAGGAAGATTTGTAAAATAAGAAATCAAGAGATAGAAATGTGTTTGAATGTAAATCCCTCTAGAATGTTTTTGTGATTCAACAAGTTAAAAATACAACCGTAAGCCCTTAAGCAAAAACCAACCTCTTTTAATAAAATCTCATGTCTTGTGGACCGTAGAAATTCCCAATTTAAGTTAAACCCTTTCTCAAGGCGAAAAACTTCTAATCTCGGGTTGATTAATCGAAATCTCTTTCTAGTTAAAACCCCAAGACAAAGATTATAACGATTTGTGAATTCCCATATTAGGTTTGACCCTAATCCGGAAGATTTATGTCGTCTATATCTAGGATTGCATGCAACTCTTTTCACTTATATAGGTTCTATTTCACCATGAATCTCTCGATTTCCGGATGAAAAATAAACTTCAAATCAATATTGCGATATATATCAATTCGAATGAACGAAGCATAATATAAGTGAATCACACAAAATATGAAGATTTTATTAAAAACATACACACCTTAATCACAAATCCATTCTAGAGTTCATTATATTCAAGCACTAGGAGTTTAGCTACACATGGCTTTGATAAAAGAGTATACTACACAAGATGATTTGAATAAAATGAACATGGTGTACTTAGCTCTTATTCAAGACCAATACAAGACTTCCTCCTTGGTTGATGATGTTGAGCTCCAAGCCTTCTCCTTTAATGCTCTTCAACTTCCAACTCTACCTCTCTTTTCTTCTCTCAATGTATTTTGCTTTGTAATTTAGAGAGAATGAATCAATGAATATACAATGAATATTTCCTGAGTATCTAATGAATGCCTCTCCCAACTTCAACCCTTGGCTTTTATAGGCAACCAATACATTGATAGTACTCTCTTTTGTTAACAATTGCCTCCATTTTCATTGTTGGTTGGTGAATTCTTGTACTCAATTGATGATTGAGGGAATATGGGGACATGTTGCAAACAAAATTGGGTGTTAAAGGTGTATAAAAGTGGCCAAAATGGGTTGGTTGGTGAGTTTTCCCAAATTCCGCAAAGAAAAGTTGCAAAAAGAGGTCCGGACACGCCATATCGCCCGACACGGCCAGGCCGTCTTGTTTAATTGTACAGAACTCACCGACATGGCGTGCTTCCCAACACGGCCAGGCCGTGTTCGACACGGCCGTGTTGGGGAACACGGCCAGGCCGTGTTGGGAGGTGTTTTGTGCAAAAATTTCGAGTTTTTGGCTCCCCGTGAACACGGCCGTGTTGCCCGACACCCCGCCCGTGTTGGACCAAAAAGGCCCCGAAATGACGCGCGTTTGGCTTGGAATTTCGAGCGTTTTTGCATCCTTAAACTCCCGGTATGTTTTGACATGAATCCATGGTCCGAAATTCACCAAAATTACCCCCGAATGGTCAATCTACATCAATAAAATCACCACAGAGTAATATGAACTATGTACAATCAAAAATTTACAAAACTAACAATAAAATAACTCGAATTCTACTCAAATATACGCATAAAACATGCATAAAAAGACCCTTATCAGTATCACATGATGTGATTGAGCGTGGGTATGTTTCAGGTGTGTGACCGTAATAAGTCCTCCAAGTTCAACAATTTCGTCAAATTCAAATCCTTAAAATCCAAATATAATTTTATATTCTTCTAATTTTTGGCTCACAAGTCGCAACGCCCCCTCTTTATAGTTGAATGACCTTTCCTGTTCACACGATCACAATAGCCCTTCAATTTTTCTATTTTTTTTTTCCCGTTTTCTTATGCTATTTTCTACACAGAGTTCTTTATGTGTTTTCTGATTGGTGGTTAAGGTGAGTGGTTGGAAGAGGAATTATTAATTAACATTTTAAGTGATTATTTAAGAAATCACTTTCATGATCATCGAGTCTCGGTCACACCCCACCTAAATAACCATTCCCACAAAAATTCTAAATTATTTGGGTCGGGTCATCCTCGTGGACGACCCGTTAACTGAATATACTTCTTACAATCACGAATATCTAGTCAAAACATTCTTCAACTTTTTTTTTTGTTTTTGCTTTCAATTCAACTCTATTTAGATTGATAAATTCGGATTTGAGGAAATGATTTCGAATAGCTCTAAATGAGATGATTTTTTTTTTTAGTATGATAGGGGATAATAAGGAGGAGCATATATAAGCACTTGTATATGATCGAATCCGGATAGGTTGCTTTTAATAATCAAGTTTCAACTATCAAGACAATGTTGATCCCTAAATGAGATGAATTTGAAATCAATTACAATGACTCAAAAAATAACTCAAAATAAGAGCTAAATATTTTGAAATCTATTGTAAAATGATACCATATATCTAAACAAGTTCAATTGATTTATTATGGATTAGCTCCAAATCCATCAATTCGAATAGATACTCAATAAATTTTACAATTTCAAAATAAATGATCGAGACAAATTGGTACATTATATTATACACCACGAAAAAGCCAGTGATTAAATGTTGACAAAGAGCAATTCGATCCTTTTCAGACTGAATTTGAAGTAAATTTTCTTGGAACCGACTTTGAAATTTGTTGTTCAAAATTTCGGTAGGTATAATTTAGAGATTATTGGAATTACAACAGTTTGAATGGATTTGATCACGATAATTAATAAACAAGATAATTTATCTAGATTAAAACTTAAAGTAACAAATCTAAAATAATAAAAATATTTAGAAAAGGAGGTTTAGAAATAAAGTCACTTGAAATAATGGTACAAACCCAAGTCCAATAATTAAACTCAATTGGAAATGCTATCACGAAAGTCTTCTATCATAATTCATATCAACACAGATTTACAGATGTATTTAAGAAGTCAAAAACGTAAAATGACCCAAGTCATATTAGAAAATAGAAGATTTTTCTTTCAATTTCGTCACGCATAGATAAATCATTGCCGTCATTTTTCCAAGTGGAATGATAATGAAATAACATCCCCCAGAAACTCGCAAACTTAACTCCGGGAACTCCGGGAGCATTTGGGATTAACATTGTGCTAGCTTCAACGGTAAATATTTGTGTTGTCAGAGTCATTGATTCGGGTTTGGTCCTATATAGTGTGTGTGTTCCATTTCCTACTTTTCTCCAATTGTACTAAAAATAATTCGAGAGCATTGCGTTGGAACAATATATTCCCCGTACAAAATAACCTAATAAACTAGATAGATGTTTAAAAAAATATAGGCATACTACGACCTTGTAGCTCAAATTGTATTACTCATCGTTTACAAGAGTACTGATCATCTAGGCTCGAACTTGAACCATACTGTTTCGATGAAAAGTCCCCCTCCCACTCCTCCAACTACTAAAATTTAAAAAAGAACGTAGACATTTTGTGCCTTAAATTCTATAACTTTAAGTTTTGTCTAAAAAATATGGAGCACAATATATATAAATGGATTCAAAGCCGATTCTGGGTTTCGAGGGGCCTGGAGCAAAGGAAAAAAGGGGGACCCTATGATTTACATAAAAAAAATTAAAATAACAAGATAAACGTAATAAATATAATTTCATTGTTTTAATATGTAAAGTAAGATATGTAATAATAAATATATCATACTGAAACTTTAATATTTTAATCTTATTAAAATAAATCACAAAAAAGATTGTTAAATATAATTTAAATAGAAAAATGACAAAAAAAAACTACTAATATAAATTAGTTATGAAAAATCCACCCTTTAGTTTTGAAACTGTTCTGAATACAAAATAAAAGATTTAGTTATGGGCTTTATTTTTATTTCTGCGAAAAGGTAAAAAACAAAATAAGAGAATTATTTCTGCGAAAAAATACAACTCTACCAACTTACGCTCTTGTTCATTTTTTGTCAACATTTACTTTTTATATTAATTACATATATATATATATATATATTAAATAAAAAAATTCTCGGGGGCCTTGCGTCGGCACCACCTGCACCGCCTCAGTCCCAGGCAATGGCGGACCTAGGGGGAACAAGGGAAATTTCATTCCCCCGCTAAAGTTTTAAAAATTTTTTTTTAGTTAAAATAGATGACTTTGTCCCCCCAAAAATTTGATAAAAACTTCAAATAGTTGTCTTTTATAATATAAAAATCCATTAATTATGGTTAATACATGTGTATTTTTTTTCATTGTTTAAATTTATGAACTCGAACCATTTTTCATCCCCCAAAGTTAAAATCTTGCGTTCGCCGTTGGTCCCAGGGAAAGGATTAGTACACAACAAAAAAAGGTTACAAGACTTTTTGTAGTCAACCGAAACTTTAGCATTGTGTCTCAACTTTTTACATGAACAAGTTTAAGCACTTCTGCCTGTAATGAGAAAAGAAAATTATGGTCAAATACGGCCTCAACAGCTTAAACTTACACAAATATCATTAATATTCCCTCAAAGTATCATTAATAATGAAAAAATTTTCATTATTCGGTTTCCTCGAAAAGACTGAAAATATTGACTGATACTGGGATTAAGCGCTAAATGTACATGCATGTGAATCAATTTAGTGACGAAAGGAATTATATGTAGTTTTATTAATTTAATTCTTATAAGAAATATTAAATGGATTAACATTAACAAGTCGATTATAAGGGCCGATCCAATCTAAGTTGTTCGAATTGGAATATTGGTTGAAGTAATTTAGTCGCGGGTTGAACTCCAGAAAATCATCTAACACGCGCGTTAATTGATACATCTCCACCAAAATTCCAATCGAAAATTTATTTACTTCATATATAGAAAATAAAAGAAAAGAAACTCGGTAAAAAACAACCATGTAAATAGAGAAACATATATAACAAAGAAAATAACATTAAGAGCCACTTAATGAAGGAAAATATAAGTGAATCAACCATGACAAAAAATATCCGAATATTATTAAGTTTTCTTAAACTTCATGCAGATTGCAGTTAATTTCCACCATATTATAATTATATTGATATTTGTTGTTAGGATAAGTTAGCTATACAACTTAATTTATACTTAATTGTTTTTAGATATGATATTGTTACATCTTTCACTTTTTAAATGCGAAAAATTGAAAGTGAAAACGGTGATTTCCACCAATTTTTTTTATACCCAAGTATAATTCCTTTTATGAATAGTATAAAAATAGAAATGAAAAACTAGACCCAAGCTTTCCTTCGGGCCCTTATCTTTATGATTAGGAACAATTGTTTTGGTGGCTGCACATAAAAAATGATGTCTTCCGTAGGCTATATAATAATTATATTTCTCTTCAATTACAGTCAATATCATCATCATGATTAATTAATAGTGTTCAGTCATCATTTTTTTTTGTCTCAGGTATGGACGAGGAATATCAAAACGACGAAAATGATGATCAAAACGACGAGAATGATGATCGATCAAGGTATGGAAGAGGAATATGTAAACAATCATTAGTCCAACAAATATTCCAACTAATTCTTAGTCCCCCACCCATATTTATGTTGGGTTGGCTATACCACGAGTTTAAGAGGAAATACAATGAAATTAAGAAAAATTAAAACACATGTATTAAATAATACATAAAAACCTCCGATTCAATAATATAACGCAACACTCAAAATATTCCTTTTGCGATTGTCAATCAATCAGAAAATTAATAAAAAAAGTGTTATAGGATATAAAAAAGACTACATCGTGCCTCACGTCAGATGACTAATAATGTACTATCACAATGTCAAAATTCTCAATTATATTCGACAACTAAAGCTATGATTGGTTATGTTTTCATTCCGTTCACTTTCATTTTTTGAGTGAATAGTGATGAGAATTTTTTTAAAAGTGAAAGCTGGATGAGTAGAGAAAAAGTAATAATTGTGTTGATGTGATAGAGAATCTTTTAGAGATGTTGATTGTTAATTTGTGGGATTTTTTATGGAAATAATAGTGTATAATATAATATAAGAAAATTGAATAAACCATAAATATTTGAACCAAAAATAAGCAATATGGATCTTATTTTATACTTTTTGTTATCAAGATTAAGAGAAAAATAACAAAAATATTGATAAATTAAGAAAAATTACCGAAATTATTTATATGAATAGAAGGTGGAGAGAAAAATAAATAGTATAGTTGGATATTGGAAAATGTGAAAAAGAAAGAGAAAAATGAGTTAATTTTGGGGGAAAAAAAGAGATTTTCTTTTAAAAAAAACTCACTTTTTCACAAACAATCACACACTCTATAATTTTTTCTCTCAAAAATGAAAATTTTGGAAAATTTCTCACAACCAATCACAACATAAACCCACTAGGAATTTCCAAGGGGCCACATTCAATGAACTTATCATCTAACGAACGCCTGCATATATACATACACTTACGTCACAATGATGATGTTAATGGAATGTAACATCATCGTCCTATGAGCATAGTTTATATGTAGGAACGGATTCAAGATTTTTCACGATGGGGGCACAAAATAAGTTCAATTATAAACTGCATTAAAAATAATTAATGGTACACACTTTGTTTTTAACCTAATTAACAATTTTTAAAAATAAATATTTAATAATAAAAATTATATAATAACAATTGGTGGTGCACATTTTTTGTTTTTTTTTAAAACCAAAATTAATATACAACTTCTCAAAATAAATACTAAATATTAAAACACACAAAAAAGAAACACACACACCCACACAAAGAAAAAAAAGAAAATTATGGCGGCACGTTCCCAATGTAAGTCCGTCTATGTTTATATGCACAAGTCTTACGAACCGTTTGCTATCCTATCTTTGAAAAGTCCATGATCATGGAATCAGTACTAGAGCCCAAAGCCTTAAGGCGCGACTGAATATATTTTTATTTTGAAAATTCTCCTTTTACTAGAATAGTGGTAAAAATATTTTAGAAGAAAAACTATGAATTTTGACAGTGTGATTGGATGTGAGATGAAAAAGTAATGATGAAAGTTGATTTGATTTAATAGTAAAATAATAATTGAATATGATTGATAGTTAGATATGTGTGAGTGATAAAATTTGTGGGAGAATGTATAATAATGATTAGTTTTTTGTGAAAAAATGTGTAGATGTGATTGGTGAGAGAAAACATAAGAAAAAGTGAAAGTGAGAGAATAATATATTTTCTGAAAATTTTTATAAGCAATCACATGCATGTTTGGTCAAAAATATTTCTCCAGCGGAACAAAAATGGATTCTATTTCATACCCAATCACCGCCTTAGAGTTCCATGATCGCCATCCAATATGCAACTACGATCGCCATCCAATGAGCAACCACATACCCTGGCCATAACATTATAATATTTGTTCTAAGGATTTTATCAAATATGCATTTAACGTTAAGATGCTAAAATATAAAATAAAGAAATGTCTTTTAATTAATATATTCTTGAATAAGATTGCATACATATAGAGTACAGAAGCGGCCTGGCCAACATTTGACTCGTCAAACACTAATCTATCAATTTTAACTTTAATTTTTCTTTTGTAAGAAGACTTGATGGACCTTTTGGTACCATTTTCAACAAATATTAAGGTATGATAATTCTTATGGCACTTCTGTTTCAAAATTAATGCTACAAATCACATTAAACTCATCATTTTCTTGAAATTAAGGTTTTCACTAGTGAAGACTTAATTGCGATACAGAAAGGAATCTGTTCGAGACACTACAAAAAAAATAAGAGAATTCCAATGAAAAAAATCCATTAGTAAATGACTAATTTCTATTGGAATTATCGATTCCAACAGAAATTCCAATGAAAAAGCACCATTGGTATAATGACCGTTGGAATGACAAAATTCCAACGAAAATTCATATGGAAAAAGTATTCCAACAGTATCAAATGGTTTTGCTTATCGTTGGACTTTCTGTTGGAATTTTCCAACGGTATGCTGTAGCATTAGAATTTCTATTGGAATTTTGAAAATTCCAATAGTTTTTTATTTCGTTGGAATTATTTCTTTGGAATTTGATTGTTATTTTTATAGTGAGAGGTGAAAAATAATGGAAAAATTTTATTAGCTAATAAGGAATGAACAATTATTCAATATCGATCGGTTTGAAGATTTTCAAGTAGTTTAGTAATTAATTTTAAGTAAATCGAGGTAGGTGAAGATAGCATTAAATTAATTGGATTCGTTATATATGTGCCCCCCCAAAAAAAATTTACACTAGAAAATTTTTTTGAAACAAAAATAATTATAATTTATATGATTTTATTATTCGACCCATGCCACTTTATTTTCGTGTATTAGCTCACCCCATATTTTTCATGGCTCCGCCCTTATATATAAAATATACAAGGATTAGTAATTATCAATATATAAAAGTATATATATAATCTATATATATATAATAGCAGAAGTCCGTAAATTTTATTTTCCCGCTAATTGTAAACATTATAAATGGTAATTATTATAAAATCTTATATTGGGAAAATATCATAAGAAAATCGTGTAATTATATAAATTAGGAAAATATTATAAGAAAAGATTGTAAATGATATTCCTACTTTATATGTATATAAATTAGGAAAATATCATAAATGGTATTCTACTTTATATGTATATAAATTAGGAAAATATCATAAATGTCATTCTTATTTATATGTATAAAAATCGGGAAAATTTTATTTCTTGGTGTTCCTACTTTATACCAAAAGTGAGTCTATAGTATCAATTCTACCTATATATAATATATAGATTTTAAAAATTATAAATAACATTTCACCATAATTGATATTAGTATTTGTCGATTCTTCTTAAATATATGTTACAATGATGTGTTGATTCTATACATCATATCTTCATCAAATATATTGTTTATTTGTTGCAATGGTGTAGATGCAATTTTATACAATATAATATTAATTAATTAAGTTTTTAATCGATGATTTTTATAGTTTATTAACCATAACTCTAGAAAACAATCATAGAATTAATGGTGCTTTACATTGGTAAATCAATAAATCAATATTGGAAGATGAAATAATCAATATCTAGCGATCAATGTATGTTTTGGAGTTATCCAAAATTGACGGTCGTTTGCTTTGGTAAGTCAATAGAAAGATTTTTTGTAACGAAAATAATGTGTTGTTAACATTGTCAACCAATGCCATTAAATAAATTATTGTGAATTATATAATCATTTATATAGGATTAATCGATTGATGTTACATTTTAAAATAAACTTCCCAGTTAAAAATTTTTGGATTGTCAAACTTCCCAGTGTATTCTATCATTTCTTTTGATTGATGAATGATTCACATCAATTCTTTTTTTTTTTTTTTGAGAGAGATTCACATCAATTCATTGTTGATCAAAATGAGAAAACTCACGGGGTTTACATACATCTATTGAAAATAAATGTCAAAGAATGAATATTGATATCAACTGTACTATTTCTATACACTGTTTCAGTTATATCATGTTTATGTTCGTAAATTTTTTAGTGGATTACTATGATATTGCTGTAAAATTTATGTTGATACTACTAACATTTATATCAATGACATAATAGTTCATTTTTTTCAACAATACAAGTACAATATAGAAATACATGTCTCACATACTATATATAATTATTTATAGAGAGGTGTGTGAGAAAAAAAAAGAATATATAAAACAATAATTTAGAGACAAGCATAAATTGAGGGATATTTCTGAACGAGTTGAATTAGACATTTAAGTTTATAGTTGAAAATATAAAATTGATAGATATATTTTTGTTTTTAATAACCTTATACGAATATTACTATTAAAATAAAGTAATATATACCAGTTCATGTTAATAGATATTATAAAACTATAATATTAAAATAAAAATAAACGTGCAACGCACGGGGTGAGTTACTACTTTACTTAAAGACAAGGATCTCAAAATTTCATACAACAACTAGTACTTTAGGCTTGTTTTGAGATTGTTAGTTGTTTTACTAGTTGATAAAGTTTGACCAATGGCAGTTGTAAATATGGAATATTGTTCATACATTGTTCCTCATCAAGTGTAGACAGTAGAAAAATAGAAGCATGTAATGGTGTTCCACATAATTTTGTCTACAAACATAATCTGATATTGTACAATAATAAAGAATATTTTCTATATTCATCACTATCAAATCAGCTGCCGACAATTGTAGTCGGAGAAGAATGAAGTTGAACTCCACTTGAGGATTTTTCCCCCTTCTATTTCATAAGATTAATATGTGTTATTAATTATTGAATAAGATTTATTTCATAACCATATATATGTCATATGTATAGTATTAGAAAACAAGTTACAAGTACAATAGGAAAAGTGGAATTAATATGAAATTCAAATGGGTGGGATATGATTCCAATTTAAATCACATTTGAGAAGCATCTAATTCTAATTTAAGCTTTTTATTTATTGATTTATTTTATTTTTTCCTTTACTTTTTAGGTGGTGGGGTGGGGGTTGTTGAAGAAACGATATATGGTTTCAGGGGAACTAACATTTCCACTAATAATTGTCAATTTCAGAATAGAAACATCTTAAGGTCCACAAATCACGTGCATCTTTGATTGAAAACCACATTGTGAAAAAGAAAATCCATGTTAAATGCCATTATTTTCTTATAATGCTTACGCAGTAGTTACGCGTATGCATGGAACTGTTTAATTCCTCATTGATCCTTATGTTAATGGAAAAAGAATAGGAACAATTTCAATTTAATTAATAGAGAAATTGATGTTGCTCAATACAGTAGATCACTCACAGAGGTTCTGAAAAAAATCCAATTCTTCTTCTCTGAGGGTGGAAATCTCGTGTGGTGGGAACTTGACTACAACACCACCAAACGTTAGACGTATGGGCGTAGTCATGATTTTCGGCCAGTGCGAGTAAATTTCTTTTCTTTTTGGTGAGACGATTGTCGAGCCGAAATTTTAAAAACATAGAAAAAAAAAGGCAAATCGAAAGGTTGTACCTTGCAAAAATTCTTTGCAGGTTTCTCTAATTTTGGCTTCTCTAGAATGAACTTCTTGGAGAATGAAGTATTCAAAAGTCCATTCTAAATTAACCACCAAATAACAATTATTATTATGGAAAATATTATTTTACATCCAAAAGTTGATTTGAAAAGTACTCCCAAAAAAAGCTATTAAGTGTCAAGTTTGGAACATATATATCTATCTACAAAACAAAAACAGACAATCATTCATCCATCATATACTTTAATTAGGCCAGATAATTTTTTATTTTTTGGGCAAATATAGTAGGTTTAATTGGCCTTTTAAGTTTTAATTCATTTTTTTTTCTAAATTTTCAGTGCGGTCCAACTCAAATTTAACACGGTCATTCCGGGATGGCGGACAGCACTCGTCCTAAGGTGGCTACGCCACTGGTTAGACGAACCCTGAGATTGTCCCAGAGAAGTCACTGCGACGCTCAAGTCAGCACGTGAATAAGAGAAAATCCGGAGCAAGAGGACAACAATTGAAAGTACTGAATTGTGAATAGTACTTACAAATGATATGGAGAGAGATCTTTTTTATACCTGTGTCGATGGGTCGCGTAGAAAACAATATAAAGCGTGTGGGCCGAATCTGGGCTGTGTGGACCGGGTGATTTTATATGTGGCTCAATAATATTAAGTAATATAGAGTAATATTTAATGTGATTAAATAAATGCATTAAATAAATAATAATTATAATTATGAAATGAAAGACTTTTTTCACACAACAGAAGTATTAACACATCTGTTTTTCATAAAAAAATGATATACCCACTTGAAATTTTGTGTTTTCTTGGCAACATTTTTAGGTTCGAGAATAAGTTACCAAAACCCCTCTGATGGCATTTCTTTATATTAATCATATATTTCTCCCATTTATACTGGCTTAACAATGTAATTAATTATTCTTGCTGTAGTTATATTGCCTAGCTACTTTATTCCCAAGAGGAAAAATGTCATTCTATAATGATAAGTGAAGATATTTACAAGAAAATCATAATACAAGATTTTGAGGTCATTTAACTTAAAATAAAAATAAATAAAATGAAAGGAAGAAGAGCAAGTATCTTGTGAGACGGTCTCACAGATCTAAATCCGTGAGACAGACCTCCTAAGGGCTCCGTCTTGAGAACATGAACCATGAAAATAAATTTAAAAATAATAATGAACCATGAAAAAACAAAAATAAACCCTAAAAACATGAACCATGAAGAATAAACCTGAAAAACAAAAATAAACCCAAAAAAATAAAAAATAAACCCTAAAAAAAACTAAAAATCCTAAAAACCCAAATCAATTAAAAATAAACCCAAGAAACAAAATAAACCCTAAAAAAACAAATATAAATTCTAAGAAAAATAAAATCTGAAAAAAAAAACATTTAAAACTTTGTGTTAGGACTCCGTCTCACGCAAGTTTTTGCCAAGGAAGAAATATTGAATTATACTAAATAATGAGATCACAATTGCCATGCATACACACATGTAGTTAACCATATGTTTTATTAGTCTATATGTGCTTCTATGTATATGTGTGTACACATATAATATATAAATCGGTTATTGTTGCATTGTGTGTATCATTTAATTATCCACAAAAATAATAGTTATTTGTATTAAATTAATTAACAAGTAATAATAGTTATTTATATGAAACAATTAATACAAAATTATAAATAAATAAAAGCTCATCATTAGAAGATGGAGAATATAGATGGCCTTGTTCACACAAGGTACCATTCGGTTGGGAACAATAATCATTTTGAATTAAGAGTAATTAGGTAACCAGAAAGTTGAACATAGGTAAGAGATGGGACTTTGACAATGACATCTCTCCTTTTGAAATGATAAGAGGATGAAAAGACTAGTCAACCTCATTTGCTTTTAACATAATCATTAGATATTAATTTTAACCTAACTACTTATAAACTATTATGCTCCAAGGACTATTTTCTCCCTCATAGTACTACAAATATTACATTTGAATGGGAGCACTAGTGCTATATTTCAATATTTTCCCTAAATCTCTCCTTCTATGAGGTAAAATTATTTATTTACCTCAAAGTTAGGAGAATTAATTATTACTAAATATATAGTCATGTCCAAAGTGATTGCTCGCAAAGAGATCCAAGATTGTTTTCGTCCAAGAAGTTCGCGTTAGTACTTAGGTAGGTCGCGAAATAATTGTCGAAAGAATGTTGATTGTCATTTGGTGAAGTATTTGGTTGTGAAGACATTTCCATGCAAAATAGGGCCATAAGATTGGCATTTTGGCATTGCACGTTGACAATCTCAGCTTGTGCTTTTGCTAGTTGTTCTTGGAGCTCATTTACTTGCTTTTGGAGTTGGCAAATTGCACCTGCACATCCATACACTGGGTCTCTTAGCCTTGCATTGGCCTCATACACCATGCTGCTAACTGCATCGGCTCGTTGTGGCTCTGGAAGTTCCTAATAATTCGGACATTTACATCAAATTAGTCGACTTAAAATGGGTTTACACGATGCTCAATTTACTTGTCATACTCGAAAAAATATAAAATGTCAGAGAGAAAAAAATTCTTGTTCCATATTCATATTCTACTGTATTGATGAATAACATATATGTAATTATGACATTATCTTATACACGTAACACCATCCAATACAATGAAATAAGATTGTCGAACATCAAATCACAATCCATATATTTTTTTGATCGGTAAATCACAATCCATATTAATCATATGGTATGTAGTATAGTCGTTTTCTAATTAATTATGTGCTTTCTTTAAGTGGCGGCCGTGTGAAAACTCTTTCCTTCTTGTTGAAAGAAAATGAGCACACATTCATATAGTACTTTTCCATGCGCTACCTGCGCATTTAAACTGCTACTTAATAAAGTGAAATATTCCCTTATCATTATTATTTAAAGCCATACTAATAAAGTAAAATATTCATTTCAAAAAAATAAAGTAAAATATTGCCATATCATTAATATATATGTGAATCCATACTAATAAAGTAAAATATTCCCTTATCTTCATTCACTATGTATAAAGTCCAAAAAACTGACTAAAAAATGTTCTATCAAAGACAATAGGTAGATGATCACTGTCTCAAAACAATCCTGTGTAAGAGTGTAAACACAAAACCAAAATATGCAAATATGCAATAGAACACATTAAGGCAGATATATATCCCAAAATGGGCAATAACATAAGTTTACTATATTTTTAACTTGGAAGATAACAAAAATTAAAGGGGCAAGATTAATATGGATTTTCCAGTTAATAAGCAAATGGAATCCAAGAATTAGAAATTCACAAATTATATCAATAAGTTGATATATACTAGATATCCAACAAATAAACTAAAGAGATAATTGCAAAAATTACCCCTGAGGTTTATGTTAATTACAAAAAATCTCAGAGGTTTTTGAAAATTACAAAAAAAATTTGTGAGGTGTGATTATATATTATATTTTACCCCTTTATAATCAAAATCATTTTAAACACCCTATTATATTTGTAAAAGTATTATAATTATCCTCTTAATTTAATACAGGATCAAACTTCGGATTTTTTTTTTTTTGTAATTAACCCAAACTGGCCTCATCGACAGTTTTTGTGATTAATCCGTAAAGTAAATATTTTACCAAATCTACGTCCACGGGCAAGGGAATGATTAATATATACCTGCAAGAACTTGATTATATTGCTGGCTCCAAAAACACGATGAGCAGTGGTGAACTTGAGAGGATCATTAGGAGGAAAATAAGGAGCCAACACACATTTTTCGACGCACCGTCTCCGTAAAATCTTGCAAGCAGCACAAGGGCTTATGACTACATGATGAGTCGATTGAGGTGGAGAATAAGATGAAGAAGAAGGTGAAGTTGCACTACTTATTATAGTTGTGTCACTGCCCTCCATCTCTATTTAGCAATAATATTTATAAAAAGACTACCTAGCTAGAATAATTTCTAGAGTATGTTAAAGGAAAAAAACATATATATTTTGATGGAAGTGTGTTTTATCATAGCAAACATGTTGCTTCAAGTGAGAATATATATAGGCAGAGGAGCGGGGATGAGTCGTTTTCTTTGAAAAATAAAATATGTATTCATGATTTTATAACATGGTTGTTATATTGTATGAATATTTATATTAATTTCTTTGTTTTTCGTTAAAGTTGTGTGAAATTGAAAAAATAAAAGTGTAATAAGTCTGTGGTTTAATTTAGGTTGGTGATGGAGGAATTAGGTTTATGCACCCATAGTGAATTATTAGCCATGGTAGAAAACATAGGGGATCTACTATTTTCTATAATGTTTCATCTAACATTTAGAAATAAACATCTAGTTTACTAACATAAATGATTGTTACTTACAAAATACCGACAAAATAAAAAAAATATTATTTTCCCACAAACTATGGCGACAAATGATTCCGACAAATCCTCAACAATTTTTAGATTTACCGATGGAAATACTGTAGTTATTTACCAACAAGATTAGATTTTGTTGGTAAATATTTACCTATGATGATTTTACATACACTTAATAATTATCTTAATACTTACCTGCAGATTTTTTCATAGGTAATATAAATTGAATTTTTCTTGTAATGAAAGTTGTGTAAAATTGAAGAATTATTAGCTATGGTAGAAAGCATATGTTGTTGAAATATGCCACTTGTGAGTTGTCCCACATGGATTGATTAAGGGAAGAGAGTCCACTTTATAAGCCAAGTGAGCTACTCCTCCTATCACCAATTGGTTTTAGGATGGAACCTCACTTGGTGGGTTTGGACCATCTTCCCCATATTGGAGACGACGCCGTGTGTGGGACCGTACCAAGTCCCCCCGAATTTAACATATGTGATCTCCAATCTTTCATAATGTTTCCTTGAAATTTTAATTCTTTGTGAATGTCACATTTATAAATAATGTCATTATTGTACATATGTATTAATATTTACCGAATGTATTGAAACATCACATCGAAATTAACATATCGAATAGGACATAATCCGACTGGGGGGAAGGAGTGGTAGTTTGATACTGCAAACACAAATTCGTTCCTGATAAGTAGACCGCATTATTGATTGTACCACACCCAATTAGGAATAGGAAATTTTAATTTAGTTATATATAAAAAGAATACAACGAATAGAGTTATGTGTGTCCCAACATCAAATCTACCTATCGTGTTTTTCTCTTCTACTTAATTCCATCATAGAACGAGGAATTTATTAAACTAAATTGGATTTGATAGTGAAAGGAACTTTATTTCTCAATTATCATAACCATCATTGCTTATTCTAAGTTTATGTTTCCCGTATATTCCAATTCTTGAATTTTTAAGTATATTAAATGTATTGAGATTGAGATTATATTTCAATATATAAATTTATTTAAGACAATCACATGCATGTATATGTGGCGATAGTCTCGTAAATTATTAGAATTCGAATTCACGACTAGTTGTTCTACTTAGCCTTCTTAATTTCAAACTATATATATTGTTGGTTTTCTGTCAAAATATAAGTAGTGACTTTTGCCCATATTGCTTGTGGAACAAAAGGGGTGGGACCTTAAGGTTATTTAGAGAATCGATGTGTTGTATTTCAAGTGCACCAGTAAATACAAGTGCACCTAGACTTTAACCTTTGCGGTTTGACTCTAGTTAAATTCATTTATTGTTCTCTAGTATGGAGAGTTGCGAGAGATGTGTGAGTTAGTCAAATGTTTGTAAGAGTGTGTGGTACTGAGTTCAGGAGAGAGAATGTTCATGTAATTGTAAAAATATTTCACATAGTAAAATTTTTTTCTCTGTGGGCCGTGGTTTTTCTCTGGTTTTGGAGTTTCCACGTGAAATCTTGTGTTGTGGATTATTGTTATTTTTTATTTTATTTCTCGGTTATTTTTGCTTGTCCCTCAGGGATGAATGTGAGATCCGATTTTTCCCAACAAGCTAAGTGGTATCAAAGCCCGGGTTGGGTGTCTTGAAATTTTGAGTATGCTCTGTAGTCGCAGCAGTGTCTGACGTTTCACATCATAAAAGATTTCTTGGGTAGGTTTCAGGGTGTCTTATTTGGAGGTGGTTGTTCATCAGGTTGGGGTGGTTCAAGCAGGTGGAGAAATTTAATGGAAGGGTCGAGTTTAGCTTATGGCAAGTATAAGTCAAGGATGTGTTGGTACAATTCGAGTTACACAAGGCTTTGAAGGTGAAATGTCAAGGTGGAGATAGAGTTGATCTGAGAAATAGCTCCTAATTCAGGCTAACATTGTGATAGTGATGATTCTCTCTAATGAGAAAATGCATGTCCTTTTGGCATGTCAAGTTGCCATGAAAGATGATGTGGTTATATTAGCGGGTCCAGAAATTTGTGCACAAGGGTCGTCTTGTCATGGATGCTGGGTGTGGTGGAATTTCACACGAGCATTGGCTTGACATGGATACAGGGTGAATGGTAGATTTTACACACGGGTATCAGTTTGGCATTGATACGAGGTGTGTGTTATGTCGATAGCTGAAGGACTGATGTTTGTAAAATATACGTGTATTTAAGGACTTAAAATGATATATAATTAATATATTTGCACGCATATTTACTATGTTTTTACTTGGTTTCCTTAAAATGATATGATACTAAATGTCAAATTTCCCGTATATTCCAATTCTTGAATTTTAAGTGTATAAATGTATTGAGATTGAGATTATATTTCAATATATAAATTTATTTAAGACAATTACATGCATGTATATGTGGCGATAGTCTCGTAAATTACTAGAATTGGAATTCACGTCTCTTGTTCTACTTAACCTTCTTAAGTTCAAACTATATATATTCTTGGTGTTGTGTCAAAATATAAGAAGTGATATGATCTTTATCCCACATTGCTCGTGGAACAAAAGAGGTGAGAGCCTTAAGGTTATTTAAAGAATCGATGTGTTGTATTTCAAGTGCACCAGTAAACACAAGTGCACCAGTCAAATACGTTTTAACCTTTGTGGTTTGACTCTAGTTAAATTCATTTCTTGTATTCTCTAGTATGGAGTGTTGGGAGAGAGGTGTGAGTTAGTCAAATGTTTGTAAGAGTGTGAGGGTACTGGGTTCAGGAGAGATAATGTTTCTGCGATTGTAAAAATATTTCACATAGTATTTTTTTTTTCTCGAGCCATAAAAATTCTGGATAATCATGTGTTGAACAAGGATACCCGGAATTGGAAGGGGTAGCTTTACTTTTTAGCAAACCACATAAAGAATAATACCACGACGTGTGGGGGTACTTTGGCTAAAGTTGAAGCACCCAAGAAAATAAATTCAATATTCATGATATACATGATGGTACAATCATTAAATCAAGAAATGTTGTATTTATTAAATGTGTCTTTTCTTGCAAGTCTAGATATTTTTTGTTGAAGACGTAATACAAATAAACTGTTGATTTCGAATGGGACTATTTCGGTTGACTATGTGAAGTCAGAGGAAAACCTTGCGGAGCCGCTGACAAAAGGAATAAATCGAGATCAATTATATAAATTATTAAGGAGAATGGGTTTAAATCCACAAAATAAAGAATATTCATAGCGGTAACTCAAACTTGTGAATTGAAGATCCCAAGACCTTGGTTCAATGGGACAACTAAGTTATGAATGTTCAACTGAACACTTGGAAAATGTGTTAGCTCATTCCCGAAACTTCCAAGTGAATTAGGAACCTACTGAATATCGTGATGTTAAGCTTTAATGATTCTTATACCGAAAGGTGGAGTATGGCATGATACTCTTCAATAGGAGATCACCTATATAAGTGAGAAGTAATAACCGCATCAAAGAAACACTTATGAATCTAAGATATGGTCCAGGGCCGAAATGGACAAAACGTGAGAACAACAATTGTTAGAATTATTATTGTGTAAGTATTTGTTGTCTCGGTTTACACAAACGACTGAGTAGTTGAAGGCATTATATCACTAAGCAGCTAGTAAATCTGATAGTATTTTACTAAGAAAAGTTCAAAGCCACAAGCTACCTATCCAGATGCAATAACAGTTTGCCGAGATGTTCAAGAAAATCTGCATACACGCATTACGCATGCATTAATTTCATTCATGTGGGGATTGTTGGAATTTGATTTGTTAAATTGTGCGTGGACCCAATTTTGACCAAATATTTAGGTGGTTTCCATTAGTGAAAAATGAAATTAAATTATTTATGAAAATTTTACTGAGTAGATGAGAAGAGCAATTGGAATTTCTCAAAACCAATTCCAGGTGAAAGATAAATTAATGCTATAAGTTAGCCACTTAAAACTAGAAAATGGTATGAAAAATAGAAAATGAAAAATATGGGGAATGAGGAATGCTCCATCCCCCGTAAAATAAAAAGCCAAAGTTTGCTCAATTTATAAATCCCAAGTTGGACAATTGGGCTTGGGCCCCGGAGGCACCAAAATTTTTAAATGGGTGAGAACCTACATATTTATGGGTTTGGTTCAAAACATACACGCGTGGGCGTCGCGCTTTGTCGGCCAAGCTCGGCTCGGCTCACTCGGTCCGGTCTGGGTTCGGGCCGGGCACGGGCTTTAAGGCACTTATACTTTTGGACCAAATTTATTTAAAACGCTTTAAAAGTAATTAATTATTTTTAGTTAAATAATTAATTTTAATTAAAATGCTGGTGCGTATGCGTTTGTGCACATGTTTCTGCTGAAGCTAGCATGCGTGTGTGAGCACCTACGGACAATGGGCATAATTAGGCGCGCACAGATGCGCAAGCTCAAACTGATGCATATGTTCGAACAACTAGGTGCATTTTTTTTGTTGTAGACATGTCTTTTCGATAAGAAAGATATATCCTTTTCATCGGGCACCTTGATGCCTATATATACAAGGCCCCTGCAGATGAAATCAAAAACGAATAATCAGCCTAAAATCGAGTTATTGCATCATAACATATTGATATCATTTCTTTCAAAGTTTGAAAACCTTAAACACTTGTGTTCTCTGTTGGTTCGACTTTTGCAAGTGCTGCTAAGTCAAACCTACTAAAGTCGTTGTCTCTCAAGGATGATTGTCGGAATCGTAAGCACTTCGTATACGGAGCAATTTCATCTTGCGGAGATAATATCCAATACTGGTCTCGACTTACAATCTTGTCCAGTTTTTTGTTCCAAATTTTTTAGCCATCTTATTGTAAACAGTAAACCACCCAAACAACATTCTCTAGTATCGAGAGTTTAGAGATAAGTGTGAGTTAGTCAAATGTTTGTAAGAGTGGAGGGGTATTGGGGTCGGGAGAGAGAATGTATGTGGGATTGTAAAAATATTTACATAGTAGAATTTATTTCTCTGTGAGTCGTGGTTTTTCTCCGATTTTAGAGTTTCCACGTAAAATCTTGTGTTGTAAATTATTGTTATTTTTCATTTTAATTTTCGGTTAAATTTGCTTGTCTATAAGGGATGAATGTGAGATCTAATTTTCCCAATATATATATACACACCCCAAAATGTGGGATGGGCAAAATTGGTGACGTACCAGGTAAAAATTTCAATTTTCAGTCCATTAATGGGGTCCAATAGAAATAAACACTAGAAGTTTTAGGCACAAAAAGTGAAGTGGTGAGATGTGGTAATTAAGAGGGGTTGTATATGCAAAGTCATTACTTGTATGGATACAAAATTTCTTTTTTGAGTATATATATGCTGGGAGGGATGGGAGGGTGATGAAAATCGAACCTCAGATATCTGATCTAGACTTTAGAGTCTTAACCACTCAACTACTGTCAAATTCTCACTTTGTAACTTAAAAAACCTCTTTAATTGATATGTTATTTCTCTAGAAAAAAATTGTTATTACATGAGTAATATATACAAAAAAAACATTTACCGTAGATACCAATAGACATACGTAAATATAATCGAGAATATTAAAGTTACACGTCGCTGTAATATGCAGTTCAAGGCGGAAAAAGAAGAAAAACTTTACAAAGAACTCGGTCAAAAACAAAACAAGGAAAGCAAGGTGGAAATTAGAACCACATTCGGTACGTATATTACACATAAGCCCTTTATATTTTTTTTCCACAAACTTTTCTACCTAAGAGAAGAATTTTTAGCATCTCATATGGTCCCATCTGGTTTTTCTATTCACATAATCTTTAGAACCTAAATAGTTATTTTCCACATCGACTAACATTTCTCCAACTCTTTTGGGCCTATATATATAAGTCGAATTAATCAAGTCCAGACAAGTGAAGTTTTCCTACTCCCATAACCACCATTTCACTACGTGTCCGTTTCATGGTAATGGCACTATTGTATAAATAAACCTAACATGTACCATGTTTGGGGTTGGGTTGGTCAACTCGTTTGGCACATGGAGTTAGATTATGCTATTTTTCTTGAATTTGCTCAAACACTGCCTTTTACAGTTTTTTTTTTTTTTTTTTTCGCAACGATAGTTAAAGCCTTTTACAGTTACTCAGAGTTATTTTGCATGCTCATAGTTTAAGAGGCGAAGGGGAAAGTACATTCAGCTCTATGCAATGGATCGGATTGTCTTTATTTTTTCATTCATTTCTTATTTCTTACTTAATTACCTTGCATTTTAATTTTATTTTTTCATTTCAAATAGTTAATTTGATGTTTTTATTAAAGATTATACAAAATACAAATATAATTACTATTTTTGTGTTTTGGGATGCAACGAGAGGAGCGTGGGGAAGATACTCATGCATACAAGTGTTTTCTGCAGACAGATATAAGACAAGTGGTCTAGGCGGATGATTGTAAGTATAACTTTGAAAATACTTCCAAGCGTATAAGCTATTTATTTTGGAATAATTAGCGATGGCAATTCCATCGCTAATGTAACAACGAACTTTGTTTGTGTCGTTTATAATTACAAGCGTAATAATGACAAACACTAACAAAAAGCTTCCAGTTCACCGATATAATGTCAAAGCCAGTAAATGATTTTATCGTTTTTTTCTTTTCTCTTGTATTGATAGAATTTATTAATTTGGGATAATCAATTATATTTATGAACATATTAAAATTTTGATGAATAAATCATGATATTAATTACTAAACGAACACACTAGCTATTTAAAAAAAATTGTTTGTGACATCAATATATACATCCCGCTGGTAACCATTGATTTCTTGACCATTATCTATATATCCTTAAGTCTAAAATTTTGCCTCAATTTTCCAAAAATTGGATCAATTTATCAACCTCTCAAGTTTGAAGTATAGCTTGTGAAGTCCAAATATGTCGCAACATTTTCGTACATGTTATCCAACAATTTCTACCAAAACGAAAGAAAACTGCTCGTCTTGTCTTTGGATTGGAAGTTGTTTGACTTGTGTCTTGGCATTTCTTGCGTGTGGACCTGGTTAAATAAAATGGCAAAATTCCCTAAGCCCATTTTTCTTTAATAAGTCTTTGAGCTTTTTCTTATTAATATATATAAAATGTCACACACATATGTATATATATTAGCTGTCTTGACGCGGTGGAATGACTAAGTATTAGAACTTTAGAATTTTACTCTTTTTTTTTTTTAAACTACTGGGATTAGGTCAATAGCCACGGATATTGTTTTTCAGTGAAAAGGACCGAATTCGAGTCTTTGCAATAATAGGAGCCGAATTGTTAAGGAAAAAAAGAAGAGAATTTACTCTTTTTTTACTCTTGGTTGATGTGCAAATGTAAAACACAATTTACGAAATTGAGATTTCATATTCTATCTGGATCGGAGGAATGTCACGTGTATAAGATGATTTCGTTATTGTACATGTGTCAAGCATCCAATATAGTGGAATAGAAAGTGGATTATGTTAGGATTGAAGAAATATTTTTAAATAATATTGCTTAAAATTGCTAAATTTAATATATAAAATATGAAATTGATCATGTTTGGATTGGAGAATACTTGAATAAAATCTCAAGACCCTGTACAGTACAAAATCATCTTCCTATCTCCAAGACTTCAAATGTGGTCATTAATACGAACTTGGGTTTGTCTAGTTAACATCTTAAAAATGACAACACTATCAACAAAAATGTTGCCCAACTGTCATATTAATATTAAGTAACTAATAAATTAGAAAGTGCATTTGCTCTTATTATAAGCGACAAGCACATATTTCTAACTTAATATTATGGCATTCTCCAAGGAAAGGTCACAATCAATTAAATGCTCAATTGTATTTAATTTTGCTGCCCTTCAATTAGACTTGTCACGGTTTGCAATATAAATATAAAGTACATTAAATTGCCCTAAGAAAATTTATGTACAATAAAATTTTGGCATAATTTGTTTTTCCAGTATTTATTGATGTTGTTCAGTGATACTTCGTTTGGCTGAGCTTATAAGCTCTTCAAAACATCTTATAAGATGTTTGAGACTTATAAACTGTTTAAATTTGTTCGGTAAACTTTAAAAAAAAAATCTTATAAGCTCCAAAAATAAGATATTAGATTAAAAATGAATAGAGTAAAATTATAGGATGGGCTAATGATAATAAAAATAAAATAAGCATAAAGTATGTAGGATGTGCTAATTATAGGATGACCTTCCACAAAATTTGCACAGGGCTCCAGCGTAGTGGAGCCCTTGCATGGATCCGCCCATGATCTCACATTAATTAAGTGACATAGTAGCTAGATAAGTAGCATGAGCACCATGTGAAGGTTAGTAGTTTGAATTTTCGGTTATGTGGATTGAGTTTTTTCTTCTTCTACTTCCCTGTTGCACTCCCTATTACAATTTGTGTTTTATTGTTATGGATAAGTGATGCTTGAACACAAGGAAATAAGATTGTGTTTTATTGTGATATAAGAAGAATTTTTCAGCATCGACCAACATGTAGCTTAATTAATTAGTATTCATGTGGACGATTTTAACAACTATTGAAACAATCATGCAACTTGTTCTCTTATTTAATGTGAAAACCTCATTTGTTTAATTTTCACATGGAGAATGTTTGTTCTTCACATTCTCCTCAATAATATTGTATAGCACTATAGATGTTGGATGTACTTAGAAGTCCACATTGAGCGAGCAAGAATTTGACATGAGTGAAATTGGTCCACACGGCTTCAAGTGCAAGAACTAGCACAAGGTCACCCACGTACCCCTCAAGTTGATCTCATGTATTATAACTTAATAGAAATGCATGTATTTAATTTTATGAATAAAACACGAGAAAAAGATGTCATATACATAATAGGATTTGGATCCTATGAGTCCACCCATTTAGTGTCCATGGGAAGTCTCAATCGTTGATTACTTTTCATTAGTGGTCCAAATTTCAAGGGCATTTCATTTTTTTGTTTAAGCAATTAAAAAAGGTATTTGGGTCATTTATATTTTCAAACAGTTACGTAAGGTTCCATTAGATTTAACCATACCATTTTTCTTTTTCCAGTTAATAGATGCTTGACAATCTATTGGATATGATTCTCGACTTTTCGGATTCCACTTCATCACTTTCATTTAGCCAGTTTCGTATCCTTCTTTGTGGCAGTTTTTTTTTTCAATGTGTTATGTTTGTGTACATTGTTAGTCTTGCTTGTGAAGATATTGAATATTGCTTATATACTATTAGATTCATGTGATAAATAGAACAATGGTGTGGTTGACATGCTTATGTAACTTGTTAGTTTTGTCTGTGAAGGTATTTAATGCTGCTTATAAACTACTTATTAAATTTATTTTTTTAACCGTTGTAGCCTTTGTAAGTTTGGAACCTTAGAGTGTCATGCTTGTATAAGTTATTAAGTTTGTTCGTGTAGTTATTCAATGTTGCTTATGAAATGCTAATCATATTGATTTTTTTTATCGTGTTTGATATTTGTTATGCTTGTGTACATTGTTAGTCTTACTTGTGAAGGTATCGAATAATGCTTATGTAATATTAGATGACATTAGTTATGTTTGGATACATTGTTAGTCTTGCTTGTGAAGGTATTGAATAACGCTTATATAATATTATATTTATGCATATTAAACAGAGTGGTGTAGTGATTGATATGCTTGTGTAGCTAGTTAGTTTAATTTGCCTGTGAAGGTATTCAATATTGCTTATGAAATGCTTATCAAATTAATTTTTGTTTTTACAGTTGTAGCCTTTGTAAGTTTTTGAAGCCCTAGAGTGTCATGCTTGTATATGTTTGATACATGTTTTTATCTTAATTTTGATGATTTTATTTTTACACCAAAACAATGTTTTTAATTGTTGTCCAAATACTCCTAAATGATTTAAAATAGTTTTAATATTTTAGGAGTATTTCTTCAAGTTTTATTTTAGATAAAATTGGACAACACTTTTAATTATTTTATGTTTATAAGTCTTTATTCAAAACAAGGTTCCTAAATGTTGTCTAAATACTCCCGATTGGTTTAAAATGTTTTTACTAAATTTTGGAGTATTTCTTGAGTTTTATTTTCGACAAAAATTGGACAACATTTTTCTCGAGGTCAACCGGTCGCCGTAGAGGGCAACCCGTACACGAAGATGAATTTTGGAACAAAAATGAGACGGACTTGAAATTGGCGGTCGGCCAGGTGGCCGACCGGGCGTCGGCCGATGACGTCGGACCTGGCCGCACTGTCGGCCGTGCACTGGGAACAACGAGTTGAAAGCAGAACTTCAATTCTTTGATAAAATAGGAAGGGGACCGGTTGGGGTGGACATCGACTGCCGAGGCCTATGTCGCCGTCGCCCTGTGTTATTTTTCTTTGTGTATTCTTCAAACGTCTATTTCGTGCGGCCGGTCGCCTCTATCCTTTTGACAAAATTCGGCCATTTGACAATGAGACAAACTTTCCTTAAAATGTGGGATTGATTTCTAACAGCTATATTCTTGATTTTAATTGTATTTTTCTGTAGATTTTCAATCCCCAAGAGGAATCTATGCTTGATCAATCATCTCCTATAAATAGAGGAAGTTTTGGAGCAACCAATACAACAATTGAGATACAACACAACAAAATACACTTCAAGCAAATATTTGTTCTTCATAGTTATTATTCTTGTTGTAATTTTCTCTAGCTTATCACTTTCACATCCTTGAGGTCTAGGCTATTCTTGATTACACTTTGCACTCATATTGTAATATTCATTATTGAGTTGTAATCTTGATTTTTGGTCATCATTCAACACAAGACATCCTTGTGAGTATTCTTGTGGTAAGAATACACTTGGGTGATCTAGGTGATAGGTGTTTCAAGAGTGTGGTTCTCTTGAGGTGTTGAAGAATTTGGTATTCTTCAAGATTGAAGATTGTGGTGATCTTCAAAGGTGTCGTTGAAGGAAGATTGTGGTAATCTTCAAAGGGAGATTGTGGTAATCTCCAAAGGTGGTGTTGAAGAAGAGTGTGGTGCTCTTGAGGTGTTGTAAGTTGAGTTTGTATTAATTTTGGTAATTAATAAAATTCTTTTTTTTTGAAATCCATCCCGGATATACTGGGGTGGTAGAGGATTAGGCCCTATGTGGGTTGAACCTCTATAAATCGACGTGCGTTGTTTACATTCCGCACCTTTATAATTGTCTTTGAGCATTCGGTTCGAAAAAGAGGGTAAAATCAAAAAGACGGAGATAATCTATTCACCCCCTCTAGATTATCGTAGCCGTTTGGACTTACAAGTGGTATCAAAGCCAAACTCTTTGGCAAGCTAGTTTCACATCGCGAGTGAAGAGGAACGATCGTCGGCTACGAACGAAACTCAACTTTCCGGCACCTCCACCACCAAGCCACCTCTATTTGATTCCAAAAATTATATATTTTGGAAAGAAAGAATGGAATGCTATTTACAAGGTTGCGGGTTCGATATTTGGAATATCATCATCAATGGAGAATCCATTCCAAGGAAAGACACACCACACACCTCCAAAGGCCTCAAAGAGCTAAATGATGAAGAGAAGAAAATCATCTCCTTAAACGGTAAAGCTCTCAATATTTTGTATTGTTCACTTACTAATTTGGAATATGAACATATTGTAGGAATTCGATTGGCACATGAAGTATGGCAAAAATTAGAAGCCATATATGAAGTATATGCAAATGATATGAGCAACTCAAAAGCATCTACTTCTCAAAGGGATACAATGTCAAATCTAAGGAACAAGCCTCTTACAACTTCCAACTATGAAGAAGTTGAACATTGTCTTATGGGCATCGAAGAAGAAAACGAGGTATGTCTTAAACCCTATACTTCCTATGATATTGTCATTCAAATGATTATAGTGATTTGCAAAATAATTTTGATGATCTTCAAAATGAATTCCAAAATTTACTCGTTAAGTACAAAAATTTGAAAAATGAATTCATTGTTTTGAAAAATGAAAAGGATAGTTTATTTACTTCCTATAAATCACTATCATGTGCTCACACCACCACACTTGACAAGGTTAGAAACCTTAAAAAACAAAATAGTACTCTTGTTGAGGATATTAATTGCATGAAAAATAATTTATCAAAATCCAACTTGAGTACCAATAAATTGCCCAATATTGTGAATGTTAATAGTTGTGATAGTTTGAATAGTGAACTTGATCATGAGCCTAATATTGTTAAGCATATGAAAAAGAATCGAGTTTCTATGCATATTAGTGATGTTACTTGTTTTTATTGCGGTAAGAAGGGTCATACGGTAAATACTTGTCGGGCTAAAATAGCTCTAATTATTGTTGGAGACCTAAAAGTCTCAAGACTAATCCCAAAGGACCCAAGCGCTTGAGGGTACCACAAAATAATGTTATATTAGGTACCCGGCGAAATAATAATCGAAGAAAATCCATACCGCCAAGAAAACATCAAATGACCATTTCATTTGATCAAAGGAGAAAACATTTTCAACAAAGTCATTTTCCAAGAAGAGGAAATAATCAAAAATGGGATGAACAAAATCCTTGGAAGTGGCAAAGACATCATCAACAAGATGATTTTCCAAGAGAAAGACACTTTCAAAAATGGGAAGGCCAGCAATTGGAGAAACCATCATCAACAAGAAGATATTCAAAATGGAAGATACCATCAACAATGGGAACGGCACAACCCATGGAAATGGCGAAATTGGTAAACCGTATCTCCCTATTTAAATATGCATTTTATTTTCTTTGCATGTTTTTATTTGTGTCTTTATTGCAATATGAGTTTTCATTTTTTTTAAAAATTTAGGTCTTCAATATATTTGTGAGTTTCATAATATTTTTGAAAAGAAGACCTTGCATGATGTTTCTAAAACTCTTGTGCATTTAATTAGACTTATGTGGTTTATTATCTCATATGTAGTTATAGCACAAGCATGCTTAAGATATCTCTTATTGCTTAGCCTACACTTGTATTATTATGTTTGTGCAAAACTTGGTTTAAGTATTGTGTAGGATTTACATATCTCTTTCAATGGTTATCTATTCGTAATATATCAAGAGAGATATGAACTATCGAGGTACGCTCATTAGTGTTATTCATATCATAGACTCGATACATGTTGTGCCATATGCCTATGTGCTTATTAAGAGGATGTTTTGATTTTTGAAAAGGCGTTATTTGACATAGCTTGTTTTATCTAAGTTTTGTAAAGGTTTATATTTTGATAAAACTATTGATCTACTAAGTTATGCATTTTATTGCACATATAAATGCCACTATTCTTGGATACTTATGTCTAACCTCTTGTTCATATGATTCTTGTAAATGAGGTCTCAACTATGTGCTCTCAAAAGAGACCTTATGTAGCTTTCTTAAGCTTATTTGACCTTGAATGATTTATTAGACTCTTGATGATGCATAGTATGTGGTGCTTAAAATAGTGTATCTATTATTCGATATTACTATGCTCGTGGGCAAAATATCTTGTTAAGATTTTGCAGAAATTTATGATATTTCGCAACAAGTTTGATGAAAAAGACAAGGTTAGTAGCTCAATGATATTGTCAAGAAGAAGGTACTGATTTTGATGTAATATTTGCACTCATAGCACATTTAGAAGTTATTTGCACTTTACTTGCCATTCTTGTTTTGAGAAAATTTCAAGCTTTACCAAATGGATGTTAAATCCAATTTTCTAAATGGTTTTATTCAAATAGAAGTCTATCGGAGTTTAAAATTTTTAGGCCAAATGATTGTTCTATAAAAAGGCATTGTACGGTTGATACAAGTACCCCGTATATGGTTTGATAGACTTAGTTATTTTTTTTTTTTTGGCAAAATAATTTTACAAAAGGTAAAGTTGATACTACACTTCTTGTTTTAAAAAAGGGCAAGGTTGTTTACTTGTGCAAATTTATGTTGATAATATTTTTGGTGCTACTAATGAATATTTGTGCAAGATATTTTTCCAAGTCAATGCAAGGTGAACTCAAGGTGATCATGATGAGGGGAGATCAAATTTGATCATTGGAATTCAAGATCAACAATGCCAAGAAGGTGATTATATTCCACACTCAAAAGAAGAAGTGAGGCATTGAAGAAGAAAGAACCATTTCAACCTATATGGCCACAAATGCGAAAATTGACAAAATGGTTGAAGTAGGCATTGACAAACGAATTCGAGGTATGTTCCTTCGTTTATTACTCCTTAGACTCGATATTCTATATACCTTACGTCTATATGCTCGACTTCAAAAACCATCCCAACGAATCTCATTAAAGTGTCGTTAAAAGAAATTTTTCAAATATTTGTAAGGCACTTCTTCGTATGACTTGTTGTATCTAAAGTCTTAAAATGATCTCATTTTCGGGATAACAAGTCCGGTGATATTAAATTATTCAAAATCTGGTTCGTCATAATCGAACTAAACATATTGAGATTCGATAATTTTTTTAAGGGGGATTGCATGTTTAACAAAAACTTGAGATGTGTTTAATTCCATCTCAAGGATAACTCGTGGACTTTTTAATCGCTCACCGCCGAGTATTTTACCTTATTTCGAGCGTGATTATGACATAATGTAAATTGAATGATGTCTACGTTTGCATTTTGCACGTTTTTAAAACTTAGGGGCGAAAAATTGGATTTTTGGATCAAAATTCGGATTTTCAAAACAGAAGTGAACCAGTGGGCTGCCAGGACAGGGGTCGACCGGTTGCCCACCTGCTCGACCGGTCGCCCACTGCTTAAGTTTGGTTAAAATCGTCTCTGTTCTTGTATTTTGGCAGTTTAAGGTTTTTTTCCTCTCTATTTCGTCCCATTTGTAAATTTCACACACATTTCACTTCAAATGTGTTTTATTGCATACATTTCATATCTTGGATGTATTTAGGCTCGATTATCATCATCGTTGCTCATATTTACCGATCAAATGGTAAGAATTTTCTCTCCTTTGCTCAAATGGGTTGAACCCTTGAGTTTGTACCTTTCTTGTATATTTCTTGATAAAATTTTCATATGATCATGATGAGCTTAGTTGATATGTTGTAATGTATGATGTTGGGTATGATTTGGTGATGAAAAGTTTTGGCTTGATTCATTTACAAGGGCTCTATACAACTTCTTTTAATTTTTACGCCCACAAAGTGTTCGATGAAATGTCACAATGAAAATTTCAACTTCTACATGACTCTCTTGCTTTCAAAAGTCTTAAATACTTATTGAGATCATGTCTTGACAAACAAAATGAGCTTATGAACTCTTTATGATACATTTCTCCCATTTTTTTGGATTCTAAGCTTAATTCTTTCAATGGTTGATAAATCGTATTGTTGGCGCACTTTGATAAACTTGTATCATGTTTTTATCATCCTAACATTCTTTTTGATGATTCCAAATGGGGAGAAACAGGAAATTGGCTCGTTAGCTCAAAGAAGCTAATAAATGCTTGTTACAAAAGCTATAAGCTATGGCATCTTAAAAGCCATAAGTTGTGAATTATATTTAGTCCAATTGTTGCTTGATGGACTTATATACTTGTCTAATGATGTTTTGTTGACATGGGGCGCTTATAAGCTCTTGAACAAAATATAAAAGCTAAGCTTTTAGCTTATGGTTAATTACTTTTACATTATTCTTGATGTGCTTGTTGATAGGGGAGCTTGTACTTATTACTGAATATATTTACTCCCTTACTTGGTTGCTTATGTATTTTGGAAATTTTGGTTGCTTCTAAACGGTTAGATGTTTTTACCGGAAAATCGTTTTTAAAATTGTCCTCCTAATATTTCTAAAAAATGTTTTGGTTTGTAATCATCAAAAAGGGGGAGATTGTTTGATACATGTTTTTATCTTAATTTTGATGATTTTATTTTTACACCAAAACAATGTTTTTAATTGTTGTCCAAATACTCCTAAATGATTTAAAATGGTTTTAATATTTTCCGGAGTATTTCTTCAAGTTTTATTTTAGATAAAATTGGACAACACTTTTAATGATTTTATGTTTATGAGTTTTTACTTCAAAACAAGGTTCCTAAATGTTGTCTAAATACTCCCGATTGGTTTAAAATATTTTTACTAAATTTTCGGAGTATTTCTTGAGTTTTATTTTCGACAAAAATTGGACAATATTTTTGTCTCGAGGTCAACCGGTCGCCGTAGAGGGCAACCCGTACCTGAAGATGAATTTTGGAACAAAAAATGAGACGGACTTGAAATTGGCGGTCGGCCGACCGGGCGTCGGCCGTGACGTCGACCGGTCGCACTCTATCGGCCAGACTGGGAACAAAGAGTTGAAACAGAACTTCAATTCTTTGATAAAATAGGAAGCGGGGACGGTTGGGGTGGACGTCGACTGTCGAGGCCTATGTCGACGGCCGCCTGTGTTATTTTTTGTGTATTCTTCAAACGTCTATTTCTGTGCGACCGGTCGCCCTATCCTTTGACAGCAAAATTCTGACCATTTGACAGCAGACAAACTTTCCTTAAAATGTGGGATTGATTTCTAACAGCTATATTCTTGATTTTAATTGTATTTTTCTGTAGATTTTCAATCCCCAAGAGGAGTCTATGCTTGATCAATCATCTCCTATAAATAGAGGAAGTTTTGGAGCAACCAATACAACAATTGAGATACAACACAACAAGATACACTTCATGCAAATATTTGTTCTTCATAGTTATTATTCTTGTTGTAATTTTCTCTAGCTTATCACTTTCACATCCTTGAGGTCTAGGCTATTCTTGATTACACTTTGCACTCATATTGTAATATTCATTATGGAGTTGTAATCTTGATTTTGGTCATCATTCAACACAAGACATCGGTCGATTCTTGTGGTAAGAATACACTTGGGTGATCTAGGTGATAGGTGTTTCAAGAGTGTGGTGCTCTTGAGGTGTTGAAGAATTTGGTATTCTTCAAGATTGAAGATTGTGGTGATCTTCAAAGGTGCCGTTGAAGGAAGATTGTGGTAATCTTCAAAGGGAGATTGTGGTAATCTCCAAAGGTGGTGTTGAAGAAGAGTGTGGTGCTCTTCAAGGTGTTGTAAGTTGAGTTTGTATTAATTTTGGTAATTAATAAAATTCTTTTTTTTTGAAATCCATCCCGGATATCTTGGGGTGGTAGAGGATTAGGCCTCGGTGGGTTGAACCTCTATAAATCGGCGTGCGTTGTTTACATTCCGCACCTTTATTATTGTCTTTGAGCATTCGGTTCGAAAAAGAGGGTAAAATTAAAAAGACGGAGATAATCTATTCACCCCCCTCTAGATTATCGTAGCCGCTTGGACTTACAAGTGGTATCAAAGCCAAACTCATTGGCAAGCTCGTTTCACATCGCGAGTGAAGAGGAACGATCGTCGGCTACGAACGAAACTCAACTTTTCGGCACCTCCACCACCAAGCCACCTCTATTTGATTCCAAAAATTATATATTTTGGAAAGAAAGAATGGAATGCTATTTACAAGGTTGCGGGTTCGATATTTGGAATATCATCATCAATGGAGAATCCATTCCAATGAAAGACACACCACACACATCCAAAGGCCTCAAAGAGCTAAATGATGAAGAGAAGAAAATCATCTCCTTAAACGGTAAAGCTCTCAATATTTTGTATTGTTCACTTACTAATTTGGAATATGAACATATTGTAGGAATTCGATCGGCACATGAAGTATGACAAAAATTAGAAGCCATATATGAAGTATATGCAAATGATAGAAGCAACTCAAAATCATCTACTTCTCAAAGGGATACAATGTCAAATCTAAGGAACAAGCCTCTTACAACTTCCAACTATGAAGAAGTTGAACATTGTCTTATGGGCATCGAAGAAGAAAACGAGGTATGTCTTAAACCCTCTACTTCCTATGATATTGTCATTCAAAATGATTATAGTGGTTTGCAAAATAATTTTGATGATCTTCAAAATGAATTCCAAAATTTACTCGTTAAGTACAAAAATTTGAAAAATGAATTCATTGTTTTGAAAAATGAAAAGGATAGTTTATTTACTTCCTATGAATCATTATCATGTGCTCACACCACCACACTTGACAAGGTTAGAAACCTTAAAAAACAAAATAGTACTCTTGTTGAGGATATTAATTGCATGAAAAATGATTTATCAAAATCAAACTTGAGTACCAATAAATTGCCCAATATTGTGAATGTTAATAGTTGTCATAGTTTGAATAGTGAACTTGATCATGAGCCTAATATTGTCAAGCATATGAAAAAGAATCGAGTTCCTATGCATATTAGTGATGTTACTTGCTTTTATTGCGGTAAGAAGGGTCATACGGTAAATACTTGTCGGGCTAGAAATAGCTCTAATTATTGTTGGAGACCTAAAAGTCTCAAAACTAATCCCAAAGGACCCAAACGCTTGAGGGTACCACAAAACAATATTATATTAGGTACCCGGTGAAATAATAATCGAAGAAAATCCATACCACCAAGAAAACATCAAATGACCATTTCATTTGATCAAAGGAGAAAACATTTTCAACAAAGTCATTTTCCAAGAAGAGGAAATAATCAAAAATGGGATGAACAAAATCCTTGGAAGTGGCAAAGACATCATCAACAAGATTATTTTCCAAGAGAAAGACACTTTCAAAAATGGGAAGGCCACAATGCTTGGAAATGGAGCAATTGGAGAAACCATCATCAACAAGAAGATTTTAAAAAGGAAAGATACCATCAACAATGGGAACGGCACAACCCATGGAAATGGCAAAATTGGTAAACCGTATCTCCCTATTTAAATATGCATTTTATTTTCTTTGCATGTTTTTATTTGTGTCTTTATTGCAATATGAGTTTTCATTTTTTTTAAAAATTTAGGTCTTCAATATATTTGTGAGTTTCAAAATATTTTTGAAAAGAAGACCTTGCATGATGTTTCTAAAACTCTTGTGCATTTAATTAGACTTATGTGGTTTATTATCTCCTATGTAGTTATAGCACAAGCATGCTTAAGATATCTCTTATTGCTTAGCCTACACTAGTATTATTATGTTTGTGCAAAACTTGGTTTAAGTATTGTGTATGATTTACATATCTCTTTCAATGGTTATCTATTCGTAATATATCAAGAGAGATATGAACTATCGAGGTACGCTCACTAGTGTTATTCATATCATAGACTCGATACATGTTGTGCCATATGCCTATGTGCTTATTAAGAGGATGTTTTGATTTTTGAAAAGGCGTTATTTGACATAGCTTGCTTTATCTAAGTTTTGTAAAGGGTTATATTTTGATAAAACTATTGATCTACTAAGTTATGCATTTTATTGCACATATAAATGTCACTATTCTTGGATACTTATGTCTAACCTCTTGTTCATATGATTCTTGTAAATGAGGTCTCAACTATGTGCTCTCAAAAGAGACCTTATGTAGCTTTCTTAAGCTTATTTGACCTTGAATGATTTATTAGACTCTTGATGATGCATAGTATGTGGTGCTTAAAATAGTGTATCTATTATTCGATATTACTATGCTCGTGTGCAAAATATCTTGTTAAGATTTTGCAGAAATTTATGATATTTCGCAACAAGTTTGATGAACAAGACAAGGTTAGTAGCTTAATGATATTGTCAAGAAGAAGGTAATGATTTTGATGTAATATTTGCACTCATAGCACATTTAGAAGTTATTTTCACTTTACTTGTCATTCTTGTTTTGAGAAAATTTCAAGCTTTACCAAATGGATGTTAAATCCAATTTTCTAAATGGTTTTATTCAAATAGAAGTCTATCGGAGTTTAAAATTTTTAGGCCAAATGATTTTTTTATAAAAAGGCCTTGTACGGTTGATACAAGTACCCCGTATATGGTTTGATAGACTTAGTTATTTTTTTTTTTTGCAAAATAATTTTACAAAAGGTAAAGTTGATACTACACTTCTTGTTTTAAAAAAGAGCAAGGTTGTTTACTTGTGCAAATTTATGTTGATAATATTTTTGGTGTTACTAATGAATATTTGTGCAAGATATTTTTCCAAGTCAATGCAAGGTGAACTCAAGGTGATCATGATGAGGGGAGATCAAATTTGATCATTGGAATTCAAGTTCAACAATGCCAAGAAGGTGATTATATTCCACACTCAAAAGTAGAAGTGAGGCATTGAAGAAGAAATAACCATTTCAACCTATAGGCCACAAATGCGAAAATTGACAAAATGGTTGAAGTAGGCATTGACAAACGAATTCGAGGTATGTTCCTTCGTTTATTACTCCTTAGACTCGATATTCTATATACCTTACGTCTATATGCTCGACTTCAAAAACCATCCCAACGAATCTCATTAAAGTGTCGTTAAAAGAAATTTTTCAAATATTTGTAAGGCACTTCTTCGTATGACTTGTTGTATCCAAAGTCTTAAAATGTTCTCATTTTCGGGATAACAAGTCAGGTGATATTAAATTTTTCAAAATCTGGTTCGTCATAATCGAACTAAACATATTGAGATTCGATAATTTTTTTAAGGGGGATTGCATGTTTAACAAAAACTTGAGATGTGTTTAATTCCATCTCAAAGATAACTCGCGGACTTTTTAATCGCTCACCGCCGAGTATTTTACCTCATTTCGAGCGTGATTATGACATAATGTATATTGAATGATGTCTACGTTTGCATTTTGCACGTTTTTAAAACTTAGGGGTGAAAAATCGGATTTTTGGATCAAAATTCGGATTTTCAAAATGTATGAACAGTGGTGCTGCCGGGCAGGGGTCGATCGATCGCCCACTGCCGACCGGTCGCCCTAGCCCATGACCCGTCGCCCATCGCTTAAGTTTGGTTAAAAGCGTCGTGTTCTTGTATTTTGGCGAGTTTAAGGTTTTTTTCCACTCTATTTCGTCCCCTTTGCAAATTTCACACACATTTCACTTCAAATGTGTTTTATTGCATACATTTCATATCTTGGATGTATTTAGGCTCGATTATCATCATCGTTGCTCATATTTACCGATCAAATGGTAAGAATTTTCTCTCCTTTGCTCAAATGGGTTGAACCCTTGAGTTTGTACCTTTCTTGTATATTTCTTGATAAAATTTTCATATGATTATGATGAGCTTAGTTGATATGTTGTAATGTATGATGTTGGGTATGATTTGGTGATGAAAATTTTTGGTTTGATTCATTTACAAGGGCTCTATACAACTTCTTTTAATTTTTACGCCCACAAAGTGTTCGATGAAATGTCACAATGAAAATTTCAACTTCTACATGACTCTCTTGCTTTCAAAAGTCTTAAATACTTATTGAGATCATGTCTTGACAAACAAAACGAGCTTATGAACTCTTATGATGCATTTCTCCCATTTTTTTGGATTCTAAGCTTAATTCTTTCAATGGTTGATAAATCGTATTGTTGGCGCACTTTGATAAACTTGTATGATGTTTTTATCATCCTAACATTCTTTTTGATGATTCCAAAGGGGGAGAAACAGGAAATTGGCTCGTTAGCTCAAAGAAGCTAATAAATGCTTGTTACAAAAGCTATAAGCTATGGCATCTTAAAAGCCATAAGTTGTGAATTATATTTAGTCCAATTGTTGCTTGATAGACTTATATACTTGTCTAATGATGTTTTGTTGACAGGGGGAGCTTATAAGCTCTTGAACAAAATATAAAAGCTAAGCTTTTAGCTTATGGTTAATTATTTTTACATTATTCTTGATGTGCTTGTTGATAGGGGGAGCTTGTACTTATTATTGAATATATTTACTCCCTTACTTGGTTGCTTATGTATTTGCGAAATTTTGGTTGCTTCTAAACGGTTAGATGTTTTTACCGGAAAATCGTTTTTAAAATTGTCCTCCTAATATTTCTAAAAATTGTTTTGATTTGTAATCATAAAAAAAGGTGAGATTGTTTGATACATGTTTTTATCTTAATTTTGATGATTTTATTTTTATACCAAAACAATGTTTTTAATTGTTGTCCAAATACTCCTAAATGATTTAAAATGGTTTTAATATTTTCCGGAGTATTTCTTCAAGTTTTATTTTAGATAAAATTGGACAACACTTTTAATGATTTTATGTTTATAAGTTTTTACTTCAAAACAAGGTTCCTAAATGTTGTCTAAATACTCCCGATTGGTTTAAAATGTTTTTACTAAATTTTCGGAGTATTTCTTGAGTTTTATTTTCGACAAAAATTGGACAACATTTTTGTCTCGAGGTCAACCGGTCGCCAGAGAGGGCAACCCGCATCGAAGATGAATTTTGGAACAAAAATGATACGGACTTGAAATTGGCAGGTCGGCCGGTCGACAGGGCGTCGGCCGTGGCGTCGACCGGTCGCACTCGGCCGACGTGCACTGGGAACAACGAGTTGAAACAGAACTTCAATTCTTTGATAAAATTGGAAGGGGAACCGGTTGGGGTGGACGTCGACCTGTCGAGGCCTATGTCGACCGGTCGCCCTGTGTTATTTTGCTGTGTATTCTTCAAACGTCTATTTATGTGCGACCGGTCGCCCTATCCTTTGACAAAGAAAAATTCGACCATTTGACGTGAGACAAACTTTCCTTAAAATGTGGGATTGATTTCTAACAGCTATATTCTTGATTTTAATTGTATTTTTCTGTAGATTTTCAATCCCCAAGAGGAGTCTATGCTTGATCAATCATCTCCTATAAATAGAGGAAGTTTTGGAGCAACCAATACAACAATTGAGATACAACACAACAAGATACACTTCAAGCAAATATTTGTTCTTCATAGTTATTATTCTTGTTGTAATTTTCTCTAGCTTATCACTTTCACATCCTTGAGGTCTAGACTATTCTTGTTACACTTTGCACTCATATTGTAATATTCATTATTGAGTTGTAATCTTGATTTTTGGTCATCATTCAACACAAGACATCCTTGTGAGTATTCTTGTGGTAAGAATACACTTGGGTGATCTAGGTGATAGGTGTTTCAAGAGTGTGGTGCTCTTGAGGTGTTGAAGAATTTGGTATTCTTCAAGATTGAAGATTGTGGTGATCTTCAAAGGTGCCGTTGAAGGAAGATTGTGGTAATCTTCAAAGGGAGATTGTGGTAATCTCCAAAGGTGGTGTTGAAGAAGAGTGTGGTGCTCTTCAAGGTGTTGTAAGTTGAGTTTGTATTAATTTTGGTAATTAATAAAATTCTTTTTCTTTTTGAAATCCATCCCGGATATATTGGGGTGGTAGAGGATTAGGCCCTAGGTGGGTTGAACCTCTATAAATCGACGTGCGTTGTTTACATTCCGCACCTTTATTATTGTCTTTGAGCATTCGGTTCGAAAAAGAGGGTAAAATCGAAAAGATGGAGATAATCTATTCACCCCCCCTCTAGATTATCGTAGCCGCTTGGACTTACAGTATAAGTGGTTAATTAAACTTGTGTAGGTATTCAATATTGTTTATGAAATGCTAATTATATTGATTTTTTTTAATTGTAACTGGTATGTATTATGCGTGTATACATTGTAGTCTTGCTTTGAAGATACTAAATAGTGCTCATGTAATATTAGATTCATGCATATTAAGCAAAACGATGATGTCGTAGATATGATTTTGGTATCAGATCATGGAGTGATTCTCGTGGTTGGTAACTATTAACACAGATGAAATGAGAAACTGAAAATTCCTTTATTTCAGATATACATGGAGGTGTGCTTATATACACGTACTAACTGCAAACCTAACTAATTATGAAACTAACTAACAGGAAAACTAACTAGTTAATAGATTAACAAACTAATCAGTTGCTATTACTTAATTGCTTTCTATTTTGTCGCTGGAGTGAAATTTGTTTGGACTAATTTACCCTTATGTTAAGTTAACTAGTCTTTTACCCGTGCATCTCCTTATGTTAAGTTAACTAGTCTTTTACCCGTGCGATGCACGGGTGTATATCTGTGAGGTCTCTTTTCTATATTGTTACATATATATTTTTCTAATAGTTCGAATTTTATCTCCTGCATTTAGGGATAACAACTTCCCCATGGGGAACCATCCCCGTTAGTAACGGAATAGAATGAGACGGGGATGATGATTCACCACTTCTCTAGAATCGATTCGGGGATGGTACATGGACAATATTTATATCTCCGTCCCCCTTTCCATCCAGATTAGATAAAATGGGGATTCTCCATTCCCATTCTCATTCCCCGAATATGTATATTGCATTTATCTATTATTAATATTAATTCTATTTATAATTTATTATTTTATTAATTCTAAATATTAAACCCAAGAATCTTTACAATTTTACTTGTTCTTATTCTTTATTTTACAAATTATGAATTTATGTTATCTATGTTTTAAAAATATAGTCATTGCAAAAAGTTTAACATTTCAAAAAATAATTAAAATATAAAGAAAATTAATTTGATTATAAATCTTATGATGAGACAATAAAAAAAATTGTCATAAACTATAAAAAATCTCTTTAAATGCGAAATATTTAGTTGTGTGAATATGACTTGTATCTATTTATAGAACATATTTATATATAAAAGTAAATGTTTGAAAAACGTTTTAACTGTCAAATGTTTGAATTTTTTTTTACTACCCCAATGCTGAATATTTAATATATTATAATTTTAATACAATCAATAATAAAGTCATTTCAAATTCTAATATTTTTTGGGGTTTATAAAGCTAAACAATTATCAAAATTCTTAAAGGAATTAAACGGAAAACATGATTTGGCAATGCAATTATAAGGGAAAATGAATCATTTAAAAAAAACATTTTATTTTTATATATGCACTGTTTGCCAAAAATTTATTTGGATCTCTATACTGCAAGTGTGCAGTGTAGTTTATAGGATAATGACAAGCAATGTCGTATTCCTCAGGGATTGACTACGAAACACTTAGGCTATAATAACATCGCATTTCAATTTTATTGACTCAACCAAATATCAAGTGTTTTTATAAAAAAAATTGAAAATAAAAAGAAAATAAATAAATTTTCGAACCCCGCAAGTATTTTCAACAAATACAGAAACAACCCGGCCTAGGCACATAATCTCAACATGCTTCTTCAATATTAAATCCAATTAATGTTTCACAAAACCAATTCGTGTGTTTCCATGGGTTCAATTCCTAAACTAGTTTATTCCTCCTCCCGGGTGGTGCATAAACAGTAGATTAATAATATTTGTGGTCTCCCGATGTATCACAACTATTATTAACTCCCAACAGATCTTTGAATTAAAATAATTGAAAAAATGACACTGCATCCTATGGATATTAAACGAAGGAAATATATATGTTTATTTATTTTAAGTTTTTTTTTTTCAAATATCTTTTCGAACATTGGTGTATTTTGGGCCAACACAATTTGTTGGGTTTTTATCTATTAAGTTTTTTGATGTGTACTTATATAATTTTTGTTCTGTGATGGTAATTTTTCTTTTTGGCTCATATTTTGTGGTTATCTTCTATATCTATAATATAATAAATAATTTTTATAATATTTTTCTTTTTATTTGATTTACCCAAATTGTATTAATTATTATTATTATCATGTTTACTATTTTTTAATTAGTTATGAATTCATTAATATAATCTATTTTGTATTTAAAAAGGTATTACACAATTTAAAATAATTTATTATTCTATGTATAATTTTGTGACTTACAATCAAATTAATTTATATTTATCTTTTAATTATTTATTGAAATTCCAGACATTAGGAGCACTAAAAATTTAAAAAAAAATTTGTAAAATACAATTTGCATCACACAGATGAAATACTACTAGTGTTTATTGATAAAAAGTATGAATCGATGAAGGAATTACTTCATAAGTGTTTTACTTAATAAAGGCAGACAACATATGTCAATCAGTTTGAAACATCAAAGCATATCTTAATCAATAGCTAAACTGTCTTTCCTTAGTCTGTCCAAAGTCTTGATGGCTAGTTGAGTTAGGTTTGGTTTGACTAGTACAATAATACTAGTATATCAGTATGTAATTAGTCTAAAGTGGCATATGCATGCTATTATTAAGTCATGCTTTAAGATTCCAAACTATCAAAAATTTCATTCCATCCACATATTTTTCAATATTATTCAAGTGGGAGTGTAAATTGTTAAACAATATGATCTCACTATTATATTTCTTGACTTTTCTTTTAGGATTACGCCTCATTACTGTCGGTTGTCGCCCCGCACCCTAAAATTCTGATAGATGAGTAGGGCTGTAAACGAACAGAGCGGTCGGCAAACTACTCGTGAACAAGCTCGGATATTGTTCGTTTATGTTCGTTTATTTAGTTAAACGAACATAAACGAACAAATTTTAGAGCTCGTTAAAAACGAGCGAGCTTGAACAATCATATACTCGTTCATTAATAGCTCGTGAACAAACTCGTTTAGTGTTCGTTTATAAATGTTCATGAACAAGCTCGTTTAGTGTTTGTTTAGAATTGTTCGTGAACAAGCTCGTTAAGGGCTCGGATAATAGCTCGATTATTATTCAATTAATAATAAATAATGTTATTTAATTTAAAAATATTTAATTTAAATATTGATATTTGTTTGTTTGTTTGTTTGTTCGTTCGTGAACGAATTGTTGATTGTTCACGCGAGCAGGTTTATGAACACAAATTTGAATATGAACATGTTCGCGAACACGAATCTAACACGAACTCAAATATGAACATGTTCACGAACATGTTCGTGAACAAATTCGAGCATAACAAAAATTAAATGAACGAACACGAACACAAACTTAACAGCCCAAACCCGAGCTCGAACAAGACCAAAAATAAACAAACATTTGGCAAACAACGCTCAGCTCGGCTCGGCTCGGATCGTTTACAGCCCTATAGATGAGGTAAATCGCGCGCGGAATGTAACTCAATATATAATAATTTATATACAAGTATGATGACTCATAAACTCATTTGACAACTACCTAAATGGGTCACGTTAAGCCAAAAAAAGAAAATAAATTTGTAATATGTCATCGACTTGGCACTGTCTAATTGGCTATGTCAAATTAAGCATGATGGTATTAGCAAATTAATTTAAAATACTTTATTTAATAAATAAAATGATGACCTCATCATTTAACTTTATGACATTATCATGTAAACATTTATCAGCGAATAAATCCACATGATCCTAAGCACTATCTAATTGGGGTCTATTATTACGTTTAATATATCCTCATATTCACATCTAACGACTCAAAAACACAAGGGGGCAAATCAATAAAATTTCTTGCAAACAAAACATTCTTAAAACAAAGTTAAAAGTTCAATCATTTTTGCCCACTCACACACAGAATTAATTACCAAGAAATATAATGTTATACAAGGAGACTTCAACTTAATTTCATGCAACAACCCAATTTTTTTTTTAAATAAGAATAATGAAGGCAAAAAGTAGAAACGAGAAACGGAAGAGCTATGTTCTAGGTATGGCGGCCTAGTGATGAAAGAAGATTTTCCATAAGAAATTTGAATTTTATTTTCCATTAGCATAATTACTACATCGCGCAGATAATCGGAACATAAAAAAAAAATTAATTAGTGAAAAGATGAACTCCTGAAAGACGGATAGAATCTTTTATTCCAAGATAGTGTTTCATCTCCTATTCCACCGCACAGATGATTGTCACGTGTATAGAAGTTACCATATTAAAACCCACAATTTAGGCGTGATTTATGCTCCAAAATTAATATGGTAACTTCTATACACGTGGCAATCATCCATGCAGTGGAATAGGAGATGAAACAACATCTTGAAATAGAAGATCTCATCCGCCTGAAAGGACATGGTCCAGGTCCACCAAACAAAGTGAGTCAAGCTGAATAAACTAAATTTTAGATATAATTACAAAACCTACCCCTAAAATTTGGGTTTATTACAAAATATCACAGGGTTTTTTTTAGAGTACTCACAGGTTTTTAAAATTACAAAAAGTCTCAAGAAGTTTGATTTTGTATTACACTTTACTCTCTTCATAAATAAAAACATTTCAGACACCCTTCTTATATATATTTGTGAAAATATTGCAATTATCATATTACATTTAAACACAGAATCAAACTCAAGAGATTTTTTTTTTTTTCAAATATCTTTAGGTTTTTTTGTAATTAAATTAAACCTCAAGTATAGAATTTGTAAGTATCCCTAAATTTTATGAAATATTTATCCAATTATATGTGTTCGGTCTAAGCATGATTGTTGAATGAATCAAGTATGAATGAGTGAATTTATGCATCTTTATTTTATATACATAATTTTTTTCTTTTTCTACTTATAGAAAGTTGCACTCGGGCCACAGATTTGAAATCGTTCAATGCAAAAATATTTGAGCTTAATTTGTTATGTCATATCGTTCGGTCATTCGGATCTATCTTATCCATGTCTCTGTATCCGTACCCGGCCACATAGGTTCCTAATTGATCACATTGTGGCATTTTGGGCCAACGGGCCGGATTGGTTTTCCAGGGCAAAATGGGTCGTTTTTTTTTCTTTTTTTGCCTAAGAAAATGTAGCCCAACCTGATCGGGCCGGCCTACCGGGCCAGAATTGAAAGCTCTACATTCCACTAATGTCACCATCATTTACCTATTAGGGGACAACTTGGTTAGGATCATAATTAATTTATTCTAGAAGAATTATTTAAGTTTTAATTTAAAATTGCAAATTTGAGTTCGGATAACTTTGATATTATTAAATATAAAATTCGATATTACTATTTTTAATAGTATTATAAATGAAGTCAGGATCTTGAGTGAGTAACTACATGTTACACTATTTTCAAAAAAAAAAAAAAAATACATGTTACACAAAAAGTACTTCTCAAATTATAAGGATTAAATGCTTCAATTTCTATTGATAAATCATCTTTATAAGACTTTTTTTTCTAAGGGCTCGTTTGGGAAGGTTGTCTCATGAGGATAAGCCCTAATCAGCCTATTTTTCCATGTCGGTTTTTCTGAGTTTAGCCCATCATAAAGCGCGGGCTCAGGAATTAATCAACATTTCATAAGATGTTTATCAAAAGCCCATGGGTCATATTATGTAAGCCCATGGGTCATAGTCAGCAAAAAAAAAAAAAAAAAAAAAGAGAGAGAGAGAGAGAGAGAGAAGGGTAATTTTACAAGTATAAATTATATAATCCAACATAGTTATAATTGTTAAACAAACAAATGCATAATAATCTTTAAAAAAAATAAAAATCCCACATCTCAAACAAAATTAATATCATTTTATATAATATTAATCAATAAATAGAGTTATCCTATATTAGTCTAAAAATTTATCAATTTCATCGAAGGCAAACAAGATATAAATATATATTATATTTGAATTATATTCTACAAAGTACAAACGAAGAAACTCACTAGGAACTAAAAATAGAGTTGTCAAATAGATCGGGTTGGCCCGATACTACCTATCGGACCAAAGTGAAAAAATGAGCTACGATGGGTCGGGTCAAATAGTGATTAGGATACTGTTTTGGGAGTTCGGTCCGACCCAACCTATTAAAAAGCACATAAAAAATCTGGTCGATTCAGCAAGGTTGCAGAAATCGCTAGGCGCCCGATCGGCGCAGAATCAGGGCGCCTAGAAAAGCCCAAGTTTTTCTTATTTTTTTCATTTTTTGTATTTTGGCGATTTTTCCCGATTTTGGCGATTTATTCGACTAGATCGCCTGACCGATTTTTTCCCGATTTTTTTCGGTTTTGCGCCTTTAGCACTTTCAGGCGGCGCCAGACCGATTTTTGCCCCAGGACGATTTTTGGCGATTTTGGGAAATCGGGTCGGCTAGGGCGCTAGCGCTCAAAGCGGCGCCAGCGATTTTTACAACATTGCGATTGATGTTTCGGACTGTGTCGACGAAATAGACCCAATTCATTTCGGGCCTCTGGATGAAGCCCGGTCTTTTTAGGGTCGTTCGCCTAATTTGATTCAAAATCCCTGGTCCAGATGGACTTCGCTATCCCCCGGTACCTTCTTCCGATCGGCCAAAGAGACCGGCCTCTATTCCTAGAGTCATATCCGGTTTCCCGGATCAGGATTAGTTCAACCCTCACGACCTTCCCTTTCGGGAGACTACGTTAGGCCTAACCCGTTATACCATAAGCAAATGTTAGTGTAAACCACACATCGAGGTATGGCTCTTTTCTAGTAAGTTCACTCGTTGTAGCCTTACAAAGCGACTGCGGCCTTCTTGTACCTATGTGCTATAAGGTAGTATCCTCGGGCTCATTTTGACATCTCTATAAAAACTAGAGCTGTTAATTTTGGCCCGTCACGGTAAAATGGCCGGTGGGCTGTGTTTCTTAGGCTCGAAATGAGCCGAGTTTTTTGGCGCAACCCACTAGGCCCAAAAATCGGAATAGCCCGGTGGGCCCTGTTTTCATTTTCTATTTTCATAGACTAAGCTCCAAAAATAGTGGTTGATCATAGTGTGGTATGGTTGGCCCGATTTATCGCTTTGGCCTGGCCTAGCCCGGCCCGATTGATATTGTAACACAAATTTCTTGTCTGCAAATATGATAAACAAGAAAAAGTAATACAAATAAACTTTATTTGAATCAAACGGAATAAAAGGATTACAATTTCTAATGATCCTCTGATTCTTCTTTTCAAAAATGCTATTCGAATATTCGAAGGTAGATTCGTCACTTGATCTCCTTCGAGCTTGAATTTGGGTTGAAATAACGTTAATTCGAGGGCTTGACAGCTTAATCCTGAATTAAACGCTGGATTTGAGTCGAATCCGCGATGAACGCCTTGAATCGCGCTTTGAACACCGTGGACTTCCTTGGATTTGAACTTCTTGATTTGAGAGAATTCGCCTCTTGCTTGGACTTCTTCTCTAGGATTTTTTGTGTGTCCATGAAGTATGAAGAGGGCCTCTATTTATAGGTGTAGGATGAGAATTCTTGCCATAATTGTCGGATGAAACGGGGCGATTTGATTGGCCGATCATGATTTGTCTTGCATATCTTGCCATAATCACAAGATTGTGATTTGATTTGATTTGACTTGATTTATTTACCAAAATATTGGTAAATCACTTCCTTATTTTTACGATCTTGTCTTGATGGCCAAGATTGAAGATTGTGATACTTGACAATATTTGGTAATAAAATTTAGGTGTCTACAAATGCCCCCTCGCGATTTGTTCACGGACAACATGTCATAGAGTGAATGAATCGCGAAATCATTTTAGTTTGAAGCATATAGATAGTTTATACTCATATCAAGGAGCTCTTGAATTTGTAGATAGTTTATACTCATATCAAGGAGTTCTTGAACTTGAATTTGGATTTGCAAACAGTTTATACTCATGTCAAGGAGTCTTCATTTAAACTTGACATATATTGATAGTTTATACTCGTATCAAGGAGTCTTCACTTGAACTTGGATTTGTAAACAGTTTATACTCGTGTCAAGGAGTATTCGTTTGAATTTGAGATTTATAAACAGTTTATACTCGTGTTAAGGAGTTCTTAAATTTGTAGACATATTGATAGTTTATACTCGTATCAAGGAGTGATCATTTGAATTTGAGATATATTGATAGTTTATACTCGTATCAAGGAGTATTCACTTGAGTTTAATATATGCTGATAGTTTATACTCGTATCAAGGAGTATTCATTCGAATTTTAGACATATTGATAGTTTATACTCGTATCAAGGAGTATTCACTTGAACTTGGGATATAGACCTTTTATACTCATGTCAATGAGTGTTGTTGATAGTTTAGGCTCTTATCAAGGAGCATTTGAGAAGAATTTATTTAACATATTTAGATAGTTTATGCTCGTATCTAGGAGCATTGAGAGGTTGAAGATGGCTCAACTTCATCATCATCATCATCATCATCATCGATATTACTTGAGTATTCTTGTTCATCGGCATGAACATTCATGCTTATCTCGATGGCATATGCACGCGTGGCTAATTCTTCAAAAGTTTTTGGCTTGATCCCTTGAAGTATGTAGCATAAACCCCAATTCATTCCTTGAATACTCATATCAATTGCAGAAGCTTCTGACAGATGATCTTTGCAGTTGAGGCTTAAGTTTCTCCAACGATTGATGTACTTGATGACAGACTCTTCATTCAACTGACGTGACTTTGTGAGTTCAATCATGCTAACGGTTCGTCGTGTGCTATAGAAACGATTAAGAAATTCTCGTTCTAACTGCTCCCAACTGTCAATTGAATTTGCCCCCCAAGTCGGCGTACCAATCGAATGCAATTCCCTTCAAAGATCGGACAAATTGCTTCACCAAGTGATCCCCATAAGTCCCAGCGTCATTACACGTTTCAATGAAGTGAGCCACGTGTTGTCTGGAACCGCCTTTACCGTCGAATTGTTGGAATTTTGGAGGTTGATAGCCAATCGGCATTTTTAAATTATCAATTCTCAAAGTGTATGGCTTGACATAAGCTGAAGTTGACTTGGAGCTTTCATCGAACTCTTCTTTGATAGTTCCTTTAATGAATTCTTTCACTTGGTCAATTGGAATCATCTCGCCAGACGAGACTTGCAGCTCTTCAGTTTGAGACTTCTCATTTTTACATGGTTGTTGCTTTGTGGGCGTTTCAACATCATATTGAGCTTCGACTTGTTTTCCCATCACGCAACTTGAATCAACTTGATATACTTTGTCCATCAACTTTATGATTTGGGAGTCTCAATCTTGAACATGCTTTGTGAGTCCCTCTATAGCCCTTGTCAAGCTTGCAATTTGCTCCTCCAGAGTTGTAGCATTTATCACCATGACGGACGCTACGTTTGAAGTGAATGAGTAACTTGACGCCGAGTGAGGAGTTGATGAAGCAAACATATCCTTCAGATCTCCAACATCTTTGTTTGCGTTGCTCAAGTGATTCATCCTCGGCAATTTCGAGCAAGGGAGTGATATCCGGCGTGCTTGCAATTTCTTAGATATGACGCCTTGAAGACTTCCACTTGTGGCGTTTGAGGAGTTTGATGCTTTAGCCTTTGACTATTGTCACCTTGCGATTGGCCATGATATTTCGAGGACTTTAATGAAGAGAAGAGATGAGAGGTAGAAACTGTCCCCATGGCGTGCAAAATTTGAACACAAATTTCTTGTCTGCAAATATGATAGACAAGAAAAAGTAATACAAATAAACTTTGTTTGAATCAAACGGAATAAAATGATTACAATTTCTAATGATCCTCTGATTCTTCTCTTCAAAAATGTTATTCGAATATTCAAGGTAGATGGAAATCACTTGATCTCCTTCGAGCTTGAATTTGGGTTGAAATAACGTTAATTCGAGGGCTTGGCTTAATCCCGAATTAAACGTATTTGATTTGAGTCGAATCCGCGATGAACGCCTTTGAATCGCGCTTTGAACACCGTGGACTTCCTCGATTTGAACTTCTTGATTTGAGAGAATTCGCATCTTGCTTGGACTTCTTCTCTAGGATTTTTTGTGTGTCCATGAAGTATGAAGAGGACCTCTATTTATAGGTGTAGGATGAGAATTCTTGCCATAATTGTCGGATGAAACGGGGCGATTTGATTGACCGATCATGATTTGTCTTGCATATCTTGCCATAATCAAAAGATTGTGATTTGATTTGATTTGACTTGATTTTTTTACCAAAATATTGGTAAATCACTTCCTTATTTGCCTAATCTTGTCTTGATGGCCAAGATTGAAGATTGTGATACTTGACAATATTTGGTAATAAAATTTAGGTGTCTACAGATAGCTCTACTAATAACTAACTTATAAACAAAGAAAGAAACAGACGGTCATCGTTTAGGCCGGTTCGCATTTTGGTTGGATTGGACCGTCATCCAACGTTGAAACCTCCCACTTGACTTTCCCAAGAAAAGGAAAAGTATGCGAAAAACCAACACAAAGGACACGTTCCAGTTTCCACCACCGTCTAATAATAATATGTCACGAAATTTATACATTATTTTCATTCATCCCTTCTCTTCTCCGATTCTCCATTCCTCCCCATTTAGATTCTTCAAACAATTCCTTTTATTTTAATCCTTGTGGTGCCTGCAAATTTTTTCGCACTTGAAATAATTTTGTGGTTTTTTTCAACCGGCAAATTTGAAGGAGTAAAGGTCATTGAACCAAAAAAACCGGCATAGAAAATGGTTCAGATGAAAGAGTTGTATCCTTCTATTGCTTTTGTAACCTGTGTGTTACGTTTGTTTGATTGTTGTCTTTGCAATTTGATCATGCCTTGTTTGTGTTTCTTTTTCATCGCATTATAATTATTTTTCAACATGGAATAAGATTTTCCTTTTGAGAAAGTGCTTTTTTTACTGTTCCATTTGGGTGCTCTGGAAATTGTGGATGATAGATAATTTATTGATTTTGAATCTTCTTGTTGTCTGTATAATTTATGCTACACGCTTGAATTGCAAATTACTCTTTCATTGATCTTTAATCATAGAAGTTGATGATTTTTTTTACCTAACAAACCAAGTTATGATGTTTGAGAAACTTTCTGAGAGGGCCCTGAGTGGGAATTTTTGCTCGCAGATCACATTTCATCTTTTGGGATTCTTTTTGGGTATATTCGTTTTGGATGTGTAGATTTTTCTTCCTTGACCAGAATCCTTTTTCGAAACTGGGTGTGTTCTGAAGTCGGATTGTTATGCCATTATCGTTGGAAGAGGTAATCAAAGTTCATGGCTCGATAATGTATAGGATGTGGTATGTTGTCATGCAATTAGGCATTAATGTATGGACACTTTTCTGTTTTAATTGCAGTTTCAAGTAGCTCAGATGTATATGGTAATGAAAATGCAGCAACAGAACACCACAGGGGAAGAAGGGGTGGAGGTATTGGAGAACAGACCTTTCGAGGATGATGATTTCGGAAAAGGTCAATACACATTGAAAATTTATAGGTTACAGAGGTAAATTTTGAGCAACATGATATTTTTGGACAGTTTAATTTGGTTAATTTATTCTTTGATTAGTTTCATGAGAACATTGTTCTCAAAATCTGTTAAGTACTAGTGTTGTTTCATCTTTATAGCATGATTTTCCTCTTCATTGTCAGTAGTGTGATTGTTGCGTCATCTAGGCATTATTGCGGCGTAATTTTTCTTTAACGTGCATTTTTGTTTTTCGATCACAATGAAATTTTTAGCTCATTGGTGGCTTATGGATTTTTGATTCATTGATACTGTTTTGTCCAGCAAAGCTCCTACTTGGTTGGCTAAATTTGCCCCAACAGGTGCTCTTGTGATGCAAGAAGAAGCTTGGAATGCATACCCGAGATGTAAATCAGGTTTGTTTTCCCCTTTGTATTCACATTATTCAGAAAAGCTGTTTTTGGATTGGCTCTTCTTCCATCTAAAACGAATTTTACTGTTCTCTATGGTCAATGGTGCGGATTTCATCTACCTCAAACAGTTATCAAGGTAATTACACTGAAGCTGTTACAACTTATGTCGTGTGATAATTCAGGATAAAGTTCTAATAAAAGTTTTTTTCCAATATTCTCAGTGCCCATATTTCACAAGGTTTATACTTACGATTGAAACTGTTCACAAGGCCGACCGCGGTTTATCTGAAAATGTAAGTTTAGAGATCACTCGGATTGACTTTAGATGTTTGATGCGGCCATCTAGTGAAAACTATCTTTCCTGAAAATGTAAGGTTTTTGTTCCGTTGTCACTAAAAAGATCTAACTCCTTTTTCCTTTTATCTTTCCTCGGGACAATGAACAATTAGGTGCTTGGCCTCACCAAAGAGCAATTAGCAGTTAGGCAGGTGGAAATGCTTGATATAGCTACGGATACAAGTGATTATTGGAGTTATGTTGTCGGATGTAGCAATATTGATTTTTCTCAATTCCAATCAGCTCGAACTGGCCGTGGTCCATTATTAGACGGGTGGCAGGTTGGTATCAACTCATATTTATGATTTTGTCGATCGAATCCAAACATGTAGGTGGTTGATTTGTAGTTCATGAGGTCTACTGGCCATAAATCGTGAATAAAATGATTAAGGGGTAGTAGACTGTATTAAACTGTAAAATATCTGGTCTATTCTTGTGATTACATTTTGCATTTATGGTTTCCATGTAATATGGTTAATTCTTTCACGGTTTAGAAAAAATGCAAGTGAGTTCCTTTCATTGTTGGCAGTGGTGAATTAGTTGTACTTTGCATCTTTTAGCTTTCAAAACTAGAAAATAGACTTTCACTTGTAATTGTTCAAGAAAAGGGAGGATTGAGATTATTAAGTTAGGGATGGCAATTCGGGTCATCAGTTCAGGTTCGTGGTTGGTTTCGAGTTGATTTCAATCAAGTCTTCCCTTGGCAATGGTTATGGGAGATATGGTATATGAGCAGTGTGATACCCTTCGCATTTTTGTCCTCATTATTTTGTTAGAACTAGAAGTTATCAGAATAGTGGGAACAAATTCAAGATATATACAATGTCTTAAGAAAATTGTTTGTTGGACTAGTTTTTCAGGTAACTTGTAAAATTGGCAATGAAGGATTGAATAGGCTAGACATAAACTCAAAACCATGGATATGAAGCTCTTCATAATTGCAGAAGTGTTTTCTGCTTTACAACTACTTTATATTTCAATCAGATTGATGCTTCCAAGTGACTTAAATTTTACGTGTAAATCATCATGTGTGTTTGAAATAAATTTACAACAGAAAAACAGTTGTTTTGCCAGCTAAGCGTTATCACAATATGCTTTTGCAGAATAATTAGCAACATGATATAAAGCATAGTAGTGGGTTGAGGTTAATTGACTTTGTTTTCCTTGATACATGCAGGACCAATGTAATCCAGTAATGACGGCTTACAAGTTGGTGACAATAGATGCTCCATATTGGGGTTTTGGCAGTAGGCTTGAACAAGCTTTGCTCGCGGTATGTTGTGCTTTTGGTAGTCGTTAATTGCGATTTCTACTAGAAACACTGTAATAGTGTGCTAGTACGAGTTTTCATGAGTCTTATGTTTCCCCTCATATTATAAATTTTTCTGTAAATCATATTCCATAAATGAAAATGAAATTTATTTAACTTATACAGATACTGTATAATATAAATAAAAAGGAGCACTACTTAAACCAAACATTTTGAAATGGAAGTTTGCAAATATTTCTTTCTTCAAAAGTTTCGAATATTGTGAAGGACATCTATGTGAATGTAGCTATCTATAGAGCTTTACTGAATACTAGCATCGACGTACTCGCATCAAATATTTGTCCGCGATCTTTGGATTTAATCTTGTCTCGTCATCTATTCTGCAATCTTAATATGAATTTGCATATATGTTGAAATGGCTTTATCTTAGTATCATGATAACTTTATTGCAGGGGGAAAGGGCCCTTTTCCTTGAAAGTCATCGAAATTGTTTCAGTTGGATTGATGAATGGTTTGGGCTGTCTGTGGATATGATGCGTGAGCTGGAGAAACAAAGTGATTCTTCATTAAACGAGGTAAAGATGATTCAAACCTCAAGCATCACAGTTCGGCAAATTAACCAGTCTATTTTTTTCCTTAATTTCAGGAACTTTGTTGTAGACAACATTTTAGGTCAGCCCTGTCGTACTGTTTAGACATTATTCCTGCATACCCCTGTATACTGTGAACATCCTGAATTGGACCTTGTGTCTTGTTTGTTGTTTGGAATTTTCTTTAATGTAGCTTCGTCCGTACTAGTTTATGCGCAGAGGGACCTTACATATTTCCTCTGTGACAATTGTAAGTTCTTAGAGGTGTTTGGCTAGGCTTATTTAAAAGATCTTATAAGCTACTACATGTTATAATGTTTTTAGAGCTTATAAGATGTTAGATCTTATTTTTTAAAAAAAATAAGATAATAAGGATGAAAGAGATTATAAGATGTTAATAATGGCATTTTTGTAATTAAAATAGCCAAGGTGAAAGGAGGTTGTTAAAATAAGATCTTATTTTGAAAAGAGCTTATAAGTTCCTATAACATCTTATTTTGAGAGCTTATAAGATCAATTTCAAAAAGTTATCAAACACTTTTAGAGAGCCAAGCTTTTATAAGATGTTTTGAAGAACTTATAGACTCACCCAAACACCCTCTTAGTCTACGTTAACTATAGTAGTTTTCCAAGAAATTGCACATCTTGCATATTTTATGTCACAAAAGTTTCCATATAGTAGTTATATCTGAAGTTGATTATCAGCATACGATTTTATTTTGTAAGCGTCCATTTTTGTCTCAAATTTTATATACGCTGTTATCCATTAATACATACATTTAGAATACCTTACAGCACTCTTAATGACATTGTCTCTTTTCCAAAATGAAAAATCTTTTTATGGCTCATTCTCATACGTGGCAAAATTAATGCTGGAATTTTATACTGCAGAAACTTGGTCGGCCTTGTGTGATGGCAGATGAGGAGGGATCGAATGGTATCATTACCAGGTGCTAACATTAAAAGGTTTTTGTACAAGTTACTGAATCCTAGAGATCATGTTTTTAATCTTCCTTCAGTGGATCCCCTTCTGGAAACACCCGAGGGTACTCTAGAAAAGATGAATGGGAATATTGAGGAAGAACGTTGTAGAAGGTTTATAGGCTGAGATAACATATCTATAGGGTCGAATTCCTTTGTAGCTTTTTGTATCGCCTCCTAAGTTTATATGAAAGTTATCAATGTGTATTACGTTTTTGGGAACTCGGTTTTCTTCAGAGCTTACTATTCTTCAGCATTGCTCAACCATTCACCGATATAGAGGGGACTTTGACATAGTTGGCTCCCACCAGTACGAGGTACTCTTTGGTGCCTTAAGGTTAAAAACTCAAACATGAATTCGGACTCAAGAACATGGCGTTGCTTTTATGTTTCTGAGTGAACTAAGTCTCTGTCTTTGACACCGAGGTTTTGTCTAAATCTGTCCCCATTGTAGGGATACTGAATTTGAGTATTTGAATCAAGGCAAGAATCAACAAATATATCTCTGTTGTGGAGTACCTTTTTGATGTTATAATTAGACCAAGGTATCTTAGGTGCGTTTGGATGGAGGAAATTGAGTTTGAGGACAGGATTTGTGGAAGGTGTTTTCTACTATGGATTTGAAATCCAATACAATGACTCAAAAAAGTAGGTTAAATAAGAGTTAAAGATTTGAAATTCTTTGAGTTATGAAATTTTCCAATGGATTTGGTAATATGGATTTGAAATCTTTATCTTCAGATATTCCCATCCAAATGCAACCTTAGATAACCTCACAAGCATAATTTGAGGTAGTGTTGTTAGTCTAAAATCATTTATTGCTATTTGCATACTTGTATCAACTCCTTTATGTTAGTGATGATTCTTCACATTATTACTAAAAGCAAGTGCTACTCTTGTCATTTTCTTCATTTCAGAATTGTTCTAAAAATTTTGGTGAAAAGTGAAAAAAATATGCAAACAAGCATTTGCAGTACAATACAAAACTAAACACCAAATCGAAACAAACGATCCGAAGTGAAATTTTCTAATACACATGAGCTCTTAAAATAGCCTGCTAGGCCGAGCCTTCTCCATTCGTGTCTCACCGTAGGCTTCATCATTGTCGAGCTGTTTGTTGTGCCTAAACGCGGCGCAGGCAACGACGTACAGCAAAACCAAGATGATCAATATGACAATGTTGATAACAGAGACTCTCCTCCAGCTCTTCTTCAGGCTGGCTAACACGCCGGCTTTACATGAGCCGCAGCTGTAGCAGAGTTGTTCCTGGTCGTTGCTCCATCTCAGGCAATCCGGGTCGGTCCCTGTTAGGCCTCCGCCCGATGTCCAGAACGTCTCGTTTATGTACGTGTAGCCGCACGTTGTAGGGGGTTTGCAGCATCCGGACTACATTGATAAAACAAAGGTTATGGCATTTTGTGTGCAAGAAATATTGCAGTGGGAGTATGTCAGGTTATACATCGATATATGAATTTCCATGAAGTAGAATTTTTCTATTAGAAAGCCTATGAAACGTATATTAAGGGGAACGCGAGAAATCAATAAATTTTAGGGATAATTACAAAAAAGGACCCTGAGATTTGGGTTAATTACAAAGAAACCCAGAGATTTTTGAAAATTATAAAAGATCCCTTGAGGTTTCATTTTGTCTTAAATTTAAATGGGTAACTGTAATATTTCTATAAATGATAGGCGGGTTTTGAAATTATTTTTTACATGTGAAGGGCGAAAACGTAAAATGTAATCAAATTTCAAGAGGTTTTTTTTGTAATTTTCAAAAATTCTAGTTTTTTTTCTTTTCTTGTAATTAGACCAAAGGTTTTTTAAATAAGGGTCATTTAAAACTTTATAAACATACGCACAACTTTAACCTTTTCAACTTTCATTAAAAATTACGATAATTACAGAAATCCACATCCTTGTGGTTTGAAAAAACTCAAGTTACAAATACCTATTAATGTGTAATGTGTTACAAATGCCACCTTAAGCTTTGTATTTACTTAATTAACAAATACTCCTCTCAAAATGTGCAATTTGTAAAAGGAAATCAAATATCAAGTGGGTATTTGTAATTTTGAAAGATAGCTGAGTCTTTTTTTGTAATTAGGCTAAACCTCATGGTAGCTTTGTAATTAACCCTATGTGTGGGTATTGAGACCAAGGGAATTGAATCTTAAAATACAGACAATGAAAATAACCCTTTTGGCTTTTGGTAGCTGGGAAAGATTCAAAGAAGAAAGAAGAACCTGCAGAGTACTGAAACTGAAGTTACAAGAAAATTACACCAACTTTTCAGTAAAGAAAAAGAGACTATAAGTGGACTGGGAATAAAGCTACTAAAAGAATAAAAAGACAAGTGAAAAAAGGAAGCCCCAATCTGCAAAAGGTTATCTACCCTTTGCCTACAAGAGCCATGCAAAAAAAGCAAAAGTTCGATATTCTAGGTAAAATAAGTTAAAACGCCTAGCCATGATTAGTCGTCGCCTTGCCATTAGGTTCTCCTTGTTCGCCTACAATTTTTTTTCCAATTAGACCCCACACAAGTCCCGCCTAACCCCGTTCAGGCTTCGCCTAGACGCTAAACCCCAGTCTCTCCTTGTTTGCCTACAATTTTTTTCCGACAAGTCCCCACATGGGTCCCGTCTAACCCCGTCCAGACTCTACCTAGGTGCTAGGCCCCAGCCTGCATCCTACTAGCGCCTAGTTCTTTTTAAAACATTGGTTAAAAGCAATCACCAAAGATAGCTTATTCATCCCCATAATTCAATTTGTAAAGTTAGAACAGTAGCCTGTAGCCACTGTTGGGATTCTATCAAAACAAAATTTCTCTACTTTATTGGAATTTAAAAAAAATAAAAAAAAAAACTAAAGTGTTTTCTATATTATAATGAATAGTGTCATTATTACTTCATTGAAAGACAAGGAAAACATGGCGTTGATGTCTCATCATTAGATAGGTCTTGTATTCTCTTGTGTTTATTTAGATTTCTGTCTAAATATGTAAAGTTTTCAAAGAAACAAAAAATGTTTACAGAATTAAATAACATGTTTAATTCCTTAAATGCACACTCCTATGTAATGAATTATTGTTTTGTTGACACTCAACTTAAATCCCTCTTTCTAAAATAGGGAAACTCTTGGCCTATCTCAATTCACATGCGTATTTGCAAGTTGAACTAACTTAAATCTTCTTTTGCACATATAGAGGATGTCTAATATTGTATTATTTTTATTTGAAATATCTTTCCTATATTTCCAATAGAAGTTATTTACTATGTACTGTTTAAGTCCCTAATACACCCCTCTTTTTTAAGATGGATTTTGGGTATTAATGCATTTACTGAAAAAGAAAAAAATCTATTAGATGACGACCACTTAGAATTCTTTCTTCATGTTTTCAAAAAAAAAAAAAATTCTTTCTTCAGTAAATCCACACATGCAATTTTATTTCAAAATAGGAAGTCTTTAATATATAGTTTAATTCAACTTATCATTCAGTAGTATGCAGTGTTCTCAAAAGCACTAGGCACTAATCGGGGGCCGGACAGGGGCCTAGCGCTTAAGAGGCTTAGGCGGGGCCTTAAAATATAGACAATTTCATGTATATTTCCCATAATACATAATTATAAAGTCTGTAAATGATATTCAATTTTTTTTTTTTTTTGAGCAAATATGATATTTAAACTTTAAAGTGATTCAACAACAATAATTGAACAAAATTCATAAATCTTATAAAATATAATATTTTAACAGATATTGCATTATTCATATAATATCAAATTATCAATTGGAAGTTTTTCAGACTCTAAGGTTTTGTTTTTTTTCTTATTAAGAAAATTATATATATTTAGTTTCACAATTACACTGAACTCTAGAGTCGTCGGCGCTACTTTTATTGGCCGGACACGTCGCCACCTTTACCGAAGAAGATTAAAAGGCCGACAGGAGAATTTTTAGACTGTGAAGTGGGAGTTTCGTGAATGGGTGGAGATTGGCTCGACTGGGGAAACTATTTTTTGGAGGGTTTAAATTAGTCAAAAGGACGTTGTTTTGTAACGGTTTCAGGAAAAAAAATACATCTAGGCGCCGCCTAATCCTAGCACTTCTAAACTAGCCGAATAGCCAAAATTTCGGGCGGTTGCCGTGTAGGAGGATTTTTAGAACACTAGTAGTAAGGAATGATTTTCAAATTTTTTGGAGAAAAATAATGGTTTCCAAAGAAATTGATCAAATTTTGACTTATATTCTTCCAAAAAAAAAGTATATCGTGCAGAAATCGCAAGGCGCTAGTCGGGCAGCAACCTAACGCCTAGCACCTTAGAAAACAACTATTTCTTAAAATATTTTGTTAGTTTTAGCTGATTTTTGGCCTCCTGCCCAATTTTGGCAGAAACAATTTTTTCAACTATTTGGAAAAATCGCCTCGGCCTAAGACCGATTTTTACAATACTAACTATTCGTGAATAGCATTAATCGTTTCTTGTCAAGCTTCTTGAAATTCTCTTCTTATAAACTCTCAAAACAAACTTTTTCTACCACACACACACAATTAGATTAAAATATAATATTATCAACACTCTAAATAAATCCTAAAACTTTTAAATATTACTCTGGGTATCAAAAAAATAAAAAAAATTATTTTAGAGCTGACCTGAATAGGAGTGAGTTTCCTCAAATAAAACATTTCAGCAGTCTCCGGAACACCCCCAACATACCTCCTCATCTTCCTACACACGTGCGACTCCCTGATACACGACCCGATCTTGCTCCAATACCTCTGGCTCGCGACCCGCTCCGCCAGCCAACCCGAATAGTCCTGGATCGAGTAGTCCAGGTACACCCGGTTCATGACGGGCCGGCCCGACCCCTTCTCGGTGACGGAGTAGGCGAAGATGACGAAGCCGACGAGGGCGGCGATGACGAAGAACATGGCCCACAGGTATAGGTACATGAGGAAGGTGTTTCGATAGCACGCGCCGGCGAAACCGGCGAGTGAGACGACCATGATGGAGACGCCGATGATGATGAGAGGCCACTGGAGGAACTGCATGCAGTCGGTGGTGTTGGCGCGGCTGCTCAGCCATATACCGCCGCCGAGGATGGGGACGGACAGGAGGAATGTTAGGAAGTTGAGGAACCCGATTAGGTGGTTACTTGTTCCGGCCATGGTTTTTCTTTTTTTGTTTTTTTCTTTTTTTGTTTTTGGTGGGGTGAGGGATGAAAGTTGGACTGTGATAATTTTTTCTTGGCAAGCTTGTTTATGTATGAAGTGAAGACTGCATGTTTTTATATACCCTCCTCCTAAATATATAGTCCATTATTCCTTTTCAGGATATCCAAAAGATGTAGTCCATTTTCTATATTTAATAGTACTTTTCCATTTTTTCCTATTTAATATGCATTTTATAATTTACACTATTCATTAAATAGGGTAAACCAAGTAAATATTTAGCATATTTGTAGTTTCCAATATTTTTCTTAATCTGTGTAAAAAGTCAAACTGAACTATATATTTGAGAGATGGAGTAATATTTATAATAAATAAGTTTGTTTGAATTATTTTATTGGAAGTTATTATTTTATCTTTTTGTTTTTGATACAAAAAAAATATTTCAAACTTATATTTCAGGATTTTAAACTTACTAGTAAGAAACACGTGCCTCGCACGTGATCCACATGATTTTACTTAAATAATTACATTATTTAATAATTTTATTAATTAATATTTAAATATTAAAAAGTGATTTAAAAATAAATAAATATTAATTAAATTTAAACATTACAAAGTATTTTAATATATTTTTCTTTACTTTATTTATAGATCATTGTTGAATAATTATTTTCAAAAACTCAATCCAACAAAAAAATTAAAATTAGTTTAACAACAATATAAGTTCTATATTAGCTTACAATGACATGCATCAATGTTTTTATTACATTTTTGTGGCTAGAAAAGTATTTTCTTCTTAACTAATCTTTTAATTCTTTTAGCATTGGATGCATTTCACAAAATAAGACAAGCAATTTAGCTTATAATTCATAAGCTAATAATTAATAAATTACAAGTTATCGAATTAATTAAAAAGAGAAATTAATTAACTTTTATAGAAAAAAAATCCAGCATAATGTCATGATTTTATTTGTTATGTTATTCAATTAAAAAAGATAAAGGTTAATCAAATTCTTATATTTCTTGTGTTTGCTTCTTTTATTCTATCTCAGTTCTTTGATTAAAGAAATTTAAACACAAAATTACAATATAATATATATGTAAACAAAACTTGTTCGATAAACGTTAATCTAATATATAAGTTAATCCATTATTTTCATCGAGAGTCGGGTATTAAATAAAATTATGAAAAATGATAAGTCGAAATCTGAGTTTTGAAACTCTATTTAATCGCAGACAGAATAACTTCACTTAATAAATAATAAAACCAAAGATAATTTTATGAAAGAAAAATAAGCTAACAATTTTCATGTGTCAGTCTTTAGTAATTAAATATAATACTAACTAATTTTCATGTTTGAAAATTATTGCAAACACTTGAGGTTTTAAAAGTTGTATAATAAACTAAAAACTAATTTGATTTTTTAAAATTTCATAAAATTTTAGAAAGATACGTTATGCTATTAGAGTTTGTATTTGCAATTGAATTTGGTTATTTTGGTCAATATTAAAATTTACATAGTTAGTTAACTTTGTAAGACGTATAGTCAAGAAAATAGCAATTATTCTTAGTATACTAAAACTAATCTATATTTGTTTGAAGAGAATGTACATTTAAAATTTATCTCTTTTAATCTTGTTTACAAAATCATATTGTTTATTATAAAATATAATTATCAATCCAGTTTTAGTGTCTTTATTGCGAAAAAAGTATGTAGTACTATAATCATTATTGAAGTTTTTATTGAATTTTTTATCAAATAATAAATATAGTTGCCAAAAATTTAGATATCAAGTTGTAAAAAACCCCTTAACTATTCTCTTATGCCTCATTATGTCCAGGAGAATTCATATTACGTAACACTAATCATGATCACTTCGCTCTAATTTATTTTTGTAAAGTTTAACATAGTAAATTTGATACATAAATAGTATTTTGAATATTATATTGGCACCTGAATTAACATGTAATTTAAGAAATATTGAACTTTGACATAGATATCAAATTATTTCATATTAAATACATTTATTTCATTTATTTATTTTAATACAATTTCACATACATGAAGTGACTTTCCATTTCTGATTCTAGCTTTAATTTTTTCATAATATTTCATTTTGTAATTATAAAAATAATTTGTACCAAATTTTATAACAATTGTTTTTGTTCTTGAATCTTTATAAGTCATAAATGTGTACTTTTATAATGAACTGATACTTTACCCAAAATGCCAAATTATACATATTACGAAAGTCATTTAATTTTTTTTTTAAAATTTCCAGCTATGACACACATATTTTTTTAACTATTTACTTTTATTCTTTCAACTTTTTATAGTATGTTTCATTTGGTTTAATCCTGAACTATCTATATATATATGAAATTAACCCTTAAAATTATTTTGGCCAGTCTCAACTCATTAATGTCAAATATAACTATTTTTTTTAAAATATATTTTATTCTTAGTTTTCACTTTAATTTGTTGTAATTATTTAATTTACTTACTTTGTCATGAATGTTATATTAGTATTTGAATTAACATACAATTTAAGTAATATATTAATTTCTCAACAAATGTTAACTTTGTATATGTTAAATGAGTTTTTTTTTTCCGTTTGCGTATCATATATGATCTTTTAGACTTAATCCAATTTTAGCTTATATTTCACTTTTTCACATCATTTCATTAAAGTTTAATAATTTTGGTACATGTTTTTATTATAAATATATATCATACTGATATTTTAAACTTATAACTTGTTAAGGGTGTAATTTTCAAACGACATTCATGTTTTATCATAAATGTCAATTTAATACATATGGATTTGTTTATTAAGTTTTTCTTATGATTTTTTATATAAATATTTTATTTTATAGGAAATAAAATAATTAAAAGATTGAAATCATAACATATTCAAAAAAAATAGTAACTAAAACTTATAATGTAAGATATAAAAATTAAATAAAAGTCATATTAACACATATAGTTATAGTTAGAATTTAAAAAGGGGAAATGTTTTAGTTTCAGTTTCAGTTACTTTTCTCTCCATTAATTAATCAATGGATAAAATACCAATACTGCCATAAAAAATGAAAAGAATCAGGGACATTTTAGTCCATCCCTTTTTTAGCAGAAACATTCGTGCTTTTATAATAGAAGTAGATATATAACTCTCATATCACTTTTCTATTACTATTCACATCTTTTCACTCAAATTAAACTTGTGGGACTCACTACTAGTACTGCATATATCTACTTTGATGTATTATTGTTACTAAATCATATCAATCTAATTGGATACATCACCGAATTTTTTTACAAATATAATGCTGTATATACATATTATATATTGAAAGTGGACCCATTAATAGCGGCTTTATATAACATAAATTTGAAAATAGTTCCATAAAACACACCAACAAACATAATTTTATTTTTATCACGTACATTTGTATTTAAATCTGTTCAAACTACTCAAACCAAACATAATGTTATTCATGAACCTACACAAAATTCAACTTTCATTCATAGGGAAAATTGTCAAATTCGTCTAATAACTTTGCCTTTTTTGGACTTTCAATCCGATAGTTTGTCAAAGATTGGTCTTAATTAGTTCAGCAACTTTAAAAATATGGGACATTTGGTCCGATTTTCACTGTAAAACTCTAATTTCATCGGGAATTTGCTGACTTCGACTGAAATTTTTATGACACGGGGGATAATTTTTCAACTTGGAGAGAAAAATATCACGTGTTTGCTAACTGTATATGTAGAAGTTTGAAAAAATATTAAAAAAAAAACAAAAATGACAAGTAAATATTAGAGAAGATTTAGCCAAATTATTGGGAACTCCGCCATCTATATTGGATTTTTAGGTGCTTACTTGTTATTTTTATTTATTTATTTCTCAAACTTAAATATACAGTTAGCAAACATGTGGCAATTTCCCTTACAAATTGAAACAATCCCCAATTATTGTCCATGTCATCAATATTCCAGTCCAAATCAGCAATTTCCGGCAAAAATACAAATTTTCAGCAAAAATCGAACTAAATGTCTCAAAATTTAAAAGTTAATGAACTAAGACCAAACTTTGACAACTTAGCGGCTGAAAATCTAAAAAGGTCAATTTACCGAACCAATTTTACAATTTCCTCTTCATTTATTCATTCATCCAAACATAATTTCACTTTTCACATGCATGAAACCCGATAAAATCTGAATCAATAGTAGAAAATGGAAACATAAGATGTTATTTTTGGTGCTTATTAGGTAATATATTTTGAGAAATGTATTTGGATCAGAGAATTGAAAACGTGTATAGAGTGGCATATATTTGAATATTTTGTTGAGAATAAATAATTTTTCTTTTAATTTTAACTGTAAATATTTTATCAATGTTTAGTTAATTAATATGGTATACCATATATGTATACAAGGACGTATGAATATTTAACTTTGTGAGCTCTATTAACACTTAACAGGGCATATATACATCATGGTCGAAATGAGGCCATTTTTCAACATAAAACTATCAAAGTTGATTTCAATTTAAAGCAAAAGCAGCATAACATAAGTTGTCACTAAAAGAAAAACAGAAAAAAAGGAAAAAGCTCCTCATCATTTCAAATGGTGTGCTATACCTTTATATTGGTATATGCATGAATATGTGGAGTCTTTAGAGACGATAAAGGACATTTTCTTTGCGCCTTTTTCTATTAATAAAGGATTTGCTCCCATTCATATGCTACCACGTGGCATCTAATAATTTATTTATTTTCTGAAAATGTAATATAACCACAACACCCAATCATTGTTAACTTTTGTGATTTTTTAGTTAGAGATGACAATTCTCAACGTAACATAAAAATAATATAATAATAGCAAATTAATGTTTAGTCTTATGCCGTACATAATTTTTTGAGCAAATCTCTTGTGAGACGGTCTCACGGATCTAAATCCGTGAGACGGACCTCCTAAGGGCTCTGTCTTGAGAACATGAACCATGAAAACAAATTTAAAAATAATAATGAACCATGAAGAAACAAAAATAAACCCTAAAAACATGAACCATGAAAAATAAATCCGAAAAACAAAAATAAACCCAAAAAATAAAAAATAAACCCTGAAAAAAACTAAAATCCTAAAAACCTAAATCAATTAAAAATAAACCCAAGAAACAAAATAAACCCTAAAAAACAAATATAAACACTAAGAAAAAATAATCTGAAAAAAAAAAAAAAAACCTTTAAAACTTTGTGTAAGGGCTCCGTCTCACGGATCTAAATCTGTGAGACCGTCTCACGCAAGTTTTTGCCTAATTTTTTTGGGTGTCTTCTCATGTTCGTTGGAATTTATTTATTTCTCATGTAAATATACATATGTTATTAACAATTATTCTAAGGGCTACTCAATATAATGAAGCAAATAAGTAATCTAACTATGGCTCTAGACATATTTGATGAGTTTGAACTGTATGTGTGAAGAATAATGACTTGTACTAGTCAAACTAGTGTTGATGGCATTCTAATTTACATAGTATATAAAGATTTTATTTTAGGAATATGGTCTTTAAGTTAAATTAATCGTTTACCTTTTTCCTCTTTCCCAGCTTAGAGAAATATCTCGTTGAGTATCTAAGGTGATTTGTTTGTGGAAGACACTAGCCCAATAAGATTCATGTGAGTCAATGTGAATTTGGATGTATTACAAATGTATTAATTTTGTGTAATTATAGATTCAAGTATGTTTTGTACTTAGAATTTGTCTTCAATTTGTTTCTCGATAATTCACTGATGATTCTGGATTTAAGAATTAATTATTAAATTTAACACGCTCATCATTTACTTTTCTTTAATAAAGATCGATTAATTTCCCATAGAAAATTATCACCATTTTATTTACTTAACTAAGAAAGAGTTTGGGCTTGATACTTTTGGGCCTTTTAGATACTAGCCCAAATTACATTTTCACACATGCCAACTGTTAAGCTTCTTACATCGAATGGGCCTGTCAGTTTGGGTCTTCACAACGTTTCATAGAGGGATTTGGGAGTTTGAAATGTGACCTTGAATCAGAATCCGAATTTGATTATTGTTATAATATTAATATGAATGAATTTCGACCCAATCTTGCAGAATGAGGTGCGGTTAAGATCCAGATCCAATAACTTAGCAAAATCTTAGATATCTCAAAAACAATTATTCAAAAGTGCTATTTTTTTTTTACTTTCTATATAAATAGTGATAATCAATGAATTATTTATAATTTTATTTTGAAATAAAACGGATGCAGATAATTGGAAACATGTGGTGTCAAGAGAAACAAAATTTCTAAATATAACAAAAAAAAAGCAAGAAAAATCATATTTAAAAATAATAGGCTAAGAATTCATCTTGAACTTTTGTTGCGGCTAAGTTCATCTTTCTAAGTTCAATACTGAGAGCAAATAACAAGAATTTTCGAAATTTTAAGATTGTATTTAGATTTGATAGTATTTGCGTGTTAGAACTCACCCAAGGAATCCTAGAGGTGCCTATAAAGTATAAAGAGAGTGTTTGCAAACGTAAGAAACGTAAAATTTAACATGACACAACTATGTTAAAGGCGGACTGACGGATCATCTTGCTGGCGAGTCTATCTTAAGCTGCTTCTAACGCATCTGGACAGTGGAAACAATGGAGGTGGGGGGCGGAGGCAACAATGAAGGTGGTGGCAACGACAGTATTTAAATGCGAAATTTAACATGACACAACAAAATCTAAATACTTAAAGAATAATATATTATATGTGGTTAGAATATTACCCATTTACATATTGAAGAGAGAAGCCATGTGAATCTAGGATACTAGAAGGCCAAAGTGTATTTTAATTAGAGGTAGTCACGGTTTCAGTTCTAAAATTGCCGATTTCTCTAAAATGAGGGACTGTTTCTTCCGAATTGTTGTCTCAGGGTTTCAGTTCTGGTTTAACCAGAACTATTTTTTCTTTTGATGATTTTTTGGTTTTTAAAATATTTTATCAATTATAGTTATAAAAATGAATAAAAGAAAAAACCCCGTACCTAATATCCAAAATAATATTAAGTTTTGCACTTAGTATTAATAATAATATTAAGATGTCTACGTATTCTCTTAGGGTATAGAGAAGTCAAAATACACGTAGTTCGTTTACAATATTTGGTTTAAGACGTGTTTCATGCGATTGTGAATGTAAAATAAAATATTATAACAAACATTTAACATTTCTTCTAGTATATTTTTACCAAAAAAAATCGTCAGTTTAACTGCAGGTTCTATGGTTTTTGACACTGAGGAATTATAACTGAACTAACCTATATGGTATTGGTTCTGATTTCAGATCCATGTCCCGGTCAACGATTTCGAAATTGGAACCGGGTTCCAATCCACGGTTTTGGAACCGTATTCCGATTCTAGTTCGATTTGGTCGCCCCTAATTTTAATCCTAAAATTAATTACAACTATGCCCTCCGAAAAGTGAAGAAAACAGAAAATAGAACAAAGTGTGGCAAATCATAGAAGCAACGACAGTGACCTAAAATTGATGGTATTGGCCGTAACTTAAATCACCCGCCATGCCCATGTGAACCAATACGAGAATCCTGCAGGCTATGGGTCCCACTTCTTGACCCACACTTGCACCAAAAAAGAAATTAATTCAAAAAGCTATAATTAAATTTTAATTTACAAATAAGGTTTGTATTTAAGGGTTTAGGTAAGTTTCGTTTGAATTTGGCCTCTGACGTGATTTGTGACAGCGATTGGATCGATTAGCTTTCGGCCACAGTTATTATTGTGTTCGGCAATTGATATTATAATTTAATTTGGAAAAAAATTATTTGGTCATATGAACCTCTAAAACTCAATAATTTTCATAGGTTATGATTTACGTATTTTCAATTTTTTGAATTATTCAATAATAATCATTATTTTGTAAACGTTGAAGCATGGATGCTTTGACCAATCATACTTCTAAAAAGGCATTTCAAATATTAATTTTTATAGAAATCAACTACTCCCACAGTCCAACTTTTATATATTTATTTTGACTCAAGGATGTAGACATTTTGCACCATCACATTGTAGTTAGTTTGCACTTCCTACCCCAAAATCACAAAAGTCGCACATCGCATCCTCCAATTACAATATCATTGATATTTTGCACCCCACATCAAAATTTAGGCGTAGGTTACAAAAAAAAAGACTAAACTTAAATGAGACATTGCCATAGATTAGTTTCGTGGGATGGATCATAAATTGATCCATATTAGCTAATTCACTTAAATTTAGATGTAAAATGAACTGAAATTTGTGAGACGATCTCATATGAAACTTAGTCATTTGACAGTCTCCTTCTCAGTCATCTCTTCATTTCCATATGTATTCTCAACTACATGTGAGAAGGGGGGAAAATAGAAAATTACCCACATGTTTTCAATTTTATCAAAAACCATTAAAATGGTAAGAAATATGAAAAGAACGATGATACAACTACTCAAAATTTGTTTGAATAGCTAAATGCATGTTATTAATAAAGTTATACAAAAAGCTCCATTATCAACAAATTTTAAATGTTTTCAAAAAAAAAAAATTCTAATGCTAATATATCTACCTGTTGCTTTAAAAAAGTTTCGAGTGGTTTTTAGCAAGTGTTGTTCTATAACATAACTCAAATTGGTCTACCATGAAGTAGAAGGAGAAGATAAATAGATAATAGGGAAGATCTACTATGAAAAATAGAGAAAATGAGGGAAGAAAGAAGCAAGGACAATATGTTTCCATTGACTTAATTGTAAGTGACCAATTTGTCCCCCGTGGTTCCGACTGAAATGACTGGCAATAAATCATGCCGGAATTTTGTTGTTGAAGGGGCAAAGTGCCGGGAATTATGAATCAAAGGGTGAAACCTATAGTTTTGTGATTTTAGGGCGAAAAGTGCAGACTAACTGCAATTTAAGAGTGTATACCCGATGAAGTATTTTAGATTAGAATTTAAATAAATGTAAACACGAGTTTGTAGGCTCGAGTGATCCGCCACCATTTGAAGGCGTTGTCCAGGGATTGAACCCAGGTATCTTTCGATTTCATTGAAATTTATCACCTCCCTTCCAACCACTAATAGTTTGAATGTAGGGATGACAATTGGGTGGGTCTCAGTGCGGGTCGTGAGACAGTCTGGTCGACCCATTCTACCCCATTTTAAATTAAATTAAATTAAATTAAATACAAATAAATAAATAAATAAGAAAAATATATATATTTATAAAATATTCTTTACAAAGTTGTTATCAATTTATAAATATTAAATGTAATATAAGAATACATAAATATTATATTGTAATATGTATTATATATGCAAAATATATTTAAAAATATATTTAATAAAAAAAATTAGGCGGGAAGGGTACCCGTGGGGCAGAGTAGATACCCATACCCAATTACCCCCCACCCTCCGCCTCAACGCAGATCACGGGGCAGGGTGATTCAAAACGAGACGAGCCAATGATATAGCTAGCTCACAAAAGTGTATTGGACCAAATAAAAATCTAAAAAAAAAACTGGCTAAATTGCAAAATATGCCCTGTAACTATTGGGTGGTGGCAAAACAGGACAATAACTTATTCAACTTGCAATTTAGCACAATAATTTTTAAAAAATGACAGATTGAGGACTAAATTGGCCGTCGATTTCAAATTTCTCCCGTAATCGATTATCAATTTAGGAATTTCATTTATTTCGCTCCTAATTGCTAACTAGACATATGACCTAGCAAATTCACGATGACTTTGATGAAAAATAAAGGAAGCATAAATAAAACTATCCACCCCTCGGTAAAATTGATCCCCAAATATTTGGAGAAAACCTAGAAAATTGAATCTATGTTTCTTCTTTTTCATCAAAGTCATCGTGAATTTGCTAGGCCATATGTCCCGTTAGAAATTAGGACCGGAAAAAAATGAAATCCCCAAATTGAGAATCGATTCCGGGAGAAATTTGAAATCGGCGGCCAATTTAGTCCTCAATCTGCCATTTTTCAAAAATTATTGTCCTAAATTGCAAGTTGAATAAGTTATTGTCCTGTTTTGCCACTATCCAATAGTTACAGGGCATATTTTGCAATTTAGCCAAAAAAATCATATAACTTATACCTTAATTTTTTTCTTAATAAAACTAAGTAAAAATATAAAAGGGTCGATCGGGCCCAGGTTGGCCACCCATTATCTCGACTCCCCGCCATTGATGGGAGGGGGATAAGTCTCCGAGAAACCTAAAGACTTAGACTTCGAACCTTGATTATCACCATTGCAAAGGGCGATTGATACCGCTTGAACTACAAACTCGTGGTTAAAATATAGTTTAATTGGTTATAATGTAAAATATTTTTGATAATTTATTTTCTCTTAAATAATTTTTTTTTTATGTAAACAATTCCCAATAAGACCAGACGACATCTTCAAATTGGAGCAAAATGATGCTCCAACAAGGCTTCATTGCGCCTATTAGAGCTATGAACGTGATGCGCCATATTTGGTGCACTGTTGCGCTATTACATATAGATTTTTATTTTTTTAGAGCATCCCAGCAATGCTTTATTATAGAGCCGGCTTAATAGCAAAATATGCCCTATAACTTAGGCCGTTTTGCAGTTTTGCCCTTTAATTATTAAAGTTGCAATTTATGCCCTGGACAATTTTGCCCTTATAGCCAAATAGCAGTTTGGGTCCATTTTCTTTTCAAAGGTAGCAATTATAGCTTATAACTTTCGAGAATTAGCAATTTCAATCCTTTCATACCATAGCTATTTTCAATAAACTCAAATTTCATAGATTATGAAAATTTACATTTTCTGATACCTATTTTGTTCGTGGCATTGTTACACCTACTTAGATCCGGTCTCTATTCGTAGAGGTTTTAAGTGGATCATGTTAGGTTTCGACTATAAACTCAATAGGACATACTTCGTAAATGATTCATAATTCTAAATAAATTCGATTTGGACTAAGGTTTTGATAAAACAGATATAGTCCATCACGACCATATCAGCCCAACATGCTTCCGTAAAATTAATAAATCCCTTAAAATTCATACCTCTTTTGACCAAAAAAGACAGGGTTAAGTGGTTTCGCAACGCCGGTCGGAAAATTCACGCCCAGATCGTTTGACAAACGGCTCCTCACTGCTTAACCTCACCTGGGGAAGATGATCGCAAGTTATCCGACTCTCCTTGAAACTCGGCCAAGACTGCCTTGGTTCGTTTCCTACTCCAAAGGCGTAAAAGTAATCTTTAAACGGGATGAATTAATGGAACATTATGAAGACATGTTGAAGCAGAAAACCCCTTTTTATTAAGAACTTATTGAAATATTTATTACATTAGTAATCTCCTTTTGGGAGGAGAATCTTGGTTTTTCTCATAGATGAGGCTTTCACTGTAAATACATAAAACTTAAAACTAAAACACTCAAACTATTACAAATTTATCACTCAGATTTTATTGTAAGAAAACTAAGAAAATATTCGATGATCCTAGCTTCCTTCAAATCCTGCAATTTATAGAGGTAAGTCCGGACTTGAAATTCGGACTTCAAATCTTGTTGAGATGTAAGACGTCACTGCTTACGTCATACTCCTGAATTATTGCTCGCCAGCTGTCTTCCTTCTCTTTCCGCGTGACTCAACCCATGTGATAGTTGTCGGGGAATCTTTTAAAAAGTTGGTCTGCGTGGTCCCCGAGGAAAACGCGTCTTGTGAGCTGGGCCCTTGTCCTTTCCAGCTGTATGGTCCTGTCGGTCGGGTTTGGGTCGGAAACCTTTCCCAAACTCGGGTTCCTTCGGGGCATGCTTGTGATCCGGTCGATCCAACGCCAACATGCGCCATGTTACGAATTTCCGAGATAAGTTTCTTTTGCTTTCGGAATCTTGTTTTCCCAGAGAATTCTCCTTTTGGTCTCGAAGAGTTCCTCCGCAAATCTCGTGGTTGATCCGGTCATCGAATTCAAAAGGAAAGATCCATTCGCCGACTGCGGAAGAACTTAAATGGATATTTGACTTTGTCCATTTGGGTTAGACAAACCCAAAGACCCATGCTCGCGTCCGGTAGAAGCTTCGTCTTGGAAAATACTCCTACTAACACTAGTCCTTCTTAGGTGAAGCCGCTTTAATGTATTTTAAAGCGTTTCCATCCGGTCTTCTTAGCTTGATGAAATGAAAAGCTTCATTAAAGCCTTTCTTTTTCTTTGGTTAGAGCCGACCGATAAAATACTGGTTCCAAAATATCCTCCGGCCAAGTGTGGATTATTTCCCGGTCTCGTAAACCGCTTCCCCAATCCATTTCGGTAATTTTGAAATTTCGGGAATCTGGTGACACGGTATAGATTGAAGCTAAAGCTCCAAAAGTATACCATTCCTCGCATACTTCATTTGGATGACTTAGGGTTTCATCCAAACTCTTGATACTTGCACGAGATATCAACCATTGTTTTTCCGGTTAATACCTTGTCTTGTAACTAATTTCTCCCATTGCCGCTGATATACCGCATAGGAGAAATCTTAATCTCGTCAGTTTGAACCTTAGATTTGCTGTCGTGGCCCAAGATCCAACTCTCCCTCTTTTACCCCAGTCTTGGGTTGACTTGAAGACTCGGGTTGTGACACCGGAGCTTCAACATTCGTTCTGATTTGTACACCTCGGGGGATGCATCACCCGCAACACTTGTGATTATGGTACTTGAATCCATAACCTCCAGGGTTAGAGCCCCGTACTCTCTCGGCCCCTTTTTGCACCGTAGGAGATGCGGCTGGAAGAGAGGCCCTTTGCGGTAGCGCAAGAACAATTGTCTGAGCGAACCGACATGCTCGTATTTGACTAGAAACGATTTGGTCGCATGTTGAAGTCGCCTGAAGAACTCGCATTGAGACATAACGTCCCAAAATCTCGTTCTAGACTCTCCAGGTTTTCCTGAGATGTCTTACTCGTTTAAGGACCTCGTCAAGAACGCGCGTCCTTCCATCTCGTGTCAAGAAATCGCAAGAATATTTTCATGAGATTTTATAATGACAATATCATAATCATAATATTGACATTCACTTGCCATCTAAATAATCGAGCCTTTTCGGTTTTGATTCAATTTTGTTTTTCGAAAAGCCTTGACACTTGAATTATCAATTTTTAAAGTAAACTTTTAGCCAAGTAAAAATAGAGGCCATTTTTAAAAGCCTTTTCGATCGCAAAGAATTCTTTTCGTTAATATGCCACCGAGTTGCTTCACTAGGAGTGAATAAACCGAGATCTGCATGGCACTTCCTCGTTTGGTGTGACTTTCGTGAAGAACCGCCGCCACCAATCATCACGGCATCGTGTGTAAAGAACGTTCGTCCTCGTCTTGGGAATTGCCGACTTTGGAAGCTTTTTACAAACTTCTTTAAGTTGCTTAATTCCTTCTTGATGTTCATCTTCCCATTTGAATATTGCATCTTTTTTAAGCAATGGGCTAAACACCTTCCGTAATATGCCGATTGTTAATGAACATCCCAAAGAAAAATTAACAACTCCAAGAAAACTCAAGTCGCTTCTTGTCTTTGGTGTATCCGAAAATCCCCGTATCTTTTCCACAATATGATTTTGTAGAATAATTCCGGACTCATCGATTTCAATCCGAGGAATTCAATCTGTCTTGTTGCAATTACCGCCTTCTTCTCTGAAAGCACTAATCCTTCTTTGTGACAAACATCTGAAAATATCTCCAAATGTTTGAGATGTTCCTTCATGTTCTTTGATGCGATAAGTATGTCATCAATATATACAAACATGAAACTAAAATAATATTTGAAGAGATTATCCATTTTTCTTTGATATATTTGGGGTCGTTAGCCAATCCCATAGGCATCACGTTCCAAATATAGTGTCCCCGTGGTGTAGAGAAAGCGTAAACTTCTTACTTTCTTCCTCCATCTTAATCGGTAGAATCCAGACTTGCAATCAAACTTTGAGAATATCTTGGCACCTTTGATGCAGTTAACCAGATGTTCTCTACTTGGGATATAGTATCCGTCGAATTCCAAAATGTTATTAATCCCTTTGTAGTTAATAACAAGTCTTCGCTTTCCTCTTTTGATTTCTCCATGGTTTCGACTAAGAATCTCGGATCATTGTATGGAGAAACTCCTGGTGAAATTAACTTAAGGTCAAGATGTTCCTTAAGTATCTTCTGCATATCCTTACGATCCTCCTGGTTCATAAGGATTGGTTTGAATCTTACGAACTCGTACTCCTTTCCAGGTTTAACCTTTATGGATGCTTTGAGCTCATTCTTGTCCCACCATGCCAAAGGATCTTCATTATAATTCCTTTGGATTTTCTTCTTGATATCCTCGAGTGATATTTGTTCTTCAATGGTTACGTCACTCTGTGGATTCTCCATCGAGCTTACCATCAATTCAAGAATAAACGGAGTAACTCGTTCTTCTCCTTGCACTCTGAATGAATACAAGTTATTATCCCAAAGCTTCTTATCCTTTCGAGAACCGAATTGTCTATAGGATAATAAAGCTTCACCAAATTTCCTTCGATCTGCCATTTTTGGATTTCGGAGTTTGGCTTCATCACCACGTCTTTGCGAAAAGTAATAGGCATTTTTCGTAAAAAATGCTTCCCCGATCTCACGGACAATGATCTTATGATCGCATAAGGTTGTGAAAATAAGTCTTCTTGTCTCGTTCTCCTGTGTAAATCGCTTGAATGTTTGTAGGAAATTGTTTCTAGCAAAATATCTCGCACTGTATCATGGAAATAGATTGGTGGCGTCTTTACTTTGTACCATGGGGCACGCTTCGCGCCTCCGATCATTATTTCGCTTGTTTAATTCCTGTTAAGGATAAGAATCCTTTTAGAGAAATCTCTTCGCAATAGTGGTAAATCTTCACCAATTTCTTTAGGAAAAACATCCTTTGCAAAGACATATTCCTAAGCACTGAATCAATATAGGCGGCGAAATACTCGGCCTTGTATTCAAAGATATAATATTCCAATAGAAATGTATATGGAGAATGGACTAGTGGTCATCTCGATTCTCGTATCTTTTATTAGCCACTGTGAACTCCATTCCGTCTTGTAATCTTTCCAAGGTTTATGCTCCTCAAGAAATTCAATTCCCAAAGTATTAATTGTTTCGGGATCTTTCCCGCCACTCTGTGATAGTAAGCTCAATTTCTCCTATCTTCAAAGCTTCCTTGATACCTTCCAACTATTGGTTGTTGGAGATAATATAGAACATCACAAGGAAAAATACTATCCTTTTGAGTGATGTCAAATATTACTTCCACTTCTCGCCATCCTTCGGACATTTGGCTCCTGCTTTGTTTTGAAAATATCCGGGATACGTTGAATCGCACTTGGTCTCTTTTCTTCCCAACGGCCGCTACTCGTCATTCTCGTCGTCTGTTGGAAAGACATCCTTCGCTCAACTCGAGACTTCGACTTTTGTTGAAGGCGGGTTGATCTTGTATTTTCATATCGATCTCCTTTATAGTGGGAGATTCAATAATTTCTGGTAGAACCACCTGGCAAAGTCCTCGAAGATTCTTGGGACTTCAATGAATTCCTTTCTCAAGAATACTTGAATGATGTGTATTCGAGAGAGCATAGGATATCTTGTATGTGATCGAGTAAGTCATTCTTCCCTCTTTCATCAATTCGACTCTTTTGAAATCTTGATGAAGAGTTAGGACTCGTTGAAATCTCGATCTTCCAAATTGTATGCAATTCTAGGATAAACATTAAATGCCAATTTTCCTGCATACAAATTTCCTATAACCGCTCCAAGGCATGAATCCTTGAGATGCGAGATTCGCTTGTCAAAGATAGCCAGATTGAGTGGCGAATCTATTCCTTCTTTGAATGTTGCTCTAATAATGACTCTTATAGCTCCGATATGAATCCATGAGAGTGTATTTGCAACTTCTCTTTTAACTCGCTTTTGATCTCCTGTATTTCTCTAATAGGGACCAATCGCATCTCGATCGGAGTTCATTGAAACTCCATCGGAATGGCAAATTCTCTGGTTGTTACCCTGTGGATAATTTGGTGTTTTCTATTACGAAAACCAATCTTATCCAAAGCCTTTTCCATCGCCCCAATTGTAAATCCATCATAGATTTGAAGCTTTGGATCTTCCTTCATAATTCTCATAAGAGTCTTATGAGACATCGTAGTGTGAGAGAGGAATCTCGACATATCCTCCCCGATTGTCTGTTGAAGAATTTCTTCTTCACTCACGATTTCGAACTAGATTCACTTCCATCATCGAGAATAGATCTCTTCTTCATCGATGCTTTCATCCGGGAATATCCTCAAATTGATACACCGTATTAAATCTTGATAATAAATGACTTCTTCGATTTTCGGTGTGGCCTCGAACTGTCGACTCCTCGTTTTTGATTGCGGGCAATCCGATTTGAGATATGCCCTCTTGCTCGCATGTCCGGCAATTAGCGATCTTTGAAACTTTCATTAGCTCTGGTGTGAGCACGCCTGAAAGTTCTTCTTCCCGGTGTTCTCATTGCATGTACTTGCTTGATTAGACCACGATGAAGAGGCTCTATTCTGCCAGGTCTTTGGTCTTTGCCCCGATTTATAACCGGGCTTTTTGTTTTGACGAGAACCTTCTAGGTCTCCATGAAGACCTATTTCTTTTATTCTTCGCTTCTCGGCGGTATGGATAGCTTCTCTCCTTCTTCTTCTTGTGCATGCGCCTTGGTTGACCTCCCACAACTGTTGGGATATCATTATCCACGCAACATAGAGGAAGCTGTTTTGTTAATTCCTCTTAACCTTTTGTAATTCTTGTATAGAGTAGCTGCTTGGTAACACCATTCGATAACTTGGCCTTTAGGAAAGACATTTTTCGCCACGTTTCTCTTGACTCTCCTTGTATTCCGATAAGCATTTCTCTCCGGGACTCGGAATCTTGGCAAAGAATAGGCACATGCGACTTCCTTTTCCTCAATCTTGGATTTCCACCGTATTCGGTGAACAACTTGATATATTCGTCAATATGACAAATATCCAAGAATTCAAGGCTATAAAGGGCTTGTTTATATCTCTTTCTTTTTTCATCCTCTAATCCTCATAAAAATAACTTTGTCCGATGAATGGATTTTGAATAGTTTTGCCATACCATCGACAATTCCTTTAAGTGATTCCCCGAGGTGACCGAACTTTTCGTATTGGCATCGGTCATATCCAGGCAATCTTCACCGATCCTTCAAGACTCATTTCAAGGAGTAAAATGAATGAATCCTTTGTAAGATCGAGGGTTCTCTTTGAAATTCTCATACCAAGCCCATTCATCAATAAGAACTTCTCTGTTTTTAAAATCGGGATGTCAGTTTAACATCAACCCATACGGATGTATTGGGTCGAGTGCGATCTTCCATAAGGCGTCGATAAACATTCGGCCTTAGGTAGGTTGTGCAGTTCTGCAAGAGGTTTCGACCTCCTGTTCGAAAGTGGATCACTCCCGGTCGTGAAATCCCCAAAGATGTGGCATCCTCTCGTCCCGAGCTCCATGATGCGAACCCGCACTTTCTTCGACGTTAGGATTTTCTTGGTGGTGGTGGTGGAATTGGTCTACCTTGTGGATCATAGGTAACCAAAGTTGATTCTCACTGCGTTCATCTTTAAATCTACAATACCTAATCCATGAAGGATTTCGCCAGGTCATGTAGATCTTTAAGATTCATCTTTTCAATATCCATCTTTTTTAATTTTTGATGGATTTTCCTTTGATTAGAGCAATGAGCTTCTCCTCATCCGTCATTTTTCGTATGACTTTTGGTTTCCTTTTGGTGTAAATAGGTCATCGTCCCCAAAATCAATCGTTTCATTCCTCAGGATGAACTTGGCCTCTCCTCCAGGTTCTTGACTCGTTTGAATATCATGAAGGAGTTCAAGAGTTTCTTCGATATTTCACCATCGTCTCCATCAGTTTGGATCGATGAACTTGTCTTGGTAAATGAATATGGCGGTTGCCATAATTCTCGCACCGTCTCCGGATTTCTCTAAGATCTTGGAAATCTTAGATTTGTCTGGAAGTATCTCGTTCCACTCGGGTACTCCATCATGAATCATTGTTCGATGGGAACTTTCATGAACGTTTCTTGAAGGTTCATCAAGTGAACATATAGGGTATGGTTAAGCATCCGAGAATCGCTATAATATTCGCTCGCATTTTGCATTGCGCTTAAGGTTTCCCTTCGGCTCTGCTGTTTCCTTTTCTTCATATTGGTATTCCCGATATGAAACACGGTCTAGGTGTTCTTGTGCGTACATCGTCGATATTTGACGATATGTCTGTAAGGGTACATCTCGGACATCGGTCAGGATCCATATTCTCGGAGAAATTCTCCTCACCAATTGTCAATTACATAAATATAATAAATATAACCAAAAAGTTCTTAATAAACCTGGGCTCGATACCATTTTAAGCAAGACACTTAGTCAAATCGGACCATGTGTATGAATAAGGGTATAATTGGTATTTTCAAAATATGCAATTATTCCGCTAGGCAATTTTGCATCAACTCAAGACTTATAGGACACCAATTGCTTCGGTATAAACTTGCGGGACCAATTTTACGAACGTTATAAACTTACATGGGGCATATTTTGCAAAACTTGAAGAACATACAGGCATATTTTGCAAACCCAATAACAAAAGTCCGAAAATGCATTTTTACCCAAATTCTGAGGATATTTTCGCAATTAAGCCTTATAGAGCCGGACGCCACTTTTCCTCATCCAAAGAATGCGCTAATGTTAAGCGCTATTTTAGATTTTGTGCGGTGCAACACCATTTCTAGCGATTCACTTTGTTTGTGCGCTACTTTAGTTTTTTTTGTTTTTGTTTTTTTAGATTTTAATTTCATCTAAAAAAGTATTTTTATTAATTTAAAATTAGTAAAAATAGTATTAAAATTTATTGATTAATATTTGCATTAATTTCCTACTAGATTGTTTTTGCATTAATTTTCTTATTAAATTTAATATTTTTTTAATTTGATTATTTTAAAAATAAAATTTTAATAAATTATTATATTAAATTACTTATATAATATTTTATCACTTATAAAGAAATAAAAAATTAATATTAAATTAATAAAATAAGGAATCTTATGGAATATTCTATTTTAGTGCAGAAAATAGTGCAAACTGTTGGAGATGAAATGCAGATTTTGCATTAAAGTAGTACAGACTCTGCACTAAAGTAATGCAAACTACTGGAGATTGTCTTAGTAATGGTTTAAGTTTTTGACTTTTAGTGTATTAAAATATGAAATAAAATGGTATTTGGTATTCTAATTGGATATTTTGGTTGTATCTTAAGTAATTATGAATAACAAAGTTTAAATAATATGATGCGAAATTTCAATAATAATATCCAAGCTCATTGAAAATATTATTATGAAAAGTTGACTTGATTTTGCATTAATTTCATTCTATTTTACATGTTTTTCTGAGTTTGATTAATTTTAAAATATAAAACTTAATTAATATTATATTAGATAAAATCATATATGTAATTTTATTTGTAAGGTAATAAAATTTAGAAATAAAATAAAATTTTAGAATATTCATTTTTAGTGCAATTAGTATAAACTGTTCGAGATGAATTACAAATTTGACACTGACGAGAGAAATATCTTAAAAGGCCCATCAAACCTTTTAGAGACCCATTGAGAAGGCCATGTTACTTGATCCATGGACCAAAGTGTGGACCCTGGTCCAGACCCGCTTTTTAAGTGGCAATTCTACCTGAGGATGAAGACGTTTGTATTTATTAGAATTATACATGTGGCGAGAATATTTATAAATATCATGATACAATAAAATACTTGATAACTTATACTATTTACTTTTTACTTATCATTTTTACTGTTTCTCCGTTCTTAGACCTAAGACCTCGATCTGACTTAAGAATCAGAGGGTATTAATTAGAGCTGTCAATTCCGGCCCGGCCCGACGGGCCGGCCCGAACCAGCCCGATTTTCTAGTGGGTTGGGCTCTATTTTTCAAGGCCCGAAAAAAGTCGGGCCTCAAAAGCCCGGGCCGATCGGCCCGGCCAGACGGGCTAGCCCGAAAAGCCCGACTTTTCTAGTGTATTTTTTGTTTTTAGGCCGGGCTTGGTTCCCCAATTTTGTGGACCGAGGTAATGTTTGGCCCGGCCCGACCCGATTTTTCGAAAAGCCCGGTGGGCTCGGGCCGGGCCGGCCCGATCTTTTGACACCTCTAGTATTAATTAAGAACCATACCAACTAGCCCGACGTGTTTTTTCCTTTTTCAGGTCCGCTAAAATATCATAATACGATCAAATCATATCTATGGTATCTATACAATCAAGGCTAGTACAAATTAAATCCAACTATATCGTTATAGCTAACGTAACAAGATCACGACCGCAAACTCTTAAAAGTTGATTGCGAATTCTTCTTCCCTGAAACCGATTACTGTCAAGACCCGACGATCTTGGGACCCGAGCTTGAGGTAAACACTGATCCAAATCAGACACTGCTTTAGTGTAGATTCAACATTAAAATAGTGCAAATTGGTGGAAATTTATTAAGAAATAGTAACTATGAATATTTGGAAGAAAAAAAACAAACATTAATAAAGTCAATTATTGTAGAATCTATTTTCAAAAGAAAAAAAAAAAAATTATTGTAGAATCTATTTTCAAAAGAAAATTTGCCACACTCGACCCGCTCCTGTATAACGACTACTATACACTGTCGTGTATCCCCATATTTTTGTCTTTACTTATCTAAAAATCAAACTTCCCCACAGACCACAACACACACTCACCCACTACTTAGAAAAACCAGACACATTCCATAGATTTATCAAAAGTAGCAGTTGCCCTCGAAAACAGAGCTCTCTTCCCCTCTAACAATGGTTGCTTCTTTTTCGCTCTCTTAACTGGCTCCAATTTCTTGTGCTGCTGTGAAACACTAAACCCCAGTTTTTTTTTCAAGGTTTTCTCGGTAAGAAATACCCACATTATGTTTTTTTTTTTTTTTTTTTTGTACTCTTTATCTTCTTGAAAATAGCAATTTATTTAAAGTGGCAACTACCCATTTTGGGTTCCTCAAATGTTTGTAAAAAAATATGATATTTGAACTTCTAAGAGGGAAAAATGGTAAAATGCTGTTGATTTTGAGTTTCGTTCTCTGGGTTTCAAGTATTATTATTATTTTTTTAAATTTCCCTTGTTAAAAATGGTATCTTTTTAAACTCCTTTATGAGTCTTTTATTTGTTTTAAAGCAAATACATTGTTAGAAAGTCTGATATCCCTTTTCATCTTTTTTCTTTTGTTCCTGATTTTCTCTTTTGCTTGTATGTCCTTTTCCCTTTGTTTGTGCTCACCATTTTTTTTCTTCCCAAGATGCTGTTCTTCCTTTTTGGGTAGAAAAATAACTCTCTGGTATGTTTAATTGTTGGATATCTGAATCCACATTGCTAGCATATGCTTATAATGTCTTCTTGTTTGGTTTCAATTCTACCTTTAAAAAAAAAAAATCAATCTTGCTAAGGTTACACAAGTAAAAAAGCCATTTTTAACTGTTGTCAGCTGCATTTATTTTATTCTTAGTTTTTTAAGCAAAAAAACTTTCAGCAGCATCACTAATCTCGGCTAGAATGGTGGGTTTTGAAAAATGTCAAAACTGCCCCTCTTGATAGGCAATATTTCTTTGTGTCCCCACTTGTGACAAAAATATCAAATGCCAGTCCATAAGGGGGCTACATTTTCCCAAAATGGTCCTTCCTTCAAAGCTGTGAGTACCTCGTGACTACAATTACACTCCATATCAAGCACGCCTGTAATTAATTCTTGATTATTAATTTCAGCAGAAAAAAAAAATAAAAATATTTCATTTTTACTCTATTTTGATTATACACTATAAAATATAGTAGCATTATACTAATATCATGGTGTTTGTTCATATTTTGTGTGAATGAATTTAATGTTGTTTTGTATCAGTTGGTAGGGCTAGGTACATTTAATGAAAATGTCTGTCCTAAAATCATCTACCACTAAATGCTCTCCTCTTTTCATTGGATTCCCATGTTTCCCCTTATCTTTTTAATTTTTTTTTTTTTTAATTTTCTGGCCCTTAGAATGTGATATTTCTGAAATCTTGCAGGTCTTGTTAGAAGCATTTAAGTGGCTGAAAGTCTTAACAACCCTTATTTACTTTGTGGCCAGACAGTAGTTAAAATATGCAGACTCCTAAAGCAAGGTAACTTTTTCTTAGCTTTTGTAGATTTTTTCAAGCTTTTTTTTGAAGTGTCTTTGTGAGAATGTTCATCAAATTTACTTGATATTCTCTGAAGGCAAGTTTTTTGATGAAATTATTATTTGATTGTGTAATCTCTCAATGTAATAATTTCTTGAAATAGGTGAGATATTGGGTTAGTACATAATGTTTATTCTATTTAGTTCTGATGCTTCTATTAGGGGATTTTGGTAGCAATGTTAACCACATGTTTCTCTCTCTCTTTATGTTTTATATGGTGAGCTTTGGGGAGTGTTTGCAATCACTAAAAAAGTGATTCTCAGTTTTTGGCCGGAAAAAAGTAGTGTTAGTGTTTGGGTGTTTGCAAACTCTAAAAAAAGCGATTCTCAGCTTCTAGATGAAAAATATAGTTTTTTTTTTTTGTCGTATAGAACACAAGAATCAGTTTGCGAATACTCGTTTTGCAAATACTAGCTTCTGCTTCTAATTCTGATTTAATCAGAATCTAAAAGTAGGGGATGAGTGTAAGAAGAATGAGCTAAATCAAGCAGGGGAGTAGTCTTTTTGCTCATTGTTTTTCAAGTAAATACTTGTGATGATCACTGAGCTTTTACATTTACCATATGTTTTGAACACGGTTTGATTTATTCGTTTGTGCAGAACGAGTGCCTCTGGTACGCCTCAAAAGATCTCTCCTCGATCAATTTCCTCAGAGGTATCTCAAAAGAACTCCTCCCCTCAAGCTGCTGCTTCTTCAGAAGTTTCCCAAAAAGTTTCTCCTCGAGTGGTTCGCCAGCTCAAGACAGGTCCGCGATATTCAGACCATACCGCGTCGTCATCCAACCTAGTGAGTAAAGCATCGAAAGAGAGAAGTCCTAAAGTTGCCGATCACCGGTCGCCTAGAAGCCCTGCCTCTGAGGTACACTTTATATATTTTCCGTTTGGAGGAATAAAAATCAAAGAACTGTAATGTGCCCATAAGCCTTTTGCATGTCTTTAGTCTTAGATGGGATTATTGATCTGTTTATGTTTTTAAGTGTTCACTAAAACTGTAATTCCTAGATTTCTTGATCTATATTCAGTTTCCAAAACATGTGAAGTTCTCTTAGCATCCTAGTATGGGATAATTACAAAAACTACCCTTGAGGTTTGTGTTAATTACAAAAAAAATTCAGATATGTTTGAAAATTAAAAAAACACCCCTGAGGTTTGATTCTGTGTTAAATGTAAAGGGTAATTGCAATATTTTTACAAATGTAAGGGGATGTTTGAAATGTTTTTGCGTATGAAGGGGTAAATTGTAATACAGAATCAAACCTCATGGGGTCATTTGTAGTTTTTAGGAAACCTGCGATTTTTTTTTGTAATTAACCCAAACCTCAGGGTAGTTTTGTAGTTATACCTCCTAGTAAAGGAAATTGGGATAATTAGGAAAACTACCCATGAGGTTTGTGTTAATTACGAAAAAAACCCAGATATGTTTGAAAATTGAAAAAACACCCTTGAGGTTTGATTCTGTGTTAAATGTAAGAGGTAATTACCATATTTTTACATGTAAGATGTTTGAAATGTTTTTGCTTATGAAGGGGTAAAATGTAATACAAAATCAAACCTAACGGGGTCTTTTGTAGTTTTAGAAACCTGTGATTTTTTTTTTGTAATTAACCCAAACCTCAGGGTAGTCTTGTAATGATCCCTCCTAGTAAATGAATTTGGGATAATTACGAAAACTACCCTTGAGTTTAGCTAAATTACAAAAGAATCCAGTTATCTTTTAAAATTACAAAATACCCCCCTGATGCATTAGGATACCCCCATGAGGTTTGTATTTATTAGACAAATTACCCCCTCAACAGGGTGCAATTTATAAAATAGAAACAAATGTAAAGTGTGAGTTCTTTTTTTTTTTTTTTTTGTAATTAGGCTAAACCTCAAAGTAGTATTTGCAATTATCCCTGATATTTTTTTTAGCATTGAGTAGATTAAGGCCTGGATTAGTGTTAAATATTTCACTAATTATGTATTTCCTTGCAACAACCAGAAAAAGCGTCCAACCAAAGTTTCTGAACTAGAGAATCAGATATCTCAGCTAGAGAATGATCTGAAAACTGTGAAGGATCAACTATGCTGTACAGAAGCCTTAAAGAAGCAATCACAGAAAGATGCAGAGGAATCTAACCAACAGCTTGCGGCGCTCTCTTTGAAGCTCGAAGAGTCCCAAAAAGCACTTTTAGAGCAGACGTCTTCCGAAGAACGAGACGTGACAGTGCAATCCGAACTCAAAGCTATCGAAAAGCAGCACTCTCATGACTCAGCTGCATTAGCCTCTGCTTTGGATGAGATCAAACAGCTCAAATCCCAGCTTGAAATCGATCGCTCGGAATCTGAGCAAAACGAGCTCCGTAAATTGAAAGAAAACTTGTCGGAAACACTTTCGCTTGTTGAAGACATGAAAAACGAGCTAAGGGACTGCAAAGAATCCGAAGCTCAGGCCCGGACACTCGTTGGAGAAACTCTGATGCAACTCGAAACGGCAAAAAAGACGGTCGAGACGTTTAAGTTGGACGGAATAAAAGCCACGGAGGCGTATAAAGCCGTAGCGTCTGAGCTGGACCAGTCGAGGGCTCGGGTTAATTTCTTGGAAGAGCTTGTAAGCAAACTCAAGGCGGATATCAGTAGCAAAGGCTCTCAAAATGAAGAAGGTGAAGATACGGTGACAGCAGAAGTTAATTCTGCGAAACTCGAAGTCGAACAATTGAGATCTGCTTTAGAAGCTGCTGAGATAAGGTACAATGAAGAACGCGCTCGAAGCGCAGAACAGATACAAAACGCTTTCGAAACGGTGGAAAATATAAAGTCCGTGTCGTCTGAAAAAGAGGCTGAGCTGGAGTCGGAGCTACGAAAATCTAAATACGAAATCGAGGAGCTGAAAGCGAACCTAATGGACAAAGAAACCGAATTACAAGGTATCTGCGAAGAGAACGAGGCCTTAACTATAAAACTCGAAAGCACTCTCTCCGGCCAGAGAGAAATCGAGCTGGAAAAAATGCTCAACAAATCAAAGACGGAGATCGAAAATCTAAAATCCAGTTTGATTGAAAAAGAGACACACTTGCAGAACATATCCGACGAAAACGAAAAACTTAAGTCAGAAATGAACAGGGGCGATAAAGAAAACGACGAAATCGAGTCTGATATCGAGTCCGCAAGGGTTGCAGAGAGAGAGGCGCGTATGAAGATTAGCTACATGACTGAGGAAGTTGAAAAGAGTAATATAAAGGCGGCGAGAGTGGCTGAGCAATTAGAGGCGGCACAGGCGGCTAATGCTGAAACGGAGGCTGAGCTAAGGCGGCTAAAAGTGCAGTCCGATCAGTGGAGGAAAGCAGCCGAGGCTGCTGCTGCTATGCTATCTGCGGGAAATAACGGGCAAATAATGGAGAGGACGGGATCAATGGACAGCCATTATGGTAGCCCTCGAACGGGAAAGATAAGCTCGCCTTACGCGGACGATCTTGATGAGGATTTAATGAAGAAGAAGAATGCTAACATGCTGAGAAGGTTTGGAGTGTTATGGAAGAAGCAACAGAAATAGGGTATTTTACTCGATTTTTGAAACTCCGCGCTTTCGTTTCTTGTTTTGTAGGATCTGAACAACGGCTCGTTTTCGTGTTATTTTTAAGATGTTTTGGCTGCATGCCCCTTCTGATGGTGGTGGTGACAGAATCTTGGTCGTTTTTGTTGCGAACCTTATAATTATGTGTTGTAAGAAAGTATTGCATGCGAAATTTATATGGCATTAGAAATTCGGCATTTTGGTATCATTTATAAAAGTCGTTTTTCTGATTCTTCACTTGGCAGTTGGCACCATGGCAAGAATTAGTAAAAAGATTGATGTTTTGTCTGATTGTGAAGGGATCAGTCATCAGTTGGAGCTTGAAATGTTAATATATCTCATCATTCTATGGATGCTTAAATTCGTTTTTTTGATGTTGTACCGTTCAGAGTTTCAGCATCAAGGGACAAATGTTTTTAGCTGGCCTAACCTCGGAGCTTGAATAGGGCTGTAAATGAGCCGAGCCAAGCCGAGCCGAGCCGGCCCTTGTTTGTCAAATGTTTGTTTATTTTAGGTCTTGTTCGAGCTCGCCTCGAGCTCGGTTTGGAATGTTAAATTCATGTTCGTGTTCGTTCATTTAATTTTTGTTATGTTTGAATTTGTTTACAAACATGTTCGTGAACATGTTCATATTCGTGTTCGTGTTCATAAAGTGTTCGTGAACAATCAATAATTTTGTTCATGAACAAACAAACAAACAAACAAACAAACAAACAAATATCAATTTTTAAATTAATTTTTTTTAAAATTAAATAACATTATTTAGTATTAATTGAATAATGATTGAGCTAATAGCCAAGCTCTTAACGAGCTTGTTCATGAACAATTCTAAATAAGCACTATACGAGCTTATTCATGAACATTTATAAAAGAACACTAAACGAGTTTGTTCATGAGCTATTAATGAACGAGTATAGGATTGCTCAAGCTTTGATCGTTTATTTAACGAGTCCTAAAATTTGTTCATTTATGTTCGTTTATTTAGTTAAACGAACAATATCCGAGCTTGTTCACGGGTTGTTTGACGCTCTGTTCATTTACAGTCCTAAGCTTGAATTAGTCTAAAGGAGTGTTTGTATACTCTAAAAAAAATTGATTTTCAACTTCTAGATGCAAAAAAAAAAAAAAAAGAATTCTATCTAAAAGCCCAAAATCACTTTTTTTTTTTAAGAGTTTGCAACGCTCCCTAAATTTAACAAGAGAATTGTGATAAGTACAACTGTCTGGTTAGTTCTTCCTAAAACATTTGTTCACGGGTACATTACAGTTATACATTTATTGACAAATGTCTTATTTGCATTTCTATAAAAAGTTGAATTAAAATACTTGTTGAGATACATGCATTAGTAAAATTGCCAACAAGATCTTGTGAATGAAAGAATATAATTGCCCTTTTAGGACAGCAAATACAACCACTTTGATCAAGATTCATGTGTTTTTTGTTAGTTCGATTAAGTAAATATGACCGTTTGAACCATGACTAGTGCTGGGTAACCTATTTCAAAATAGGGGACACAAATGTTATTACGCATAAGCATTTTTTAGTTTTTTACTACTCAAATTACTGAGATAATCAGGGCGTAGCCAGCACGACTGGTTATCCCTACCCAATTTTTTTTCCCCCTAGCTCAACTATTTTTTCCACTTAACAAAATACATATAATTTTTTTTTTCATTTTTTTTACACATAAAAAACGGGACAAAAAAAATTTGGGGTGCGCGGGGGGCCGAGGTGGCCCACCTAGCTACGCCCCTGGAGATAATATTTGTTTTATACTTTTTTTGTATTAGAGGTATCAAATTGATAAGGCATTGAGGTCTTAAAGCTATTATACACAGTGAGATTTTGAATTTGGGCCCAGAACCTATTACCCGACCCAACTGAAGAAGTGGACTCTACTCGGAAAATAGACCATTGATTTCTCTTGACAACCTAGTACAACTCCACCCTCCAGATGATGACACTTGGCGCAATCACAAGCCTCACATGTACCAGGAAATTCTATAAATAACATACTACAATGATTCTATGGTAACTATTCCCTCTGCCATTTTTACCTTATATTTTTATATTTACTGTCTTTATATCTTCGTACCTCACAGAGCTCGACGTGACTTAGGCATCAGAGGGTCTTAGCTGAGACCACCCCCTAGCTAGCCTGACGAGTGTTTATCCATTTTAGGTCCCCAAGATCTCGAACTCGATTACCCGAAAATCCATGACCCAAAGGTAATTACCTAATCCAAATCACAAATATCTCTAGTTTTCATTTTTAGAAAAACAAATACATTCAACTAGACATATTCTCATTTGTTTCAACATTCATTCAAGGATATTCTGTTTTCACACAAAACAATTTAAAACTCAAGTCTGTAGATACATGTATAAATAGATGCTGTTCAAGTAGAGTTGTGTACCTTTCGTTCACCAACCCAAGTTCTCTTCCAAGATTGTAACTTCAGGGCCCAATCCAAAAGATTAAAAATGAAACCCATTGGGCCTATCCTAAAATTTCATTAAAAAAAAAAGAAAAAAGAAAAGAAAAGTGATCTGGGCCCAAACCAAAGGAAGACGACCTCTTTAAAACCCAACCCTCGTAGGGTTTTTTCATCAGTTTTGGCTGCTGCAGCACCTCTAAAAGCTCTTGTGATACAGCTTTCCTTAGTTTTCTTCTATTCTCATTTTCTTGATTCTTGTTTTCTCATTTTGTGTTCAAATTTTTCTTTCTTTTAAGGGGATTTAGTTTGGAAGGTGAAAATAGCAGTCCATCTTGGCAAAGCTGAAGAGCCCTTTGGGCAGTGAGCAGCTTTGAATGCTAATGGACTTATATCAAATGTCACTCTAAACTGTTTTTGGCTTCTTTTAAGCTGTGAAGTTGCAGATCAGTAGAGATGGAACATTTTCATAAACATGAAAGCAATTTATTGTTTTTTGGAATTTCTTTTTAATATAATAGTAATTTCTTCTGGGCTTGGTTGGATGACATAAAGAATTATTTTCATTGCAAAAATGTGTTGAATGGTAGTTAGTAGTTAAGGGATTTTTGCTTAGCATTTATATAGTCCATCTTGGCAAAGCAGATGAGTCCTTTAAGGAGGGCAATGAGCTGTTTTGAATGCTAATGGACTCAAATGAAATGTGTTGTCTCTTTTCCTTTGTTGTGGGTTGCTCTAACTCAATTGGTTGCAAAACATTGGAGATGAGACATAAATTAATTGTTCTACCATTATAAAAAATGGATTTAAATTGGGTTAATTGCAAAAACTACCTCTAATATTTAGCTTAATTTTTAAAAAAACCCAATTATCCTTGAGAATTACAATTACTCTTTTGACATTTTTCCTCTTTTAGTTTTGCTCCCTCGTGGGAAGCGAAGGGGTATTTGCTGGGAAATATAAATGTCAAATGGGTGTTTCTGACCCTATAAAGGGTTTTGTAATCTTGAAAACTAATTAGAGTTTTTTGTAATATTTTTGTAATTACCTCTATTATAATATGGCAAATTCTTGATACTTTTACCAAATGAACAGTTATGAAGTCCCCAAATTTTTGTGATTTGGGAATCGCATTTATCTAACCCCATAGGTCACAGCTTATTAATGAATGGAAGAAGTCATTTGCATGATCCTCTCATATTTCATGTTCAAAATAATTGTTCTCAAACACTTATACGATTGCCCACTCTTTTATTTCTTAAGAAATTTAGTAGTATTAAAGTTGACTGAATTGATAAATTCAATTAAGATAGGAAATGGCACACAATAAGAGAAAATAGTTAAAGGTTGGATTTGGATAGGGCTGAGGGTTTTCAACGACTAGAGGATTTGAAATTCATTCCATGACTTGAAAAAATGGCTGAAACAGAAGCATAATGATTTTTTTTTGAAACATAATGATTATCTAATCAAATTCAACGTAATTAGATACAATAAACCTTTCTAGGAAATATGGACCAAAACATAAATTACATATTTGCACGTATAAGATGGATGGAAAAATTGCAAAATTGGTCCTGTATCTATAGATATGTTACAAAATTAATCTTGTAATTTTTGAAGTTGCAATTTTAGTTCTGTGACAATTTTACCCCTTAATTAAAATAACAATTGTTTTTTTTGATGTAGCAAAAATAACAATTTTTTTTTTGATGTAGCAAAAATAACAATTTTAATTATGTAATTATAGGATTTGATAATAATTTTGGTCTTATTATTATAAATAACCAATTTTGGCATATTTGCACGTGTTTTTATGCTTTCACAATTAAGAAATAATTCATATTGAACCTGTATCTCATATTTTAATTTGGATTAATAAATTTAAAATGATTCTATCACTAGCCAATCTATAATATCAATGATTAATAAATTCTACTCAATTAAATAAAATATTGGTTATGATACTATTTTAAACTTGATCTTAGGTATGTTGATTATTTTTGCTATCAAGGGCATTGTGAAAATAATTGAAATAACGAAATAGTTCTTAGGACTAAATTTGCATCGACTTAAAACTTATAGAAACTGAATTGCACTAATCTAAAACTTATGGGACCAAAATTACAAAAAAGGCAAAACATACAGGTCTAAAATCACAATTTTAAAAGTTATGGGACTAATATTGCAACACCCCTATAAATATAAGACTTATTTTGCATTTTTTCCTAAGATGGATCATACACGCTACAAACGGTTGTTCCAAACTGTCTTGATTAAGCTCATCAAGCCTTCTTTTGACCTATTATTAAGCCATCTACAAGTCTCTTCTTGATTGAACCGGGAACAATGACCAAACCTCGTAGATTGGTAGAACCATATGCCAACCATGAACATAATCGTCAACTGTTTTTCTCGTTGGTGTAAATAACTGCTAGAATTATTTATTTTTGATGTACACATCTTAAACACTTGAAAAACTTTGGTAATGTTCTAAAAAGAAAATATAGAGAATTTTTAGGAGATATGTTATTTTACGTGGGGGCTATATTTTCAAGTAGTATAATATTGTAGGAAATGTATGAATATATATTTCAATCTCATAGCTCAACTATAATTCAACTATAATTCTGAGGTTTTTAAATAAACATCACCTAAATAATACCTAAAAGAACTTTATATGAGGGGTAATTTGCTTAAATATAGGGAATATGACTTGAAATTGTGTAAATGTGGTGAGAATTTAAATAGTTGTGTTTTTACTCGGTGGTGCGATAGGCGTGTGCGCCTGAAATAGCAGCGGCTTCTTTGGTATGTGCGCCCAGGTTAATTGTTTTTTTTTTGAAATTCAATGGCTGGCGCTGGTGGTAGGTGCGCCAGCCTTATTAAATAAAAATAAAAAAGGGAAAATCGATTAGCGGTGATCGGCAGGAAATGGAGAAAATTGGCAGTTGGCGCCAGAATTTTATAAAAAAAAATGTGCGAATAATATTTAATTAATGTAATAATCTGAAGTTAATTAATTTGTTTTTAATTTTATCCAAATATACATACATAATTTTGACAAATGATAATGCTAATATCTATGTCCATTGGTGCCACATCCTGGAGGATGTCTCTCTCGCTGGCTCCGCCTAAGACCGTATTCAACATTATCATTATCCTATTGATCGGAAGTAGACGGACTCTGATTTATATCCATATAACTCCCCTAAAATCCACTGGGAAATGGTGTTTGATAAATGGTTTTATCATGATTTTGATGATTTTGTTTTTATACCAAAACAATGTTTTTAAAGGTTGTCCATATACTCCTAAATGATTTAAAATGATTTTAATATTTTCCGGAGTAATTCTTCAATTGGTCTAAAATGTTGTCCTAATACTCTCAATTGGTCTAAAATGTTTTTACTATTTTTCGAAGTATTTATTGGAGTTTATATCGGACAACACTTTTGATGATTTTGTGTTAATGTGTTATCTCATCAAAACTATATTTCTAATGTTGTCCTAAATACTCCCGATTGGTTTAAAATATTTTTACGAATTTTTCGGAGTATTTCTTTAGGTTTATTTTCGACAAAAATCGGACAACATTTGATTTAGGAGTCGGCCAAATTCGACAATTAAAGAAGCGACAAGTACACAGGAACGCATTTCACGAAACAAAACTCCCAGGCTCCTAAAATTGAGTCGGGGTGACCGGTCATGTGGTGGGCGCCAGTCGCACCACCCTAGGGCTACCGGTCGACCCCCTTAGGGCCAGGTCACACCTGTTGAATTTTTCTGCGTTCTTTTTCAATCTTATTAGTGCGCGCCGTGGTCGCCCATGGTTTTGACAAAATTCTAACCGTTGTCGGCGTGACATGACTTTTCCCCAAATTGTGGGATTGATTTCTATGACTATAATCTTGATTTTAATTGCAATTTTTTTAGATATCGATTCCAAGAGGAGCACTATCAAGTATCAATCATCTTCTATAAATAGGGGAAGATTTGAAGCACAACAACAAGATAGAACAACACAACACAACAAGATATACTCAAGCAAACACTTGGTCTTTCATTGTTATTATTCTTGTTGTAATTTGCCTAGCTTATCACTTTCACATCCTTTAGGTCTAGGCTATTCTTGATTACACTTGCACTCAATTGTATAATTCATTATCGAGTTGTAATCTTGGATTTTTGGGTAATCATTCAACACAAGACATCCTTATGAGTATTCTTGTGGTAAGAATACACTTGGGTGATCTAGGTGATAGGAGTTTCAAGAGTGTGGTGCTCTTGAGATTTTGGAGAATTTGGTATTCTTCAAGATTGAAGATTGTGGTGATCTTCAAAGATGCCATTGAAGGAAGATTGTGGTAATCTTCAAAGGGAGATTGTGGTAATCTCCAAAGGTGGTGTTGAAGAAGAGTGCGGTGCTCTTCAAGGTGTTGTAAGTTGAGTTTGTATTAATTTTGGTAATTAATAAAATTCTTTTTCTTTTTGAAATCCATCCCGGATATACTGGGGTGGTAGAGGATTAGGCCCTAGGTGAGTTGAACCTCTATAAATTGACGTGTGTTATTTACATTCCGCACCTTCTTTATTGTCTTTGAGCATTCGGTTTGAAAAAGAGGATAAAATCGAAGCGATGGAGATAATCTATTCACCCTCTAGATTATCGTAGCCGCTTGGACTTACAAATGGTACAGGCGAATGCTGAAAACTTGGACCCGCATATGTAGATGGACTTGCCATTCCCACAGCTGTGTTGAGCATATCAGTGAATGATGTGAACTGGGGTGTTATGAACTAATCATAATCCACAGGCTGTGGCATATATGGTGTGTGATGCGAAATGGAGGGACCTGACGCATATGCAGATGGACCTCCCGCATATCTAGATGGACCTGAAGCATATGCAGATGGACTCATCGCATATCCAGATGGACCTGCCGCATATGTGTGAGGTGTACGTGGCGATGAGTGGTAAATCGTCTGTGTCTTTGCGTGCCCGATCATGCGCATGTGACGGATCAGCTGTCTCTGGAAACGACTCTGGTGGAGGCATTCATAGGAGACGCCGCACACTAGTCATCTCCTGAATAAAATCACGTCTCAAGTGATCAACAGACTGTAGGTCAGAAGCACTAACATCCCAAACACTACTCCACATCCGATCGAGCAAAGTAGCTGTAACACACAAATATCAGAAATATATACATAATGTTATAATTTAAATGTGCATAATAGTAAATTTATAGGTAATTACCATGGCATCTCGAGTTGCAGTGTCGCCTGGCTGATACCCGACTGTCATGTGCTCGTTCTGTGGAGTTATTAATCATCGTGTAATCTGTTGTACCATAGTGATATCCCGAATCGTGCTCTACCCGACTATCGCATCACCTCCAACAATTGACTGGTATGCCATCGCCCAATACTGGACCCAATTAGCATGAACCTGTGGCCAATCCCATCCGGATCGCCCTTTGCGAGTAAAATCATGGAGAGATGTGTGTGTTTGTGCAGGCACATCAGGAATATGTTGTCTAAGGCCAAACTGCCTCAACACTCACTCTGGATGGTGAATCTCCACGATAGCGTGATTTATCAATGGGAACTTAGACCTCCACAACTCTGAAATACATCGTGGTCCAAATGCTATAATATCTGCTGACTCCATGTCATATGGCTCCCAAATCCACTGTGATAAATTTAATTGTAGATTAATAAATTTGAATATGTAGTTAAAATTATTTAGTATGATTATAAATCCTTACGTGTCTATCTGTAAGTCTGTCGAGCATGTCCCTGATGATACTTACGGCATGACTAGCATGTTAGTCCAAGTGGCTACAATAATCTAGAGGGGGGAGTGAATAGATTATGCCGATTTTTTGCAAATCACCCTCTTTTTCGAAACAACAAGTAAATGACTAGAATGTAAATGCGGAAATTAAACAACACTCGTTGATTTAAAGAGGTTCAACCCACCTAGGGCCTAATCCTCTACCACCCCAGTATCTCCGGGATGGATTTCAAAAAAAAAAAGAGGTTTTATTAATTTACCAAAAATTAATACAACACCTTGAGGATCACCACAACCCTCTTTCACCACCTTGAGGATTACCACAACCCTCTTACAACACCTTTGAAGATTACCACAACCTTCAAACACCTATCACCTAGATCACCCAAGTGTATTCTTACCACAAGAATACTCACAAGGATGTCTTGTGTTGAATGATGACCAAAATCAAGATTACAACTCAATAATGATTGATACAATATGAGTACAAGTGTAATCAAGAATTGAAAGCCTAGACCTCAAATTTGTGCAAGTGAAAGTGCTTAGGCTAATACAACAAGATATGTGAAAGTGTTTGCTCAATTGCTCTTTGCTTGTATGGAGTGTTGTATCTTGTTGCTTGAATGAAGCCTCTATTTATAGGAGAGGACTTGGCTTTCATTTCCGGACATTGGCTCTCCTTGGGGAGTGATTTCTGCAAAAGAAACCATTTAAAATGATCAATATAGTGTTAGAAATCAATCCCACAAAATAGGAAAAAGCATGCAAAACGCAAGCGGATAGTTTCTTTGATAAACAAGGGTTCGACCGGTCGCGAGAGATAAGATTGAAATTGAATTCGCGAATTTTTACACGGGGGACCGGTCGAAGGGGGTGCGACGGTCGCCCTTAGTCGTGACGGAGGTTGCCCTTGAAGAATTTACTGAAGCGAGAGAAGTGCGAACGAAAATCCAACTCCCAGTCTGGTCGACCATGACCGTGCCGCCCACCGGCCGTCGGCCGTCGCCCTGCCTATTTTTCTTACGCCCCATTTTCTTTCTCGGCTCAACTCAGTGTACGGGTTGCCCTATGGGCGGCCAGGTCGAACTGAAACAAATATGTTGTCCAATTTTTATTGAAAATAAACTTCAAGAAATACTCCAAAAAATAGTAAAAACATTTTAAGTTGATCGGAAGTATTTAGACAACATTTAGGGACATAGTTTTGGTTTAAAAACTCATTTGAACATAATCATCAAAATCATGATAAAAACATTTATCTAACAAACTCCCCCTTTTTGATGATTACAAACCAAAACAATTTTCTTGAGGACGATTTGAAAACCAAATAAAATTTTCGGTTTTACAAGTAAACTATCCGTTAGAAGTATTTCATACAAAGCTCCCCCTATTTATGAGCATTTCAACAAACGATTATTATAAGTAAGAAGCACAAGCTATAACAAACTTATATAGGATGCATCATGAGCTAAGAAGCTCCCCCTGTCACAATACTTATAAACAATTTCATTCGAGTCCAAAATTCAAGCCATGGACTAGGTATTCGAGTCCACAATACTTATTGCAAGCTTTTATTAGCTTTTCTTGAGCTAACGATCCAATATCCTGTTTTTCCCCCTTTGGAATCATCAAAAAGAATGTTAGAATGGTGAAAACACCATACAATATAATATCAAAGTGCGCCAAAGGGACGGTTTAATAACCGTTGAGCAATTAAAGCGTAACACTCCAAGAAAAATGGGAGAAATGTAATATGAAGAGTTCATACGCTCGTTTTGTTTACCAAATCATGATCTCAATAAGTATGGAAGACTTTTGAAAGCAAGAGAATCATGTATAAGTTGAAATTTTCATTGCGACATTTCATCGAACACCTTGTGTGCGTGAAAAATAAAAGAGGTTGAATATAACCCTTGTAAATGTTTCAAGCCAAATATTTTATCACCAATTCACCTTAATCAATATACAATTCAACATACTAGATAAGCTCATCAAAATCATATGCAAAAATTATCAAGAAATATACTATAAGGTCATTAACTCAATGGTTCAACCCAATTGAGCAAAAAAGAGAAATTCTTACCATTTGATCGGAAAAGATGAGCCATGATGATGATGGTCATGCTATATAACGTCCATGTTGTGAAAAAAATGCATGAAAACCATTTACGAATGAAATATGTGAAAATTTGGCAAAGGGACAAAAAATGGCCAAAATAAGTTAAACTTGCGAATCTTTGAAACGAAACGTTTAAAAGCCAAAATATAGCTTAGGGCGGCCGGTCGACGTTGAGGGCGACCGGTTGCCCTCAACCCCTTCAGCCCACTGTCTGTCAGTTTTTCCAAAATCCGAATTTTCAACCAAAAATCCGATTTTTCGCCCCAAAGTTTTAAAAACGTGTAAAATGCAAACGTAAGCTTCATTCAATATGCATTATGCCTAACCGAGCTCGTATTGATGAAAAAGTCTTGGAAGATAGAGGTTTTGTAAAAATGTCCGCTAATTGATCTTGAGATGGTACAAAATATATCTCAATTTTACGTTTTGAAACACAATCCCTTAGAAAATGATGCTGAATTTCAATATGTTTAGTACGGTTATGATGAACCGGGTTTTGAGCAATATTTATAGCGGATATATTATCACAAAAGATAGGTACATTTTCAAAAGAGCATTTGTAATCCGCTAAGGTTTGTTTCATCCAAAGAAGTTGAGTACAACAAAATGCGGCGGAAATATATTCAACCCGGCCGTTGAAAGAGAAACACGAGTTTTGCTTCTTTGAAAACCAAGATACTAGGCAATCGCCTAAAAATTGACATGATCAGGAAGTACTTTTCCGATCATCAATATTTCCGCATAATCCGAATCACTATAACCTTTAAGACAAAAATTTTCATTCTTTGGATAAAATAAACCATATTGAATGGTGCCTTTCAAATATCGAAAAATCCTTTTAACGGCACTCATGTGAGATTCTTTGGGATTGCTTTGAAAACGAGCACATAGGCATATGGCATGAAGAATGTCCGGTCTACTAGCGGTTAAATAAAGTAAACTACCAATCATACCTCGATACTTTGATTCATCCACGGACTTGCCTTTCTCATCTTTGTCAATTTTGACATTTGTTGCCATAGGAGTAGAGACAGTTCTTCATTCTTCAATGCCGAACTTTTTCAAAAGTTCTTTTGTATACTTTGATTGCGAAATATAAATACCTTCTTGACATTGCTTAATTTGAAGTCCAAGAAAGAAGTTGAGCTCCCCCATCATACTCATCTCGAATTCTCCTTGCATTAACTTAGAAAATTTCTTGCACAAAGAATCATTAGTAGCACCAAAAATGATATCATCAACATAAATTTGCACAAGTAAACAATCTTGCCCTTTTTCAAAAACAAATAGAGTTGTATCAACTTTACCTCTTATAAAATCATTTTGTAAAAGAAAAGAACTAAGTCTATCATACCATGCAGGGGGTGCTTGTTTTAAACCATACAAAGCCTTTTTAAGTTTATAAACATCATTAGGCCTAGAAAAATTTTCAAACCCCGGAGGTTGTTTTACATAGACTTCTTCTTGAATAATACCATTTAAGAACGCGGATTTAACATCCATTTGGTAAAGTTTGAAATTTTTAAAACAAGAATAGGCAAGTAAAATACGAATAGCTTCTAAACGTCTACGGTGCAAAAGTTTCATCATAGTCAATACCTTCTTCTTGACAATACCCCGAGCTACTAACCTTGCCTTATTTTGAACAATATTGCCTTGATCATCAAGTTTGTTAGGAATACCCATTTTTACCAATAATGGTTTGAGAAGGAGGACAAGGTACCAATTCCCATACATCATTTCTTTCAAATTGATTCAACTCCTCTTGCATCTCTAGGAACCAATCCTCATCCTCAATAGCCTCTTTAGCATTTTTAGGCTCTTTTTGAGAAATAAGAGCTTTCTCAAAGCAAATTTTCTCCGAGTCATCACTTTGTCAAGGGGATCACCAATAATAAGATCTTTTGGGTGATCTCCTTAAATTTCAATGCAACGGGAAGATCCAGAGATATCACCTCTATCTTCTTGAGGACCATTTGAAGTGGACGGTTGATCATTTGATGTATACGGTTGATCATCAATTTGAACGATTTGTTCAATAATATCCTCTTCATCGCTTTCATCATTAGGAATTCTTTCAACTCCCGAAGCTTCATTGAATTTAACATGGATGGATTCTTCAATAACTCCACTAGTCTTATTGTAAACCCGATATGCTTTGCTTTTTGTTGAATATCCCATAAATATCCCTTCATCGGCCTTAGGATCAAGTTTCTCTAATTGATCCTTGGTATTCAAAATAAAGCATTTACAACCAAATATCTTGAAATAACTAATATTTGGAGTTCTACCTTTCCAAAGCTCATATGGAGTTTTATTCATTTTAGGACGAATATAAACTCGATTAATGACATAGCAAGCGGTACTTACGGCTTCGGCCCAAAATTTTGGAAGTGAAAATTCATTGAGCATGGACCGACTCATTTCTTGTAGTGTCCGATTTTTTCGTTCAACTACTCCATTTTGTTGAGGTGTCCTTGGAGCCGAGAAATTATGAGCATATCATTTGGTTTCACAAAATACTCTAAATTCACCGTCAAATTCTCCACCTCGATCGCTTCGAATAGACTTGATAGTGTCTTCCTTTTCATTCTCAATAAGTCTACACAACTTAACAAACTCATTAACGACATCGCTTTTATTGGTAAGAAAAAGAGCCCAAGTATATCTAGAAAAATCATCGACGATAACAAAAGTGTAATGTTTTCCACTTAGACTAGCCGTACCAATATCCCCGTACAAATCAAGGTGAAGCATTTGTAGGGGTTTGGTTGTGGAAATTTCATTTTTGGGCTTAAAACTACTCTTAACTAATTTGTTCTTTTGACAAGTGTCACATAAGCCAAGATTTTCAAAATTCAATTTGGGTAGTCCTTTCACATGTTGGTTTTTGTAAATATTTTTCAAATTTTGTATCCAACATGTCCAAGTCGCCTATGCCATAAACTAGTTAAATCATTATTGGCGACTAAACAAGAAACATTTTGACTAACCAAATCACTTGTACAAATTTTGTAAAGATTGTCTTTTCTATTCCCTTCACAAATAATTTCACCATTTTTAAGTATAAGGCATTTTTCTTTATTAAAGGAAACATCATATTTTGAATCACAAAGTTGGCTAACACTTATCAAATTAAACTTAAGCCCTTCAACTAATAGAACATTACTAAGAGAGAAAGAAGAGTTACCAATTTCTCCATTTTCAAGAATTTTTCCTTTGCCATTGCCGAACATGACCATACCCTCTTCTTGGAGCTTGATGTTGGTAAAAAGTTCTCTCCTCCCGGTCATATGGCGTGAACATCCGCTCCACAAGCCATTTTGAATCTTCCATTGTGGTTATAGCCCCTATTACCTACAAAAGAATTTCTTTTAGGTACTCTATAATTTTGGGGTCCATGGGGGTTAGTCTTGAGACCTTTGGGTCTCCAAACATGTCTTGAGCTATTTCTCAATTTGCATTTATTAGCATAATGTCCAACTTTGCCACAATAAAAACAAGTAGGAGTATTATAATTATTAGCACGTACAAAAGTCGGACCTTGGTTATTTTTCTTAAAAACACTATGAAATGGCTTATAACCAAGTCCCGATTTGGAATGCTCACCTCTTTGTGCATCTAAAATTTTTGTGACTTTATCCGTACTTATGTTGAAACGATGCACATCATTTTTCAAACATTCAATATCTTTTGTGAGCAATTCCTTTTCGGTTTCAAGAGAATGAATTCTAGTAAGAGTAAGAGCATGAGCTTTGTATAGAGATTCATAAGAGGTAAATAATTTTTCTTTTTCAACCTTAATCTCCTTATGCTCCTTTTTCAAATTTTTGTATTTAACGATTAAATTCTGAAACTCAATTTGCAATTCATCAAAATCACATTGCAAGTCATCAACTATGGAGGAAGTAGAAGAATTTGAGTGTACCTCATTGTTTTCATCGTCTATAGCCATGAGACCGTGTTCGGTTTCTCCTTCCTCATCGGTTGTTTCGAGTAGTTCATCCCATGTTTTGACTTCCGCATTTAGAGCCTTCTTTTTGTGAAAGGCTTTTTTTTTTGCTCCTCTTCATCGAGCCGCATCGGCAATGAAGTGCCGGGTTTTTCGCATTTAAAGCAAGCATTATCTCTTGGTTTTCTTGCTTTATTTTTATTTACAAATTTTGCAAATTTTCGAACAAGTGCGGCCGTCTCCTCATCATCATCATCATTATCATAGTATGCATTATTAGAAGAAGAAGCAAGACCTTTAGGAATAATTTGCATACCCGATTGATTTGTGGATGGTTTGGAATTTTCCTCTCCTTGAGATAGACTTCATAGATGAGTAGATTTCCAATAAGCTCATCAAACTTGAGTGTCTCAAGATTTTGTGCCTCCGTGATTGCCGTTACTTTTTCGGACCATGAGCGGGAAGTGCATTCAATACCTTGGTCACCTTGTCTTCTTCGGAGATGACTTTGCCGAGGGCCACAAGAGGATTGACAATATTGTCAAGCCTTTCCACCATCTTGGAGATGCTTTCGCCATCATACATGTTAAAGTTTTGAAGTCTTTAACAAGCATGGTTTTTCTTGCTTGCTTGACTTTCTTAGTCCCTTCATAGATTGTCTCCAATTTTTCCCAAACCTCATGTGCCGACCTTATGCCTCTTATGCGATTGTACTCGGTGGCGGTAAGAGAACAATGCAAAATATTTAAGGCCTTACCGTTTAGAGAGAAAGTCTTTTTGTCGTTTTCATCAAACTCCTTGAAAGGTTTAGGAGCCAAGGTGCCATCCTCCGATTTCTTTGTTGGTTGATCAACTCCTTCGATGACCACATTCCAAATGTCAAACCCGCACCCTTGTAGGAAGCACTCCATACGGTCTTTCCAAAATGCGTAGTTGTTGGCGTCGAATAGTGGTGGCTTATTGGTGGAGGCGCCGGTGGTGAGATGAGCATCATTTGTAGCCATGGATCTTTCCTCTTTACTCGGAACGAGCTAGCCAAAGAGTTTGGCTCACGATACCACTTGTTAGTCCAAGTGGCTACAATAATCTAGAGGGGGTGAATAGATTATGCCGATTTTTTGCAAATCACCTCTTTTTCAAAACAACAAGTAAATGACTAGAATGTAAATGCGGAAATTAAACAACACTCGTTGATTTAAAGAGGTTCAACCCACCTAGGGCCTAATCCTCTACCACCAAGTATCTCAGGGATGGATTTCAAAAAAAAAAAAAAAAAAAGGTTTTATTAATTTACCAAAAATTAATACAACATCTTGAGGATTACCACAACCCTCTTTCACCACCTTGAGGATTACCACAACCTCTTACAACACCTTTGAAGATTACACAACCTTCAAACACCTATCACCTAGATCACCCAAGTGTATTCTTACCACAAGAATACTCACAAGGATGTCTTGTGTTGAATGATGACCAAAATCAAGATTACAACTCAATAATGATTGATACAATATGAGTACAAGTGTAATCAAGAATTGAAAGCCTAGACCTCAAATTTGTGCAAGTGAAAGTGCTTAGGCTAATACAACAAGATATATGAAAGTGTTTGCTCAATTGCTTTTTGCTTGTATGGAGTGTTGTATCTTGTTGCTTGAATGAAACCTCTATTTATAGGAGAGGACTTGGCTTTCATTTCCAGACATTGGCTCCTCCTTGGGGAGTGATTTGCTGCAAAAGAAACCATTTAAAATGATCAATATATTTGTTAGAAATTAATCCCACAAAATAGGGAAAAGTCATGCAAAACGCAACGGATAGTTTCTTTGATAAACAAGGGGTTCGACCGGTCGCGCAGAGATAAGATTGAAATTGAATTCTGCGAATTTTTACACAGGGGGACTGATCGAAGGGGGTGCGACCGGTCGCCCTTAGCTGTGACCGGTTGCCCTTGAAGAATTTACTTAAAAAGAAACTGGAACGAAAATCCAACTCCCAGTGTCTGGTCGCCCGCCGGTCGACCGGTCGACCGCACCGTCGCCCACCTGGTCAACCGTCGCCTGCCCTATTTTTCTTACGCCCCATTTTTGTTTCTCGGCTCAACTCAGTACGGGTTGCCCTATAGGCGACTGGTCGAACTGAAACAAATGTGTTGTCCAATTTTTATTGAAAATAAACTTCAAGAAATACTCCAAAAAATAGTAAAAACATTTTAAGTTGATCGGAAGTATTTAGACAACATTTAGGGACATAGTTTTGGTTTAAAAACTCATTTGAACATAATCATCAAAATCATGATAAAAACATTTATCTAACATAGCAGTGTGTGTGTAACTGCAATATTGCATCCACGTAAATGTAAAAATAGTACATATTAATTACATATTTTGTTGTAAGGATTTTAATGGTTAATATATGCAATGTTAGTAGTGTAGTACCTAGCACCGTACGGCAGAAAATGTAGCTCATCTACATCGGCCTGGTCCTCATATAATCGTCATGTGGAAACTCGAGAACGTATGGTACGAGGAACAATCACAGTAATCCTGGCCCAAGCCCAAATCTAACATAACAGGTAAATAAATGACCAATGACTACATACATTTATTTATATGATATGCAAATATAAAGAGATACGATACTAAATCTAAATTTACACAACACACCAGTATCAAAGTCATAGAATTGTACATACGAAAGCATACTATCAGAGTCACTGCATACATCTGGGTACCTTGATTCGAAGAATGAAATTCCAGAACTAATCCCATAATTACCACCAGAATTGTTACGATTATTTTTCATCAAACGAGTGGGTTGTTGAGCTTGATTTTGATTGTTATCCACACCACACGCATTGGCTTCCGCTCCATCACTATCAATATCTTCATCAGATGCACTTTCATCAGGTTCAGAATTTCGACGTTCATCTCCTTGACAAATATCTACTACATCAGTATTTTCATTACTAGGTCCACCAACATCAATATTTTCATTACTAGGTCCACCAACATCAATATTTTCATTACTAGGTCCACGAACATCAATATTCATAAATATACAATAGGGCAAACATAATGACGAAATTAATATACAACATTTTCAGACAAAAATTAACATATAATATATTATGAAATAATTATTAATTTAAGACATACTTAAAAATTGCCGGAAACTCAAATTGCCGAAAAATGTCGGAATCCCAAATCGCCGAAAAATACCGGAAGCCCAAAATGCCTTAAGCTTAAGGCCTGTTTGTGTGTGTATGTGTGTTTGTTGGAGTGGGTTGGGCGTGTGTGTGTGAGGGAGGGAGATCAAGAGAGAGTGAGAGAGAGCCTTTTTTTTTAAGAGAGAGTGAGAGAGAGCAGAATCTTTGTTGTGATAAGAATTGGAGGGGTTGGGGGGATTTTATAACCCAAAAATCCACATTTTTCGGTGTTTTTTTTTTTTTCAAATTTTAAAGGCTGACGCACCTTGCAGGTGTGCCGGAAGCAGATTTGACTGTTTTTTCGGTCTTTTTTTCCGTGCCACAGTTTTTAATTTTTTTTTAATTTAATAAGGCTAGCGCTGATGGTGTGTGCGCCAACCACAAAATTCCAAAAAAAAAATATTTTTTTACTCTGGCGTAGACGTATTGTGCGCCAACTGTATTTCAGGCGCACATACCGTCCGCGCCACCGAGTAAAAAAACAACACCTAAAATTTCACCACATTTTCACAATTTCAAATCAAACTCGTTATATTTAAGCAAATTACCCTTATATAAGAGTCTTTTCTAAATATGTTTCCTCAAAAAAAAAAAAAAAGAAGTCTTTTCTAAAAATGGTTATTTCACACATAACATTGCCCTCGAGCCTGATAATACAAGTTTTTTGTCAAGTCCAATCTAGTATATACTTGGTTGATTTGGCCCACATGATATCCCTAGGCCCAATGTTATTTAGTAAAAACTTTAGAATAACAATCCAAATTCCCACCATAGGTGTGGGATATTATGATTCAGGCTTGGCCCAACTCACAAGCTGGTTGGCAATGTCGTTTTTGGCCTTCAATATTGAATGTTAATGTACATTCCAAGTCATCATTCTTCACTCTTTTTCTACATCTATATTATACTTTTGTGGTCCAATGGTCTAGTTCTTTGAATGAGACCATAACCCAAAAGTCTTCTTTTTTTCCTCTTGAACGTAAATGTAATGTTAAATCTGTTTGTTGAACTTAATGAGATCAACTAAAGAATAAAATAGTTGTATTTCAATTCTCATGACTCTTTCCCCTATGTATTTCAAAAAAAAATCTAGATCAATTAGTCCTATCAAAAAATACAACTAAGCAAGAAAGTATTGCTCATTTTCCTCAATTGTAATTATATTTTGTAACACATTTATCCTACAAAGTAAAGTTATACAAGATCATAAATCTATTCAATTTTACCATTCTTACAATGCAATAAAGCACACATTATATTTTTTTTAGAATCAAAATTATTTCATTCATTCTTATGAAGAACTTACAATTGATCACAACAACGAGTGACATACAATTGCAAGTCATATATGATCATAAATCTATACAGATCTAATTTTCTTTTTTATCTAACTATATCTAATTGATCCGTAAATCAAAATTTCACAACGGAAGCAAAGAACGCATCACGTACCAAAGTACACATTATATTTATTATCAAATCAATCCATATCCAACAACAAATCACAAACTTTGCGCATAATTTGTACCCCAACCACGAAGGTAAAACGTGGCATAAGAAAATTATAAAATGATTAATTTTCACAAATTTTTTAAAACACACTCTATGTTAGATCCACAACCAAATCTGTTGTTGGATTTGATCACGAAGGAAAAATCTATCATGAAATTGGTGCTCATGCAGTCATGCTCTCTGAATTTCTAAAGCATGGGGAGAAGGAAGCAGTGTGAAGTGTGAACACTGAACAGCCTCATTATCATTTAATTATTCCATCATATTTTAATAATCTCGAAGATCTACATAAAAATAAGAAATAATCATGACAGAATATCTTGAAAACTGACCAGATACCCTACCACTTTTAATTTAATAATTCTGTTTAAATCACTAATTAGATCTGCCTTTATCCTAAATCTACTGATCAGAAAATTCTGATATAAGGTTTCATTTATTAGATACTTTTTCTTCAAAATATGCTTATTTATTTATTTATACTAATAAGTTATATAAATATTGATAACTGATATTCATATTTCCTTTATTCCAAATTTTATTGCACGTTATTCTCTTCTTGGAATGTTTAAAATGAGACTCAATTTATTGACAATTTTATTCCATAATCATCAACTTATTTAACGAAATATTGTATTAATTCATATTTCATCTTCTATTCCACCTTATGTTGTAAAAATTCCCGCCTAGGCGCTAGACCCCTCTTGTCCGCCTACGATTTTTTTTTCCGATTAGGCCCGCCTAATCCCGCTTAGGCTCCGCCTAGGCGCTAGATCCAGTCTGCAATCGTTTAGCGAGCGCTTAGTGCTTTTTATAACATTGATTCCACCTGGACACATGTACAACATTTGTCATACTAAATACACACAACTTAATTATGCTTAATTTACGCCTCAAAACTAATATGGTAAGTGTTGTACATGTGCCCAACATCCGTGCGGTGGAATATAAGATAAAATACGAATTTAGAATAGAAGATCTTATCCACTTATAAATATAATAATATAAAAATATATTAAAGCTTGAACTTTTTTCCTAAACACCATAATATATCAAATAGCTGCATAAATGATCAAATAAGGAAATAAAAATATTTTGCATGTAGAAACAAATGGGAGACATATTAGAACTGAGGGAGCAGTAAAATATTCTTGCAAACAAAGCACTGCCTATGCCAATATTGTTCCAAAGTTTTTCAGTGTTCAGAATATTACCATTTGCCAGAGACAATGAAAGTAATCAATGTCGATTTCTTTTCATTCAGTCACTTCTATGAATTAATAGCCAAACAAGATGCCAAAGCACAATGTGTATTACTTGGAAAAGAGGAAGACAACAAACATGGATTGAAAACTCATATTCCATTAGGTTTTCATGAACAAACAAAAAATAAAAAGGTTAATTACATAAATTATCCTTGAGATTTAGCCTAATTAAAAAAAAACTCATTATCTTTAAAAGTTACAAAAACTATTCCCTTGAAATTCATTTCTCTAATACAAATTGCACCCTCAACAGAGCAATATTTATTGATGATTATTAGGTGAATAGAAACATTATAAGGTGATGTTTGTGATACTTTATAGATATTTGTAATTTTGAAAGATAACTTTTTTGAAATTGAACCAAATGACGGATAGTTTTTGTAATTCTACCAATAGCAAAAGAAAAAAAACAATAAAAACCAACTGAGAACGACAGCAAAAGAACATGAATTAATTCAAGTAAATTTATCAATTCCCTCATACTACAATCAAATAAAACTATGACATTAGAACAAAACCACATCAATTTCTTTATCTTTAATAGAAAAATTAACTTAATTAATTTACCCAAACTACAACATATCGAATGAATACTACACTTGATACTGTAGTTTTAAAAAAAGTGACATATCACACGGCAAGTATAACAATACTTAATTATGTGACTAGTAATTAGATCTCGCCATATTTCTTTTTGCCCCAGTGATTACAGATACTCGAACTCGGACCTCGTCATTGTGAGTAACACTCGTGGTTTAGATCTCGCCAAACTTAATTCAACTAAAAATTAAATTTTCCCCAAAAACATAATGTGTTCACATGAGAGGGCTATTGAGAAATCCATGCCAATTAGATGCCCCAATTATTCCATTTCTGCTGGAATCAAAATCTCCCATAATTCCATCACCAATATTATTACTCAGCCATGGAAATCCCAAAAAACCCTTGCTAATTTCACTTTCTCTGCCAATTATACTGCAATTTTCTTGCTTCATTGTTGTAACTGCTGAGGACGTGTTTGTTGCACCACTAAATTCCTCAAATCCCATTTCTTCATTAATATTTCCACTTATCCCAAACATTCCCCCATTATTTCCCAATCCCATGTTAATTCCCATTCCATAGTACATTCCCCCAGGATAATTATTCCCCACAATATCACTTAAAGTCATGTTTGGATTTCCGGATTCCGAAAAATAACCATGGTCATCTAATCCCAAGTGATAGGACAGAGGATTGAAAGAAGGGATTATGGGGCTGGGATGGTCAGTTGTTGTGATCATTGGTTGATGATCATCATGGATTCTGATCTTTGATGATGATGACGTGGAAGAGGGTGATTGGCCGGATGACGATGGTCTTTTGTTGTTCCTCCTGCACCCACCTCCCACTGGAACATTTCTGAGGGTTCCACCTTTAGTCCAGTATCTTCTGCATGATTTACAGAAATACCTTGGCTGGGAGAGGCTGTAATTGTTGTAGTAACAAAATTTGGTGTTGGTTGACTCACATCTTGGGCATTTTAGGGTTTGCTGATCTGATGGCTTTGGCTTTTTTTCTTGATTTGGTTTTGTGCTAATCAACATGCTTTCTAGCGTTTGGGACCCCATTTCCTGAAAATTAAAATTAAAATAAAAAATAAAAAATTAGTAGATGGTAAAATTGAGAAGGAATTTAGAAAGGAACATGTTATGTAGAACATCAACCAAGACTTTTACAATTGTTCATGAACTTTAGGGCTTAGGCATAAAGTTAAGGGATAATTACAAAACACCCCTCAGATTTGGATTAATTACAAAAAAAAAACACAGATGTTTCAAAATTACAAAAAACCTTTCATTTTGTCTTTTAAATTTAAGGGGGATAATTGTAATGTTTTTATAAATGTGAGAGGGTTTTTTGAAATATTTTTGAAAATCAACGGAAAAAATATAAGATGGAATAAAATCTTGAGGGTTTTTTTTTTTGTAATTTTCAAATAACTCTAGTTTTTTTGTAATTAGCCCAAATCTCAGGTGTTTTTGTATTATCCCTAAAATTAATCTTGATTAATATAGAAAAAAATTTAGTGAATAATTTTGATATGATATTGTACATTAATCAACAATGAATTGTCAATCATCACTAAAAAAATTGTAATTTTGCACTTTCAATTGAGGCCATAGAAGTCGAGTACAAAAGCTTTTCTCTTCATCTATTTCAAATTTCAATTGCTGCTTATTTTCAATCTTGGAAAGCTATATAATTAACAATTCAACTTACTCTATTAAAGAATATTCGCATTCATGATTCAACCGTATATGTTCATTAATAAAGTTGGCTTATTTTCCATTCAATCTCATTATTTTCTTGTAAACCCTCAAAAGACTACAACTTGAACAAAAAAAATCGACAGAAAAATAGTACTAATACACAAATGATCAAGTGAAATAGAAGTGTTATTTCTTTCCTTCTATTTTTATCATCAACCATAAAATCCAAGATAAATATATGTATATCTATAAAGAAAATCCATTTTATATTTATCTTCATGAAAAACCAAAAACCCATTTGAGAAACCCAACATCAGTCCAAAAAGTGAAGAAAAAAAGGACAAGAAAAAGAAGAGAAAATCCAACCAAAGTGATTTCAACAAAGTAAAATAATTTTCCCATATCCTTTACTCAAAAATACATAGTAAAAAAATTGAATTAAGATAATAATATATCTATCCCCACCTGGTGTTGAGATTGTGCACTTGAAGTATCCATAGCCATGCAAAATTAAACTCAATTTCTTGTGATCACCCTGATCTTCCAACTATATTATATTCAAATTCAATAAAGTACTATTTTTGCAAGATTGGAGCTTTGTGTGGATGAAGAGAAGACTAAGTGATGTTAAATATATATACTACAAGAGCAGCAGCCTATACTTACATAAATATATAGTGATATAGAGAGAGTAGAGAACAATGATTACAAGATTGTAATGGGGATGCGTGTGTATGTAATTGTATACGTATATGTGGGGTTAATTTGTTTGGCATGCTAGAGGAAAAAAGCAATCTCACTCAGCTGTTGAGAATAGACAAGGGATTTGTGTTCCGATTTCGACATCTTCTTTCAGGTGGGTCCCCAAACAGCGTTACCTTTTGTGGGGTCTACTCTATACGCAGCGTTGTTTTTGCCTCAATTCCTCGCCGTAGGATATTAAAATACTCTCGCCTAATGAATGACAAAATTTATAAGATTTGGGTTAATTCAAATTTGCGCCTTTTTTTCCTCAAAAAAAATATTTGCGCCTTTTCCATTTTCAATCAAAAGAGTGTTGTGTTTTATTCTAATTTTCCTATCTCAGCTCATTCTTATCTCTAGGTAGCTATTGTGTCATCAACTAGAGGTGGTAAAGGGTTGGGTCGGGCCAATTAATGAACAAAAACAATATGAATTTTTACAAATAAACGTAAATTACAAAAAAAAGGGAGATAAATTTCAAAACTTAATAGTATTCAGCCATTTGAAAATAATAACAAAACAACTATTTATAATATAAAAATTCCACACGATAAAACTCCTAACTTAACTAGAAATATAGAAGATAAACTAAAATATAATCCTATATATATATATATATAAATCACTTTCTAAAATATAAGATAATCTAAAATTATAAAAGATTGATAACAAAATCGATATGATATCTCCATCACACTCATTATTCAAATAATCTTGATCGAATAAAAAATATTGCAATCAATCTTGATCGATTTAACAAATACAATGATCCGGATAGAACTTGTGTTATAAGGACGATTAAGCTGAATTTGATCTTATACGAGTGTGTGTCATCTCTCCTAATATACCATTGCACTCATTTTTCTTATGAGAATGATTGTGTATACCTAGAAAATATCTCATTTCTATAGTTAAAAAATAAATGTTATATGATGTGTTAATAAACATATTTTTCTCATTAAAAACAAAAGTAAAAGTAGCAAAGACAAGCACATGGATCAGTAATAAAACACTTAGTTTGAAATAAGACACTCCTAGCTACTACCAGCCAGTCCGACATATCACATAGCACTTTATTTTTTTTCATCTCATTTTCTTTTTAGCTAAAATATTGAAGGTGTTATTATAATTCATGCCATTGATCTACAAGTACCAAAATCCAAGTATTATACTAATGAATGATACGGAATTCCTTATCTATTAAGATAACAACACATGCAATCCACAAGATTCATAATCATACAATTAATCAAGAAAATAAAGGTACATCCCCCCAACCCAAAAAAAAAAAATACTCCGTACGTCCCAAAAAATAGATCACCTTTCCTTTTTCGTCCGTCCCAAATTATAGACGTGTTTCTTTATTGAGAGTATTAATTATACAACAATATACTAAATTACCCCTTTTAATTCACTTGGAATGATATACCACCATTTAATGCAGGGACAAAATAGGAAAAATATGGTAAAATATTATAAACTTAGTTACATTTATTATGTTTTAATTTCGTAATCTGTGTGAATTTTTCTATTTGTCTATCTTTTTGGGACGGAAGGAGTGATAATAATAATAATTGGCAACCAATTTCTTCTTTTCTCTATTAATTGAACTCCTACAATTTAATTAGGGGACCAAGATTCTCGGAAGGGTGGGAAAATCAATGTCACCCAACAAATATTCTAACATGTCTTCATCTGTCAAAGATTGGTACATATCATGAACAGACAATGATTGATCTCACTCTATTCATTATTCTTTGGGATCCCATGACAATGGCTTTCGCCTCCCTCTATATTTCAAGAGACATAATAATAACACTATGAGGAAATTAAATATAAGTGAATCTTAAAGCAAGAAAATAATACCCCACCTTAATTGGTACAAATTAAATAATCTAAGACACTGTGGGACCATGGTCAGATTGGGCAATCAGCATCAATCAAATTTTGTTGACTGGTCAAAGATTATTTTCAGTCAAGAAACAATGAGGCAAAGTGAGGGATTGGAACCTGTGCCAGATAACATATGGCATGCCAAATAAAAGATTCACTTTTTTTTTAGTTTTATATATATCGCATACTATTCAAGTAGGACACAATTGGTTGGGTTATACATGGTAATGATGATTTTATTTTAGATTTACATATTCAACAATCATATTTTTTTTTTTTTTGAGGAAACAACAATCATATTTGAATAGTATTTTACATGGTACATTCATTGTTCATTCAATATATTAAACCACAACCACATTTACATATATGTTTAATTTTTAATACAATATATTCTTTTAATGCACAAAAGTACCAAACAAATTTTTGATAGCAATATTATAAGTAAATGTCATACAAATTTAATTTGGTCAAGTATATGAGTAAATGTTATGGGGCCTTAAAGGGTCTTACCCATTGATACGAGTATGGGTTCAAATGATATTGGGTCTAAAGTGAGTCGGGTCTAGATATTGCATTTTCTTTATGTGTCAGGTCCACCGTCTTGGGTTTGGGCGGTTCTGACTGTTGAAAGTGTGAAGCGGTGCAAAATAGTTGCAGAGAAAAATTGCTGAACCATTTTCTATTATTTTTGTTTTTGGTTACAACTGAAAGTAGCCTATTTATAGTAGTAAAGAAAGAAAACGTGTTTACATTTGATACCAATGAAAACGTGTAACTAAAATAACAAACTGACATCCAATACTCCCCCTCAAGATGGGAGAAAGATATTATGTAATCCCATCTTGGCAACTATGAGACGAAAAGCACCAGGAGGCAAGGACTTTGTTAGAATGTCGGCAAGCTGACAAGAGGAACGAATGTGTAAGGGCTTGACAATACCAACACGAAACTTGTCACGAACAATGTGGCAATCTATATCAATATGTTTCGTACACTCATGAAACACATGATTAGAAGTACTGTATAAGGTGGCTTGATTATCACAAAACAAAGGCACGGGATGAGGGTGAGAAACTTGAAACTCAGAAAGCATGGAAAGCATCCAAATAATGTCACAAGTGGCAGTAGCAAGAGAACGGTATTCAGCCTCGGCGGAAGAACGCGAGACAGTGTTTTGCTTATTAGATTTCCAAGCAATAATGGAAGAGCCCAAAAACATGCAATGTCCTGTAATAGAGGAATCAGGACATGAACCCTAATCGACATCAGCAAAAACCTGAAGATCAAGGGAGGAGGAGCGAGAGAAATGAAGTCTCAAACCGATACTATGGAGAACATGATGAGCATCAGAAAGATGGGATGTGCGAGGAGCTGCAACAAACTGACTGAGAGAATGAACAGCAAAAGTAATATCGGGACGTGTAACTGTTAAGTATAACAAACGACCAATGAGGCGTCTATAGGGCAGTAGATCAGCAAGGGGATCACCAGAAGTCTGTGAAAGTTTAGAATTATATTCCATCGGTGTGGAACGAGGTTTACAATCAAGTAAGTCAGCTTCAATAAGCAAATCCAATATATATTTCCGTTGACAAACAGAAATCCCAGAAGAATTACGAGCAACTTCCAGGCCAAGAAAATATTTGAGGATACCAAGATCCTTCAACTTAAAATGAGAAGAAATATATCCCTTCAAATCAGTGATGGCCTCCATGTCGGTTCCTGTGATAACGATATCATCAACGTAAACCAAAAAGGCCAGAAATAAAGTGCCACGAACCAGTGTAAATAAAGAATGATCACCAGCGGATTGATGGAAACCATATGAAAGAAGAGCACCAGAGAATTTTGCAAACCATTGCCTAGAAGCCTGTTTAAGACCATAGAGGGATTTGCACAATTTACAAACTGGGTTGACGGGCAAAGACTCCCCCTGAGGTACATATATACCTCCTCATGCAAATCGCCATAAAGAAATGCATTAGAAACATCCATCTGAATCAAGTGCCATCCACGAACAACAACAATGGCAAGGAGAAGTTTGACAGTAGCCATTTTTGCAACAGGGGAGAATGTTTCAAAGTAATCCACCCCTTCTTGTTGAGTGTAGCCCATAGCAACCAAACGCTCCTTATAGCGTTCGATAATTCCATCAGCATTGTACTTAATACAATACACCCATTTACAACCGACGGGGTGTACACCAGGGGGTAAAGAGGTGATTTCCCAGGTATGATTCTCTTCGAGGGCAGCTAACTCAACTTTCATGGCCTGTTGCCACTCACGGTAAGGAGCAGTCTGTTTGTATGAGGTGGGTTCAGGGATGGAGGTGAGGACAAGAGCAAAAGCACGATGAGAGGGAGATAATTGTGCATAGGACAAAAACTGAGAGATAGGATAAGAAGCAGTGGTGGAGCAAATAAAATCATTAAGATATGAAGGAGGTTTGATAATGCGACCAGTGCGGGAGGTAGGAAGAACAAGAATAGAAGGTGGAGTAGAAGATGAACCAGGAGAAACAGAGATAGGAAGAACAGTGTCGGAAAATATAGAAGGAAGAGAGGAATAAGAAGAAGAAGATTTGAAAGGAAATGTGTGCTCATGGAAGGTGACATTACGACTGATATAGATAGTGTTGGTCTCCAAATCAAGAAGTTTGTATCCCTTATAACCAGGAGAATAACCCAAAAAAACAGATTTACGAGCACGGCTTGGTGCGATCACGGCCTAAAGTGGAACCAAAAGTCAGACATCCAAACACTTTAATGTGGCTATAATTGGGCTGCTTATTAAACAGGCACTCAAAAGGACTCTTGGAATGAAGAAGAGGTGTAGGAATGCGATTAATAAGATAAGTAGCCGTGAGCACACAATCGCCCCAATAATCCAAAGGGACACTAGAATGGAAAAAAGAGCACGAGCAACATTAAGAAGATGTTGATGCTTACGTTCCACCCGAGCATTTTGCTGGGGACACTCGACACAATACAATTGATGTTGAATATGAGATTGAAAGAAATGATCACTACAAGAAAACTGCTAATACACAACGGATTTTATCCGTTGTCTATTAAGCATACGAACCGTTGTGTATGAAGGCGTTGCGAAAGATGTACCACAACGACAACGGTTAAACCTCGTTGTCTTTTCCATCAACTACAACGGTTTTTAACCATTGTGTTATAGGATAAATGACAACGGTTAAGACCGTTGTCATTGACAATAAATAACAATGGTTAGTAACCGTTGTGGTTATAACAAACGACAACGGTTAGAAACCGTTGCACAATTGTTGTCGTGTTGACATATACAACGGGTTAAAACCGTTGTTGTTTAGTTTATTTTTTTACAACACCTCCATCTACAACAGTTCATTTTGTAAAAGACAACGTATTACACCGTTGTCGTTTTGGTCAAAGAAAACAATTGCAAACTGTTGTGATTGTTTGGTTCAACTACGGTTATTAGCCGTTGTCATTTTATGCGAACCGTTGTGTTTGTTTTGTTTTACAATGGTTTTGAAATTGAAGTCTATCTGCTTCTTATTGTTGGTATCTTTCACAACTGTTTTAAATTCATTGTCTTTTCTATTTGTCACAATTGTTGCATATATATATATATAGCTTGATTTATTATTTATATGTAATTCATATTATCCTATTACAAGCATAATTTAAACTTACAAAACTAAATTAAACCATCAAATTGAACTAACAAGACTTCAAATTGATTAATATATAATGTCTAAAAGCAACATATATCAACAAATGAAATGTACCTAATATCAAGAGTTGCAAATTAATTAACATTAAGCGAAAAAATAAAATCCAGAGTTAGAATATCAAGCGAAACGCGTTGCTTCTTCAAAAATCTTTGAACATCAAGCCCAAATGTTGCATCTTCAAAATTCCTTTCCATCCGACACTTTCAGAAAATACAACTGCATGCACACAACAAAAAATATATATATGCATTAACATAATATTAAGTGAACCCAAAATTCAAAAATTAATATAAGCGCTTGGCTAAATTAACCACCCAAGGTCGGGCACTCAAACAATCTCGGGCTAATCACGGGCCACTAATATGTGTTTTCACCAAATTTTTGAACACATGCGAAAGCATTTCTCAAACAGCCCATAAAACATTTCATAGATTAACTTAGAGTACAAGATGACAAAACATAACTATATCCATCATCCCTGGAAAACATATAACACTCACTTTATAGGGTTTTGAAAGATATTCCCGATGCTTCACACAATTAAAAAAAAAAAACCTTGAAAGCAGAAATATACAATCATAGGAAAGTAATAACTGACTTCTACTATACAAACATGTAGGTCATAAGAAGCTTGCTTGGATGTAATTAGCAGAAATCAAGTAATCACCAAGACTCAACCATATAGGACCGCAATTGTCAAAATAATTATCTAGATTAACAAGCTTAAGTGGGTTCCAGGACTCCAGATTACTCTAGCTGATTAAGTGGGTTCCAGTAATCACTTGATTAGCATCTTTTAACAGTTGTAGTGCCCCCTCATCATCTCTTGTTTTTTGTTCTCTTTTCACAGAGACATCTATCTCCGTGAAGCAGAAAAACACAGGCTTAAAGAAAATTGCACAGAAAACTACTGTATTAGCACTGGAATCATTTAAAATAAAACTAGCTTACCTAATTGCATATCAGAAATAACCATGAAATGTCATTGTCAAAATTCAAAATGCTTATACATAATATTCTTCCAGTTTTAACCCACTTGAAAAAAAATAAAAATAAAAGGACCTCAAAACATTAAACCAAAACCAATAGATATATGAATATACCTTTTCCTACTCATCATATATATGATCTTGTAGGCATTCCGCCCACTCTGCACGTACTTCATCAATATCTTCTTTATAGTACTCAGCTTTCGTGAACTGTGAACAAACATATAGAATATAAGAGTGAAATATTTGAAACAAGAAATTATGAAAATATTTTAAATAAGCAAATCTGAAAATATTTATAAAATTACTATTTTCCGGAGTGAAGTCTTATCACTAGATGCAAAGCCTTCAATAATTTGTCTCATATATCGCATGATGAAGAAACCACATTGTTTTTTATCTGGTTGAATGGGAGCCTATGTACACAAGAAAATATATACAGTTAATGGTTTATTTAGATACATATATGTCAAACAATTATGAGAGAAACTAAAAGTATAAATACCTTGACTATTTCCCATAAAGGTAGTTTTCTTCCGTTCTTGTTGATCTCCATGTTGAAATATTTTAAGGCCCTTCATAATAATTGACACAGATTTAGTGCATCTAATATACAAGAAAAAAATATGATCCTAAATTATCGCATTTGCGCAAACACAAAGGAAAAGCCAAAAAGTCTCACATATTCACAACATTTTTCCAAGCCTCGTCGCGATTATGATGAAGAGGATCCAACAAATAAACAAGCTCGTTGTGAGGGTCAATGACAGTCAGAATCCAATGGAAACTACATATATACACAGAATTAGTGTATGCGGTTCAATAAGTTTTTAGAAAAGAAAATTGTACAATTGACTAGCTGATCAGTTGATATGTTACACATACCATCTTACTTACCCTACATTAACTGGCACCATAACTAGTTGATTAGTTAATGTGTCATTCAACCTAGATGCCAAACCACGTGCCCTCGTTGCCATTTGTGTATGATGACTCCCCACAAGAAATGGATCCACAAATCTAAACCTCTCGAGCTTGTTCTCTTCCTTCATCTTTCTGTACAAATGCCTATCATTCAAAAAAAAATACTAATTAGAAAAAATGATATATATATATATAACTTATAAATCAACATTCATAGTCTAGTACATCAAAACATCATACCATATGTACACAACTATACAATTGTATGAAATCGGCTTCAAGTCGCAGAAAGGAATAATATCTTCAAGGTGAACATGGCATACAAACTTAGCGCCAAATACATCATAATCTAGACTCAATTTTATACCCTCGCCACCTTTAAGAGCAAGCTTGCAATAACGATATAACATCGATAATGATTTAGGTAGACATGATGATTCTACAATTGGTGATTGCAATCGAGGCCTCTTTTCTTCATGGTTAACTTTCTTCGTGCGAGGCTTCTAATAATTGCAAGTAAACATTGTTAGATAGGAAATACTAAGTTATTGTTGAGAATTAAATTAAATTATAGTGTGACATTGACCTCGTCTTGTGTCTTTATCAAGTGTATAGGCCACGCCACATGGGACCCTACAGCATCACCAACACTAAGATATGCACTTGAGTTTGGGCGGCAAAGCGGGTGATTCATCTAATGCTTCATCAATGGAGACACCCATGCAGTTTTTATGTAATGGAGCACCATTAATATTCTCACCAACTCCACCAACCTTAACAACTGTACCGAATGCAACATTGATGCCAGATTCCAAAGTCAATGTAACTGGTTTACCCTAAAAACATCAAAAGCAAGATGAGATCCATTAACACACGAGATGAAATATAAAATGAGAGCAACAGATCATATATAACATGAAAAAGTAAAGCAGAAAGACCAAATATCAGCAAGCAAATGAACCCATTAATAATTAAAAAAAACCATCCGCAACAAAAAATAATTTATTTTATCTATGATTAAAGATACCTGTAAAGCATCAGCTTTGTTAATCAGTTTAACATCCTCGTCATCAGAGTCTACGCTAATTTCATTTGATGGACCAAAATTGCCATTTTTCAATTCATTTGCAAACATGGTAGGCGGAAATTTTACACAACTGTCGACCCTCTCGTCATTCTCAAAATCATGTAAGCCATTTCTGTAGATCATTGATTCTAGTTTTTGTATGCGATCCTCTTGTTCTGAAATTTTTTTCTCTTGATCAATCAGCCTCTTTTGTTGCTCAACAAATTCGGTTTTCCCTACAGAAGGCTTCCCTTTAGCCACATTGAAGTACAGAGTTGGAGTGACGTAACCTCCAACTGCCCTCACACGCCCAGCATGTTCCTTAGATTCAAGTGCAGATGTAAGGATATCTTGTTTTGGATCAACATACTTCAGTTTTCCCTCCTTCTTCTATTGAATAAATTCATCCTACAATGGACAACTCCTAGTGATTACTATTAACATGGGTGCTATGAAATGATAAGATTAAATATATATAAAATTTGCTTACAATTTTTGTGGCAGTTGCCTTTAGTTGATCTCCTACAAATTCCCTTTCTTTATTAAGTCGTCCTTTCATCCAAAGAAGAGCTCTGTTGATGTCATTATCATTATCGCCCAATTCATCTGCCTAAGTAAAAGAACAAACAATTTTGGGACATTGTAAATATTGTAAGTGAGTTGTGACAAAAATAGCAGATAATAAAAGATTCTTACTACTTCTTCTGCAAAACGTGCATATCCTTTGCGAGAAAGTCGATGAGGGTATAAGCTTTTGGCTCTTCTTTCTTGTTGTTTCTCACTATTTTTCTAGAAAAAACAAAAAAATCAAACAATGTTAACATAGTACTTGATCAATTTTGGATGGAAATGATTAGAAATAAATATATATATATATTCAGTCTAAGGAATTTTTAATTAATGATGGAGGAATTTTTACGTGTGAAGATTTTGAGTCTGGAAGTCAAAGCATTAATGATCAAGAATCTGGCCCCAAGAGGATTAGACTATTGCCAGAGTTTAACCACCATGTTCTTTTTTCTTTTTTCTCTTTTCCATGTGTTTTTATTTTTCTTGTTTGTTTCTTCCATTTGAATTTTATGTTTGTTATAGAAAGAAGGCACAATTTATGTGGGCTTAAAAAACAGAAATCAGTTTCAGATCAATGTGATCACAAGTCACAACAAGACTTTCATTACTTGCGATCTAATTGAGATGGATGGGCTGTTGTGTGAACATTCAAAAAAGCTGAAAACAACTTTCAAAAAAAACGGAAAACAACTTTTTTCCCTAAAAAAGCTGGAAAAACTGACACTTAAAAAGTAGAGCATTCAAATTGAGATGGATGGGTTGTTGTGTGAACATTCAAAAAGTTTTGAGAAACGACTTTTTGTTTTTCGAAAATAACTTTTTTCTTTTGGAAAAACGGAGGCTTAAAAAACAGAGCATTCAAATTGAGATGGATGGGTGGTTGTGTGAACATTCAAAAAAGCTGAAAACAGCTTTCAAAAAACACGGAAAATAGCTTTTTTATGTAGCAATTTTGGTCTCGTGAGTGTAAAGGTATGACATATTTGGTTTTGTAAGTTTCATATGTAGCAATTTTGGTCTCGTGTAAGTTTGGTTTGTGCAGTTTTGGTCCCAAAAGGGTGAAATATTGAAGTATCCATTCGGGACTGAAATTGTTCAAAATCAGGATTATGAGACCAAAATTACACAAAAATCAAAGGTTACAGGACCAAAATTGCGCTAAAAGCAATATTTATGCCATCCCTTTTACTCACGAGACCAGAATTAGCCACAAAATGCCATCCATATTTTGATTCGTTCTTAGTTGTTCAAAGATATGCCAGGTTATCGAGAGTAATCTTGGTATTCAAATTATTTCAAACTAGACATGATATTCTTTGATTCCCATTGCATCATTGGTCAAGATTCTTATTGTTCAGGCCAAAATATGTAACTTACTAGTCTAATAGGTAAAAAAATGGCAGTGAAAATGTTTGTATATTTCAGAGCCTGAAATCTTTTACTTATCAAAATAGAGCTCCATAAATATTAATTGATTACAAAATGTAGTGAAGACTTTAACTTGGATTAATCTGAAATTCTTTCTTCAGCAACAAAAACAACTAGTATCTCCTTCTAGCTCATCGACATTTATATAATATAATTCATCCTTTCTAACCTGATTAAACTTTGTTGTGGTGAAGGCTATGCTATTCATGATAAGGTTTTGTGAGTGAAATTGTGTATGTTAATTATATTCTGAGACATTAGTCTTAGGCTAAGTAAATGTAGTCTTCTGCAAACTATTTCCTGAACACTAACTCAACATATATTTTTCCATTATGTGAACATTCAAAAAACACTGAAAACAACTTTTTTCCCCAAAAAAGCTGGAAAAACTGAGGCTTAAAAAACAGAGCAAAAAACATCCATTGTCAAACAAATTAACCACACAACAATATCTCACACTCACTACAACACAATTCTGAGCAGCACATATCCCTTCTCAAACAATAAATAAACCAATCTCACAAGATAATTTAGAACCCACATTTCATAATTGAGAAATAAAGTGCAAAGACAAATCAAGCGGAAGATTTAAGAATCTTACCCTAAAATTGTCAGCCATGCGACTCATGACGAATTTGCTCCAATCCTCAGGTAGAATACATGAATCCTTAGGCACCTTATTCAGCTGCTCTGGATTGTCAAGATTGGGGAAAATGTAGTCTTGAGTGAGATGTGTTTTATATTGACGCCACTTTTCATTAGCCGAGCTCAAACATCCTTTCTTCCATGTTGAGTCCACATTGAAGACCATCTAATAATTGGAGCGAAAATTTCAAGAGTTGTTAGACAACATGAAAGATTGCATAACATTATGATATCTAAAGAGTCATAACTTGATTAATTTACTTACATTGACTGTTTCCCATATGCCATCCTTGACATCATTAGGCACATGCTTCCAACTTTTGTAAGTTATCTTCACTTTTTTTCGAGCAAGCACACCAATATAACTTTGCATCTCAGTCGCAGCTTTACCTATTGGCCGCCCGGATCATTGAACCGAATATGTAATTTATTGCCCTTATGTCTTTTTGCACAAGCCTATCCATTTGTGTTGGACCTCGAGGCGTTCTTTTTGATTGAGTGCTTTCTGAATCCCCAATTAAGTTGTCATCCTCCACTTCATCAATAAGATTAGATACAACATTTTCTTTGCCCTTGTCAATATTTGTACCTTCATGTTTCCTTTTATTTTTTCCCAATGACTCATCCCTTTCGCATTGCCCTGACATCAGTTTCCTACGGGTTGCCATATAACCGACAAACCTGTTAAGTGCAAGAGTTGCAAGAAATTAGCACAAGTTCAAAAGAAATTTATTAGGAATTTGACACAATGTAATCAAAACTATATATATAATCTAAACTACATATTGTGAAGCAAGAAACTAGAACTGCATCATTTTTACACTCCATTATTAAAGCTAAAACAAGAAAGTTACGCACTAAAATGCAATATATTCGCACAAGAAAATTATCCTACCATATGATTTATCTATATATAAAAAGAAATCTTCTAAACCACAGAGGACAAAGAAATTAGCCCAAGATATAATCCTACCATATGATTTTAATAAAACACACATCTGTAGGAATTTAATATACATGATTATATACTTGATGAAATAAAATTACCACACTAAGGTAGTGTATCATCAACCCAAGTCCCCTCACAATCTTCACGAATCCATGTTGGTTCATCATCATTTATTCCATCAACATCCACTGTTGGCAACCCTCTGGTGAAGCATTCATGGTGGATTATAGTTTCTTCCAACTCATCACCATTAATGTTATCAAAGTAATCCCTACTAGGAGTTGCAAGCGCAACAGACCATGTGGGATCTTCATGATCTTCAATGTAAAACACTTGTTTTGCTTGACTTCCCAGGATGAATGAATCAGATTTAAATCCTATCCTATTGATATTTACTAATGTGAAACCATTTTCATCTACTTTAATACCACTATTATTTTCCACCCAATTACATTTAAACATTGGAATGTGATAATCATGGTAATCGAGCTCCCATATTTCATCAATAACGCCATAGAATACCATGTCCGACTGATTGGATTCTTATCCTTTGCATACGGCAACTTGCATAATCTTTGCCACTAAGCTAACTCCAAAATTTTGAACCACCCGTACATTATCGCGCTCTTTTGTGTGATAAGTAACCCCATCAATCAAATAAGCATCATACTTCAACGCTTTCTCGCTAGGTCCACGCGCCATCCACTTTAACTTTTCTGATATTTGCTGGGTAGAATGGTTAATTGTATTTGCAACCTACAGTTCATAATATGTTAAATACATAATATTTTTTTCAAGACTTGGTATATGCTTTAGTACGTAGTTGGCATGTAACTTACTCTTTCTCGCAACCAGGGAATAAAGGTTCGATTGTGCTCCTCCTGTAACCACTTTTTTGACTTCGCTTTTTGATGAAATGTTGCCTTCAAATACGCCATGTGCTCTCTAATCAAATATGTAAATAAACCAATTAACTACTAAAATATAATCAAGTACATTAAAGTAGCAGAGTTGGAGGAATTACTCAATATACAGATCCACCTCAACATCATTTGCTAACTTGCTCCCACTCTTCATGACGTGTGGATATTACTCGAGCTCTTGATAAAGGCCTAGTAAGCTCCAACTGGTGATGCTTTGATGGAATGCCAATTGTGTGCACGTTAGACAAGTAACTTGAGCAAAATTCTAGAGCCTCTTCAGCAATATAACATTCGGCAATACAACCTTCGGGTCGATTGCGGTTTCGCACATAGCCTTTCAAAGTTTTCATGAATCTTTCAAATGGATACATCCATCTATAACGAACTGGTCCACACAATTTCACTTCTCGCACAAGGTGCACAGTTAAATGAACCATGATATCAAAAAATGAAGGAGGAAAATACTTTTCAAGTAAACATAATGTCGTCACAATATCTTCTTGAATATCATCTAGCTTTGAGACATCTATCAATTTGCCACACAACACATTAAAGAAGAAACACAACCGAATGATAGTATATCTAACATGTTTCGGTAAGACACCACGGATGGCAACTGGAAGTATCTGTTGCATCAAAGTGTGACAATCGTGTGATTTCAGACCAAGAAGTTTCAACTCCTTCATTGAGACAATGTTCTTTATATTGGATGAATAGCCTGTAGGGACCTTCATTCCTAGTAAAGAGTTACAAAATTTCCTTTTCTCATCTTTGCTTAGTGTGTAACAAGCCGGTGGCAAAAACGTTTTCTTTTTTCCCTCCTGTGGTGCTAATTCCATTCTGACATTCATATCCACAAGGTCTAGTCTTGCTGCTAGTCCATCTTTTGTTTTTCCTGGAATGCCAAGTAATGTGCCAATGAGGCTTTCACATATATTTTTCTCGATGTGCATCACATCAAGCACATGACGGACATGTAGATGCTCCCAATACTCAAGTTCGAAGAATATTGATTTCTTCTTCCAATATGGTGTACTTCCATCCTCTTTTGCTTGAAGCTTTTTGCTCATTTTTCCCCAACAACATTTAATTCTATCAACCTTTTTTAAAACATCACGGCCGCTCAATGGTTTCGGAGCAGGGTTAAAGTCTTGCTTCCCGTCAAATGCTTTCTTTTGCCTTCGATAAGGATGATTTTCACGAAGAAACCTTCTATGCCCTATGAATGACATTTTTCTACTATGCTTCAACCTCCTAGCACTTGTGTTTTCACCACAGATAGGGCATGCATTATAACCTTTTACGCAGCATCCCGACATATTCCCATATGCTGGAAAATCATTAATTGTCCATAGTAGGACATCCTTAAGCATGAATCTTTCTTTCCTGCATGCATCATATGCTTCAATACCTTCTTCCCATAAGTGTTTTAAGTCATCAATTAAAGGTGCCAAGTAAACATCAATATCATTTCCCGGTTGTCTAGGACCAGAAATCAATAAAGTGAGCATCATAAATTTCCTCTTCATACACAACCACGAAGGAAGATTGTATGTGATAAGCACAACTGGCCAACAATTGTACGTAGAACTCATCAATTTGTGGGGGTTTATCCCATCTGCTGATATGGCCAATCGCAGATTTCTTGGCTCGGAAGCAAAATTTGGCCACATATGGTCGACTACTTTCCAAGAAGGTGAATCTGCTGGGTGACGCAAATAACCATCACGAATTCTATTATCAGCATGCCAGGTTAATGCCTTAGAGGTTTCCTCACTGTGAAACATTCTTCGAAATCTTGGAATTGGTGGAAAGTACCATAGGACCTTCGCAGGAACTCCTTCATTTATTTTGGAATTCTTGCACGTCTTCCATCTGGAGATCCCACAAGTAGGGCAATTGATACAGTCCACATATTCCTTTCGATATAAGATATAATCATTGGGACATGCATGGATCTTTTCATAGTCCATCCCCAATGCAACTAAGCATTTTTTTGCATCATATGAAGATGACGGCAATTCATTACCTTCTGGAAGCATTTCTCCAAACAAGGAAAGTAGGTCTGTAAATCCTTTATCACTCCAACTGTATTTTGCTTTCAAGTTATACAATCTAACAATCGCCGATAACTTTGTAAATTTTGAACATCCTACATATAAAGGTTTCTCAATATCCTCGAGTAAATTACTCAATTGAGTTGGATTCTCATCATATGCATATGCATCATGAACCATATCAACAAGCTTCTCATCAGAAAATTGTTCATCTTGCTCTTCTTGTTCATGATCATTCATTGAGTTTGCAGATGAAGGTTTTTCTCCATGCCATACCCATATTACATATGTCAAATCCATACCATTAACATACAAATGTGCCCTTATACGCGTCAATACTTTTCATCTTTAAATTACCACACCTTGCACACGGGCAACATATTGCATTAATATCAGTAGCATTGTGCATGGCAAACTCCAAGAAATATTCTACACCATCTGCATACTCACGTGATAATCTATCTTTTGACATCCATTCTTTATCCATTTTAGTACTAAATGATCAAGAACGAACCAACCCTTCATAATAGTTAACACCATTAGGTCATATTTTAACAAGGAATCACAAAAAGACTTCTTCTAATAGCTACCAATTTTAATCATACTAGAAAATGCAACTTTTCATATAGTTAAATGTCATCTTTGTTATAGATTTGGATGAAACTCACTTTGGAATAGATGATACAAAGTCATTTAATATATAAACACAGATATAGCAAAATATAGATATCTCCTATGTTTAGTAATCATTAACCGGGAACATTCATAAAACTTCTAAGTTTTGTTGCCCATTCATTCATTGATGATCGTGAACAAAAGACGTGATTGATTCGAAATTCAAACAACATTCGAATTTCGCATATATTTTACTATTAAAATATTCCATCATTTTACGATGAAATTATGCCATCATGTTGGTAATTGGTAGAATGAAGAAAGCATGCCGAGAATATACTATATTGAAGTCAATGTCTTTCCTTTTCTGACTGTTATGTTTCCAAAGTCATTGCGTGGCTATGTTGAGAGGGCTTTGGCTCGTTGCAAGAATGATAGACAAAAAGCGACTTGCCAGGCTATCATGAAAGAGGTATACTCTTGTAGAGTAGATCTTGTTAATGCAACATTATTTTTGTTGTAAATGAATGTAAGTAATATTTCTTTTGATCGCAAACTTCACGAATCGGTAGGCGACACTATGTGATTCAAGATTTTACATGAAATGATGATCTTGAGGCATGGTTTCATTTTATGTATATTTGCATTAGAATTGTAAATTATGTTATAGTCTTTGCAATCTCATAAGTTAGGCATATTTTAAACCACTCATCGGGCTTTTCTTTGGCGCGTATTGATTGTGAGTTTAATGCTTTATTGGGCAAGGGGTTACTTATAAAAGTACTATTCTTTGAAAATGTTTTTCACTCTTATGAATCTAAATAAATAAATTTTGATACTCATTCAAGCACGGTTGCCTTTGGTTTGATGTATGTTGTTTATGATTTATCTAATGATTTATCTACAACAATGGGTCCGATGCCGGAATAATATGGAATGACTATACACATTTCGAGGATTTGTAAACTTAGGGAAAGTTTAGTAATTTATCATTGTCCTTGTTTTTTTGACAAGAAATGTAAGAACTCTTATCTATAGCACCTTAATTTCTAAAACAAAACCATCATGAACCAATATGTAAATTCGGTGAAGGAAAAAAGTTTGGAGATAGTCATTTCTAAAGGAACTCTTTTTCCTTGATCCAAGGAATAAATCAATTCGACACAATCATATTCCTATCATAACCCAACAATCTCAAGAGTGACCACACACTAATAACATATATATTTTGATTCGTTTGATATTAATCATTCTAGCCATGACAAACACCCAATTCAAAATAGGAAGGTGTCATCAAAAGCTCGAAAAAAGAAGCATAAACATGCCAAAAAAGAACCCGAGGAAAAACCAAATAATATAAACATAATATTATTAATGCTAAAAATCAAATCGGTTAAAGATTCAACAAGGAAAATCATTATATAAAAAATTCAAAAATCACAACTATAGATAACAATGGAGTCCGACAATAGATTAAATTAGGTTAGAATTAATTAGGAATAAATTTGGTGGCTAGAATTTTCTAATTTTAGGGATTTGGGATACCTTATGTAATAATAATCGAATTTCGGGGTTGACGAGAAGACTACGTGAACGCTAATCCACAAGATCGATTGTTTGATTTTTCTTCTCGGATGAACCCACGCTTTTTCCCGAGAAGCCGAGACAATTTGTGGGACTCGCTTGAACTTTCTTCTTCCTAAAAGAATTAGGAGATCGTGTGAAAAAAATTAGGAGAACGCAATACGATTTTCCTAAAAGAACTGTAAATGTGAAAAGGAAGAGATCGTGTGAAAAAAATTCCTTATCATTTGATGAAATTTTGGCGCATGACGGCTTCGTCCCATCCGAGAGACGTAATCACTTTGAGAGAGAGAGTGCATAACGTGCAGGAGTGTGTTCTTTTTGAGAGGGTGCAGGAGTGTTTGATTAACTTAGGCTAATTAATTTATATTTTTTTAATTTATATGATAACAATAAATAAATAAGAATCAATTATAATTGGAAAGATTTGTTTTGGTTAAAAAATCATTTAATTCTTTATAAATTAGATAGAAACCAATATCTAGACTTAATTATACTAGCGTCAATATATATATATATATATATATAAAGATGTTATATATATATATAATGGTATACCGTTATGAAACTCGATCATTATCGTTTTAATCACGCTACCTAGCTACTACAAAATGGTTTCGTCAAAATATTGGTGGGTCGGGTCTCGGGTCCAGGCGGACCCGACCCATACTCGACCAATTTAATTTTTTTTATTTTTTTATTTTTTATATATATAGTGAATATTTGTTGTTCAAGAACTTTTGATTTATATATATATGTTCGTGTTTATTTCATAATTGATATATATTATATCTAGCTACAGTTATATAAATATCACAAGTTTTGAATGCGTAATTTTAAGTAAAAATCGTATAATTTTAGCCAACTTTGATGGAATAGTAAAACACTCGAATCGAGGGCCAAATTATTAACAAACTTAATTAGAACCAATATTTTCTCCAACAGCAAATCATAAGTCCGATCGACGTTTGATTCTTTAATTTTATAAAAGGATACAATGGAAAAAAAATCTAAAATAGAAAGTAAAAAAGTTCGATCATTTGATTGAAAAAAGAAAATAACAAAAATCATTTACTATACGTGACTAGTCACTTAAATCAAGCTCATATATATATATATATATATATATATATATATATATATATATATATATATATAGGTACTGTAAAGCTTTTTAATTTCATTATGAGTATTTAACTGCCATTGCTAGAGGTCATCGTATTGATTCCAGCGGAATCATAAGTAGAGCTGTCAAAATGGTTCAGGCCCGTCGAGCTGACCCGCCCCGCCTATATAAGGTTAGTGGGTACGTACGTGGGTTAAGTGTTTAAGGCCCGTCAAGGGGCAGGCCTAAACGGGCTAGCCCACCGCGGGCCGCGGGCTTGACGGGTAGGCCACCGGGCCAGCCCACCAGAAATCAAAAAGAAAACAATAAGAAGAAATAAGAAGAAATAGAAGAAAAAAATAGTATAATTGTTATTTTATATATTTATCACTTATAAAAGATTGTGTAATATTTTTTTAAAATATGCATTTGTCATCCATTATTATATTTAACTCATTAAAATTAATAATATGCATAAAAAATAATTTTTTTTGTATTTTTTATTTTTTAGGTGGGCCGGCATATTTTTGGCCCGCCCCACGCCGTCGATTGGCGGGATTTTCCGGCCCACGGGCTGGCCCGTCCCGCCAACCCGTTTTGACAGCTCTAATAATAGCTCTAATCATAAGTCATGCATTGATTTAATTTTGTTCCTTTTTCATCTAACAAATTTTTTTCCTTTGATTTTTTCCCTTTAATTTAACAATTTTTTTCTTCCTTTGATTTTTTCCCTTTCATCGAACAACTAATTTTTCCCTTTGATTTTTGCAAAACAAAATTGATGAATTTAAAGAGGTACCCCAATATTTAAGTCCCCATTCTCTATCATTCATATTTGCCATTATTTTTCTTTTTCAAAAAAAAAGATAATTTTTAATAATTAAAACAATTATTACACCTGTTGTAGATAAGAAAATATACTACGGTTTCATGAAAACGTTATCGTTTATAAAAAGACGCAAATTTACAAGGGTTTTGGGAACCGTTATGTTTTAAAAAAAATATTCCGCTGATATACAACGGTTTCGAAAACCGTTGTACAGACCGTTGTTGTTTTTGAAATTTACAACGCTTTATAAAACCGTTGCAACATCCGTTGTCGTTTTTTAAAGAAATCCGCTCATACACAACGGTTGCTACATAACCGTTGTCGTTGCAGAAAAGGGCCGCTCAAAGACTACAGTTTTCGTACAAACTGTAGTCTATTACGTAAAATACAACAGTTTAGCATAAAACCGTTGTCGTTATTTTGTTGTGTATTACCATTTTTGTTGTAGTGGATGGAATGCAAACTCTGGTGCATTATCGGTTCGAATGCATTTGATAACAATTCCAAATTGAGTATGAACAAGAGATGTGAAAGATGATAAAACAGTAAGAACTTCACTCTTGGCATGCAACAAATAAGTCCATGTAAAACGTGTAAAATCATCCACAATTGTGAGAAAATATTTAAAACCTTCAGTAGTAGGGTGAGAGAAAGGCCCCCAAACATCACAATGTGGCTCATGATACCATGTTGAAAGTGTGAAGCGGTGCAAAATAGTTGCAGAGAAAAATTGATGAACCATTTTCTATTATTATTGTTTTTGGTTACAACTGAAAGTAACCTATTTATAGTAGTAAAGGAAAGAAAACGTGTTTACATTTGATACCAATGAAAATGTGTAACTGAGATAACAAACTGACATCCAATACTGACCAAGACTGACTCATTGTCATCCCTACATATGACTACTTGATACTTAGAGTTTTATTAAGTCTCAACATATTGTATTATAATTTTGATATACATTAGAACCAAATTACCTAAATGCCCTTTCTTATAAGCAAAATAGCTAAAATGGGCTAGAATCCGCTAGTTTTGTATTCGAATCGCGATCTAACCCGAAGTTAGGGATGACAATGGGGCGGGTCGGTGAAGACCAGGACTAGAACAGTAAGTGGCGGTCGGCCTGATTCTGTCCCCATTTGAAATTAAATTAAATACAAAAATAAAAGAATGAAAAAAAATATATTTATAAAATTTATTTACAAAAGTTGTTATTATCAATTTATAAAGGTTAGATATAATACAAGAATACATAAAAATCATATTATAATATATTTTATATATGCAAAATATATTTTAAAAATAAAAATTCAATGCGGGGGCGGGTACTCGCGGGGCGAAAGTATCTCCAAGTAAGCAACCTTTTCTAATAAGAAATCGTACGAGTGAGCGTAGAAAGCGAAATGTTTTGCAGCGGCTCTTCTCCTCCACCTGTTCAATTGGAAGTGATACCCAGAGCGGGACGGGGCGACCCAAATGGGGCGGACCAAGGCGGGTCAAAATTGTCATCCCTACCTGAAGTCACGGTTCTGGTCGCTCCAAGACCCGAAATCGTTAATTTTTTTAGATCTTGCCGGGTGGACCAAGGCGAGCTTGACACGTGGAGCTAGGTCGTACGACCTCGTAGTTCCTATGAAGTCAAAACCTATAAATACCCCATAGTTCTCTTTGCTACAGGTATCTCATTTATTGCTATTCACCTCGCTTTTCAGCTTATTAGTAACCTTACACGGTTACACCTGTACCTGACTTTAGCATCCGAGAGCCTTAATGGGGGTCCACCCGGCTAGCCTAACGCTCACTCTTTTACAGGACCCGAACTGAAGTACCTAAGCTCGAGACAAAAGCGATTCGAACCGAAGTACATCTGATTTATTCACCCAAATCAAATCTATAACTCCAATTTCTCTTTCTTTACTTGTATCGTAAAAATTAATTAATTCAACCTTTTATGCCAGAATTATAAAAGAGACGAATTACCAAACACCAAATATAGATACTTCTCAAATCAATGCTGCCATTATTAGGTTCCAGTAAAAGCATTGAAGTAATTTTACATCTGCTTTCATTCTCAAAAAAAAAAAAAAAAACAATTTACATCTGGTTTCTCATCTAATTATTTTGCTAATATCTATAACATATATATAGACAAATAATGATAATTAAAGAAAAGGCAAAGAGAAACTATTCTACACTTTTGTCACATAAGATCATAAAGGGATGTAATTTTCCTCCCTCTTTTGCTTTATACCTTAAATTCTATGAGTAAAAACAAAAATAAAATTTTATCACAAAAGTCGTATCTTTTGCAGTAAGAAAAATATGTTTTTTTTAGGAAAAAAAAAGAAAAGAAAATTGAGGATCATTCACTCCCACCAAAAGTTCCAATATTGGTTTAACCTCATGTACTGAGTCTTCTCGTTATATGTAACTTCGATATAGAGCTCACAACTATGCGTATTTAATTTGATATCCATATAGTCATGACATTAGTAAGTAAATAGGACTCGTCCAAGTGTATTAAGGATTATTTTTAACCCTAAAAGATAAAATTACTATTAAGTATATATAATGATCCGGCACCCAAATATGAGCCAGATCTATCATGTTCTTTATGAACACAGGTCTATCCTCACGTGTTGTAGATCTGTATACCGAATCATCTTTAACTCGGTGGATTGTTGAGGGAAAAAGATAGAGCTAGACTTAGTTAGTCGAATGGGCCTTAATGGAAAAAAATAAACCGCGTTGGTAGTGACATGTCTATCTTAGGATGAGACCTAAATTGCATTAAATGTGAAAGACACCTTAGAATATAACATAAATCATAAAGGTGGGAAGACCTGACACATATTAATTAAATGTGAAAAACATACATACCTGACATGGGTAGTTAATGATAGCTAGCTCAGGAAAGCCTCTAAACCGGCTATAGGTAGATAGACATGTGAATAGCAAACGTGAGGAGGGTAGACCTGCAGAGAAGTAATTGTGACTTACATAAAATGTGATGAAATATTGGCAATAACTAATCTAAGTGTGCCTCATCGGTGGCAAAAAAATTTTATAAAAGGAGGTATACTATCTCATTGCAAGGCAATTGCATTTTTCTCTATTACTTATGTTACAACAAAATTCACTAATTTGTTTACTAACTTGATCGTCAGAGTGCTAACATCGGAATCCTTCTAATAGTCTTGTGCAACAAAATAGCAGAGGATCGAGTTACAAATCTTTGGAAGTCTTGATTATTTGAAACGGAATATAGTATAGTATTTGTCACTTTGTCAAAGGAATATGCTAAACTTCATTACAAACAAGGCACTTTAGATTAATGTTACCCATTTCCTTGACATGAGTTTGACTAATAATATGTGACTTGGGTGAGTTCACATATTGATCAGAACCAATTCAAACTAAATCATTTTTTTTATACAATAAAAAATTAAAGTTTTTTATTTCTTTGCTTTAATTACTAAACTCCTATGATTTGCCTCAATAACACGAGTAGAAAACAATATAGCCCGATTAATTGAATGGAGAATCGGGGCGAGGAGGCAGCAAGGGCGAGTATTACGAGCAGGCAATAGTGGGCCCACTTTATGGCGAATGGCCGGTGGGAAGTGGGCCCAGAAGAAGATGCCAAAATCCAGTAAAGTAGACGTGGCATGTGAAATGCGGCTGGCTGACGAATATTTTCAGTTTTACGAGGAAAGGGTCCACTGTCCAATTCAATCCTTAGTGGGTGAGTGGGCCGCTTTTTTGTTTATGCTACTTCTCTAGTCACCCTTGTGAAGGAAAGCATCCATCTTTAAGGTTCATTTCTTTTTCGGAAATTTATGTAAAAATCTGGAAATTTTTTTTGGGGTTTGTTTATTACATTTAAATTAATTTCAAAATTTTGACAATTTAGTTAAAAAGTTATTTTTGCACTTGGTTTAAGGAATAAATTATGTTTTTTTTTTATATGACCACATATTTGAACTGTAGTTGACCCAAACATTTAGATTCAATGATCAAGTGTAATTTAGACATATAGCTAACAATTAGGCCGAACAGGGCAGCTCAGTACTGGCCCGCCAGGCCTGAGGGTCGGGCTAGGCTGGGCCGATCCAAAATTCCTTCGTGACAATATTTTCATGGCCCAACATGGTTTCTCGGGCAATTTGGCCAATTTGGACGGGCCAAATAGGTCATAGTTCTTTTCGGGTGACGAAATTTATGTCCAATCAGGCTGACCATGCTGGGCCCAAACTGCTAGCTCCATTTAGACACACCGCTCATAAATGGTGTTTTCAAACTTATGCTTTGCCTAAAATAATATTCATATGTAAGATTCCTCACCATTATTTTAAACTTTGGGATCCCATAATCTTTAATGATCTAAATCAACCTGATTCTTTTTTGAATCGAGATATATGCAATTCCCTCCAGAGCCAGGAACTTCAAATGAAAAAAGTCGTATCTATTTTTTTCGAATAGTAAAGTAAGCAATTGCTTGGTTAAAGGTTAAATAGATAAATGCTAGAACTAATTTGATGAAGATCGTAATTTTGACGTTAGACCGATTTAATATATTTTTGGAAAGGTCAATAGAACCTACGAATCCATTAGGAAAATAGACCTCACATCCATCCCTAGAAATAAGTTATGATAGCCGATAAATAAAATAGACAAATTAAAATAACAACAATCCACAAGTCATTTAAGTGGAAAACTCTAAAATAGGAGAAAATCACGAATCACATAAAGAAATTTCACTGTATGATTTTCTTTTTTACAATCACACAAATTCTCCCATACCCCCAGTATTCTCACTAACATTTGATTAACTCACACTCATCTCCTAACTCTTTGTAGAAGAAAATACAAGAAAAGAATTTAATTAGAGTCAAATCACCAAAATTGACGTGTAGTACTTGGGACAATTGGAAAAGACGTTTGGGACATTTGGGTTCCTTAAATAGTACTAAGGAATCCTTCCTCATTATTCACAATTGAATGTGGCACAAAACCCTTTCAATTATGTTGACACCAAAAATAATAACTTTACCTTGGCATGATAAAAGAAGATCTATTATCTTCACAAGCAATCAAAATTCTCAAACAAGAGAGCCATCATACTCTAACACATGAGTAGACCACTAAGAATTAATAATTTTAGGAATTTCTTTTGCATATGTTAGAAAAATCCTTGAAATTTATAGTACAACTTCTAGTTACTGGCTCTCCTGAAAGTCCTTCATCCATCAATATGACTTTCACTATGCACTTTTTTCATCCATGCCAACCCAATGCGCGTGTGAAATAAGTGGACTTACTAACACCATCACATCATATTTTATGGTAACTAGTGGCATGCCATAAAGATGTAAATTTCTCCTTGGAGAAAATTTTCTCTGACAAAATGTTGGCTTGGATTCAGAGTTATTTCCTGGACCAGCTCTAAACCTTGTCATTTTTGCTCCAAAACCTTGTGTAACCAGAATTATATCGGCATATCCTCTACTAATACTTTCCATAACTAGAGCTATCAAAATGAGCCCACCCTATAGGCCTGGTAAGCTGGGTCTGGCTTCATTTTTAGAGGCCCAAACTGAGCCGAGCCTAGTTGGCCCGCCATTCGGCCCGAAACACAGGATCTGCCTAATCGGTCCGAATTTCATGTGTATTTTCATGAATTGGGCCAAACTAGGCTCCAAAAATAGCCCACCGATCACTATTTGGCATGGCTCGGGCAAGCTCAACTCAATGTTTCCCCTTGGCCCGACGAGCCGGCACCGGGCTGGCCTGGCCTGGCCCATGGCTCTAGCCATAAGCCAAAGTTGATCTTTCCATCAAATTTTTACACCTGCTTAAACACCCTAGCTTAATGAATAACCGTCTCAAGAGAGACCCCTAGAACCTACCACTTAAGAAATCGTTTCTAATGTGAAAATCAGACAACACTGCAACCACAGAGCATTAGATAACACTGCAACTACAAAGCATCCTTAGAGTTTCAAGAGACCCGGCTTAGGCTTTAATACCATTTGTTGGTAAAATAGATCCCATATTCATTATAAGGGACAAATAAAAATCATCGGAAAATAACAATCCATAAAACAAGAAATTACTTAGGTAACTCCAAAACCAGAAAAACCACGACCACGAAAAGAAATTTACTTAGAAAACTCTAAAAACTAGAGAAAAACCATGATCATATATAAAATGTACTCTTGGCCCCCTCTTACAAAATTTTGTCTAACTCACACCTTAACTCTCAACTCCCTATGCAAGATAATACAAGAAAGAATTTAACTAGAGTCAAACCATAAAGATTAATGTGTACTATGATTGGGACATTTGAAACAAAAGCACTTGGGTTCTTTTAAATGGCATTAAGAAACCTTTGGTTCTTTCTATTCTTAATTCAATGTGGGAAAAAAAAATGTGGGACAAATTAAAACCTTCTTCTATATTGACACAAAACGTAACAATATTATATATATATATATATATATATATGTAATCTGTATCTATGGCCACGCATTTGATTATGTAGTTGTTAATTATTATAGTTATGAGTTGGACTTATCATATATCGTAATGATATTTATTACAGAATGATTTAAATACTACAATATGCTTATTATGTTAACTATATTAAATATAATCATAGAAGAGGAAATAGTGAATACAATGTGAGCTTTTAAATAATTATAAATTTAATGAACGATAAATTAAATATGAAAACGTCAAACCACAAAAATTGCCACATTATAGACCATATAGGTGCAGTTTCAATAGTTGTGAGACTGGATTTGAATATTGGCGAAATAAATAAACAACTCTCATGGCAATATATGTTTCATCTATTTGACGCGCATTTCTGCGACATTATGTATCATATACATATATATATATATATATATATATATATATATATAGGGGGAGGATCAAGTGAGACTATGTCTCTAGGTGAGACACAATGGACTAATCTCAACCATCCCCCACTATTAATCAATGGGCATGATTTAATGGATAAAAAATATATTAAAATATTAATTTAATCAATATAAGGGTAGTAGGGTAATATAACATAACAAGTTAGTTATAAAAATGGAATCAAATCAGTTTCTCTCTCATACATCTCCCAATTTTCTCAATCTCACGTCTCTCTCTCTCTCTCTCATTCCTCCATTAACGCAAATAAAGAAAATTGTGAAGAACTCGAAAATTACAGTTCATGAAAATTACAGAGAAAAAACAAGAAAAATCGGTGCAATATTACAGAGAAATAACGAACATTGAGTTCGAAAACTAAATATGCAACAAAATCCAACTAAATATGCATTATCTGAAAACTATCTATGCAGCGTAAAACAACTAATATGTAGTACAGTATATCCAACTATGCAAGACGTCATAAACTATGCAACAAAATCAACTAACTATGTATTATCTAGAAAATATCTATGCATTGTGGAATAACTAAATATGCAGTACATTATGTAACATCCCATTTTTATAATTTCCAAAAGCAATATCCCATTTTCATAACTGAATATACATTATATTGAACCTATTTATGCAGTGTAGTATAACTACATATGCATTACGTTATATTCAATTATGTCTTGTTTTCGTGAAAAAGCGAGTGCCAACAAAATAACTAAATATGCATTATTTGATGTCTAATTATGCGTAGAAGAACCATAACTATCTTTGTAAAATAAAAATATTTGGAAAGATAACGCCCAGGTTCCTTAAAATCCGCCACAAAATCGTGATGTCAATTTACCCATAAAATCCGCTGGGACCACTAATTTGAATTACAAAATTACAATCTTACCCTTAAAATCAGCAAAAATTAAGAAATAATTAAAAAAAACTGAATTAATCACATCCCTTCATTTTTTAAGATCAATGGGTAAGATGAGTCCACACTGTCTCACTTAGGGAGGGTGGTCTCATTTGAACCAAATCCTATATATATATATATATATATATAGGGATATGATCAAATGAGACCAAACCCTTTAGGTAAGAACATGAGACCACATCTAGACCATTTGATTTAATAATCAATGGTTCATATTTTACTCTCAATTTTAGGCATGGGTGGTTGCACGCAAGGGTAGGAAAGTAATTTACCCTTTAAGTTAAGGGATATATTTGTAAATCCCTAATTTTCGAATTTTGGTAACTGAAATTTGATATCTCATAATCCCACGATTTTCTCTCTTTCTCTTTTCAAAAATACTGGCTAACTTCATCCATCTCCATCTCATCCCTCTATCTCCATCTCCTTTGTAAAAAAAAATCGAAAAATTGCTTCATCTCATCCTACCTAAATCGCTTCCTCTATCTCTCCGTTTCAAAATATCGATCAACCGAAGTATCTAGGGTTTGAACATCTCGATTTTTGGCGACTATTCGTGGACATGGTTCAACACAAGCTTCAGGGTTCAATTTGGGTGTAAGTTTTTCTAATCGATTTTGGTGTTTGTTCTTTGTTAGGGTTCTATTTTGTGTTTTTATGGTCTATTTTATTTTTTCATTCTGTTCAATTTTAGGGTATAAATATGGAGATTTGTCGGACAAGTTGGTGAGCTTTTTTTGGTTTTGTGTTGCATTTCTTGCTCGGTTTGCCCTTTTGGATGATGTGAACTTAGATATAGAATTCTGTGTATTTAGCTATAGAATTCTGTGTGTTTAGTTATAGAATTACGTGTGTAGGTATATTTGATTTGGAATCATGTGAACTTAGATATAGAATTGTGTGTTTAGGTATATAATTATGTGTTTATGGTTTATGTGTTGCATTTTTTTTCAGTTTGGATTTTGGATGATGTGAACTTAGTTATAGAGTGCTGTGTGTTTAGCTATAGAATTCGTGTGTTTAGTTATAGAATTGCGTGTGAGTAGGTATATTTGATTTGGAATCATGTGAACTGTTGTGTAGAATTCTGTGTGTTTAGCTATAGAATTCTGTGTGTTTAGTTATATAATATTGTGTATATGGTTTATGCTAATGGACAGTTAGTTGTATGTTTTGGTAAATAATTTTGTTTTACTCAACATCTATATGCCTTGGATAGCATACTATCATGGAATTATGTGTTTTAGTTGTAGAATTATGTGTTTTTAGTTTTGTAATAATGTTTATTTAGTACTAGCACCGTGTTTTTCAAACCAATGCATCAACATATATACATTAAAGTACTTTTCTGTGCATTTGAAATTTGAATTGGAAAAGATGAAGGACTAATTAATAAATTATTTGATACAATACAGTCACCCATACACACCCCCGGCCAACCCCACCCCAACCCCACACTTTTTGGTTTTTATAGTGATCAGAGTTAAAGATATGGGGAGATAATTTTTGAGTGCAGAATAAGTGTGTTTATATATGTATGTAATTGTGTGTATTTAAGTTTGAAATTATGTGTAGTTAGTTAGTATGATATGGTTAATTATAATATATAGTCTACGAAGTTTGAATTTGTTTTCCATGGTATATTTTGCAGGTTCGGATGTTTTCAAACTACTTGGAGACTAAAGGCGCCCACAAATGGCTAGTGTTGTCAGGAAATTCACCCGTGTAGACTATGCATGCTGAGAGATACCACAAACAAAGTTGATTGTGGTATATATGCCATGAGGCATATGGAGAGCTACATGGGTGGTGGCACCAAGGGATGGGATTGTGGTTTGGAGAAGAATAATGCGTCTCAACGCTCCTAACTTACGCACGAAGTACTTTTTGTAATAATCCTCCACCATAGCAATGAGCTAAATGATAGATGTTTGGAAGAAGCCAAAAGTTTTGGGCCGGGGAAGATCGTATTGTAGTTTTGTTTTAAATAGACAATGTAGTATGCGAAGCTGTGCTCATCATTTTTGTATAGTTAGGTTACTATCGTTGGTGTTTTTTGTCTTTGGGAGCCATTTGCATATGACTTAGATGGTCTTGAATTGTGGATATGAATGGTTCGGGGCGTGGGGTGTTTTCTCTTTAATCAATATAAATTTGCATTTTCACGTACATATGGTCGGAATGTTGTTATACGGTGTTAATATTGTATTGTAGTTATTACATTGTATGTCTTACGCACAAAATTATGTACAATTAAGTATCCACTAACCCAAAACTATATACACATTATTATATAACTAAACACACATTATTCTATTGCTAAATACACATGATTCCAAAACAAGTGTACATGCTTGCACAAAATAACAAAAAACAATATGCTATTACTAAAAAAGCATTATTACATAACTAAAATCACATAATTCTACATCTTTAAACACATAATTCCAAAACATACGTTTATTGATCTTGATGTTGTCATTGAAGGACGATGTGTGTGTAATACACATATAATGTGTAAATAGGTTGCAGATATTGTATGTTTATGCTCGAATATATGTCTGGATCGATATTTAGTTGATCCGGTGAGATTTCGAGCTCGACCAACGTGAATGTGTAACTGGATCTTGATGCGCAAAAACACAATATTTAGATATTAAAACAACAAATTAATACTATTTACACAGATTTTAAATGTATTGTGTAAATCCATATTCTGAGAACATGAATGTATGGTGCAAAATTGAACTCACCAATATTTGTTGTATAAGTACACATATTTATTGCCATTTTTGTTCATAATTAATACTTTAAACATATATTAGATGCATTGTTAATAGGCAAAAACGTATTTAGGGAATACATTATATGTGAGACACTATATATTAGAAGCTATATGTACTACATATATTTCATTCTAAATACATGATTTGAGACACTATGCGCACATTTAATTAATACCAATCAACACACATATGTACTAAGCTATTTTAGATATATTATAGGTGATACACATTTTTACTAATAAATACACAGATTCGAGACACTATATACACATTTCATTAATACTAACTAAACACACATATGTACATAAGCTATATGTGTTACATTATATGTGATACATATTTTCATAATAAATACACAAATTCGTAACACTATACACGGATATCATTAATACGAACTAAACACACATGCTCTAAGCATATAATATACACGAGATTCTGATTTGCAAAGCTATATGCACAGTAATTACAAAAGCTATATGCACGTAATTACAAAGCTATATGCACAAAATTACAAAGCTATATGCACATAATTACAAAGCTATATGCAAGAATTACAAAGCTATATGCACTGAATTTCCAAAGCTATATGTACATAATTAATTGGAGAATTTTTTTTTTATTGTTCAACATTACATGCATTCGAACCACACATTTTTCTTTGATGAATTGGTGTCAAATATTACCTTGTTGGGACTGTTTTTGTGGAGGGTATCCGTGTCCGTGACATTGCAATACCGATCCCGTTGATGTGGATTTTTGGTGTTTTTGATCACGAGAATATTTGTTGGTTCGATTTTTGCGTGGGATTTCATTTGTTTTTACGTTGCTTTTGATCGTGGGAGAAGATGATGTTGAAGTCGATATTTGGGCGTTGGGAGGAGAGCGTTCTTTGTGATCGTGGGTTTTTTTTTTTGGTTTTGGACGATGCTTTCACGTTGGGAGTTTGGAAGATGGTGATTATGGTAAGATTATATTCCTTGATTTTAGGAAAACAGTTATTTGGCTGATTTTAACATTCCAATTGTACCCTATTTGGTCCCCACTATTTTTTAATTACTTTAAAATGCCATTAAATCCTAGCCTTTTATTTTATTTGGTTGAAGGGTGTGGATTGAGTCTCATGTTCTTACCTATAGCTTTGGTCTCATAGGATCTCATCCCTATATATATATATATATATATATATAGGTATTGGTTCAAATGAGACCAATATCCTGGGGTGAGACCGTGAGACTTAATCTGGTACATCCATTATATTTTTTGAATGGTTGATATTAATCAAATTTTTAAAGTATATTTAATGTTTAAAAACTGTCAAAAGGATATAGAGGTAATTATGTCTAGTGTGTTAATTATGGATAGATTTTAATCCCTTTATTTTCGGTAGAAAGAGATTAGCGTGCCTCTTGAGTGCCGATTTTTTTTGGGAAAGATTATCCTGCTTAAATTCGATATAATCATTAAAACTTATCTCATTGGCAAAGAAAAAATGTAGAGAAAGAGGAAAAGTCATCGTAAAGACCAGACGCAAGAAACCTCTGAAAAATCTCAAAAAGTTTGGTCACAACAACTAGAGGTTTGAAGAAAAATCGAGTAAGAATTTTTTTGTTGAAGGTTTCGATTTTACAAATCACAATTTGTGAAACACATTACATACTTATATGCATATTTTTGTTTGAATATACATTATGAAAATCTGCAATTTTTTCGTTACATTTGTTTCATGAAAATCTGCAATTTTTTCATTACATTTGTTTCATGAAAATCTGCAATGTCTTTTTTTGCATGCTGATTGTAGTCGTTTTTTAGGAAATTTTGTCAATTTTCAGTTTTTTTTCCTTGTTCAAGATTTTTTGTAGGGGATATTTTTTTAACATTAGTTGTTTCATATGGTTTGTAGTATATGAGTTTTTTAGTTGAGTTTTTTTGCCGTAGGTGAGCACGCAACGATGTCGATTTTTATATACGATCATGTTGGGTGAACGATATTTTTGTGTTGGAAATTTTTGATTAGGTGTTAGGTTTCGAAATTTTTTTATTCATATATTTTGCTTGGTTCGAACTTATTTACATCTAGACAGGGGTTGGTTCGATTTTTTTTCATTACACATGCAACGAAAAAACATAAATATGCATCAAAATTATCAAACTCCAGCATACCTATATAGGGGTTGGTTCGAATATTTATGTTTTTTTCGAATTTTGTTGGAGGCATATATATAGCGGGTTTGCGTATTTCGTTGCATGTTTATATTTTTTTCGTTGCATAATTATTTCTTTTTGTTGCACATTTTGGTTGGTTCGAACCAACCTTTGTATAGATTCAAGGTTTTATATGCATACTTATGTTTTTGGATTAGGTGGTAGGTTTCGAACCAACACATGTATAGATACAATATTTTTGTTGCATATTTATGGGCTTGGTACACGATTTTTTGGAATGTTTGATTCTTAATGGGTTTAGTTGATGTTTTTGTTTATGGGTTTGATGTATAGATATAATCTTTTTGTTGCATGTTTAAGAATGTGTCAGTTTGCATATCTAGGTTTTTGTGTGGATCCATACGGATGTTTGATGTATACATATATTTTACTTATTGTATTTTTATCATTGTGACATTGCATAAATGACACGTTTTTTATTTTTATTTTTTGCAATTTAGATTATGTATAGGTTTTTAGTTATTTTTCTGTGCATATGTTTGATGTAAAGATATAATTATTTTGTTGCATATTTAGAATGTATCTGATGCATATTATATATTAAGACAGTAAATATAATTATCCCCGAGCTTTTTTCTGTTGTTGTTTGAAGTATGCATCATTCATTAGTTTTTTATGCAATAATTCTGCACTATTTATACAACACTTTTCGCGAGTGTTGGTTCCAACATCATTTTGAGATTGGACTTTTTTGAAATTGTTTGTGTGTAAGATGACTTTCATACTTTGCCTGAATCATATAATATACATTGAAAACCCTAAATTTTTACAATTTTACTCATTTATTTATGCATATCTTTTCAGGGACAAGTTAGCATTCCGAGTTTGTCAGAAATGGCTAACTCTAAACAAAAGAAGGAATTTACTTGGAATTTCTGACGGTCCTTTAGGAGCACGAACATATGCTAACAGATGAGACCTAGGCCTTCAAACATATTTGCAACTACATTTCATGATCGAATCATCTTTGTAACAGTTGACTATAAACAGTCTAGTAGTGCGATCTCTTATCGTGTAGGAAAACTCCATGCCAACGCGCGGAATTTTGTCATGTTCCACCTATGGAATCCAGTACTTTGTTGATCCAGGAGATATTTCAAGTCTCTCTTTTGGGTTGTTGATTATACCTATTGGCATTAAAATAATATTAGGTACATATCATAATAAATGTAGAGTTTTAGCAACAAATTTGTTAACTATAATACACGAAATATACATCATATCACACATAAATACATCATTATACAATTAAATATACAACAATCCAATATAGATATACATAAACGTATTCTTATGTGAATTAACAGCACTTGCGTATTCATGAAATGATTGCACTGTAATATCATCAAATTTCGGATCAAATGCACCACAACAGAGTTATACATACAACAATTGATGGAAAAAATGAAACTTTACTAAAATCACATATGTTTGATTCAACAATTTTAGCACCAAATAAAATATACAACATATAACACGTATCAATACATCAATACATTGTAAAATATGCATTAATACGATATGGACCCCTTGGATTTTATGTCAATTTCATAGCATTTTTTGCTAATTCATGAAATAATTGCAACATAACAGCAACAAATTTCGTCTCATATGCATCAGAACAGAGATATAAATACACCAATTTATTGGTAAAAATGCAACATTGCAATAATCAATTTTTTTTTCGGATTCAAACAATTTCACCATCAAACAAAATATGCAACATATTATATGTATAAATACATCAATATATTGTTAAATATGCATTAATACAATATGGAATTGGTACTGGTATTTAATGTGACTTTCATTTCATTTTTTTCTAATTCATTAAATAATTGCACCATAGCATCATCAAATTTCGTATCAAAAGACACCAGAACTGATTTAAAAATACACCAATTTATTGATAAAAAAGCAACATTTACAATAATCTCATTTTTTTATTCAAAAAAATTCACTGCCAAACAAAATTTGCAACATAGTATGAGTATAAATACATCAATATATTGTTAAATATGCATTATTACGTTACATATTTGCCTCTAGCATTTCATGTGACCTTCATTTCATTGTTCGTTAATTCATGAAATAATTGTACCATAACATCGTCAAATTTCGTATTAAATGCAACAGAACAGAGTTGTAAATACAACAATTTATTGGGAAAAAATGAAACATTAAAATAATCACATTTTTTTTTTGGATTCAAACATTTTCACCACCTAATAAAATATGCAACCTTTTATACATATAAATACATCAATACATAGCTAAATATACATCAATAAAAATATATAAATGGAATAGTCTGGTAATCATTTATATAAAAAAAAAATCTCGACTAGTAATTTTTGGGTTTCGTATACGAATTTTTTTTTTAGAAGCATCAGAATTCTGAATTTTGATGGTGATTATGGGTTATTATAATTCCTAAAATATAGCTTACAGATAAGGTATGTTGATATCATTAACTATCTTCCTTAATACCGAAATTTATGCAACATTTTAATTAGACAAATTTGCCCCTATTCTAAATGAATGAAAATAAAAATTCTATATTTAATCATTATATCTCATCCATTAATTTATTTGTTATGACGGTCAAGATGAGTTTTCACGGTCTCACCCCAAGAGATGGTCTCACAAGAACCATCCCCTATATAGGTATATATATATATATATATATATATATATGAGACAAGCTAAGATTATTATAATTTATTATTACAATGTATCACGCAATCTCCTCGTAAATAAATGAATATTAATTAAATTTTGCATTCAATACAAATAAACAAGTAGGAGTCTCTTAAGTATGGCTTATAACTTGAGTAAGTCCGAACGGCTAAGTCCAATGAAAATATTCTTCGTAGATCAAATGTGAAATGAAGCAAAATAGAATTAATTCTATGGGAATTGTTATTTAATTAATTTGAAGCAAAATAGAATTAATTCTACGGGAATTAGTTGTTTAATTAATTTGAAGCAAAATAGAATTAATTCTACGGGAATTGAGCCCTATAGCTAAAAAGCATAGAGACCCACTTTTCATATGTATATACATCGAATCTTCATTGTTAAAAAGTAAGCATTTTATTCAAAATTAGCTCTCAAGTTTTAGTATTTTTTCTTTATTATTATGGATCTGAATTGAGCGTCGAATGGTCTTAGCGGGAAAAACTCTTCCAGCAGGAAAACCCCAACACCCCAAACACTTGTTTATAACGCATACAACTACCAATAAGCAATTTGAATTCACACAAATCCCATAATTAGTCGAAGTAATACAACATTCACAAACATAGATGCATGGGCAAAAGTAGAATGGTTGGAAGAAAGGACTGGACATGTGATCAGAGCGGAAGCGGCCCACTTTGCAGACGTCATATATAAGGGCCCAAGTTGGCGTGGGCTCATTCACTTGGACAAGAAATCAACTATAATAAGGCCACAATATTCTGTTAAGATAATCCAAGTACCTGTGACATATTGACAAATTTGTGGTTCAAATATTATTTTGGGATTATTTGGGTTAATTTAGTGAGAAAAAATCAACACAATCCCATCTCCAAAACGAAAGATCGTCGAAATTGATGATTAGTTCAGTCCTAAGGAACATGAACACTTCTATGAGGATGGCATACCCATACCAAATACTTATCGGATATGATACTTTCTCTGATACTCAATGGTGGAAATATAATTTGTTCTATTGTTGATAATTTCAACATATTTTCTGTGTGTCCATGTGAGTTATCACATTTCAGATTTAAGTATTTATGAAATTTAGCCAACTATTCATCTATCTCGTGAGTTAATCAAGCTTAAAGTTGAAAATGACAGTAATTCAAATTTTAAATATAATAGTAAATAGGGATAATTACAAACTTCCCCACCAAGGTTCAAGCTAATCACAAAAAAAAAATAAAAAAGTTGAGGTTTGATTCCGTCTAACATTTTTCCCCTTTATGAGCAAAAAATATTTCAAAAACCCTCATGATATGTGTAGAAATATTACATTTATCCCCTCAAATTTAAGACATAATCAAACCTGAGGGAGGTTTTTGTACTTTTGAAACATCTAAGATTTTTTTATAATTAGCCCAAACCTCAGGGTTTTTTTTTTTTAATTGTCCCTAGTAATAATTGTTAAAGTGGGCTTGTATTGAGCTGGAGGTCAATTCATTACTTTCTCCAGCATTACGTCCAAATCTTTGGATATTAGAAGCTAAGGATTTATTATCTCAGCTTATTACCACTTGTTCTGGTTTTGCCTTGAGCATTTGCGTGTTTTTGTTGGGATGACTTGTGACTTGTGAGTGTCACAAGCAGGAGTCCATACAGAAGTTTGACACTTGCAGGAAGTTAACTTTCAGAACTGAATCAAGATACAAATGAAAAATCATTGATGAAAACAATTTGTAACAGAATACAAAGGGAAATATTTTGTCCCTTCGTTGCAAGTTACAACTAAGGGCCTAAGGAAAAGATGACCCGTTTTTTTTCCCCTTTGAGGAATACAGATGAGGAAGGAACACACGCACTAATATCGAATCGAATCCGGTCAATTCCTTGAAAGCACAAGTTTCTACCACTAAAACACAAGAATGATCCCCAAGCAAAAGACGGATTCAAGTCTGTTTCACTTTCACTGTTAGAAACCTTACAATTAGCATGAGGTACATGTCTGATGTCTCGGCTCAGTCTTCTTGAATTTGAAAAAAAGGAGAACAGAAGGTAAACAAGAGAGATGCATTAACTCCCGTCTTTGCCGTAAACAATTTCAAGGGCCGCACAACGATCATTTGATAACAAACTTGTACAACATTGATTCTTTAAATTATCTAGTTGCATTATTTTACAAGACAAATTGTGCATCCTCAATGCTCACCCGCGTATTCAAACGAAAAACAGGTAGCGCAAGTTTGTCGGAATACCACCAACTTCCATTCTCCATAATACCATTTCACTGCTTCACCATTAACGTCCGCACCAGTTCTAGTATTTCATTTCGCATTTTAGAAACAAGAGACGGTGTAACTTTTCCCTTGATGGCAGAGAACCATAACTCCTCCATATCCTTAGGCCTAAACACATACCATTCACAGATTTCTCTTGCAATGGCTGTAACATACAAGCCACAGTCGTAACCATTCACCTGCCTCGGAGTAGAGCAATCGATGTACTTAGAATCAGATGCCACGTAAGAAACCACAGATCTATACACCCTCTTGGAGTGTACAATGTTAAAGCCTTCACTGCTGTCATGATGCACAAACACATTAGTGTTTCTCTCGAATGCAAGTAAGCTCCAATGACTCCCACCTTCTGCCATGGACACGTCCGCGTTGTCGTTGATCGGAAAAATTATCAACTTCCTTTGAGATAGACGAAGGGGTTCTACAAAATCTTTCAGGCTTGCGCTATCTGGGCACTCTTTTATCCAGAAAGCAATTGAAGGTGGCACGAGAAGGATGTCCTCAGAAGGATAGCAGGACGTGAGGTAGCTGAAATAGAATTCGATAATTTGATCGTTGAGAATATGAAGATCCGACCGCCTCAGCACGACGTCGTTATAGCTGAGGATTTTGTCGTTGGCCTTTTCCTTTTCCATGTTCAAGATGTCTTTCAACACCTGAAAAGCAGAAGAGTGTGGTTACAAGTTAGACAAGACGGCAGTTTGTTGGTACAATTACATTATATAATAAGACTTTCTTGAAGTGGTCAAAATCACTATGTTCACCAGTCAGATTTTAAATCTCAATATAGACATCACGCCTTCGTATGCAGGGTTTAGCTGAAATGTAAATGTAAACGTTCTCAATGACAAAGAAGATTAGGAGCACCAGTAGTTGAGGGGAGCAAGGATGGTGAGACAGGTAGACAACTTGATCCCTGTCATTTTTATGCACTTAGAGGCGATCTGATGAAGGATTGAATTGTATGATTTGGAAGGGGTGGGCTTTTTAATTTAGAAAGTATATGAAGATAATTAGTAATCAGAGCTATAAAATTAAATAGAATTCGGCAATTGAAATAAAAATGAAAATTAGCAACAAAAGAAAACAGAAAAAAATGGAAAAAAGAAAAGTAACAAACGAGTAAGGACTAGAAAAGGTTGAAGCCACAGAAAAACAATGCCATTCCTCAATTGTAATTACATTTTTTATTATATAGAAGTACATAAGAGGAAACTAGGGCTCATAAATAGAAAACTACTAACTAATAATGAATTTTAATACATTCAAAATGGAATAAAAAAGAAAAAAGGACTCCAGAAGTAACTTGAAGACTAGTAATCAACATTATGCAGACCTAACTACTGGTGGAACTGTAGCTCAACTTTCGCTAGAAAATAAATCGAAAATCAACGGTAAATTTTTTTATTTGATAGCATCTAGCTGTAAGTATTTAGAAATTTCTATCTTTGCATTTTCTTTTTTCTTAAATCCCTTGTTCACATCAAAACTTGATCCTCGTTTTAGCAACCATTGCCATACAGTTGTTACTCCCAAAGAATTCAACAATCTATTGAACCATTGGCCCTTAATTTCTCCACAGGTTTGTTTCCATTTTGACGTCTAACTTAGTACAAATACAGAACATTAATATGGCAGTCACAACATGACAATTGACACATATTAAAGTGTTCATTGCAGCGCAAGAGAGAAGAGAAGGAGAATGTCATTTAGATGGACTAGACCTGACTTTTCCCTGGCAAAACAGGACACTGACAACTATACATGATGCTGCCAAAATACCTAGTCTATAACACGAATCGAATAAGAGGAGAGTGAGAGAGAGTGTCCTATAACAGTAAAGTTCCCAGAAACTAAGACCACGAGGATGAGTACAAGGCATCAAAACGTAAGGACTAAACCTGGTACTTGCAAGAACATACTTGATGTGTGTCTTCCCCATGATATTTGTGTGATTCATTAATCAATATGGTGACACTGATGATTAATACATCTCTATTTGTTCATAACATCGTGGTAAAGAAAGAATCATTTTCTTCAAGTCTTTGCATTCTTCTGTGGAAGCTGCATAACGAACAATGACATGACATCAACATACCATTTAATTTTTATACAAGTTGCCCCTTTGCATTTTCATTTCATTTTACAGTCTTGAGTGAGGAGTGTACAACCATAAGATACTTATATGAGTGCAGAAGACAACTACATATTGTTTGATTTCCTTGTAACCAAAAGACATTCGTTTTGCTGGGGAAAAAAAGAGAAACAAACATGTTCCGACAAGCATATTTGCCAGACTTGCAACTCCAGCTAACATCTTCTGTCTACTTAAAGCCACAAAGTTATCAACTCTCATCATCTAACCAGATCCTAACAACTAAATAAAGAACAGCCATGCTTTTCTAGAGAGAACTATCAGAGTCATAAGGACCTTTTCATACCCTCATATTGCAGAGTGTAAGCAGAAAATTCATGGGATCACTATTCATGGCAGAGTGGGATAAGAATAACACAGTTGAAACGAGGTGGACTGAATAACATTCCATAAAAAAATAGATCAAACAATTAGGCCAAATGCTCCCTCCATCCCATAGTACTTGTGATGTCTAACCTTTCTGATTTTTAGGTAGATTTCACCATGCTTCAAATGTCAAACCATTTGTTAACATAATTTCACGTAATGTCCCAGTATACCCAGACAAAGACAATAGCAATTATTACTCAATTACATCATATAATTTCTGAACTCCTACCACAGAGAAATGGATGAAATACAATTACAAGTTTTTACGATACTATCCATCAGATGATTTATATAAACTGAAAATGAGGATACCAAAAGAACAAGTAATAGGAAGATTTGTCAAAGACAACAACCATGTCAATAACCATATCCTGGGATGCATTGACTAGTTTTCTAGATGAACATTTCAACCATGTATCTGAAACCCAGAATATTCCAAACTATAATTTAACTTAAAGTAAAAAGATTAATTTTCTTTATCTGGCTGCAATAATGTAACAAGACTTCAACCGTGCTTGCTGTCATTGAGGGAAGCCATACATTTGGAATTCCAAAAATCATTTCAAACACAAAAGGAATCACTCTCCTAATCTCCTTTTCCCGAGCCCGTTGCAGCATACCACCAAACATAACATAGTAAAACTGTAAGCAATATTTGGAATGATATGGGTTGTTGGGTCGCCCATGAAAGCTGACCCAACCCGGTTTAGTTTTGGAGTAGTAGTAACGTATGTGATTTTTGCATAACTTCTCCTATAAAATATAGATAGGCATCTTATCAGATATCTTAATCCTACAACAAAAACAGAATGTAAGAAATCTACAAAACAGAGAAAAGAGATAATGGCCTCTTGGTCGTAAACACAATCAGAAACGCATTGGGATTGTGGACAATTAAAGCCCTTCCATTGTGATCGGTTTTAATTCCAGGTTTGAGTATCAAAAACGCAAAAACAGGCAAGTTATTCAACCACGAAATGCTGTTTAATTTCATATTTTATTCCATTCATAAACAAATTCCAACTCATGCGAAAAGTAAATAGCACCAGGATATTAGTAACATATAAACAGCAGCATACTATAATTAAAAATAAAATCAAATCAAATAGCATTGCGTGTAAACATTTCATCGAACACATCACGTTCATAGGGCGGACTGCTACATATATGCAAATAATATGCATCATCAATGAGGAATTCAGATCAACATACTTCAATTCCAGTCAAAAAATTAATGTAAAAGAAACGCGTCGATAAATAGTCTAAGAAGAAATAATAAAACCACAAAGCTCATACAGCTCAGTGAAGTAAAGCCAGAAGCGTAAGATCAAAATGGTCGCACCTTGCTCGACGAATATGAAGGAGACTTGTGGTCGCGTTGGATCACTTCGAGAGCATAAATTCATTTGAGTGGACACCAACAAGATTTAAAGTGTAAATAAAGTTTCCAGATGGATATATTACAAATAAGTTATTGTTCAACAGCTAAGATTTCCATCATTGTTAGATTTTTCTCGATAACAGAAAAAAAGAGGAGAAAACGACAATTACAAATAAGTTATTGTTCAGCTCTGTTTTTGACATGTTTCCAATTTTTTTTAATTTCTATTTTTGAAAAAAAAAATTACATCCATATATCTACGTATCAAAATCACAAGATATTTGGTTGATATCCAATTGAGTAGTATCTCATTACCCGTCCAGATAGAGGTATGAAAATTTAAGTAGATGTTTAATTTTGAAATTGATTATTCAATTACCCATAATTATTACTTTTGGGTCAAACTGTTGTCAATTGATCAATGAAACCCAAATCATTACTCAAAATCATAAGACATACAGTCTCTGTTATAAATAGACTATATATATTCTCATTTATAGCTAATCTGAATCTAATTACACTTTTACTGCTTAAGTTATTTTACTAGATTATTCCCATATCCTAAATTGACTTGAGCCTCAAATAGGTCTCCTTTGAACAACTTCACGGTCTTCCTAACATTATTTGTTCGGTTGCAGGCTACTTTCTTCCATAAGACTACTTGAATTATTGGAGTTACCTTAACTCTATCATCTAGACTATTGGACAACTGTACTAATTACCGATATTGGAGTGATCTACATAATTGAGTAACATCATTTTGGCACAGCCTATGTGAACTTGGCCAAGACATTGAAGATACAAACAACATCACAAGCTAGAAGAGCTACCTATCAAGCTGCTGGCACAAGAGTTATCAATGCTAGACGGGAGAATAGACCTTCCATAAGACCCGAATAAGACCCTCTTCAACAGTAAAACTACCAAAAGCGGAGGAAGTACATATGACTTGATGGGATCTTCAAGTCTTATTGGAAGAAAGTTTGAAATGAATGCTCAGACAAGAGACAACATGCATTGCCACAACTACGGGAATAACCCCGAAGCTCCACCAATCGCATGTGACCTTAAATTAGCTGTCACGCCCCAAACGCGACGCGACGGCGATCAATCACTTAAACAGAAATAAACCCAACATTCTAGAAAACGATGCAACAATCCAAAGTGAATCAAGGTCTAAAGCAGCGGAAAAACTACAAGTACAACAAGATTACAATTACATCCCAACAACTTAATAGCTTACAGGTCGAACTAGGAATAAAGTACACATCATATCACACAAGTGTCAAATGGGTCCTACGCCCTTCAATTACGATCCGAATTTCAAGGAAATAAAAGAGTCCAACATCGAGAAAAATAAAAGACAATAGTCCAAAGACAACATAGATAACGATAGGAAATGAGTCAGCGGGCGGAGCTCGAGAGTTCAATCAAGTCAGGTTCGAACTTCTTCGATAAAGTCATCTTCTAAGGTTAGAAAACGGGGAGGGGGAGACAGAAATCTCGGTGGATGGGGTGATCGTGTGCAAGTGTGGCGATATATATAGTTGATGCGAGAAATTTAGTTGTATGAAAACGCGTGAGAGATGATGCATGATTTCACACACAGTCCACAAGCGTAGCGATAAATATATTTAAGTAATATACTTATACAGTTTAAGAAAACAATTCGTGGTCACGCAGACATTATGGTTCAAGCAGACAAGAGGATTGCGTGCGGATTTGTAACGCCAATCCTATGCAAGACAAGTAAGCGGTTATGTACGGATTTGTAGCGCAACCTATGCAATACAAGTAGCGGTTGCGTGCACGGTTTTGTAAGCGCCAACCAAAGCGGGTCCGATTAACTCGAATCGTGTGGATTAGCAACCAATTCCTTCGTTCTTCCTTGTAACTCCCGAGTAAGATGGTCAAGACACGTCACCTTATCGCTCCGTGAAAGCAAAGACAAAATCACGTGGAGCTAGCAAGGCTCGGATCCGTCATAATCATGATTATACCTCAAGATCTATGACCCGCTTCCTCGGGACAAACTCCGTCCCTCGATTGCGGGATTAGGGCGATGGGGCGAAGAGTGGAATAGCGATGAGTGCCGGTTCCATCCCGACGTATCCATTCGATTGTGAGCTCGACACACCAAGTTGACTCAGCAGAAATTAAATACACGCGTTGGGTAGTCAACCAGACGATCAGTATATTGATTCGGAAGCGAGTTCATGAAAAGTTTCGAACATTTGCGTAAGGTAATTATGGCGTTGGTGGAGTTATTTGGATGAAGATGATTATCGGGAGGATAAGCAATCTTTGATATCTTGAAAGATTAGGTGGAACATAAGTCCGTTAAAGATTCAAATCGCAAGACGCGGGAAGTCGCCGCGATCGGGTATTCGGTCAAGGCGGTCCGATAAGTCAAGGGTTTTTGAGAAAATAAAATATTTTAATTAAGAATTGAAGTCAGAGGGTCCAAGGCTGTTTTAGTAAAAGAAAAATAATTTCAGTTAGGTCCTTGATAAATACTTTTGGGGTTAAAAATTTGAATAAATAAATATCCCGACCTTGAAAAATTATGAGGTCAGTTCCTAAACTCTCCAAATTGTTCAGAGATTCAGGTTTTTGAAGTTTTGAGGTCGAGTTTTTATAAGATTCTCATATTGGCCCCAAATTTATTAAAATTGTCATTTCGGGCTCTAAGTTTAAAATAATTGGAACTCACAAACCGGAAGGGCTTTTAATGTGATTCCAGTTGTAAAATGTCACTAAGGTCAGTGGGATATTGGGACAAAAGCAGTTTTTAAAAGAAGCAAGTATAGGTCCCTTAACTTTTGAAAATCTCATTTTTGTCCCATTTTGAAATAATTGTTTTTAAGGCTTTTAGGGGTCCAATTGTTATGAAATTTGAACCTTGGGTCCAAGATATAATTATGTTATAGTTAAATTAGTATTTCCAGGTGCATGGACTGCATAAGTCCTGGAAATTGTATTTTGGTCCTCAAGTTTAATATTTTACAATTTGGTCCCTCAATTTTTATAAAATTACTTTCCAAGCTCTAAACACTTGGATTTTTGGAATACACTTAAAATATGTTATTTCCAGTCCCTTAAGAGTTAAAATTTCAAATTTTAAAATTAGGGTCTGGTACAGTTTCAAAATTTGTAAAATAGCCCTTAAACTTCTCAAATTTTACAATCTAGTCCTTGGGCTTTTAAGGGTTGATTTTATTTATCTAAAAACTCTTAAAACTTTAATAAAATGTCAAAACATAATTTTTTAACCTGAGTTCAGTCCTAAAAATCAAAAATTACAGAGGGGTCCCTTAAGTTTTATTTTCTTGCAATTAAGTCCACCAACTTTCTATTTTTTGCATTTTAAGTCCAAAAAATGAAATTTAATCAATTATGTTCGACTTGTCCAGGTTATAAATCATTCAAAACATAGATTTAAAGAGTCATACACATACATATCCTTCTCATACAAAATTTCATCAAGTATAACAATAAAATGTGCATGTATGCCCTATTCTTCGATAAATCACATTTTTGAGCAACACTTGAGAATTTTTCCAACTTGATACAAGAAAATAGCATGCAATACATAATATATATCTCAAGTGCTCAATAACAAAATACTACATGCATATTTTCAATTTAAAATACCTAGAAGTTGAAAGGATTTTTCCACCCACCTTAAAGATCGGTTTGTTGGTGAAAATGGGATAAATCTCTCTCGATGAAGGAGTGACTTAGGTCAGCCCCTAAGTCAAGGAATATCAAAAAAATATAGGAGTTATAAGAATGTGGTTAAAAATTTAGGGAAAAGAAGAAGATGGTGAGAAAATTGGAAATACTATACTTACCTTGTGTAGTGAGTAAAATGTGATTTAGTAATGGCTTCCAAGTATAAGGTTTTGGTCACCCTTAATGTCAACCACCAAGGTCAGCCCCTAAAACTCCAAAAATGAAAATGGAGTATCAAAATCTTGGAAAATAGAAGAGAAGAAGAAAGTGTACTAAAAATTCCATTTCTTACCTTATAGTCCAACTTCTTCACAATTTTTCTTCAAGATGACTAGTTTCTTAACTTCTTCAAAGGTCTTCTAGGTATACCTCAAAATCAAAAATCAAACTTAAATTAGAAGGTGAAAGAGATGAGTTAGGTGATATCAAAAATGAATTGAACAAGAAATATTTCTTACCTTTGGAGTGTAGTTTGAAATTTTTTGAAGAGTAGGGAGATGAATTCTTGAAGTTTTTGGTTAAGTGTTAGTGAAGAAGATGAAGAATGTGTAGAGAGAGAGGTAGGAGGATTTTTTTGAGAGGTAAGAAGATTCAAGGCTTGAAGTGATTTTTGTGAAGATGAATGAAATGAAATTTTGATTAAATGATTTGTGAGGTGAATAATTGGGGAATTAAGGCATAAATTAGTAATAGGCAACTTTACTAGGGACAATTAGCCAAAATGCTAAGCTTAGGGGGGAATTTTTAAATTGGTCTTGTTTGACCAATTGGATGATTAAAATGGTGGGATTAATTTAAGATGTAGGTTTGAATTAATGGTGTAAAAATACACAAGAGGAATACACAAGGTGTACATGTACAAGAGTTGGGAGATATTTCTACACCAAAAAAATACACCAATGTCGTCCCCCTAAGGGTAATTTGGTAATTCCATATATTTGTTTTTGTCCCAAAATTGATGATAATAGATGAATAAATATCAATCTCCAAAATAATTAGTGATTTCCTTTATCACTTATAAGTCTCATGATCCCTTAATCTAAATCGAATTCTTAATTCTATAAATTATAAATTCCTAAAATAAATAGTCTCTTAAAATTCTAAGGTGACTAATAAATACACCAATAATAATAATGATGATCATCCAAGTGATCATAAATGCGAATTAAAATTAATAAATGATTATGATCACAAATAGAATTTAAAAGAATTAAATGCAAAATATATTTATCATTAATATCTACCAGTCAAAGTGACGCGGTAAATATCTACCAGTCAAAATATGCAAAATATATTTATCATTAATATCTATCATTAATAGAATTTAAAATTAATAAATTATTATGATCACAAGTACATGATCGAATAAAAATCGGGGCTTCACATTCGATGGAGTTGAAGATAGAACTAAAACTCAAGAATAAGGAGGTAATAAAAAAGACTAAAGGCCGCTAGAGGAGGACGGCGCAAGAATTTGAACAGGGGCAATTCCAAGCACACATATACACCCCAGGTTGAGGAGTAGATTTGTTCAAACTATCTAAGCAAACTCTAGAGTTGTCGTGTTGGTGAGAAGGAGTTCATTTAGTCTTGCCATACTAGTTGAACCACTCTTTGCGGGAGTGGTAACTTCCAAGCTCCCAATATATGAGTAACCAGAGACCTCAAGAGCACCTAGACAAATGTTATGTCAAAGCAAATTTGTATGATATGGTGATGTTTCATATTGTAAGGTATTCAGAACTACCTTCTTTGGCGATATTACTTCTTCAGTGGGACTTGGAATGAGGATTTTTACTTTGTGAAGTGTAATGATGGGACATTCCATGAGTGGAATACTACTACTAGGATTTCTTTCACACTCTTTTAAGTCTCTTAAGAAGTTTTAAGATACTTGTCGAAATGCGAAGTTGTTTTCGAAACTGATTAGTATATGGTCTATTATTTGTAAGTCCAAGCGGCTACGATAATCTAGAGGGGGGGTGAATAGATTATCTCCATTTTTTCGATTTTGCCCTCTTTTTCGATACAAATGCGCCAAGATAATAACAAAGGTGCGGAATGTAAATAGCACACGTCGATTTATAGAGCTTCACCCCACCTAGGGACTACGTGCTCTACCACCCCAAAGTATATCAGGGATGGGTTTGAAAAAGAGAAAAAGATTTTATTAATAATTACCAAAATTATTACAACAAAATCTTACACCAACACCTTGAAGAGCACCACACTCTTCTTCAACACCACCTTTGAGATTACCACAATCTCTTCTTGAAGATCACCACAATCTTCAAACGGCACCTTGTGAAGATTACCACAATCTTTCACCTTGAAAAGCACCACACTCTTCAACACCTCAACAAGAAGATTACCACAATCTTTCTTACACCTAACACCTAGTTCACCCAGTGTGTTCTTTGCAAAGAACACTCACAAGGATATCTTGTGTTTGAATTACGACCACAAATTCAAGATTACAACTCGATAATTGATAATACAATAGAGTGCAAGTGTAATCAAGAATAGCCTAGACCTCAAGAATGTGAAAGTGAATAGCTAGGCAAATTACAACAAGAAATAAGAATGATGTAAGAACAAGTGTATTCTTGAGTGTATCTTGTTGTGTTGTAGTTTTCTCTCTTGTTGTGTTGCTTCAATTTTTCCTCTTATTTATAGAAGATGTCTTGTACATGATAGGCTCCTCTTGGGGACATGAATCTACGTAAAACATTGCAAGACAATTGAAGAAAAGAGCTGTTAGAAATCAATCCCACAAATTAAGGAAAAGATGTCAAATTTGCACAAGCGGTTACACATTTTTTTGTCAAACTTAAAAGCGGAGCGATTACCATCGCACACAAATAGGCGTTTGAAAAAGAGAATACACATTTACAGGCGACCGTCGCGTCTACCTCGACCGGTCGACCTATGCCTCAAAGGTCCCCTCGTGGGTTTGGAAGAAAGAAAACGTTGTTTCAATTTTTGCTCCAGTGCACCGGTCTCCTATGAGGCGGCCGGTCGGCGGCTGCCGGTTGCCCTATAAAGCGACAGTTGCCACGACTATTTTCGCAAACATGAAGTTTCTGTTTTCCTCAATTTTCAGTCACGGGTTGCCCTATACGGCGAAGGTTGACCTCAAAACAAAAGTGTTGTCCAATTTTATGTCGAAAATAAACTTCAAGAAATACTCGAAAAATAGTGAAAACATTTTAGACCGATCGGGAGTATTAGGACAACATTTAGAAACATTGTTTTGGTGTAAAAAACATTAACAAAAAATCATTAAAAGTGTTGTCCAATTTTGTCGAAAATAACACTTGAAGAAATACTCAGGAAAATATTAAAACCATTTTAAATCATTTAGGAGTATTTGGACAACCTTTAAAAACATTGTTTTGGTGTAAAAACAAAATCATCAAAATCATGATAAAACCATTTATCAAACAATCTCCCCCCTTTTTGATGATTACAAACCAAAACAATTTTAACGAGGTCGATTTTGAAAACAAAACAATTTTTTAGGTTAAAGAGAACTATCCGTTGAGCGACAACATTCCATGCAATAAAAACACAAGGATGGGAGTAGAGATATTCAAACACATATAGCAAATGCTCCCCTATCAACATGCACAACAAGAGTTATATAGAAACAACTTAATCATAAGCTAAAATATTAGCTTTTCGATATTGAGCTTAAGTATCAATAACTTAAAAGCTCCCCTGTCAAAGAGACATCATTAGAAACATATATAAGTCCATACTACAACCAATGGACCAAGAGTCATACACAACTTATGGCTTTAGGAAGCCATAGCTTATACTAACTTTTTCGTTTGAGCTTATCTTAGCTTCTTTGAGCTAAAGAGCTCATAACCTATTTCTCCCCTTTGGAATCATCAAAAAGAATGTTAGCACGATAAATACATCATATATTCATATCAAAGTGCGCAACTAAACCGATGTACCGAGCTATTTGAACATTGAAGCTTATAAACCAAACGGGGAGGGAAAAGTCGAATCATACGACTTGAAGAAGCTTATGAAAACCCATTTGATAAGCAAAAACATGATCTCCATAAATATATAAGACTTTTGAAAAGCTTGAGAGAGAATCATGTAGGTGATGAATTTTTCATTGAAACATTTTATCGAACACTTGGCGGGCGTCAAAAATTGAAAAAGACATATATAGCCCTTGTAAAAGAAAACAAGCCAAGTTTTTCATCATCAAATGCAATTTAATAAATTTCATTCATCAACAATCAATAAGCTCATCTCAAACATATACAATTAGCATCAAGAATTTGACATTTAAACCAAGTTCTCAAGGGTTCAACTTGATTGAGCTAAAAAGTAGAATTCTTACCATTCGATCGGTAAAGACGAGCAATGATGATGATAATCGAGCTAGATAATCCCAAAATATGAAATTTATGCAACAAAACTCATTTGGAGTGAAATGTGTGTGCAAATGTCAAAGGGGTCGAAATAGAGAAGAAAAGGGCCAAAATGCCAAAGTCCGGAAACATAACTCATTTTAACTGAAATATCACCAAAGGCGGCCGGTCCGAGGGCGGGCGGCCAGGTCAGCCCAGTGGGCGGCCGTTATTTTGCCTGGCGTATTGTTTCATTTCGTAATCCAAAAATCAATTTTGATCCAAAAATCCAATTTTTCGCCCCTAAGTTAAAAAAACGTGTAAAATACAATCATAGACCTCATTCAATATACATTATGTCATAGTCAAGCTCGAAATGAGGTATAAAAGGACTCAGCGGTAAATGAACAAATGTCCGCGAGTTAACTTTGAGACGGAATTAAACACATCTCAAGTTTTTGTTAAAAACGCAATCCCTTAGAAATAATTTCGAATCTCAATATGTTTAGTTCGATTACGACGATCCATATTATGAATAATATTCACCGGACTTGTTATCCCAAAAAATAAGGACGTTTTAAAGCTTTGGATACAACAAGTCATTAGAAAAAGTGCCTTGCAAATTTTTGAAAATTTCTTTTAGCGGCACTTTAATGAGATTCGTTGGGATAGTTTTCGAAGTCGAGCATATAGACATACGGCATATGGAATGTCAAGTCTATAGGAATAATACAAGAAAATATACCTCGAATTTGTTTGTTGGCCGATATGCCTTTCTCAACCTTTGTCAATCTTTAGCCCACTGTTTCAACTCGAATTTGTTTGTTGGTCGATATGCCTTTCTCAACCTTTGTCAATCTTTAGCCATAGAGGTTGAGATAGTTCTTTTTTCTTCAATGCTTAACTCCTTCAAGAGTTCTTTTGAAATATAACAATCTTCTTGGCATTGAGTAATTTGAATTCCAATGAACAAATTTGAGCTTCCATCATCATGATCATCTTAGGTTCACCTTGCATTGACTAGGGAAAAATATCTTGCACAAATACTTATTAGTAGCACCATAAATATTATCAACAAAAATTTGCACAAGTAAACAACCTTGGCCTTTTTCAAAACAAGAAATGTAGTATCAACTTTACCGTACAAGGCCTTTAAAAAAAACATTTGGCCTAAAATTTTAAACTCCGATAGACTTATATTTGAATAAAACCATTTAAAAAGTTGGATTTAACATCCATTTGGTAAAGCTTGAAGTTTTCTTAAAACAAGAATGGGCAAGTAAAGTGCAAATAGCTACTAAATGTGCTATGAGTGCAAATGTTACCTCAAAATTAATTACCTTCTTCTTGAAAATACCTTCAAGCTACTAACCTTGCCTTAGTTCCACCAATGTTGTTTTGGTCATCGAGTTTGTTCCGGAATACCCTTTTTGTCTTCTTCATCACTATCATCATAGGGCATCCAATTGATCTAAGGTGTTCACAATAGAACATTTACATCCAAATATTTTGAGGTAACTAATATTTGGAGTACTTCATTTATCATCTACACAACTTAACAAACTCATTAACGGCATCACTTATATAAGCAAGAGAAAAATAGCCCAAGTGTAAAAACATGCCTCAATCATCAATCACAAAATATCTTGCATAAGAGCATAGTAGAAATAGACACTATATATATAGACCATGAAGCAAGAAACACATACTATGCATTTAGAATATCATCAAGAGTCTAATAAATCATGCAAGTTAAAAAAAAGCTTAAGAAAGCTACAAAAGGTCTCTTTTGAAATTTGAAAATCCGATAGCATATAGTTGAGACCTCATTTAAAAGAAGTATTTGAACAAGAGTTGACAAAGTAAATATGTGCAATCAAATATCGAATAGTGCCTTTCAAAAAATCTAAAAATCCTCTTAATGGCACTTGTATGAAATACTATGAAAAACAAGCACATAGGCATATGACAACACATATATCGAGTCTATAAGAGTAAGAATAACACAAGTAAACGTACCTCGATAATTTATGCCTTTCTTGACAAATAGTGACGTAAATGGCCATTTGTGAAAATATGTAAATCCTACACAATTCTTAAAACAAATCTAGCACAAATCATAATGATAAAAGTGTAGGCTAAGAGATATCACAAGTAAGCTCATGCCATAAAAATCCATAAGAGATGATAACACACTTTAGTCTACAAAAATGCACAAGAGTTTTAAAAACATCATATAAGGTCTTCTTTTTCAAAAATATTTTAAAAGCACAAATATATATTGAAGACCTTAATTAAAAAAAATAAATACTTGAAAACTCATTTTGCAATTAAGACACAAATAAAAGTATGCATAATAACAAAATAAAATGCATATTTAACTAGGGAGATACGAGGGTTACCAATTACGCCATTTCAATGGGTTGTGCCATTCCCATTGTTGATGATATCTTCCTTGACAAGTCACTTTGTTGATGGTGACTTCTTTGATTACTCCATTTCAAGGTTTGTTGCCTTCCCATTGTTGAAAGTCTCTTCTTCTTTGAAAATCATCTTGTTGATGATGTCTTTGCCATTTCAAGATTGTGTTCTTCCCATTTTTGATTATATTCTCTTCTTGAAATTGGCTTTGTCGAAAATAGTTTCTCCTTCTTTGATCAAATGAAACGGTCATTTGATGTCTTCTTGGCGGTATAAATTTTCTTCGACCATTATTTCGTCGGGTACCTAATATGACATTGTTTTGTGGTACCCTCATGTGTTTGGGTCCTTTGGGATTAGTCTTGAGACTTTTAGGTCTCCAACAATAATTAGAACTATTTCTAGCCCGCAAGTATTTACCGTATGACCCTTTTTACCGCAATAAAAGCATGTAATAATTCTAGGAGCATAATGACCAACGTCTTAGAGACTTGATTCTTTTTCATGTGATTGACACCTTTAGGCTTATGATCAAGTTCTAGTTTGAATTATCACAACAATCAACAATATTGGTCATTCTATCGGACTCAAGTTGGATTTAGATAAATCATTTTTCAAGCAGTTTATATCCTCAACAAGAGTACTATTTTCTTTCTCAAGGTTTCTAACCTTGTCAAGAGTGGTGGTGTGAGCACATGATAGTGATTCATAGGAAGTAAATAAACTATCCTTATCATTCTTTAAAACAATGAATTCCTTTTTCAAATATTTGTATTTAACAAGTAAGTTTTGGGATTCATCTTGTAGTTCATCAAAATCATTTTGCAAATCACTATAATCATTATCATAGGAAGTAGATGGTTTAGAACTTACCTCGTTTTCTTCTTCGATGCCTGTGAGGCATTGTTCAACTTCTTCATCATGGGAGGTTGTAGAAGGCTCATCCCATGTTGTTGGATTTGATGTTATATCCATTTGTGAAGTAGATGCTTTTGAGTTGCTCCTTTCATTTGCATACACTTCATAGATGGCTTCTAATTTTTGCCATACTTCATGTGCCGATCGAATACCTACAACACGATCAAATTCAAAGTGGTGAGTGAACAATGTAAAATATTAAGAGCTCTACCATTTAAGGAGATGATTATCTCTTCATCATTGAGCTCTTTGAAGCCTTTAGAGGTGTGTGGTGTGTTCTTCGTCGGAATGGATTCTCCATTGATGACGGTGTTCCAAATATCGAACCTGCAACTTTGTAAATAGCATTCCATTCTTTCTTTCCAAAATGTAAAATTTTGGAATCAAATAGTGGTGGCAGTGGTGGTGGAGCGCCCGGTAAGATGAGCTTCGTTAAGTAGCCGACGATCGCTCCCTTCACTCGCGATGTGAAACGAGCTTGCCAAAAAGTTTGGCTCGATACCACTTGTAAGTCAAGCGGCTCACGATAATCTAGAGGGGGTGAATAGATTATCTCCATCTTTTCGATTTTGCCCTCTTTTTCGATCAAATGCGCCAAGATAATAACAAAGGTGCGGAATGTAAATAGCACACGTCGATTTATAGAGCTTCACCACACCTAGGGACTACGTGCTCTACCACCCCAGTATATCCGGGATGGTTTTGAAAAGAGAAAAAGATTTTATTAATAATTACCAAAATTATTACAACAAAATCTTACACCAACACCTTGAAGAGCACCACACTCTTCTTCAACACCACTTTTGAGATTACCACAATCTCTTCTTGAAGATTACCACAATCTTCAAGCGGCACCTTGTGAAGATTACCACAATCTTCACCCTTGAAGAAACACCACACTCTTCAACACCTCAACAAGAAGATTACCACAATCTTCTTACACCTAACACCTAGTTCACCCCAGTGTGTTCTTACCACGAGAACACTCACAAGGATATCTTGTGTTTGAATGGCGACCACAAATTCAAGATTACAACTCGATAATTGATAATACAATAGAGTGCAAGTGTAATCAAGAATAGCCTAGACCTCAAGAATGTGAAAGTGAATAGCTAGACAAATTACAACAAGAAATAAGACGATGTAAGAACAAGTGTATTCTGAGTGTATCTTGTTGTGTTGTAGTTTTTCTCTCTTCTTTGTGTTGCTTCAATTTTCCTCTTATTTATAGAAGATGTCTTGTACATGATAGGCTCCTCTTGGGGACATGAATTCTTTAAAAAATTGCAAGACAATTGAAGAAAAGAGAATTAGAAATCAATCCTACAAATTAAGGAAAAGATGTCTGTTTGCACAGCGGTTACATTTTTGATGTCAAACTTAAAGGCGACCGTGGTCGCACACAAATAGGCGTTTGAAAAAGAGAATACACATTTACAGGGCGACCGATCGGCGTCTACCTCGATCGGTCGACCTATGCCTCAACAGGTCCCCTCATGGGTTTGGAAGAAAAAAACGTTCTGTTTCAATTTTCGCTCCCAGTCACCGGTCTCCTATAGGCGGCCGTCGGCACACGCCGGTTGCCCTATAGTGACCGAGGTGCCACGACCATTTTTACGCCAACATGAAGTTTTTGTTTTCCTCAACTTTCAGTGCGGGTTGCCTATACGGCGACCCGGTTGACCTCAAAACAAAAGTGTTGTCAATTTTATGTCGAAAATAAACTTCAAGAAATACTCCGAAAAATAGTGAAAACATTTTAGACCGATCGGGAGTATTAGGACAACATTTAGAAACATTGTTTTGGTGTAAAAAAACATTAACAAAAAATCATTAAAAGTGTTGTCCAATTTTGTCGAAAATAAAACTTGAAGAAATACTCCGGAAAATATTAAAACTATTTTAAATTATTTAGGAGTATTTGGACAATCTTTAAAAATATTGTTTTGGTGTAAAAACAAAATCATCAAAATCATGATAAAACCATTTATCAAACATTATTGATATCTTTTTTCCTTGATGTTTTACTTATTGTTTTTCTATTGCCCCAATTGTTGTATGTTGATGCTTTGTTTTCATTTTTTCAGTAAATTGGAGTTTTAGCGTTGCTGACTTGTTGGCCTACAAGAAAAGGAAGGGCAAAGATTCTGGAGATAAGGGTAGGCAGTGGCAGATCTATGTGCAACTGTACCCCCAAATTAAAAAAATCCAACAATATATTGTAGTTAAAAAAATAATATTAATAAATGCGTACTCCTATTTTTACAAAAAGGATTACAAAATCCAAATAAAGAATAAAAATCTCCACAATAAAATTTCAACCATTAAAAGATTGACTAAACAACATGAATAAATAAATTATGGCAAAAGTCAAAACCTACAAGGTAAAAAAAATTAAAAAAAATCTAGTAATATCAATAATGTTACCAAAACTATGTTTTGTTGTCTCTTATTTTCTTAATTACTCAAATGATTTCTTTCATATATATGTATAAGTTTTTTTATGTACAGTTACATGATCAACTTTTACAAAATATAAAACAGTGTTTTGTTGTCGTACTTTAAATATTAAACAATATTTATATGCACAATTTTTAAACATCTATCATACTCCTATTTTCAAAATCCTGGATCCTTGCATCGAGGGTAGGAGCTCTATTAAGGCTCTATTAGAAGAGATGAAGAGAATAGATCTCCTCATCCCTATCGGGAGGCGAGTGCATGTTTGCACCCGTCGGTGAGGGTAGTCATGTTTAGGCCTCTTTTTGTTTCTTGGGGAAGAAGTATCGCTACGAAGCATCGTCGCTTATTTCATGACTATTACTCCACAGATTCTTTATTCCGGCAATGTGAATCACCGTCATCAGTGGACCTGGGAGGGCAAGGGGGGTTGTGGCCCCCCAGTTTTATTATGAGTTTGTATGTCTTATATATTGACATTCTTTTGAATAAACATGGATATGGTTATTTTTTGGAAGCATATACTTATTGGTATTTGAAATTAAAGAATAAAGATAGAATACATTATATTTGTATATCAACGGATATAAGATATGTGTTTATTGAATTAAATGATAATTAGGAATTCAAATAATCATTGATCAATATATATACACACATGTATTTATTTACATAAAAAGCAATATCGGTGTTTTTGTTCCTAAAAGTTTAAGGTTTATTGTGTTTTACCAAGCCTCTAAACTTTCAAAGTTTGTTTTACTACGATCTAAATGTCTAAATAAAATAAAATTAATGTATGTATAAAGGTTTTGGTAAAACAAAATTTGAATGTTTGAGGACTAATAAAACATAATAAATTATAAGGGCTTGGTGAAATAAACTGAGTGTCTCTTTGGAAAAAAAAAAAAAAAAACTACTATGTATAGTGGTAAAAGAATTTGTTGAATTGGTTTAACCTAAAAATATAGGTAGAATATAGAACATTTAAATGTATAATCAATGTCCTCAGTATTTGTACGTGTAAGCTTAATCTTACTAGTTTTTACCTGAGGAGCCTCAAATCTTGCATCCGCCACTCGACCACCGTGATGGTATCAATCTTTTCGTGATCCCCGGGCATACATGGGTTTGTGCAAGTCTAGGAGTTTGCTTTCTGCTGATGATCAGACTCGTTTGGAGTCTTTGCCTTTTGAGGACTTGGAGGCTCATCTTTGCGGCGATGTAGACAAGGTAAGTTTTTTTCTATTCTATCCTACCTAGTTGTTCTTCACCTTAGATACCTATTAATACTTATGCAAATTTCTTGCAGATTGTGAACGATGTTGTTGTGCATCATAAGGGTGGGATGTTGGAGAGAGAGGTCTGATAATGTAGGGCAGAACTTAGAGAGATGTGGGACTCAGTTAACAAGCATGAGAGAAAGACGGAAGAGATGGCCAAGAAGAATGAGTAGCTGAATGTTCAGTATGACCACGAGGTGAAGACTGGTGAGAAGTTCCTTAAGTCCTCGCATGGGGTTCAGTTGATAGTTGGGGAGAGGTATGCTATTGTATAGGTTTACAATGCTTCTGTTGAGTATAGATCAAGTTTGATGGATGCTTCAACTTTCTTCGATGAGTTGTCCGTCATTGTCACGACGAGTCTTAAGGAAACCGAAGGTCCTACATATATAGTTCATCTACTGGACTGATAAGTCTGTGATGATGAATGGCTAGATAGACGTCTTGCTGGACCTCCCGAATGACATTACCGCCATAGATGGCAAGCTAGAGGATGGTGGAGCCCCTCATGCTTGAGTTGGCTATTACTTTAGATAAGAATTCATCATGTTCTTCTTCTACCCACATGTTAGGTTTTGCTTCTGAACACTTGTTATGTTTTCTTGTTTGTTTGAGATGTTTATTGCCTCTATGAGGCTGGTATGTTGTTCTTGTTTGTCTATGATGTTGAGTGGTACGTTATTCTCTATATGTGCTAGCATTTTTCATGCTTTCATGTTCTTTTGTTGTTGGTAATACCTCCATGAGGATCTTTATATTTTCTTTGAAGTTTTTTGGAGTTAGGTTTTAGTAATTCAACTCATTGGACTAACATTTGGTCGGAATAACCTTTGTCTTTTCTTTGGAACTTCTTCGTTGATATCTTGGATAGTGTGGAGCTAGTGTTACCTCTTTACAGAGAGTCTGCAAGTGCATATCCTGGATAGCGCGGGGCTACCTCTTACGGAGAGTCTGCATAGTGCATGCACTAGATATAGCTATCTTTTATACGGCTTTTGTTAGTCCATATCCTGGATAACACGTAACTACTTCTTACGTAGCATTTGCCTAGTGAATGTCATGAATAGTATGAAACCAACTCTTATGGCGCTTTTGCTAGTGAATATTCTGGATAGCATGGGGCTATCTCTTACAAAGAGCATGCATAGTGAATATCTTGGATAATGTGGATCTACCTCTTATGGATCTTCTGCTAGTGCATATTTTGGATAACATATAACTACTTCTTATGGAGAGTCTACTTAGTGGATGTCACTTAGTGGATGTCACTTAGTGGATGTCTTGGATAACAGACTCTTACTACACGGGAGTATGTCTAATGAATATCTGGGAAACAAAAAACTACCTCTTTTCGACCTTCTTAGTTTTAATGGACAAGTACTTGCCTCTCTTAATAAAGATGTTAACTTGCAAAAGTTACTTATGCGGGTATTACAAGCAATAACTTCAAAAGCCATACAACTTAAGTGATGATTGGCAAATATCCATAATGGTTAAGTAAGGAGTAACATAAGCATCCTTATAAACTAAAGCAAAGTACTTAGAAATGAAATAACACTAAACTACTCGACTCGCAGACTGAAAAAACCAAAGTAATATATTTCTTTGTCTCTAAGGCAATGCAAAAAGAAAGTGAATTAACTAAATAGTAGGGAAAATCGGACTTTGACGATGCACTCATTGAAGAAGAGGAGTGAAGAGTATCCGAGACCAAGAGCTCCTTACTAGTGAGTGTGAGCCTAGGACCTGACTTTTTTCATGGTTGTCACATAATATTCTCTTCTTACATTGATATTGCCAGTAACCTCTCCCACTTTGATTTCTATTGGAAATTCCAACTTAAGGTAGATAATTGAGGCAATGGCTCTGAAATAGTTGGGGTTCAGTCTTCCCAAGATCACATTGTATGCCGAGGGAACGTCCACTATCAACAATCGAACCAGTTTGGAGGCTTTGTCTTTGCGATCATGCCAATGTGAAAGGCAAGCTTATTTCTTCGGCGTTGATCACTTGAATCGAAGCACACTAGAGGAGCGACCATTGAGACTACTTGGAAAGAGTCTATCCGCACCTTTTGAATGCTTCCATGAAGATGTTATGATGTCTATTGCACTTCCGTTGTCAACCAGGATCTTATTCTTATTACAAAGTTCACCAACATGATGGAGATCACTTGTGTGAATGGTATAATTGCCAAAAAAAAAAAAAAAAATTCATAGGCAAGTTAAATATAGTTGATTATCGATTTATCGTTGAAACGAGGTCGATCGATTTTTATTTTTTTTTCGATTCAAGTTTTAAACTAATTCTCTCCACCTCCACTATAGTACTGTATGGGCATGGTTGATTCACATGTTATTAAGACAAAACAATGAATAATATTTTGTAACATTGACAATAAATTTTGAAGTGTTAATTTCAAATTCATTAAATCAAATTATATATTGGAAAATGTGCTCTAAGGGTGGGGCGGTAAATGGCAGGTACCAGATATTGGTTAGATGAAATATAATGTGGATGCGACCGTCTTTTTTCAATTTCAAACGCTTGGATTTGGTTGTATGTTGAGAATTGAGATATTAAACTTGGAGTTTTATTGCAACACTTCAGGGTGTAAAGAATGGTCTGGTAGATCCCGCCATCGCAGAACATTTGAGTATGAAGGAAACTCTTAGCTGGATTAAGAAGAGTTTTGCTTCAACACCACTGTTCTGGTCGGTTTTGTGGGTAGTCATTAAAGCCATTCGAGGAGGATTTGGAAGAGAATTTGCGAGGTCTTTATTAGTTGATTTACCCAATATTTCGTATTTGTTTGTTAAGAGATCAACGAATTATGTTGCTCATGTTTTAGCTAGAGCAACTAATTATATGTCTAGTTTCTACGAATGGAAATTTGTTTCTCCGACCTCTATTTATAGTGCATTGCAAAATGATTTGATTGTTTAATGGAAGTTTTCTTTTATTAAACTAAAAAATCAAATTATACATGGATGAGAAGTTATTATTAACAAGTGTGAGGTTTATTGAAAGGGTAACACTATTTACACCCCCAAAATTCCTAAATACACTCATTTTCTTAATACACCCCCACTCTCTTTATAAAAGCAACCAATTTAATTAATACACCCCCAATGTTCTCAAATTTACCCTCCCCCAATTAGACTCCAATTCTTCGGTTCTTCCCAAAACATAAACTATCCAACACATTAACCCAATACACACAACATTACCGCTCCAAAGGGAAAGAAAAAGGAAAAAAAAATCGAAAGACACCTTATGTTATTTCAGTTTTCAAAACATCACAACAGTAATATGTTTTAAATGTGTTGAAAAAGAAGGGTAAAATTTAATAATTAAATTTGTTGAAAGGGAAAAAAGGGTGTGAACTCTATTTCACTGGTATGAATTGTAAATAATTTATGCAGTTTAACAATGAAGTTTTTCCATCTCAGTCAAATGATAAACTAAAGCATATTCATTCTTAAGAAGCACTCCTCTTCCGTGAGCATTTTCATGGGATTTTTCGTTTTCTATCTTATTATTGTATTGTTTTGACTGAATCTTTCTGATAGTTGGGGCTGCGATTTTGAACTGTTCTTGATGGCTCGATACAATAACGATTAGGAAAATTTAGGTTTGTGAGAAAAAAAATGTAGTTTTTTGTGGAAATAGATTATAAGTTTAAAAAGATGGTGTATTTAGAGATTTGTTTGGTGTGTCTAGAATTTTGGTAAGGTACTAAGGGCATTGTAGTCTTTTCAATAATGACAATTAACTAATTAAAAAGAGCGTGTGTATTTAGAGGATTTGGGGGTGTGAATAACGTCAGCCTTATTGAAAATGGGATAATAAAAATGCAAAAATGCATTTCAAAATGAAATGAAGTAAAAGTTAATGGAACAAATATAAAAAGCGCTATGTTTCTTTTAACTATTACTCAAACATCATTAAAATATAAATGTAAATAAACTAAAATATAAATCACATTAATAATAAAAGATTCAAGAGATTTAGTTACATAATATTTAAAAAATATATGTGGTTTTGACTTGAACACCAAAATTTGTTTTGACTGGCAAAAATTAAAGAAAACCATTATTTTAAATAAACCCCTAAAATTTCAACGTTTTTACGGGAAAAAGGCGTCAGCGTAGCGTGAATAGCATTTCAATGTATCTTCCATTTTACTCTTCTCCGTTCCCAAATTCCACCAAAATAAAACCGACAACGACACGAAAAATTCCCATGGCAGTTGCCACCATTGCCAGTACACCACTGCCATAAATCTAACTCCCGACGACGTATACGTACACGTATACGTATAACTGAAATCTGCCGCGATAGCAACTTTTTCTTTCACATACTACACGCACTGAGCCTCTCTCCCTCTGTGTGATCGAATTCAGATCTGAAGAAGGGGCGAGAGTTATCAATATTGATCCGAATAGCATCGAATAAGGGCGCGTTTGGGGGGTGGATGGAAAATGGAGTACATAGACAATTTGCCAAGCATGGATCTGATGCGCTCCGAGAAGATGATGTTTGCGCAGCTCATCATACCCGTCGAGTCGGCTCACCGCGCCGTCTCTTATCTCGGCGAGCTTGGTCTCCTCCAATTCCGCGACGTACGTTCGGATCTCTCCTTTTAATTATGTGAATTTCCAACTTTCTATTATTGGGTTGCATTTTAGTTTTCGGATCCATTGTTTTATTTTATATTAGTGGAGTGAAGGCCTAAAGGAGTGTTCTAATTGCTGCGGAACTGCGATTATATGGTGATAGAGTGGAAATATTGATCTTATGTTGCCACTGATGTTGTCTCACTGATTAGGAAGAGGATCCTGTTAATTGGTCGTGCTTTTTACCGGTTGCTTTAGAGTCAATATGTGTATCAGTAGTCATGTTCTATGCGTGTAAAATTAGCTGCACGTAAACAGTTGATCCTTATTGAAGGATTTTCACAAATCTAAATTTATCTTTTTTGTGTGGTTTATATAACCAATTTTCAAGAGACATATCTGGAAAGTGCATATTTAATTTTGTTCCCCTTGTTTGATTTGTTTTTTGTTGGTTAACAGTTTTAATGAAATAAATTATGCATATAGCTGGAGTACTTGGGGTGTCATGATAAAAAGAAAACCAACAAAAAGTTAGGCACTGTTCTATTCATGCTCCAGCATTTTGTAGGTGTTTAATTCTTAAAGGTGTAATGATGATATAGTTATTTACATCAAGATCTTTATTGTTTTTGGGGATGCTACTGAGAAACTACCCTGGGACATTCTTCTTGAACTTTTTTGTGCAAATTGATTGATGGTATGATTAATTTTGTTCATTCTATGTTTTACTAGTATTTACTGATGTACTCAACTGTGTTGTTTTTATTGGCGCAGTTAAATGATGATAAAAGCCCTTTCCAGAGAACATTTGTTAATCAGGTATTGTTCATGAATTGCTTGATTATTAATAGATACCTCTCATCTCACTCCTTTTCCTAGATTTTGGGAAGTTTAACTTGGATATAAGTTAAGTTCTTTAGGCACTGACAATCTATCTACCCATTCCTTAACTACTTCCTAATTTCAAAGCACATGAGATGGTTCAACTTTATGGTCACTTGGACTTTACCAACAGACGTTCCCAATGAAAATAATGTTAACTAGTTATTACCCCATCAGTGTCCAATAGTATGCGACGCAAGTATTGATACATACGATAACTTTAGATCGACGGATAATTAATTCGACTTATTCACATCCATTGGGAATGGTTGGGATAGTTCGGCTGGTAGAGCAGAACCCCTTTTTCTTTTTCTTTGACAAACCTCAAGATGCATTTTTAAATTTCTATTTTCTTAGAAGTAGAAAATTAAATATTCAACTGGAATATATTGCTAGAGCTATAAGATTTTTTGACGATGAAGGTCAAGCAAAATGTTAAAGATTGAAAGCATTGTTGCTTGAGGGGGCATGATATTTCATTTATTAGAGAATCAGGACAAAACATCCTGGTTATTCACTTTCCCCCGCATGTATATTTTTGGAGTTGGTATTAATGTATTACTTTTGTTAGTATTGAAGGTTAGAGGGGAAATCCTTGTCATGTGCGACTTCAGTGCTTCCCTTATCTTTTCTCTTACAGGCATGTTGTTGATGCCTATTCGTTTGTTTCAAAAAGAAAAGAAATACAAATAGAACCTTTCTGATGGCCCATGAATTATATTCTTGATCTTAATGGAAAAAGAAATTAAACTGCTCTTCTGTATATAAAAATCTTCACCATGTGAGTTGTCTGTCACGTGCTATTCTATTCAACTACCTCTGCCCTTGGTTGTTGAAATTTTGTTTTTGGTAAATTGTCGACAGGTTAAAAGATGTGCTGAGATGTCCAGGAAATTACGGTTTTTCAAAGATCAGATACATAAAGCTGGTTTAATGCCATCACCTCACCCAGCTTCCCAACCTGATATTGATTTAGAAGAATTGGAGGTATCCTTCTTTATTGTTGTTGTTGTTGTTAACATGATTATTACTATTTTTGCTTCATCTGCTTGCAAATTAACATATTTATGCAAGAATTATCTTTCCATCTCTTTCCATGCAACTTATTCGGACTACTTTTTTTGTTCGTTTTCTCTTTTGATTTTAGATTCGACTTGCTGAGCATGAACACGAGCTAATTGAAATGAATACCAACAGTGAGAAACTGCAGCAAACATATAATGAGCTGCTTGAGTTCAAGATGGTTCTGCAGAAGGTACATTCGCAAATTATTGTTGCTTATCTTCTTTTACTTCATCAAGTGGAAAAAACACTCTTCATGATAAAAATTAGCCTAACCTTTCAAGTATAAAGTATATGAATGCACAAATATACTAATTGGTAATTAATCTGTAGTATATCAAGTTTGACATTTATCAAGAAAGTATCGTTGAGTTACTTTTCATGTAGTTCATTTATTGAATGTATCACATGTATCTTTTTGTTTGTGTGTCTGGTGATTTCCTAACATTGCAACAGTTTGGAAGATCCTATGACGTGCATCGCAATTCTTTTCTTACTTAATGCTTATAATATGAAGCATAGTTTGGTAAGGAAAAATGAGCAAAAATTACTGAAGACAAAGGAATAGTTATTCTATGCGGGCGACAAAGGGAACAATAATTCTTCTTCTTTTCATTTACACAAGCAACCAAAACGAAAATGATTATTCTTTGTCTTTTTCATTCACACAGGCAACAAGAAAGAATGAGCAGAAATTAAAGAATTACATAGGCAATGAAGAAATAAAATGATTAGAAATTTAAGAAGGCAAGATTTACATGGTTCAATTGATTGACCTGTGCCACCTGGAAACATTAAAGGAGAAAAGAATTATTTGAACAGTGTCAGTCCATGTTGAAAACGACACATTTTGGCTATGCCTGTTCTGTAAGTGAACTATATACCTATGTTCCTTTCAGGAAAAAACTTTAGATGAATGTGTTGTGCAGATACGTGAATTAGATGCCCTAGAAAACAGCAACTTAAAACTCCCACAATATCATAGAACCGAGAAGTAATAGAAAAAAACCCATATATTTTCAACTGTTTTGGTACTCTTTTTTTCTTTCATGAATACATGGAGGAAGTAACGCAATACACATCTTAAACTTGTACCAGTGTAAGTGGCATCATCAAATGTAAATATTTTAATGGTGATTCCAGGCAGGTGATTTCCTTGTGCCTAGTGGGAGTCATTCTGCAGCTCAAGAGACGGAATTAGATGAAAATGTTTATACAAACAATGATTATGCAGATTCAGCATCACTGCTTGAACAGGTAATGAGTAATATGATCTTTTGTTGCTGGATTACTTTTATGATGTGTGAATCATTGCAGATGCTGTATTTATGTAGATTTTTAAGTGCAGGAGATGCAACCTGGATCATCAAACGAATCTGGTGTAAAATTTATAAGTGGCATCATTTGTAAATCTAAAGGTCTAAGATTTGAGAGGATGTTATTTCGTACTACAAGGGGCAATATGCTTTTCAATCAGGCACCAGCAGATGATCAAATCGTGGATCCTGCATCAAATGAAATGGTCATTCCCCCCCCTATTTCTTTCGGGTTTTGAGTACTTCTTTTCTGAATGCTAAAGCTCAACCATCTCTAAAGTCGAAAGAAGCTGATATACCACTCCAGAAATGAAAAAGAAAAATATCTGTTTCCATCATTAAACAAGTCTATTTCATTTCTAAAATGTTTCATTTTATTTATTGTAGAGCGACTTTTACTTTTTCCATTACAGGATATTGTCATATTTTGGATCCCTTAACGGATCAACAACCACAAATTGTTTTGATAATTGATGTTTACCTTTGCACCTGCAGGTTGAGAAAACAGTTTTTGTGGTATTCTTCTCAGGCGAGCAGGCAAGAAAAAAAGTGCTGAAAATTTGTGAAGCATTTGGCGCAAGCTGCTATCCAGTTCGAAGATGCAACCAAACGGAGGCAAATAACTAGAGAAGTATGTCCGTGAACAGATTGCTTATGTGCTCTGTTGCATTTAGAAAAGCTTTAGGCACATGTTTGCTCCAATTATATTATTATTTTGATAAGTATGTAAAATACTTGTTTTCGGCATTTGCTTCATATTTTATTTGATGCACATGCTGATTAAGATGACATGCATCAAACTTCGTATTGATTTTGAGAATTGATGAAGATTGTGCCTATATATTGCGACAGTTGGTCCTTGCAAGTCAATATACAAGAATCATTAACTCAATATTTACAATATTTCTTTAGGTATATGAACCTACAATGTTTAATTTAAAGGATTCTTACTTCAATATTTTAGACATCCACAATTTTCTATCAGATCTCCCCAGTTCAATGTATCAAAGGCTTCTTATAAAGTTCTGTATATTTTCACTAGTATATTACCTGGCTTATTCTGCTCGTATTCAGCTTTGTACTATTTTTGGTGAATACAAAGTAGAGCCATTCTTATTAGTTTCTCATTTTCAGGTTTTGTCACGCTTATCTGAGTTGGAAACAACCTTAGAGGCTGGCCTACGTCATCGGGATACGGCTCTGACCTCCATTGGGTTTCAGCTTACGAAGTGGATGAATATGGTAGGGTATAATTTTTGAATTTTTTCTTTTAACACTCGAATTCACTGCAGGCAAGTCTAGAAACTCAAGTCTATTTCCTTAACTCCTTTTCTAGGTGAGAAGGGAAAAGGCTATTTATGACACGCTCAATATGCTGAATTTTGATGTCACGAAGAAGTGTCTGGTTGGTGAGGGTTGGTGTCCAATATTTGCAAAAACTAAGGTACTGGTTCTACTCTCTTATGTTATATATATATTTAATAACTTAATATTAGCTGCCATTTTATATAATATAATTGAATGAAAAGGATAAATCCCAAAATTTGCAGATTCAAGAAGCTTTGCAACGCGCAACTTTTGATAGTAATTCACAAGTGGGTATAATATTTCATGTGATGGATTCAGTCGAGTTGCCTCCAACATACTTCAGAACCAACCATTTTACAAATGCATATCAAGAAATTGTTGATGCTTATGGGTAAGTGAATGCATAATCATTTTCTTTGGACATGATAACCTCCCTTCATTACCTTGATCTCCATTTTCTGTTTGTTCTTGTCAATTTAGCAAGTTAAATGTCTTTATCTATGGGAAAAGTGTAAAGTGTGCTTTAAATTATGGTGCTCTATGACATATTATTGCCCTTTCATTTTAGCTGAAAATTGATTCTAAATCTCAGCTTATGGTGTCTTGCCACATAGTTTTTATTTGGTTGAAGTGCTAGAACATTCGATTGCTTTATGTAAATAAGAAAGCCGTGTACAGTGAACAGGATCAATATGCAGTCTTAGAAATCTTTTTGCATGCCATGGTTACTGTTATAACATCTGCCCCTTTATTCTTAAAAACTATAAAACAGAATGTTATATATTTCCAGAAAAAGTCTAAGAAAGGAAAAGCCTTCTATAGTGCATTCCGGTGTTAAGACTTAGACAGATTAGGAGTATATTCTGACAGATAGTGGATTTAAACCATTTAACCTTGTATGCGGATAAGATGGGTGTGTGGTGCATTTAGAGAAGACTCTCGGGAGACTCTAGATTCCTTGATATTGCTCTGGTTGGTGGAGTAATTTTTCTTTCAATAGCTTCCTTAGTTATGTATGTCAGAGGATTATTTACTGAGTAAAGTGAGTTGGGTTTCAATTGGGCTGTGAAAAACTGGTTTAGAATTTTCTCCAAGTGAAAATATGAAAATGGAAAAAGCATAAATCTTTGGTTCAATCACGGCTTCACAGGCATCCAGTTGGTCCTTTGTATTTGAATCTTAAGGGTAAGATGACCACTTGCTACAGCGGAAGGTGGTTTGGTGATTGCTATCAGGTAACATATCCTTGTTGCCTGTGATGGAAAGAGGGAATCAAGAAATTAGCAGGCACTCAATTTTGAACTTGTCATCCTCAAACTGATTATGTAATGACTTTCCTATTCTGATGCTTTAACAGTGCAAAGTGTTTCAAAGTTCTATAATATTTCTCTTTCTTTCCTGGCATGATTTAGTGATGGTCAAGAAACAAAATGCCAGGATCTTTCAACACTTGGAGCTGTGTGGTACTAGGGCTAGGTTGCATGTGGGAATGCTATTGGGTTTGCAGAAACATTTGTGTTTTGCCAGACTGTTGATGAATCCTTTCCTTGCTCTTATGTTCATTTCTAATAAGAAATCTTGGATTTTTAAAGGTCTTCGGTGATGAAAGAAGACGACATGCTCAGTAGCGGGATTTTTTTCTTTTTAATTCTGCACTGAGAGCATTCTTTTCGAGTATGTTTGTGAAATATCTCTCTGCTTCTTCGTGCATGTTTGTAGAAAGAGAATCCACACGATTTTTTCGAATATACGTAAATCCATTCTGAGCACTTCTGATAGGAGCAGTGTTATCTAATCTTGGGCAGTGCCTCCATGAACTTCAACAGAAGTGGCTTCAATTAATATTTGAACACGTGTAATGATTTCTTGCCTGTTAAATATTGAGACCTGGGTATAGTTGGAACGCAGAACTGAAATGTGCATTGCTTAGTGGAGTTCCTGAATGATTGCAGTCTCATGCAATTCGACTTTGATATTGGTTGTGACTGTTGTCATCGTTCAATCTGAGGCTTGTTTGGGGCTTTGATGTTCGTATTCTGATGAAAACATAACTGTTAAGAATGATATGTTCTTGCAATTAATTAGTTAAATTATTATTTTTGACATGTGTATGAACATATTCTTCTGCGTTCTTTCGATGTGCTCCCTTCCCTACTTTAGACAATAGACTACCCTAAAAACTTGCTTCTCCACCTTCTACTGAAACCCGTGAGCGAAGTTATAGGTGCTCCGTAAGAGAGAGTAATGCATAGTTGAGAGAATTCATGGGTTAATGATATGGATATTGGTACTAATTTTACGTGATATATGTTAATGCTCTTAGGTCTCCACCATAATTTGTTTATCAATTTTAATGAAGAACTTGCAAGTAATGATGGTTACTCTGTACATGTATCCGTGCTTGTGAGTGCTTAGATATGAAATGGTATGGTACAGTAAGGTACTGATGAACACTTTATTTTTGGCAGTGTTGCTAAATATCAGGAGGCAAATCCTGCAGTTTATACCATTGTTACATTTCCATTTCTTTTTGCTGTGATGTTTGGGGATTGGGGCCATGGCATATGCTTACTGTTGGGAGCTTTATTCCTTATAGCCCGTGAGAAAAGGCTTGGTTCACAGGTATGTTAGGAATTGTTAAGATATTTCTCTGAAGTATTTCTGTTAAAAAATGAATATGCAAAAATTTATTGATGCAAATTTTGTCTCTCCTAGTTACTTTTCTGATTGATCAGTATAAAGCAAGCTATTTCATGTTTGTTCCTGTTCATGAGCATGTCATGTAGCTAACTTCTTTTTCTCTTTAGGACATATACAGGGTGCAGTGACTGGCATCAAAGTAATAAATTGACAGTTCATTGTGGGAAGGGAACTTAGAATTCTCTTACTGGATTATTTCCTGGATAAATAACTTTCTTGTATGACAAAAGTGATAAAAATGTACGAGACTCCTGTCTTTTTAAGACTGGAAAATAAGTTAGTGGATCGCTACAATTTATAAAGTTCTATAAAGTAAATGGCCCAAAACTGCTGTGTGACTGTGTCCATGTAAGAGTTATAAGGAAAGATAGACTTCCATTTGGCCTGAAATATTCAATGTTGGGGAACATACACAAATTTACAACATTTTTTTGGTGACATTTATACCTTCAGTTGCGTCCATGAAATAAGGCTGATGAAAAGTCTCCTATTTGGCCTAGATCAACAAAAGATGAATTTCTTATTGAAGAGAGGGGCTAAATTGTCATCTGGTGGAATAAGATAGTTGCATCCGCATCCCACATGAAACAGCAGATTCTGATCCAATCTCCGTGGAGCGTGAAATATCTATGTAAAGCACACAAAATATTGTAGGTCTGTTGCATCGTGAAGGCACATGCTTGATGCTTAGCTGCCTTAACGCTAGCTTGTAGAAGTAACTAATTTAACAAGGAAAATCACCGAACAAATCCAAAATAGCATAATACTGGATAAAGGATGTAACAATCACACTAGGTAGCTCTAACCTTTTAATTCTTATTTGAATTTGCTCACTGGCAATAAATGATGCCTAGGATGAGAATTGAATCTATATTATACTAGAGAAGACAAGGTTCTTCCTTGAAAAGAACATAAATATTAGCTGAATTAATTAGGAACGTTTATATACCACATGTTTTACTTTTATGATGGTGATAGCAAGTTAACTTCAATTCGTTGACACAAGTAAATTCTTTTTTTTTGTGCTGCTTACTTATGCTAATGTTTGTTATTGTTTTTCTGCTTCATTCTTCCGTGTAATTTAAATATTTGTTTGCATCAGAAACTTGGCAGCTTCATGGAGATGCTATTCGGTGGCCGATATGTCCTTCTTATGATGTCTCTCTTTTCAATTTACTGTGGCTTGATATACAATGAATTCTTTTCCGTTCCTTTTCACATATTTGGTAGCTCTGCCTACAAATGCCGAGATGCTACATGCAGGTATAAATCAGTACCCTTCTCTTGGTTAGGTCACTAGCCAGTTAAAGTTCATGTTTTATTGATTGCGAAGTTTATTTTGAAACAAAGCATCTAATGATCCTTGCTCATGTACTGGATATTTGGTGTCATTGCATTATTATATTCTTAGAATCTAACTAAGCAGGAGCAAACTAAATGAGGTAAATGAAGCTTGTTAACCCTGGGAATTTGGCTTTTGAATTCTGTCGTTTTCGAGATCTCAGTCAATCTTGTTAATCAATGGGAAACCTACATTCTACGTAGCTCATGCCTTTTCATTTGGGTTCTCCACCTTTCACTTTCAGTATCACTATCATCACTGAATTGTTCCTGTTTAGCTTTTCTTTATGTATTGTAATAGACTGGTTCGTCTTCTTTTAATAATAGTTCTCATTCTGTTGCTCCCTGTCTTTGCCTTAACAGTGATGCTCGTTCAGTTGGTTTAATCAAAGATAGAGATACATATCCATTTGGTGTTGATCCAAGTTGGCGTGGAAGTCGATCTGAGCTGCCGTTCTTGAATTCTCTCAAGATGAAAATGTCTATTTTGTTTGGTGTGGCACAGATGAATCTAGGAATTTTACTAAGTTATTTCAATGCACGCTACTTCAGTAACTCACTTGATATTAGGTATGTTCTGTCTTTTCTTTACTCAACTTTCTAATCGACTTTAGAGGCTTATTCATCTGCTTTCTTACCAGGTATCAGTTTGTGCCACAGATGATCTTCCTTAACAGCCTTTTTGGATATCTTTCTCTTCTCATTATTATTAAATGGTGTTCTGGTTCTAAAGCAGACCTTTATCATGTGATGATTTACATGTTCTTAAGTCCTTTTGAAGATTTGGGTGAAAATAAGCTGTTCTGGGGTCAGGGCGTACTTCAGGCATGATGTTTACTCGATCTTGTTGTGATTTTGCATTATATAAGTATAAACAGAATATAATGCATGTTTAAGCAAAAACTGATATCGGTAAATGTTAGCAGGTTATATTGTTGCTCTTAGCTCTTATTGCTGTCCCATGGATGCTCTTTCCAAAACCTTTTATTCTAAGGAGACTTCACACTGAGGTATTTTCTGTACCCTTTGTTTCCGTTCTTTTCCTTCTAACTGCTTGTCGTGTCTTCATTTATCTTATCCATCCGGAAAATGGGTGGAAAATTAAAGGCCTTGTATGGATGTCTTTCCAAGTCCGATTTCCAGTTTCTAGTGTTGGAAAATGAATTTTCTCATTTTATTGATTTTAATGCGAAAATTGAGAATATGTTTGGTTTGTAATTTGAATTTTTGTTATGGTATATGTTTGGAAATGAAAATATGATTGTTTATAATTTTTGAAGTGTATTTTTGACATAGTAAAAAATTATTTGTTTATAGTTTTGGAAGTGTGTGTTCACATATATTTGCGTGATTGTGGTGAAAATTTGTTTGGTAGTAGTTTCCAATAAAATATTTCCACAAAAAAGTGAAAACTGAAAATTACTTCATTTCCACTGAGAACTTCCCTAAACAAACATAAACCCATTTTTCAGAATAGTTGGAAAATGGAAAAATGCTTTTGAAAAGACAACCATACATGGCTCTTTCCTTTTGAACCTGCAGCATTCTTTTTCTTTATGCTTTGAAAGTACAATTCCCTTTCTTTCGCTAGGAATTTTGCTGCTAAAAACTTTCCATTCCTTTATCATTAATGTTGCAAATGTATTCATTTTGCCCCCAAACTGGAATGATTTCTACCTTCATCTCAGGGGATTGTCATGTTTTTAATGATTGTTCATAGCTGAAGCAAGGATGAAAAATAGCTATATCAGCATGTGCTTAACCCCTGGCATTTATGATTGGATTTTTTTGGAAACAATAACAAGAAAATTGAATGAAAGAGTGGTGTTGAATCTGTCTGCCATTTTACTCGGGTTTTTCTCCTCCTACAAATATGCATCTCTTTTGTGTCGTGACATACATTATGGGATTGTTTGCAAACTCTAAAAAAAGTGATTCTCAGATTCTAGGTGGAAAAAACACCTACAAGCTGTGAATCACTTTAGCATCAATATTGGAAAATATGTGTTACGGTTTTCCTGAGAACAAGCACGTGATGTTGGCTGGAGTTCAAATATGCAGCATATATCATAGCTCTCAAACCGTCTTTGGTTGTCTGAGTGTAGATTCAGTCTATATTCAACAATTGTAGTCTGTTAAAAAGTTAGTATAGTTTGAAGTCTTGGAACTTTTGAATCAGTAATAACTTTGTCGTTTTCTTGTGCATATCTAAGAGATTTCAAGGGCGGACATATGGAATTCTTGGAACCTCTGATATGTATAATGACGAGGAGCCTGATTCTGCAAGACAATCACACAATGAGGATTTCAACTTTAGTGAGGTTTTTGTGCATCAAATGATACATTCTATTGAGTTTGTATTGGGTGCAGTTTCTAATACTGCATCATATCTCCGGCTGTGGGCTTTGAGGTAGAGAAGTTTCAACATGCTGTTCTGCACACATCATTCTTTTCTTAATTTAATCTTGTAATTATTATCCTTTTTTTGTTACAGTTTGGCCCACTCAGAATTATCAACTGTTTTCTATGAAAAGGTTCTCCTTCTTGCTTGGGGGTAAGTTTTTTCAAAGAATGCACTCGTCTCCAGTCTGTCTTATCTAATTTAACTTGCATTTGTTTGAATGTCCTCGTGACTCTTACATAATGCACAAGGACTTCTTCAGAAAACAAAAATGGTTTCATAAAACTCTTTTGCATTTTTTTCTATTTTTCTAGTGATTTTTGTTGATTACACTTTCCTCTAATTTATGCCCTATTGTTTCATGATAAGGAATTATGACAGGAAAAATTGGCATAGAAATGAAAATTCTGTGGCAATCTTGTGTAATAGAATTTCAAGTATCCTAAATTGATGTGTTCGTGACGGTTCACATAATTGGAAGCAAAATGCAAAATGAGGGGGGAATCTTGATGGATGGTATTATTTTTGGGATTTAGTTGATGTGCCAGTGGCAGCTTTGGGGATCAAAAACACGTATCAATGCATCATTGAGCACGGGTCTAAATGAATGCGTTGCAGTCGTATTTTGGTCGATAAAAGTCAAATGCTAGAATTCCACAACAAAGATCATTCATTTACTTGACAAATATAGTGAGCCGTAGCTGAAATACATGTACGCGAAAGGCACACCTTTTTAATGTGTGGACACTATTTAGGATCCTGACGTAATCACATTTGTGTTCAAACTCTCTTCTATCACTAACATATAAATGTCGTCGTCGTTTTATCTCAAATTATAATGCTGAATTAACAAAAGATTATTTCTAATAAATGGTCGTGACCAAGAAGCCAAGAGTATGATGATGAAAATATGATTACTCCACATTAACTTGCAATTGTAGTAACACGCGACAGAGATCCATACTATGTTCAATATCAAGATTGCCTTCTAATTCCAAATATTTTAACCCATTCATGCTATTAATGCAGGTATGATAATTTCATCATACGTTTAGTGGGTCTGGCAGTTTTCGCTTTTGCAACAGCATTTATACTACTCATGATGGAGACTCTAAGTGCTTTCCTCCATGCTTTGCGTCTTCATTGGGTGGAATTTCAAAATAAGTTCTACAGTGGGGATGGATACAAGTTTCGGCCTTTTTCCTTTGCCGCATTAACTGATGATGATGAATAGTACCTTTTCGTGTCATTTTTGGCGATTTTTGGAAGTAGCACGAGGAAGAAAATTTTTGCACGCAAATGGCCCATAGTATGGAATGACAAAAATCTTTTATTTTTTTATCTTTAACATGATGCTAGTTAATTAGACTTGTAATTGTAAGTCCTGACTGAAGGTTCTTTAGTTGCAAAGGTGAGTTTGTCCACAGATCTTGTAACTATTTTTCTCCTAAATCCATTCATTCCTCTTGCAAAGAGGGATTAGGGATTGAGGAATTGTAAAGGACTTTTTATACATAGAATCTCTATTTTTTTTTTTTAACTTCTTTTGGGAGCCACATTTTTAACTTTCATACAGAATGACCATTGTCATAAGTACCTTTAGCCTATATATATTCCAGTACACGATTCTTTTTGTAATAATTAATCAATTTCAGACTGTGATTTATCTAACCAGCTTTCATATGGTTGCTGAGCAGTATCAACTATCAAGTAGTGCCACTTAATCATTGAGTCTTGTGGTTTTTGCAGTACTCTTCGTTTTGTTCATCTCGGTATTCTCCGTTGTCTGTCTTTTTTTTTTCTCTTCTGTTGTAATTCAATATACTGAATTTACACACAGAACTTTCTCTGAATCTGCTACTATTTCGAGAATTCCCGTGCAATTTTCATCCATAAGTTCAAAACCCTGGCACGTGTGCCATCACTTTAAAGTTTAAACCCTGAACACTTTAAAACACGAGCACATTCACAGCAGGATTATGGTGAATGGTGATCAGGCTATGGAACTCTTTGTTCTTTATCGCTCCAAATGCACGAATTGGCCGAAGCCCACCTTATCATCCCACGCAACTGGACATTTTCTTAGCTAGGGCTACAAGGTCGGAAGAATATCATATTCCGGAACATGCACCCAATTTACCGTTAGACACTTTGTCCTCTAGTGGTGGGATTAGATTTAGTAAAGGTAGGCAAAGACTGCAGACCGAGTTGCTCGATCTAAGACCCTACCGTCAATCGCTTCAGACTCAGGGATCTATGGCTCAATGAGTGGGTGCATGAATGCAAGTATGGTTCGAGTTACATTGACATGAAAAAATATTTAGTGACAATTTATTAAACAAAAGGGTTTTCACATATAAGCATAAACACACAAGCAATCAGTCACTTAAACAACACTGTACACTTAAATATTTTCATAACACAACCACTTGCGTGGCATCACTTTAAACTTTTAAAGTGATGTATGGTCATTGGCGGAGCTAGGGGGGCAACCTGGCACCGTCCCCCTTTTTTTAATATTTCTTTAAGAAATTTTTTTATTTAATATTTATATGGTTTTTCTTTTAGCTTTTTTGTCCGACCCACCCTAAATTCGTGTATCGATTCGCCCTGTTTTTTTCCTGACTACACCATTGAGTATGGTTTTGTAATCTACATGATTTTCGTATGAATACATGCCTCTTTTGTGGAAAAAAAATATGGAATTTTATTTGAAAATGTGAGTACTAAATTTGGAAATTAAGGGTTCTGGATTTGAACTTTGCCCGATTTATTGACAAATTTGGATTTTTTGATTGACTCGAATATGGTTTAAAAAAAATCATGTTTGATTAAATTCGGTTCAAATTTAATCGAATTAGGATTGAGTTTTGAATAAGGGTTCTAAAATGCCCATTTGGTTAATTCTACTCAGAAAATTCGAAATTCGATTCAATAAACACCCATATTGTTATACTTCTTTTCTTCGGTGTCATTTCTTATTATAAAGCAATAACTTTTATTCCTATTTACCTTTTCCCGAGATACTTATGAAATTCTGGCCTTGAGCATGATACTTGATACTTTGATTGAGATGGTTCATGCGATCTATGTGTTTTGTGAAAATTTGGGTAATGAAATCTGTAGGCTAGACACACCTTTAAAGATGTTATCTTTAAGGTATTAATTCCTCCATCTCTCGGTGTAAAAGGTCTCAAGGAATTAACCTCCAGGATACAAAGCCTTAATCTCGAAAATTCTAAGATTACACTTCTCAGAATTTTCTGGAGCAAGAATCAGAAGTTGTAAAATATTTAAACTCGGATGAGAAAGTTAGAAGAAAAAAACTCGGGAAAGAGGATGATTATTTTCGTAACTCTTACTGCATATCTGGAAGTCTATTTAAAGATTTTTCCAAAGACTGCCTGCAAGAGTTGTCTCCCTTCGAAAGGTTGTGTTCTTTGGAAAAAGACACACCCTTCCGTTTAAAACTTTAAACTGTTTTAAACTATCGGGTCGGACCCGCCCGCTCGGACCGATGAGTCGGTCCGGGCTCCGGTCCGCCCCCTCCCTCTCTTTTCCTTATTTATATTTATTTATTTATTTCCTTCTTTCTTTCTTATATATATATATTATATATATAGGGGGAGGTTACAATGAGACCACATATTATAGTGAGACAGTGTGGACTCATCTCAACCCTCCCCTATCTATATCAATGGCTAAGATAAATAGGGGTTAAAATTACATTAAATATTTAATTAAGGCAAAATAAGGGTATAATTGTCAAAACAAACATGTGGGGGACCATCCAAATATGGAATCAGTTATTAGGAGAAAGAAAATCACGTGGGGAGAGAGAAAATCGCGAGAAAATCGCGCTGGAGAGAGAAAATCGCGCGCATGTGCTCTGCCATGCAGTATGATGTACACTTATCAATAATTTGTTGTATACTTAACACTATTTTGTTGTATGTTTAACATAATTTTACTGTATATTAAAATGGTCAAACAAAAATATGTGGGATAGTGAATCAAGGAACCGGTTATAGAAAGAGAGAATCACGCTCATTAACATGTGGGGACCGTGGATTAAGTAAATCAATTATAGAGAGAGAGAGAGAGAAAACCACGCTCATTATTGTGTTGTATATTTAACATATATTTGATGTATACTTAACACTATTTTGTTGTATGTTTAACATAATTTTACAGCATATTACAATTGTCAAACAAAAAATATAAGTATACAACAAAACACATATAAGTATACAACAAAACACATATAAGTATACATCAAAAAACATAAGTACACTGCAACATAAATACATACATAAAAAATTAACTACTTATACAGCAAAACACATATAAGTATACATCGAAAAACATCTAAGTGTACATTAATCCTATTTGCCTCTCCTCGTAGGCCCTCGGTTTCTCCACGTTAGCATCGTCTTCGCACCAATCCTCCAATCCTAAAATCAAAAAGCCCAAACTCGAGCTCGTCGGCGGGTGCTAAAACGTGACGACAAACCAAAAGCCCATTCAACTCTAAGCCAAGCGCCACAATCACCAACTTCGGGAAAAGGCAAACGCAATGAAAATTGCAAGCTTCTTCCTTTCATCCCTCTTGAAAAGTTCCAAAGGCTGCAAGAATCTTTGCATAACATTTTCAAGATTCAAAGACGTTTTTCGTGCCCATGTTCAACAAAATACACATCCCTAATTTTTTCGATAAGCGTGCCATGTCGCCAAGCTATCCAAACCCAGCATGTCTTCTTCAGGTACCGAAGTCGTACACGTGGTGTGTGGAAGGTGACCAGTGACGTCTTCGTTGCACACGGACCTCGGCTCGAATCGGCTGAATCGATCTTGAAACCCGGTTCCTCTCGAAGTCGATCTGTGGGCCTTGACAAATCGATCGAGTCCGGAGCGTGGGGGTCACTTAATATCATTGTAATTGTAGGAATCGACTCCCATGATGTGGCGCTGCGGAGGAGGAGGATTTGAAGGAGGAGGCTTTGCGAGAGAGAACAGTTACCAAGTTGAATGTCTAATTATACAATTACAATCTTACCCTTTACTGATTTAAAATAAATTAAAAATGACCAATAATTGGGTAAATCTCAACCATCTAAAATTACAGATTTGTGGCCAGGATTAGTCCACACTGTCTCACTCTAATTATCTGGTCTCATTTGATCCTATTTATATATATATATATATATATACACAAAATTTAAAACTAGAAGTCACTTGGTACTTCCTCCATAATAAGGAGGAAGCTCCAAAGCTTGGTAGGACTTACCAAACCTACACTCTTTTATACACCAAGTTGAGCTCCAAACTCCAATACACAATAAATGTGGGACAAAGCAATAAATGTGAGTGCCTCCCTAAAAAGTGATGCAATCAATGTGGGACTCAATAAAACAACACAAAGACCAATGTGGGACACTATTTATTATATATGTAAATATATACAACACCATGAGTATGTCTTTAAATTTATACTATAAGTGGTAAATTAGTAATTTTTTGTGGTAACTCGAACAACCATACTTGATAGTTTAAACTATATGCATGGTCGTTCGAACTACCAGGTCTAATAGTTCGAACTACTGTCCACGTAGTTTAAATGACGAGCCTATTTTAAGTATTTATATAATAAAAATGCCATAAATTTTCTTTTTGAATAAGTAAGACCTCAACTTTTGAGCCTTTTGAAAAGGCCATTAATGAAAATTCCCCTAATTTATTAGATAATTGAACCTAATTTCATCGTTTTATTTGTTTGATGAAGCCCGTAGGCCCAACTATTACTATCCACTCTATTTAGATTTTTATTGATATAAATCCCGCATTCACATTCAATAATCCCTTTTGGCTCAATAATGCAAATGTCCAATTTCGTTCCTATAATCAAATATAAAATTATATATGCCCTTATCTTAAGTAACCAAATATAATTCTCAATTCCAATGTCTGCCTTTACAATGTGCAAGATAATTGATGTTTTCACCATGATTGACATTGAAGATAGGGGTGTAAAAAATCAAATATTTTTTATTCGATTCAGTATTCGAATTCGTGTATTGACATTCGAATTCAAAAAATTAGAATATGAATCCAAATAAAAATATTTATTTAGATTCGCACATTATGCGAATACGAATATAAATATTATTATATTCGATTCGAATATTCGAATAATATTACATATATTTATATTTATATAAATCACTTATATGTAATCTTTATACATATAGGTATATATTTATTTAGGTAGATTATTAATATATAATAAACTATATATTCAATTATAAAAGGCCCAAATTAATAAGCTCATATATAATTATATTCTTGTAGTATATTCTTGATGGACTCGACAATGCACTTTTTTTGTTCATATATTTGGTGATTAACATGTTATTGATGTATTTAAAAATTTCATGACCCAGAGTTATTATTTAGATTATAATAATTGTTGCAATCTAATCAGATATTGTAGGAAAACAAAGATTAATATATGTTAAGATTTGGAATATGAATATTCGAATAGATTTATATGTATTCGAATATATTTTCAAATAAGAATAAGAATCATTTTTTTATTCGAACATTAAAAAAATACGAATAAGAATATTATCTAAATAAGCCGAATAAGAATAGAATATCTTAATATCCGACTCGATTCGATTCGTTTACACCCCTAATTAAACATAAAAGAAAATTGAACAACTGTACTAGAGAATGAAACATAGAAAATAAGAAATTATAAATTTGAAGAAGAAAAGAGAAAAAATGAGGGAAGAAGAAAGAGAAACAAATGGGAAAAAAAGGAAAGAGAAAGAGAGAAGGAAGAAAGAAAGTCAACTCAAGTTTGTTGCGTTAGTGGACGACATCGACGAGCAAAAGAAGAAAGAGAGAAGGAAGAAAGAAGTAAAGAAAGAAAAAAGAATTTGAAAAGAAATCTATTGACAATAACAATGGACAGTTAAAAAAAATGTAATTTATTCCACAAAATTAAGAAAGGTATATTAGTCATATTATCATTGTATCACACACACAAAGTAGACAAAGACTTGGGTTAGACCATCTAATGGGTCTTTTACGCTAGACGGATCCAACCCGACCCATGTTTTTCCGTAATTTTATGTACCGGTGGCATATTTGTAATATTCTTGGACAGTGCATCCAAAAAAGTATTAGTAGTACATATAAGTCCAAGTGGCTACGATAATCTAGAGGGGGGTGAATAGATTATGCCCATTTTCTCGATTATGCCATCTTTTTCGGATAAATAAGCCAAGACAAGAATAGAAGTGCGGGAAGTAAACAACACGCGTCGATTTATAGAGGTTAAACTCACCTAAGGCCTAATCCTCTACCACCCCAGTATCTCCGAGATGAATTTCAAAAAGAAAAAAAAATTATTAATTACCACAATTAATACAACATCACCTTACAACACCTCTTTGGAGATTACCACAATCTCCCTTGAAGATTACCACAATCTTCAACGACACTTTGTGAAGATTACCGCAATCTTCAACCTTGAAGAACACCAAATTCTTCAACACCTCAAAGAGCACCAAACTCTTCAATAAGAAGATTACCACAATCTTCTTTCACCTAACACCTAGATCACTTAAGTGTGTTCTTACCACAAGAACACTCACAAGGATATTTTGTGTTGAATGATGAACCCAAAAATTCAATATTACAACTCAATAATGAATAATACAATTTTGAGTGCAAGTGTAATCAAGAATGAAAAGCCTAGACCTCAAGATGTGAAAGTGTAAGACCTTAGGCTATTACAACAAGAATATTGAAATAGAAAAACAAAAGTGTTTGCTTGAATGTATCTTGTTGTGTTGTAGTATTCTCTCTTGTTGTGTTGCTTCAATTCTTCATCTATTTATAGAGGATGTCTTGAACTTGATAGGCTCCTCCTAGGAGATTGAAATCTGTAAAAAATTGCAAAACAAATGAAGAATATAGCTGTTAGAAATCAATCTCACAAATTAAGGAAAAGCTGTTTGAAAAACCAACGGATAGTTTCTTTGTCAAAAGCCTATAGCGACCCGTGGGCGCTTGAGAGAGAAGGGTTTGAAAGATTTTCACGAGAAAATACATAGGGTGACCGACCCCTCGTTGGACCGGTCCAGCTCTTAAACATTCAATACAGAGAAGATCAGAAACAAAGAGCCATCTTCAGACAACGGTCGACCGCACCGGTTGACCCCCCGGTGGACCCGTCAACCCCCATTTTTTCAGCAAATAGGTTGTTCTCTGTTTTGCACAACTTTCAGATACGGGATGCCCTATAGGGTGATTGGTTGACCTCAAAATAGAGGAGTTATCCAATTTTTGTCGAAAATAAATTCAAGAAATTCTCCGAAAAATTGGTAAAAATATTTTAGATCGATCGGGAGTATTTGGACAACATTTAGAAATATTGTGTGTAAAAATACATTAACACAAAATCATGTGTTGTCCAATTTTTTGTCGAAAATAAACTTGAAGAAATACTCCAAAAAATTAGTAAAAATATTTTAAATCATTTAGGAGTATTTGGACAACATTTAAAAACATTGTTTTGGTGTAAAAACAAAATCATCAAAATCATGATAAACACATTTATCTAACAGTACATACGAAAAGTATTTGTAATCCCTTTAACAATATTTTTAGTAGCCTTCATGAAAAGTATTATTTTTTCCCTCAAAAGTATTAATTTTTCCAATGAAAAGTATTAGCAATCCCTTAGAAAAGTATTAGTAGTTCATTGAATAATAGTTTTAGTGATACTCAAGAAAAGTATTCATTTTTCACTCAAAAGTATTAGTAATACTCCTAAAACATATTAGTAGTAGTCTACATGAAAGTATTAGGTTTTCCAATTAAATGTATTTAAGTAATTCCCCTTAAAAGTATTAGTTTTTCTTATAAAAAGTATTAATATTTCTCCATGAAAGTATTAGTTCGATCCCCCATAAATATTAGTTGCCACCTGAAAAATATTTATGTTGTCCCCCTAAAATATATTAGTTTTCCCATTTAAAAGTATTAGCAGTCATCCCAACAAGTATTAGTAGTCTCCCTAAAAAGTATTAGTAGTCCTCTGAAACTTCATCAACAACATTCCATAAGAGGGTTCTTCTTCATCATTGGCCACATCTGTAACTTTCTCATCCATCTCATAAACATCCAATGAACATGCCACAAGGAAGCAAACCATATGCGCAGATCCAAGATACATATTTGTTTGCATATGCACAAAGAGAGATGGAATTGCAGAAAGATTACGAGTAAACGATGGTATCAAAAACCTCAGTATATATAGTTCTTTTTTCTGGGAGGAGGAGACGTGTTGATTTTCGCCGCCGGATATGGAGAGTATTGTTGGGTTTTCTCTATAGACGGGGCTACATATGTCTCTCTCTCTCTCTTATATTTGTACCAGGTTTTCGGAATTGGGTATTGGATAAGGTTAGGCTAGATTCGTCCAACGGATTAGATCCGTTAGACCATCTGACAGGAGACCTGCTCCACAAAGTAAATATTTGTTTGTATTTTTGTTAATAAATTATTCAAGTATACAATATTTATTAATATATTAAATCACGCCTAACAACTTATCATATTTTCTTTATCACTTGTTTTATACCCCAACGAAAAAATAAGAGCCTCCTGAATAATTTGCTTAATTTGAAAAACGCAGTTTAGATTAAAGTTAAAAAATAACTTTTTTTGCACTTTAATATTATTGTTGGTAAAAAGAGTAACAACGAGTTTTTTTCATTTTTATTTTTTATTTTTTAAGAGTTCGAATTCAAACATTACAAATGAATTATAGAGGAGGGATGAAGTTTGAGCCCTTGAGGTGAGGTCAAGTACCATCTCTAGAGTAACTACTAGTTGATGTTGCCATATTTGGCCTAAATGCAGAACTTTACAAAAAATAAAATCTTATTTCAGAGCTATACATTTGGTATAAAGAGATACCAGTAATTAAGAATAAATTAATTTTGAATAAATGATAATATATATATATATATATATATATATATATATAGAGAGAGAGAGAGAGAGAGAGAGACTAGTAATTAAGAATAAATTAATTTTGAATAAATGATAAATCTATATATATATATATATAAATATATATAAAGAGAGTCACTTATAAATAGTATGTTAAAAATTTTCCGGCTTTAACTATCCTCCCAAAATAGTAAAATATAATTACAACATGTAACATCAATTTCGGTAATTCATGAATTAATTCTGAAAAATCTATACATATATAATAACAAAATATTATATAAAAAATACCTTTCCAAATCTGTGTGTACTACATTAATTATTTTACCTTTTCTTTTCTTTTCTTTTTATTTTTATAATTTGATATTATTTTTCGATCCATTTTTTATGTATAATTTATTAAATTAATCATTTTTTGCGGTCTTCAATTTGACACCCATATTGCATATATAAAATAAGAAAGTAACATAAAAAATAAAGATATGAGATATAATTACTCAAAATTATATTTTGTAATGATTTTTAAAATTATGCATTCTAGTATATACATGTATTTTGGCTATTTATAATATATGTATAGTTATTATTTGGATTTAGCATATTTCTTCATAATTACATAGAAATATATTTAATTTGATTACATTCAATTAAAAAAATACTTATTTTAATTGCATCTCAATTTACACATGCGAATAACTTTCGAAATAAAATTGCATCTAAGTCTATTACTACAACCTTGAAAAAAATATGGCACCAATCTTTACAATAATATCTGAGCATGACTAACATGCAATGGGCAATGAAGTTTTGCCTTGTGCGTTTTATGAAAAACCAGCATTTCCGCATATTATTTGATGTTGTTTTAAAAATATTACAATGCCGGGAGATATAATTATTAGAATTGTTTAGAAAATACATGTGTTATATTACAAAACAGATGCATCACAGATATATAACCCATGCATTGCACGAGGGCCTCATCTAGTATAAATTAAAGAGAAAATCATTTATAAATAGTAGTAGGAAAAATTTCCCACCCATTTCACATTTCTAAATCTAGAAAATGTTGAATTATTATTAAAAAAGTATTAAGTAATAAAAAATAGTAAAATAATTCTCTAAACAACTTGTAATAAAAATGCTAAAATTTAGGGTAGGTTTAAATGGTTAAGGTAATGTTATTTTGACAACTAAATTTATATTTTCCATATTTTAAAAATTATAATTTTTTATTTTCAGTAAATGTAATTTTCATTGTCAGCATAATTTAGGTAACTCCTAATTATTAAAGTAAAATTATTTTGTAAACTATTTGTATGTTTCCTTAATTTAAAAACTTATTTTCCTATAATTTATAATTTAAAATTATTTAATGATATAAAATATAACAAAATAAATATAAATATTAATTGATAATACTAACAAATAAAATTAAAAACTCAAAATACAAAATAAATTAAATAAATTAAAAAACAAGCATATAAGATCTATAAAATATTCAATAAATATAAAATTATCAAAGAATTCACAAAATTATATAAATAAGTAAAAAATTATGAAATAAAATCTTAAGATCATCAAATAAATCTAAAATTATTTAATAAGTCTTAAAATCATCTGATAAAGTATAAACAATATTAAAATAAATCAAAAAATTGCTATAATAAAAATATAAATCATTAGATAAATTGAAATATAATCAATTTATATCTAAAAACTATTCTAAGAATTTAAAAATTTCCAAATAAAATATTAAATTATTTAATACATCATACTTTTCAAATTTTAAAAACTATAATTCCCTATTTTTAGTAAATCTGTTTTATATTTTACCATGATTTGGATAAATTCTAATGATTAAGGTAAAAAAAAATATGATTTTTCATCCTTTCTTGATTTAAATAATTAAAATTTATTATTATGTTGAAATTTAATTTTCACTGATTTTCACAAGTTTACAATTGGTAAGATTTTTGACATATTGTGAATCTGAATTTAATAGTTACTAGTTTTATTTTTTTTTCACAAAAATAGTATTTATTTTGTTTAATTTATTATGAAAATCATAATTCTTGCTGGATAAGTATAACCAAATACCTGGTAATTATCAAACATAAAAAAATTCAAACAATATACTACACTGTTCGAATAATACAATTTAAATCTGGAAAATAAAATTACAATTTCAAAACCGACTTGAAAACATAAATAAATATAATATATAACACAAAATCAATAAAAATATATATTTAAGTTTAAATATTTATAAATGAGATTTATCTATATTCAAATTTGTATTATATTGCGATTTTAGAAATAAAATAGATATACATATATATGGATTTTGTAGAAATAAACGTTGTATATATTTTTTGGATATAATATAAGTAAATATTGATTCCATAAAAAATCTATTTTTTTTTATTATTTAGACTATATTTATTATTTAATCTAATACAAAAAAGATTATTGCTCATTTGTTTTCTTAGATATTTTTTCTTCAGATAATCACGATTTAAGTAGAATGGTATTGTTATTGATAAATCAAATGACACTCTGATTTTATTTATTAAGGTAATATGTATAGTAATTTATTGGTATACATATCAACTGTCACCTTCATCTAATTTCATTTAGTTGTGAAAAATTATTAAGTGGACAAATAATTTTTAACGTTATAGCCAACTCAACAAGTATTTTTAATAGATGTATAAACTTGCTTTAAATGTATAATTAATTAATTTTTTTTCTAATTTTTCTAATTGTATAATATTTGTTTTCTTCTCATTTTTCTAAATTTTTAATTTATAGTTGGATATTTAACATGATATTTTGTAAGAATTTAAAATTATTGTAATAATTATTATTAAATAAATCCTATATTATTTTGTGTGGATCAAGACGTGTTAACATGCATCCCCTTTTCCCGTTCAAAGGACGAGGATTTCTGAGTTTTGAGGTACCCGTCATGTCCCGCTTCATTACAATTCTCATGATATATCAATTATTTAATATCAAAATTATAACAATACTTCATTATATTACACTTTGTGCATCACATAGGTGATATACTAGCGTTTCTAAAGTTAAACTAAGTATAATATTCATAAATATCATTTCATAACTGATTTATTTTAAAGTGGAAATAAATATTTTTTCTATCTTCAAACTTTAATATTTTCTTAAAATGTATTTGAAAAGTAGATACAATTAGAAAATAAATTATATTTCTTAATTGAAGATTGCTTAATGCACATTTCGTAATTTGAGGGGCAAAATAACACCAAGTATACAATTGAGGGGTCAAACTGAAATTCACCCTAAGGGCAAATCCAATTAACAACATTAAATTTGCTGCAACTTTTAACACCAGATTTAATGTAAAAGTGTAATTTAGTCTAAATTTTGTACAATCCAATACATCAAATTTTACACTAATCAAATATTTTGTTCTTACTTTTTATTTTCTCATTATCACTAAGTTATTTTATTTGTACAATCATTTCATTATTTATATTTAATTACTACTAATTTCAAATAATAAAAAATGGCATGTACTTAATATTATCTTAATTAAAATGTTATAAAAAAAGTATTATAATCAATATACAATAATACACAACGATGCAAGCCACGTACAATAAAAAACTTTTATTATCTTCATTTAAATATAATTTTATTATTTAATTTTCAATGTTATTATTATATTTTACTTTTAAATTTGGTGCAAATATTGTATTTAATTATTATTATAAAATAAGAGTTAAATTTATAAGTTAAATAAATAGTGTTAAATTATAAATAAAAAACAAATTCTGATACAAATGGGATTAAAATTTGTAAGAAGAAGAAAATTGGGGTCAAAATGAAGTACTTATAAATTTGGTGCACCGCTGTCTGTTCATTTACATTAAATGGTGTAATATTGACAGAGGGTTTTACACTGATATTCTCTGAAGAAGGAAATGGTGGTGCGATTGAAGACGAAACAGTGAATCTTGTCTTTTCAAAATTGTCCATATTGATAAAACGCCGAAGACCTGTTAATCAATCCCGTCATTTCCTAAAAGTTCCAATAAAACCCCTAATTATCGCCCCCACGGTAAAATCTCTATCTCAATACCTTTAGAGCTTTACAGTTACTCAGGATGGTGGTTAATTCTTCGATTTCTTAAACAGATGGAATGTCCTTAATCGAAATCCTTCGATTATTCTTTTACTGTTGCACCCCCTTTTTATTGTCTGTCTCACCATCTGTGTGTGTAATAGGTTTGATTTGCTGGGGACACGTTATCTCTCTTTTCTTGTGTTGCTGCTCTGGAAATCTCAAATTCAGTTGAAATGAAGGGACTATACAAGGATTCTGGAAAAGGTTTTATGGAATTCTACAAGAGAGAGATGAGATTATGCCCTACCAGAAATTACTCTAGTCACGTCTTTGCTTCCCAGGTCTCCCCCTCACCTATCCTTTTATGTATATAAACATGCCTTGGCTATATGTTGGAGTAAAATTTAAATGAATTATTTTCTAGAATTGTGAATGGCTATATGTTAATTGATTTATCTGTGGTGTTGTTTTTTGCTAAATTTCTCCCTTTTAGCAATTTGCGATGTGAAGCTTTTGATGCCTGGTTGTCATGTATTGACTGGAGTAATGTAATTTTATCAAGATGGTCCTGGAGAGTTGAATGTTGGTTTGGATGCAGAAATTTTGTTGTTTGATCTGTGAGGCAGTTGTAAATCTTGGCGGTGTTGGAGTTCCCTAATTGCTTACTGAGTTCGTGTTTTGTTTGTGTGCCATATTAAGTGTTCCCTAGAAATATCTACGTGTTTTAGATCACTTTATGCATATTAAAGCTAAATGAAATGTTGCGGCTGTGCGACACGTGTATTTTTCATGGATGGAGATAAAAGGCAGTTTGAAACAGCCGTCTGAAAGTTAACTTTGGAAGGCCACACTAATCATTACCAAAGGGTTACTTATTATAATTATTTTTCCTGGAAGTACAGAAGGAAGAGGAAAACTCTGTATTCCCCGTATTCCCCGTTACCAGACATTCACATGTGAAGAAAGCTTTACACCAGTAAAATTTCATGTTGACAATAGCGGCACCGACAACGAAAGAATTATCCTTGTAAAAATACTTTACAAGTGTCATAAATATGAGTTAATTCATGTGCAAAAGCCAGAAGTTATTAAAGTAGTTGGACCAGTTTTTAGGTTTTGGTCTTGGAATTTACCGATAGAAGTATTCAACTTTTCTATCCATTATACACTATATTTGTTGTTGCTGCTTCTTGATAGTGTAGTAGCATTAGGTCATGTAACATCGTTTACACTGCAATTATATCTCTCATTTAATCATCAAAGATTTTGTCAATTACACAACATCCTAGAAACACTTTTCCTTCTCGACCTATAATTCTTAATCTGATAGTAACATCACCTCCGATATCTCTTTCCTCTGAAAGAATTAAAGGCAAACCTAAAGTATTTGATGCATTCTAAATTTGATTGTATTATATTCATATCTTTATAAAGATAGTATCTATTGAATGAGAAATTTAATGTAAACATTTTCCGTAAGTGAACAAATTCTTATAATATCTTGCACAAAATAATTTATTTGGCCACAAAAGTCGAACCAAGTCACATATTCTAAATTGGAGGAGAATTACTTGGTGTATTGTGTACTGTAGGACAAGTCGTAATCTAATACGAGAAGATATATGTATTCATGGGGAAAGTAGACGATGAGTTTAACATATCTAGAAAGATTTCATTCAATTTGTACAGAAGAGACAATTTTCCAAATTTAATGTATCTTGTTGAGTGAAATACGTTTTTTTATGGGATGAATATGATTTATAACATCTGAACTTCATTAATGTTTGCATGTTATATTAGGTCCCTAATGAACTTAGGGCTTCAATTCATTAACATGCATGTGCTCTCATCATGATGCCTTTTCATTTGTTATCATTTTGTGCATCATTTTTCTTTCTTGGCAATTAAAATTATATATTTCTATATCAACAAAACCTTATAATTTGTTTCAAAGGAAAATTAGTTCTCAGAATAAAAATGTTCAGTGTTCTAGCCTTCCTATTTATCTATGAAGGTCGTGAGAGAGATTTCCTATTCATCCATGAAGAATGCGGGAGAGATGGAGAATAAGAAAACAAAATAACCAAGACTGAGAAAAGATGAGAATAGTTAATGCAAATTGCTTGGTCATTGTTGCGTGTGGAAACAAGGCCATCCACCATGACTATAACAAAGACCTGACTAGCTTAGGTCTTATTAGATTGAGGTAATGTATGAGAGGAAGAATAATCTTATACTATGCATGTTGAACTTATCATGAGTAAGTTGTCTTCTAATAACTCAACTGATTTTAAATCCGTGACATCTCTATTTCTTTCTATTTAAAATGATTTCCTACCACATGCCAGGCTTATCGCATTGGAGAATGGTTCAGTTGAAATAAAGAAATTATCTAAGCATGAAGGTTCTGTTCACAGTCCTACTGTGGAACCAAGAAGTCCTTATGTATTTCACAGCTGTGGGGAGGATGACATTGTCCAACATGTAGGCTTTCTTTCTGACCAGTTCAAGATTTATGGTTAATTACAAATAGAGAAGGAAGAAAGAAAAAAGAATTCGAAAAGAAATCTATTGACAAGAACACTGGAGAATAAAAAAAAGATGTAATTTATTCCACAAAATTAAGAAATGTATATTAGCTATATTATCATTGTATCACTCATTTATTATACAAACAAAGTAAGTATTTGTTTGTATTTTATGTTAATAAATTATTCAAGTACACAATATTTATTAATATATTAAATTATATCTAACAACTTATCATATTTTCTTTATCACTTATTTTTTATCCCAACAAAAAAAATAAAAGGCTCCTAAATAATTTGATTAATTCGACAAAACACAGTTTAGGTAAAGTTAAAAAAATAACTTTTTTTGCACTTTAATATTATTGTCAGTAAAAAGAGTAATAACGAGTTTTTTTTTGAATTTAAATTCAAGAAATTATAAATGAATTGTAGGGGATGGATGAAGTTTGAACCCTTGAGTGGAGGAATACCATCTCTAGAGTAACTAGGAGTTGATGATGTCATATTTGGTTTTAAATGCAAAACTTTAACAAAAAAGAAAAATCTTATTTCGGAGCTATACATTTGTATAAAGAGAGACGAGTAATTAAGAATAATTTTGAATAAATGATATTGTTTTCTAAAGTAAAACTAAATATAATTTTCATACACATCATTTCATAAATGATTTATTTTGAAGTGTATAATATATACATGTTTTTATATCTTCAAACTTTAATATTTTTTTTTCAAATGTATTTGGAAAGTAGATACAATTAGAAAATAAATTATATTTCTTAATTGAAGAGGGCTTAATGCACATTTCATAGTTTGTGGGGTAAAGTAACACCAAGTATACAATTGAGGGGTCAAACTGAAATTCACCCTAAGGGCAAATTCAATTAACAACATTAAATTTGCTGCAACTTTTTACACCAGATTTAATATATTAGTGTAATTTAGTCAAAATTATGTACAATCCACCACACCAAATTTTACACTAACCAAATATTTTGTTTGTTCATTTACAATAAATGGTGTAATATTGACATAGGGTTTTACACTGGTATTCTCTGAAGAAGGAAGTGGTGGTGGGATTGAATTCATTTTTTCAATCATGTCCACATTGATAAACGCCGAAGACTGTTAATCAATCCCATCATTTTCTTAAAGCTCCATTAAAACACTTGATCATCGTCCATACAGTAAAATCCCTATCTCAATACCTTCAGAGCTTTATAGTTAGAATGCATGGTAGTTAATTCTTCGTTTTCTTAAACAGATGGAACGTCCTTAACTGAAATCCTTCGATTATTCTTTTGTTGTTCAGTTTATTTCCCCTTTTTACTGTATGTCTCACCATCTCTGTGTGTAGCAGGTGTGATTTGCTGGGGACACATTATCTCTCTTTTCTTGTGTTGTTGCTGTGGAAAGCTCAAATTCAGTTGAAATGAAGGGATTGTACAAGGATTCTGGAAATGGTTTTATGGAATTCTACAAGAGAGAGATGGGATTATGCCCGACCAGGAATTACTCTCGCCGTGTTTCAGCTTCCCAGGTCTCCCTTTCACTTATCCTCTTATGCATATAAACATACCTTAGATTATCTGTTGGAGTAAAATTGAGATGGATTATTTTTTGGAATTGTGAATAGCTATGTGTAAATTGATTTCTCCATTTTGTTGCTTTTTATTGAGTTTATCCCTTTTATGTATTTGTCGTGTGAGGCTTTTGATCCCTGGTTGTCATATATTGACCGGAGTTATGTAATTTTATCGGAATGGTCCTGGAGAGTTGAATTTTAGTTTGGATGTTGAAATTGTGATGTTTGATCTGTGTGACGCAGTAGTAAATCTTGGTGGTGTTGGAGTTCCCTGATTGCTTACCGAATTATTGTTTTTATTTGTGTGCCATATTAAGTGTCCCTAGAAATAGTCGTGTGTTTTAGATCACTCTATGCGTATTAAACCTAAATGAAATGCTTCATAAAGGCTTTCGGATTTCCATTATTGTCGTACCATTTCGTATTGCATGTTGCGGTTGTGCGACACGTGTAATTTTCATGTATGGAGATAAAAGGCAAACAACCGTCTGAAAGTTAACTTTAGAAGGCCACACTAATCGCTACCAAAGGGTTACTTATTATTTTTTCCCCTGGAATAGAAGGAAGAGGAAAACTATGCATTCCCCGTTACTAGGGAAATATACATTCTACATGTGAAGAAAGCTTTACACCAGTAAAATTTCATACTGATAATAGCGGCACTGACAACGAAAGAATTATCCTTATACAGAGACTTTACAAGTGTCATAATATGAGTTAAATGCAGGTGCAAAACCAGAAGTTATCAAAGTAGTGGACCAGTTTTAGGTTTTGGTCTTGGAATTTACCGATAGAAGTATTCAACTTTTCTATCCATTACACACATTATTTGTTGTTGATGCTTATTGATAGCGTAGTACGTCTTGTAACATCGTTTATACTATAATTATATCTCTCCTTTAATCATCAAAGAATTTGTCAATTACACAACATCTAGAAGCATTTTTCCATCTGAACCTATAATTCTTAATCTGTCAGTAATATCACCTCCGATATCTTTTTCCTCCGAAGGAATTAAAGGAAAACCTAAAAGTTTTTGATGCATTCAAAATTTAATTGTATTATATTCATATCTTTATAAAGATAGTATCTATTGGGCAAGAAATCTAATGTAAACATTTTCCGTAAGTGAACAGATTCTTATAATATCTTGCACATAATAATTCATTTGGTCACAAAAGTCGAACCAAGTAATATATTCTAAGGTGGATGAGAATTACTTGGTGTATTGTATACTGTAGAACAAGTCATAGTCTAATACGAGAAGATATATGTATTGATGGGGAAAGTAGATGATGTAGTTTAATAAAATTAATGTGCTCTCTATATGGAAATAACAAGTTTACTAAGATCCATGAGTCATCTTTCTCTCCCTTTCTTTATACGAAATGATGCTTAACAATTTTTGATTTGTTTTATATATTATTATGTTGTATTATATCCGTGTCATTTTCTGTTCCATTTCCCTCTAACTATGGTTATTCGCATCATGACAAAATATGTTCATTTCTTTAGCTAATATGCTGACCTCAATGTGATCTTGAATTCTGTGTCTGCCAAATATTCAAATCATAAATGTTAAATGCTTATATCTTTTAATTTATCTAACAAAATGAATCATGTGCATGAGCCTTTTCTTTCTTGATGCAGACCCTAATCGAGCATATTGATTTGTATGGGAAACTAAATGGTCATAAGGGATGTGTAAATACAGTTGCATTCACCTCTACTGGCGAGATTCTTTTATCAGGTTCTAATGACCTACAAATAATGCTCTGGGACTGGGCAACCGAAAAACTAATATGTTCATATCCATTTGGCCATTTCCTCGAAATATTACAGGCCAGATTCATGCCATTAACTGATGACTGCAAAATAGTAACTTCATCTGCCGATTGCCAGGTAATTTGGCCAATAGATATGCAGTGAAATTGACAATGTTCAACGAGTGATCCGCTTGAAGTTGAAATGGATTTACAAATTTAAAGCTTAATAGTAGTTGTCACCTTGGCAAAGATTTAAATTGTTGACTAACTAAAATTATTATATTTACATATCTAGAAAGATTTCATCCAATTTGTATAAAAGATGCATTTAGCTAAATCTGATGTATCTTGTTGAATGAAATACATTTGTCTTTTTGATGGACTGAATATGATTTATAACATCTGAACTTCATTAAAGTTTGCATGTTAGGTTAGGTCCCTAAAGAACTTGAGGCTTCAATTCATTAACATGCATATGTTCTCGTCATGATGCCTTTTTATTTGTTATCATTTTGTGCATCATTTTTCTTTCTTTGCAATTAAAATTGTATATTTCTTTATCATGCTTTTCAACATAACATTATAATTTGATTCAAAGGAAAATTATTTCTTAAAATAAAAAGGTTAAGTGTTCTAGCCCTTCCTATTTATCTATAAAGGTCGTGAGAGAGATTTCCTATTCATCCATGAAGGATGAGAGAGATGGAGAATAAGGAAATAAAATAACCAAGACTAAGAAAATATGGGAATAGTTAACGCAAATCGCCTGGTCATTGTTGTGTGTGGAAACAAGGCCATCCCCTAAGACTATAACAAAAACCTGACTAGCTTAGGTCTTATTAGATTGAGGTAATGTATGAGAGGAAGAATAATCTTATACTAAACATGTTGAACTTTTCATGAGTAAGTTGTCTTCTAATAACACAATTGATTATAAATCCGCGACATCTCTATTTCTTTCTATTTAAAATGATTTCCTACCGCAGGTCAGGCTTATCATGTTGAAGAATGGTTCAGTAGAAACAAAGAAATTATCCGAGCACGAAGGTTCTGTTCACAGTCTTGCCGTGGAACCAGGAAATCCTTATGTATTTTACAGCTGTGGGGAGGATGGCTTTGTCCAACATGTAAGTTTTCTTTCTGAGTTCTAGATTTATGGTTAACTATAAAAAGTACCATTGAGGTTAAGTTCAATTACAAAAAGCAAGCTATGTTTTAAAATTACAAAACAACCCTTGAAATTTATTTTACAAATTCAATCCTCCAAGAGGAGTGTATTTGTTAAACAAATACAATGGAGAGGGGTGTGTGTTTGTAATACCTTGAGGGAATATTTGTAATTTTGAAATAATCAAGACAAACCTCTAGGGTACTTTATGTAATCATCCTTAGATTCAACAAATAAATTTCCTTTCAGTCTTTTATCATGTCAGACTCCTTATTTCTTTTGCAGTATGATCTACGAAGTTGTTCTGCTACCGAGCTTTTCAACTGCGCATCATTCGAAGAACCCCCTTGGCGTATTGGGATGTATTCCATTGTTATTGACCCACGAAATCCTAATTATTTTGCTGTAGGAGGTGCCGATCCTTTTGCACGTGTTTTCGACATTAGGAAGTACCAAGTAAATGCATCGACTAAAGTAGGAACACCCGTCAACACTTTCTGCCCTCACCACCTTATTGCGACGAACAATATCATTACATCATTAGCGTACTCCAGCACAAGTGAACTGCTCGCCTCGTACTCCCACGAGTTCATTTATTTGTTTCAAAAGAACATGGGTTGGGGAGCAAACCCCCTTCATCCACCACATGTATACCCATTGTGTGCACCTTGTTATACAGGTCACAAAAACTCACTAACAATCAAAGGAGTGAATTTTTTCGGTCCGAACGATGAATATGTCGTAAGCGGGTCTGATTGTGGTTATATATTTATTTGGAAGAAGAGAGGTTCTCAACTTGTTCGTTCAATGATCGGTGATATACATACCGTAAATCAGCTGGAACGCCATCCCCTGATTCCAATTCTTGCTACATGTGGAATAGAAAATGATATAAAGATTTGGGGCCCCTCTTCGAATTCTATTAACCCTCTGCCTGCAAATGAACTGGAGGTACTGTTTTTACTAAGGCAACTTTATTAATCTATTATTAATCATCCTATACTCGAATTTTAATTTCTCGTTTCTAAAAATATGTCCGTATGCGAACAGATAATGTCGCCGTGGAAGCAAATTGGCGCACCCGACTCTCCTAATAATTTTGATTCTATAGAGGAGGCGAGCACAAGTATATTTGATAGAGAATATAACATAGAAAACATAGAATATGATGAGGATGACGAAGAACAACCTTACCGTGCAGGATATTATTCAGACTATCCTTTTTAGGATGGTGGCCTGGGAACTCCCGAGATTTTAATATTAGCTAGGGTTGTCATTTGCACCCTCAATAGTTATACTTATTAAAGATTACCATATTCAGCATATACTTCCAGTTGGAAGTATTTTTACATTGCTTGGTTTAGAGACTAAGTACCAGAAATGACTGGAGAAAAACTTGCTATTTCTTGTTCTTGTGCAATATGTGAAAAACTTGGGTAATTTGTGGTAATAAAACGTTTGCATGAGAAATCTCATGCACTTTATTTGGGTATTATTTAATTGGCTATAGTATATGTCAGTTTTTGAATATGTGTATATAATGATGTTATAAAGAGAGATGAATTATTTAATATTTTACGAATTTTTTGGATGGTATCTTAATAAACGAGGATACAACGGATTTCATTAGTAAAGCAAAATACCGACGAAATAACGACAAACATAAACTATCATTTTTTTTGCTTTGATCGTAAAACGTTAATGCCGGAAAAAAAAAATCCATTTCATTTGGTAAAATGGGCTTCGGCACGATGTATTTGACTTAGGCGACGATGATTTACAATCATGGCGGACTACCATCTGCCGTTATATGCCCAACATGTACGACATATATTTTCATCGCTAATAGATCCGTGGACAACAATTTGTCGTTAACTAATTTATTTTAATAGCGGCAGATGCCTTCTGTCGCTATTTTATTCTTTTTTTATAAATATTTTGCTATTTTTGGTTAATATACACTTGTAAACATGTATTCATGCAATACACTATACAAATTTAAACTAAACTCGGACAACATACACAAAAATTTCCACACTATTCATAACAAGATACAATATTGTAAAAATCATAGTAATACAATGTTAAATCTATTAGTTTAACACACATTATATATCCGCTATAAAGCCTTAAATACAATAAATCTATCTGCAACACTTTAAGTCTAGCAGGCGGTTGGGGGTGGAGGCAGATGTCCCTGCGGCACAAATCTTCCATCAAAACTATATATTTGTTTGTATTTTGTGTTAATAAATTATTCAAATACACAATACTTATTAATATATTAAATTATATCTAACAACTTATCATATTTTCTTTATCACTTATTTTATTTCCCAACAAAAATATAAAAGGCTCCTAAATAATTTACTTAATTCGACAAAATGAAATTTAGATGAAAGTAAAAAAATAACTTTTTTTGCACTTTAATATGATTGCTGGTAAAAATAGTAATTACGAGGTTTTTTTGAGTTTAAATTCAAACGATTACAAATGAATTGTAGGGGATGAATGAAGTTTGAACTCTTGAGGTGAGGTCAAGTACCATATCTAGAGTAACTACGAGTTAATGTTGTCATATTTGGCTTTAAATGCAAAACTTTACTAAAAATAAAAATCTTATTCAGAGCTATACATTTTGTATAAAGAGAGATGAGTAATTAAGAATAATTTTGAAAAAAATGATATTGTTTTCCAAAGTTAAACTAAGTATAATTTTCATACATATCATTTCATAAATGATTTATTTTGAAGTGTAAATGTACATATTTTCTTATATCTTCAAATAACACATTTGATGCGTAGTGCACATTTCATAGTTTGAGGGGAAAAATAACACCAAGTATACAAATGAGGGGTCAAAGTGAAATTCACCCTAAGGGCAAATCCAATTAACAACATTAAATTTGTTGCAACTTTTACACCAAATTATATTAGTGTAATTAATTAGTCTAAATTATAAACAATCCACTACACCAAATTTTACACTAACCAAATATTTTGTTTTTACTTTTTTATTTTCTCATTAGTACAATGTTATTTTATTGGCAAAATGGTTCTTTTAGTCCTCTAAGTGGACTGACCTGGAGCTTTAGTCATCACTTACTAATTTGTATGATATTAGTCCTCTAACTAAATATTTTTCAGATATTTAATCCCGTTACCTCCTATACCCGGTCAACCTAACCTGAAATGCTGATGTGACATTTTTTTTTCTAATAATACATTTTTTAATGACTTAATTGATGACATAGTTAGATGATTTTGGAGGGAAACTAGGTTTGGGTACCAAAATGGAGAGAAAATTGATATTTAGTTATAAAATATAAAAAAAACTATATTTTGAAAAAAATTGCATAATTATATCTTCGAAAAAAATAATACAAGTTATTTTTTTCGAAAAACTAATTTCGTAATGGTTTAAAAAAATAATACCGAATTATTCTATAAATAATATATTGTTTTCAAAAATAATTTAAATTATATTTAGTCATAAATATAGTTTTTAACATTATTTTTTCCAACTTTTAAAAATAATTCAGTTTTTTGACATTATCAACTTTTAAAAAAAATCGAATTCAATAACATCAAAATCATATTAAAAAAATATAAAAATATAAGTAAAAATATTTTTTTAAACCATAACCAAATTATTCAAATTCAATAACATCAATTAACATTATATTTAAAAATTAAACATTCAAAAAGTAAATAAATTAAAAATAATATAAATATATAAGTAAAAATATAAAAAAACTATATTTGAAAAAATATTAAATAGTTATATTTTTGAAAAAAATAATATAAGTTATTTGTTTCAAAAAATTAATTTGGTTATGTTTAAAAAAATAATACCGAATTATTGTATAAATTATTTATTATTTTCAAAAATAATTTAAATTATATTTATTTATAAATAAAGTTTTTAACATTATTTTTTCCAACTTTTAAAAATAATTCAATTTTTTGACAATATCAAGTTATAAATATAGTTTTTCAAAACTATATTCAATTTTGCCTAATTTATAATAACTTGATAATTTCGGAAAACTGAATTATTTACAAAAGTTGGAAAAAATAATGTTAAAAACTATATTTATAACTAATATAATTTAAATTATTTATAGAATAATTCGGTATTATTTTTTTAAACCATAACCAAATTATTTTTTTGAAAAAATAAATTATATTATATTTTTCGAAAATATAATTATTTAATTGTTTTTCAAAATATAATTTTTTTTTATATTTTATAACTAAATATCAATTTTCCCTCCATTTTTGTACCAAAATCTAGTTTCCCTCCAAAATCATCCAACTATGTGTACATGTCATCAATTAAGTCATTAAAAAAATATTTTATTAGAAAAAAATACCACATCAATATTTCGGGTTAGGTTGACCGGGTATAGGAGGTAATAGGACTAAATATCTGAAAAAAATTGGTTAGAAGACTAATATCATACAAATTAGTAAGTGAGGAGTAAAGCTCCAGGTCAGTCCACTTAGAGGACTAAAAAAATAATTTTGCCTATTTTATTTGTACAGTCATTTTACTTATATTTAGTTACTACTAATTTCAAACAAAAATAAATTAATTGAATATGTTATAAAAATAAATATTATAATCAATGTACAATAAAGAAAATACACAATGATGCAAGCCACATACAATAGAAAGACAGATGGAATCTCTATCTCGATACCTTCAACGCTTTACAGTTACTCTCCATGGTGGCTAATGTTGATTACAATGTGAATTACAATGGGAAGCCTTCAACAATGGCTTTACAAATAGAAAAGGAAAATTACAAGGAAATGAGAATATGACAATTACAACTTGAAAAAATAGAAAGTCGAGTCGAGTTCTTTCCACAAGACAAATACGTCCCGGCTAGTGCTCACGGTACGACGTAATGTCTCCAAAGATAAAACGGCTTAACCTCCTTTGTGTACAAGAGCACCACTGACACAAAGGCACCTTTCGAACTTGAAGGAGCGAGAACTGGCTGCTGGACTCGAATGCAAAATGAAATGTTGTTGAAAATGTGCTTCGAAATGTAACAACACTTTTAACGACACCTTTGAAATATGCAGAGTGTAAGCGATTTTCTGTTTTCTCTGTTTTCAAATCTGCAATGAAACCAGCTATATATAAGCAACAAAAATCCATCTGCAGGGAATTAAACATGGTAAGTTAATGGGCATTAACTATTGGAAATTTATTGTTTAGATTTTGATGAATGCCATGTAAAACTTAGACTAGAGAGTTGGCACCCTATTTTCCTTGTAATTTGCATTGTAATAGATAGAGTTGTACGAGCTGAGTCAAGTCAGCTATGCCTGAATATACAAGAAGTCAACTGAAGACTGAAATGGAGACTCCATTTGTGAAGCGGTGAGTATGACAAGGAGGAGAAGTCAAGAACTCGACTGAAGGAGTATCATCTGAGATACAGCGTTGTGTGAAGTGTCAGTCAAGTCAACTCAAGAAACCAAGTCAAGTTGAAGTGACAGATGAGTCTTTCAATCATTGGAGCAGACTCAAGTCACCTGGGGAAAAGCCAGCTGCAAAGAGGAGTTAACTGAAAAGAATCCGTTGTTGTAAGTCAAGAATATTACCTAAACAAGTAATACTTCCATCTTTGCCATGTCTTAAAGTGCTCGATCCCGAAGCGTGCAAAAGGAATAAACCTATGGGAAGATCGCACCTCGTGTCGACTCGAAAAAGTGAACACTCATTCAATACAAGGAAATGTCAATATCAAGGACTGCAACAAGACAAGCCAACGAACACAAAGTGACTTTTAAAAATTAGCCTATCCCTTCAACGGGCAGATTTTTGAAAGTTCACTATAAAAGGCTGAGGAATCTCATTGAGAGAGGGTTACCTGAACCACGAACTATCAAGAAATTATTCGAACTGTAACCTGCAAAACACTCTCAAATTATTCAAGCAAATCCTCAAGCCTAAATTTCGAAGGAAATCGATCCAACACCAAGCTGTGAAGGAAAGACAACTTCTAACTGTTGAAGAGGAAACTTTTGAAGAATCAAAAGGGGTCTACATTCCAAGGAGGATTGTAGAAAGGTTCAAGGTCGAACCAGTCTCAATTTATTGGAGGGCTTCGTGATCAAACCCAAGAAGCTTGAGCAAGTGAGCTGAAGTAGCAAGACAGCCGCCCTGTGAAGAAGTTTCGAGTCGGACGAGAAGCGGTTTGTGTGACCAAGGCATCTCAGATCGAGTCCCAAAGGATCAAGTCACGTGTGTGATCAAGACTTATATCTGGACTGATAACCACTTTGTACTCTGATCAATACTTAGTGGATTCCTCCAGGAGTTGGAGAAGAGAGAAGTAGAAGAATTACCCCATCTTCAAACCTCTATAAAAATTAATTGTGTCATTTACATTTCAGCATTTAATTTCTGCACATTACTTTATATCTGCTGATAATTTGCTATCCAACTGATAATTAACAAAGTGCTAAAACCAAGTATTAAAACAAACTTAAGCCAAATTCAAGGGTGTTAAGTGTTCTGCTGAAAATCTTATCACAACCAAGTTAAGGTTTAGACTAAACAACTGAGTTATTCTATCAACAGCTCAATCGAGCCTGTTGAGTGGCTAACTCTATTTGGTTAACTAACTTAGCTGTCCCTCAAGGACTTAGCTGTGTATTTAACTCTGTATTATTTTAAAAGGACTAAAATCGAAAATTTGGTAAGGTTTATTCAACCCCCCTTCTAAACCTTACTCTCACCCCTTGGGACCTACATTAACCTTCCTTGTAACAGTCAGGTGTTAGAATCACATTCATGACCACATCCTGGGAGTTACAACCCCATTATCTGAGGAGTTATAGACTCCAACAATCAACTACGAATCTGGACACCTGTAATGTCCAGGTTCATCGAGTGGCCCAACAATCACTTGGATCTGGGTTAAGCCCATTTTCGAGTGTCAAAAGTGTAGTGGACCTGGACCCGGGCCCAATAGGGCAGGGCCGTCCCAAGGCCCAGGGCGGGCGGGCGGGCGCGCGTGCGTGTGGCCCACTTGTGATCATTCACTTATGTTATAGTATATCCAACTAATAACATCTTTTAGTTTATAAAATAGGATAAACTTTGCTTTATAAGCTATGTGGGATGGAGAAAATTCCTTTCAACTCCCTTTACATAATGCCCATTTATGTGGCCAACTTCATGTATTAACTTCCCACTCACTAAAATTCGATTTTGAGAAATAAAAAATACTACGAATATTTACTCAGAAAGTAGATTATTAATATACAATTTAATTCCTCCAAAATTAAATTCTTAGCCATCGAAAATTTGGTCAAATTCGGGTCGACGCCCTCAAGGACTTAGCTGTGTATTTAACTCTGTATTATTTTAAAAGGACTAAAATCGAAAAGTTGGTAAGGTTTACAACCCCCCCTTCTAAACCTTACTCTCACCCCTTGGGACCTACAAGTGGTATCAGAGCGGTTGGTTCATTGAGCCTTCCGCACTGGTTACTGAACTAGATCTCCAATCTTTCAAAGAAGTTTTTAACACTTGTTCTTTCAAAAGCATTTTTTTTAAAAGTTATTATCATGGAAGCAAATTTGACACACATTCCTATGTTCACCATTGAAGAGTTTGATGACTGGAAAATACGTATGCAGTCTCATCTATCAACTTTACATGATGAGATGTGGATAGTGATAGAGGATGGGCCAGCGCAAATAATGAAGGTGAACACACAAGCAAGGAGAGCTGCTGCCATTTGAAGGAGAAGAGGTTGTTTCCCCTAGACCCGACTATGGTTGAAAAACCAAGAGTCGAATGGACAAATGATGACAGAAAAAGATACAACCTAGACAATGTGGCCAAGGATATACTTTACAAGACTTTGGACAAAGCCATGTTCAACAAAGTCAAATCTTGCAAGACAACCAAAGAAATCTTGGATAAATTAACTTTAATTTGTGAAGGATCAAAGCAAATTAAGGAAAACAAATTATCTATTGTTGTTCAAAAATTTGAAAACTTTAAAATGTTTGCAGGTGAGACAATAGATCAGCTGGATACTAGATTCACTGAAATTACAAATGAGCTCTCAGCACTTGGGAAAGAATACACATAGAAGGAGATGTGTATGAAGATTCTAAGGAGTCTCCCAGCTGAATGGGAAATGAAGACCATGGCTCTAAGGCACTCTATGGACCAATCAAAAACATCCAACCATGAACTATTCTCAGACCTCAAAGCTTATGAGTTTGAGCTGAGAAGAAATGATCAAGAGGAGTCAGCTGTACCCAAAATAGCTGCACTTATAGTTAAGGACGGGAAGAGAGCTGAAGTCAAGGAAGCCTTTGACCAGGAGGAAATTGCCTTGACGGCTAAAAGATTCAACAAGTTCTTCAACAAGAACTATAAAAGAAACAAGAGTGAATCCTCCAGAAGACATTCAGCTCCATCCAAGTCAAGGGAAGATAGGCCACCAAAGAGAGTTGAGTATCAAAAGGTCGAATATCAAAGAGCTGACAACCTAAGAAATGAGAGAGCTGACCAAAAAGTTGAAAACCTGTGTTGGAATTGCAGACAACCAGGACACTTTGCTATTGACTGTCCATATCCTGTAGTCAATAAATACAAGAATGAAGAAGAAAGAAGAATCTTCAGAGAAAGAAGACAAGAAAAGAAAAAGGCAATGTTGGCTGCTGAGACTGCTGAATCAGCTAAGTCAAAAGAAGCAACAGACTTAGAGAGTAGTGAAGCTGACTACTCAAGTGACTCTGAAGAAGAGACCTTAATCTGTCTAATGGCCAAAGAACAAGACCAACCTGACCAAGAAGATGAGGTACACTCTAACTCATCTCACTCAGATTCTAGTGATAGTGATTGTGACACACACACTTCATCACCCACTGATCTTTATGATTCATTAGGCAAAATGATGAAAGACTTTGAGCACATTAAATCCTCACACACACTATTAAATGAGGAAAACAACCAGCTCAAAAGCCAAAACTCACGGTGACTAAGGAGCCGAGTACTCTAATTCACATAGGCGATGAGAACAAAGAGTGAAGGTCGAAATGCTAAACTAATAGAAATAGCTGCTATAGAAAAGAGGGAAAATGATCTCAAAAATGTGATTGCTTCATTTACAAAGGCATCTAAATCATTGGATGACCTTATTATGAGCCAAAAAGAATGTGGAGATAAGACATGCATAGGATTCAAGTCCTTTGTGCACAGTCAAACTCCTAGAGTGATCTTGGAAAAAAGATCTTCAAGTAATGAAGCATCTCAAAAACCCAAGACATCAAATGTTACACCCACATTCACTCCAAAGCACAATCACAAACAAACTGGCCTTGGTTATAAAGGAAAAGGAAAACAACCAGTTGAGTATGAAATCCAGCAGAGTGCCTCAGCAAACTCCAAACAGGAAGTACTCTGTGAAGAAGAAACAAAGCTATCAAAATTCCCTAAAGTTCTATCAAAGGAATAAAAATGATGGGAATGGTAGAAACTACCCAAGCCAAGCTGATTGGAATAATGTGAAATATCAGCAAAGACCTATGGAATATATGCCAAAATGGCAAAGGCCTAGAACTCAACAAAGGTCATTCCAAAGGCAAAAGAGCTATCATCAACACACATATGTACCCAAGCACTACACTCACAAATATCACAACTACCCAAAGAAGGCAATTGCTAAAACACACACACAGGCATACAGACAAAAGAGACAACTGTATGAACCTAAAGCCCCAAGCAATTTGCCAAAGTGAATTATGATTATGGCACAGATAGATGGCAACCTCTTAGAGTCAAATCATTTTGCTATAGGTTGGTTGGATCATCTTACAGTACTAACCCCTCAGGACCCAGACAAGTATGGGTACCTAAACACTAATTTCCTTGATTGCGAGGTTGAGCAGTGAGTGCAAGGAACCTGGTACATGGATAGTGACATTCTAGACACATGATGACAGAAACAAGAAAAATCTATCAAAATTCAAGGAGATTAGAGGCGCAAAAGTCATATTTGGAGGAAATGAAGCTCCAGGGGAAATAAAAGGTATTGGATCCATCAAGAAAAATATATTAGAAATCACAGATGTTGCATATGTTGAAGGCCTAAATTTCAACCTGTTAAGCATCAGCCAACTCTGTGACAAGGGCTATAATGTTGGATTCAATATGGGAGTATGCCAAATCAAAGACACTGAATCAAATGAGGTGGTGCTGCAAGGATCCAGACAAAAGAATATGTATGTGGTAGATTGGTCGACAACCACACCAAGCACCTGTTTGTTAGCAAAAAGTACAGCCGAATCAAGTTGGTTGTGGCACAAGAAGATGAGTCATCTGAATTTCAATACAATTAACAAGCTTGCAAGGATTCATCTTGTAGAAGGACTACCAGACTCAGTGTACAAGAAAGAAAGCGTTTGTGATGCATGCCAGATGGGAAAGCAAATCAAATCATCATTCAAGGAGAAGTCAAGTCCATCTTCAACAAGGATACTGCATCTATTACATATGGACTTATTTGGTCCAGTTAAGCCAGCCAGCATAAGTGGAAATAAATACACTCTAGTAGTGGTGGATGATTATTCAAGATATACATGGACAATCTTCATGTGTAAAAAGAAGGAAACTTTGCAGAAGTTACCTCAACTAATGAGAAGAGTTCAAAATGAGAAGAGTCAAACCATTATAAAGATAAGGTCAGACAGAGAAACTGAGTTTGTCAATGGGATAATAACCCAATATTGTATTGAAAATGGTATAGCTCATGAATTATCTACAGCAAAGACTCCACAACAGAATGGAGTAGCAGGAAGAAGGAACAAAACTCTCAAGGAAGCTGCAAAGACCATGTTGGCTGAAGCTGGACTGCCTAAAAGATTTTGGGCTGAAGCCATCAACACTGCATGCTATACTCAAAATAAATGCATGATAAATAGACAGCTGACAAAGACTCCCTATGAGATTTGGACATGGAGAAAGCCAAATGTTGCATATTTTAGAATATTTAGATGTAAATGTTTTATCCACAACAATGGAAAGGATAATCTGAAGGCTTTTGATGCTAAAGCTGATGAAGGTATCTTCTTGGGATACTCAGCTGAAAGCAAAGCCTATAGAGTGCTGAACAAGAGGACAATGGTCATAGAAGAATCTATCCATGTGGTTTCTGATGAACCTAATGTAAATGGAGAATACATTGAGGAGTTAGCTGATAAGCTGAATCAGCCAACTATGTAGAAAAGTCCCTATATTGAAGCTGAAACTGGAGCAATCAATCAAGATGAAGGTGAAATAGCTGAATCTCAAAGACAACTGGAAAATCTGCAGCTAAGTGATGATGAGAGAGCTGCTCAAGGCAACACAGCTGCAAGACGACTGAACCCAGCTGACTTACTTCAACCTGATGTGAGATGGTTGAGAGACCATCCACCAAAGCTAGTCATTGGAGATGTAAGAGATGGTGTAAGAACCAGATCCAGAGCTCAACAAGAAGCTATGTTCACTTGTTTTATTTCCCAGATAGAGCCAAAAGATGTGTCCCAATTTTTGGATGATACACATTGGATTCAAGCCATGCAAGAAGAGCTGAATCAGTTTGAAAGAAATAAAGTATGGGAACTGGTACAAAGACCAACCCATCAAAATGTTATTGGCACAAAATGGGTATTCAGAAACAAGATGAATGAGGAAGGTTCTGTGGTAAGGAACCAAGCAAGATTGGTAGCCAAAGGGTATTGCCAAGAAGAAGGAATAGATTTTGATGAAACATTAGCTCCTGTTGCAAGATTAGAAACAATAAGGATGTTCCTTGCCTATGCTGCTCACAAGAACTTTACTGTATATCAAATGGATGTGAAAAGTGCATTTTAAATGGATTATTGGAAGAAAAAGTCTATGTTGAACAACCTTCAGGATTTGAGCAGAAGACTCTTGGAGATAAGGTGTATAAGCTCAAGAAAGCTTTATATGGATTGAAACAGGCACCTAGAGCATGGTATGATACATTATCTCAATTTCAGACATGATAATGGATTCACCAAAGGCAAAGCGATGTAACACTCTTCAGAATTCAAGATGGAGAGAGTATACTGCTTGTTCAAATATATGTGGATGATATCATTTTTGGATCCACAAACAAAGAGCTGTATGATAAATTCTCAAACCTCATGCAAGGCAAATTTGAAATGAGCATGATGGGAGAACTGACATTCTTTCTAGGACTTCAAGTAAAACAGCTGAAGGATGGAACCTTCATAAGTCAGACAAAATATACCAGAGATTTAATGAAGAAATTGGGTATGGAAGAGAAGTATTCTGTAAAAATACCAATGAATACATCAGTCGAGATGGATATGGATGCAAATGGTAAGCCTGTGGATCAAACCAGATACAGAGCACCTATGGATCACTGCTCTATCTCACAGCAAGTCGGCCAGACATCACCTTTGTTGAAGGTGTATGTGCAAGATTCCAATCTGCTCCAAAAGAAAACCATATGACTGCAGCTAAGAGAATCCTAAGATATTTGAAGAGATGCCAGGAAGTAGGCTTATGGTATCCAAAAGAAGGTGGTTTCAAGCTTATTGGTTATTCGGACTTTTTATATCTTTGGATGTAGAGTTGTGAGAAAAGTACTTCAGGTACATGTCAAATGCTTGAAACAGATGGTTTCCTGGTTTAGCAAGAAGCAAAACTCAATAGCCACATCCATGGCTAAAGCCGAGTACATAGTTCTTGGCAAATTTGTTGTGCCCAAGTCTTATGGATGAGACAACAACTGAGAGATTATGATGTTGAAGAAAATGAGATTCCAATTATGTGTGATAACACAAGTGCTATTGCAATCACACAGAATCCTGTGTTGCATTCTAGAACAAAGCACATTGATGTCAGATATCATTTCATAAGAGCTCATGTTGAAAAGAAAGACATCACCTTGGAATACATCTCAACTGATAAACAGTTAGCTGACATATTCACAAAGCCTTTATGTGAATCAAGATTTGAAGAGCTTAAGCATGAGCTAGGGTTAATTGAGTTGAGTTGACACTCAGATGACTCAATGAGAAGAGATGAAACATGATAAGATGAAAACAAAGCATATCTTATAAATCAGCCAAGTGAATCAGCGTATCGAAAAGTTAGCCGTATCTAGTTAGCTGACAGTTGAGTCACCATACGATAGGATAGAAGAAGAGTTAAACCATCTGTGTAATGATCTGAGTCATTTATGAGCTAAGTGACAAAAACGCAGTCGTTTTTAATAAGCGGGAATATTTTTAAAGATGACGCCAGTGTAATAATGACAGGTACAGGCAAAAGCTGCTCAACAAGTATATGATTAGATATAAATGCTGCCACATTAAATGCAGGCAATTAAATGCTAATCAGCGTGATAAATCTGAACCATTGATTTTGATCAAAATTTCAAAAAACGAAAGCACGTCCTTTCATAACCCTTATATACCCATTTATTTAGTTTTTTCTCTCACTTCAAAAACTGCTCATCTCTCCATAGCAAATAAAGCTTTTTTTCCCTCAAAACCCTATCAGTCTTCAAGGCAAGTTTGTCGAGGTTCGTTCGGTAAAACTCAAAAATGGCATCAACCTATGATTTCACCAAATTAGGGAAACAAATCCACACAGGTTCTACGGTGGATTTCGAAGGGATGGTTAAACAGGGTTCCGATGGAACCCTTTTGAAGAAGATTGCTGAAAAAAACGAGAAATCTGGACTGAAACCCTTTCTCACGATGGAGTTTCAGATGACTTATGTTGAAGAGGTAGCACAGTTCTACGTGAACGTTGAAGTTCATGACGAGGGCATCAAATCCTTTATTCACAGGAAGAATCTTACAATCACTGCTGAAGATCTAGCGGAGCATTGTTTGCTGCCGTCGGAAGGTGTGCCAGAGATATTTGAGGCTGACGTAGATTTGGTCGCTGCATGGAAGGAAGTGGCCAAACCCGAGTGTCTTTCGCAAAAGTTGTCTACACAGCTGAGAAGAAGCTGCTGAAGGAGGACTATCACAAACTTATGGACATTGTTGCCAAATGTGTAGACATGAAATTTGGAAGCTTTAATCAGCTATCCAAAATCAAGCTGATCGTCATGACTGCGATCATGGAGGAGAAGAAGGTCAATTGGGCAGAATTCGTGTACAGCAGACTCTGCCAGAATATTACAAATAAGTCCTTCAAGGACGATGGGTCATTTGGAGGATTACTGGGCTATTGCCTAGTCATTGGCCATTTAATGGAGGTGAAGGGTGTTCCCCTTCGACATCGAAAATCATTCCATGTTAACAAGAAGATGTTTGGAGCCAACTTGTCTGGAGCCCAAAAGAGAGCATACGCCAAGCGGGCGGACACCAGTGAGGGGAAATCAGCTGACCCCGAGGAAATAGTTGTTGTCTCCCCTCCGAAGAACAAAGCTGCCCATGCAGCTGGAAAGAAGATAGCTGCCCCTGCAGCAAAGAAAAAGAAAGATGCACCTACCCCTGCAGTCGTGTTTCCTGCCCCTACAGCTGCGGTGGAGAAGGAATCTTTAATACCTTCTCTAGGAATAAAGAAGAAGAGGACTGCCAAGGTGAGAAAGGCAGCTGCCTCTAAGACAATTCCAAAGGCCTTTACCTTCGAGGAATCGGAGGAATTAGAATCAGACATCCCTCTGGTGAAAACTAAGAGAATGAGAAGACTTACCAAGCGTTCAGAGCTTGAGAACACAGCTGAGTCTGCCACTCAGCTGGAAAAGATCTCTGAGACTGCTGGAGAAGTGCAGTCTCTAGAAGTGATTGATGAAATAGCCAAGTCTGCTGAGGCCGATCAGCAGAGGCAAATCGAAGACCCAGCTGTGGACAAAACAGCTAAGGAACAAGAGGTAGCAGAGATAGCTGAATCTCCTGTCGACAGGACTGTGTCTCCACCTGCGATAGATGCTGCTGAGGGTGAAAAGCAACAAAGTCTACTAGCCTCCATTCCTGAAAAGGAAGGACAACAAGAAGAAGGTGAAGATGATGTGATCGTGCTCTCTCCACCATATCCAGACATCCAAAATCGTCTGTGAGAATGGAGAAAATGGAAGCTGAGTCGCTCGAGGGAACAGTTCAAAAGACCTGAATTCATTGAAGAAGAGGAAGAACTAATGGAGTTCCTCGGGTTGACCACAATGGTCCAGGCACTTGACTAAGATAACTGCCTAGATATCTTGCAGATCTTCAAAAAAAAGGAGAAAGAGAGATTGGCAGAGGAAGCTGAAGCTCGTGAGAAGGCCAACATCTGTCCTTTCACTGGAACCACCGATCACACCCATCCCCACTTTGATGCCTTCTCAGGAAGTGACGAGGACTTGGATCCTGCTACTGTGACGGAGGAGTTGGAAATGCAGCAAGCCATGCGGGAATCCAGGATGATGCATAAGCAACAGCTGATTGAATGACCTGGATAGTCTTCCAAATCTCAGCTGGAAATTGATCCATTGGGAGTGGTACAACAAATTGCCACCGTTATTGCTGCAACCACTTCCCCAATTCACTTAGAAGACGGATCTAGGGGAAATGGCGATGAAATTGGGAACTTGGGGACCCAAGTCGAGCTAACCCCTATTGAAGGTGTCTTACCACCCGCCCCACCACGAACACTTACAGGAAAAAGCCGGGAGTCTGGAGCAGAGTGACCCCAAAATAAGTCACTCAGCTGGTGAGCTAGCTGAGGGGGAAACTCACTCCACTGCAGCTAGGTCGGAAGATGCTGCAGCTGACTCCACCATGAATCTAGGAGGCGAAGTGGAGAAGGAACAAGAAAAGGAAATACAACAAGTTGTCACTGACAAAGCTCGAATAGTTGAATCTGTCTGGTGAAGTGCCAAGCAATCGCTATGCAGTTGAGGATCTGAGCGTCTGATCGAGGCACAAGATGGTTCTGTCCCGGGAGTTAACACTCTGGGCAATGAAAGTGCAATCCATGGAGTTGAGACTCCTATGGATGCCACTGCAGAAGACCCTAAGACAGTTGCGTCTGTTGAAGGGATTGCACAAGGCCCTGCTGCAGTTGAGACTGCATGAGGTAATGAAGGCCTAAGGAAGGTTGAGACTTCCCTAGGTGAAAATCAAGGAGATATGAGCATTCCTCAGACCATAATTCATGATTCAGATGAGGAAATCAGTGCTCTTCATAACTCCCAGGATGATCCTGATACAACTTTCCTGGGATCTGCAGATGAAGCTGAATCTACCCCAACTGCACATCAAAAAGACTCAGCTGAGGATGTTCTTCCGAGTACGAGTAAGCTAGACTTCAAGGCTGCTCGACAAACGCTTAATTTTGATGATGAGCCAACCATCAAGACTCATCATCTTCCGATGACGCTGATGGTGCAGCTGGGGAACATCAAATTCATTTAGCAAAAAACATTGAGGCCGAAGAAGCTGTTAAGACAGCTGAGGCTCAGTCAGCTAGCCAACCCTCACACCAAAGCCCAGCTGAAACCGAATCATCTGCGCAGGCTCCCCAAGCTGCAGCAAACTCCACTCAACCAAGCACATCACATGCACGAGTTACGGAGGAATCTATACCATATGTTCGTGATGATGCATTTGAAGAAACATTCCCCTTTTCTATTGAGCTGCCTAATCTTGATGAGGAAACAACTCGAGAGCAGAGACGTTTCAATGTCAGACCTGACCCAGTTATTCCCACAGATGCTATCGTCCCAGCAAGATTTGATTTTGATGCAGCTTGGCTGCCAACTGAGACCGAGGTGACAACTGAGGTACGGGAGGTCTTCAAGACAATCCTTGCAGATATTGAGAAGATAGAACGACACCAAGCCACATTGGATATGTGGCTGGACAACAGGGATGCAACTCTTACAGCCGATCTACGTGGAATAGTGATTAGAATCAGGGAATGGTGTCAACAACAGCGTACAATGCAACTCGAACAAGTCAGATATTTCAAGGCATTGTACAACAAAATGTTGATATGGAGCGCTGATAATGCTGACATGAAGAGAATGATGCAAGAAAATATTGATAGAATGCATGCCTCCCACACCACTGAAATGGAACTGCTGCGAGAATTTCATTGAAAGGAACTTTTGCGCTTAGAGGAGAATATGAATGAAAAGTTCAGCCTTCTTATGGCTGAAATGAAACTGGTGGCAGCCGAATCAAAAGCCACCCGCTCAGAATTTTGCACAACATACTCAGCAGCAGACTCCAATCAAAACTCATCTATTAGCCGCCTAGATTTCATGCTTGCTGGCATGTTCGGGGTTTCTCTCTCATTTGATGATGCTAAAAAGGGGAAGAGGAATACCCAAGACATTAAAAAAGTGGTCAAGTGGAGAAAGAGAAGGTCGCAACTGTTGAGAAGAAGAAGAAAACAACTGAAGAACAGAAGAAAGAAAAGGGAAAATCAGTTGAGGGGGAAGGTTCAAAAGATACGACTCTAATGTTTGCTGATACCCCTCAACAAGGCCTTGTCACAACTGACATAATCAACAAACTTCCAATAAGTCTGCCGCTCCAACACTCTACTGTACCTATGTCTGAGAAGAGAAAAATCATAGAAGTAGGGATGAAGGAGGTCGAAAGAAAAATGGATGCTCGTGCGATGGAAATATTGAAACAATACGGAGGCATTCCGGCAGGAAAAGACACAGATGTCATTCCATACAATGGAGATGAGCCACGATCAGTGGAAGAATTCAAAACGCTCGAATCCGAGGGATACTTCAAAAATATGTCCATAGCCCAAGCTTGGGACTTGTATTGGGAGAAGGGTCTAAAGCTATGTGAAGAAGCTGACAGACAACAGACTACTAGCAGTCACTCTGCTGGAAAGACGAAGACTCCAGTACAATATACGCCCAGAGGAAGAGGAAGAAGTGGTGGAGGCAGAGGTTTTCAACCTAGACCTCTACCCAAAAATATTGAATATGTAGATCCGGGCAAGAAGGAAAGGATCTCTTGGCCAATGGGATATGACAAAGTAGCCAACCGGGAAGTGGCTAGGAAGAATCGACTATGTCAAAAGAATTGAAGAAGAAAACAAAAAACAAGATCAACTGTGGGAAGAGAGTCAACAGAGGCAAGAAAGAAAGAGAAGAGACGATGCTGTAGAGCTTACGAGAAAAAGAAGACAGCTGAAGATGAAAAGAAGAGAATGAGAGCAGAGGACGACAGAGTTGAAGAAGAAAGAAGAAGGCAGCGAAGGCGATGAAGTGTTGCTGTCCACCCCTTCATGTATTTTACTATTGTAAATACATATGTATGTAAGTCTTATGTATGATGAATAAAAGTTGTGTAATTTCTATATTTGCGTAGATATAGTCTGCTATGTTTGCTATGATACACATTGTAAACAGCTTTGTAAAGGACAAGAATGTTATGATCAATAAAAAGATTGATTCTACACATACATTCTATGTTTCTACATTGTCTTTATGTATCTTTGATGCTTGCATTTTCTTTGTATGTTTTAAGTTTTGGCATCATCAAAAATGGGGAAATTGTTGGGAAATTTATTGTTTAGATTTTGATGAATGCCATGTAAAACTTAGACTAGAGAATTAGCACCCCATTTTCCTTGTAATTTGCATTGCAATAGATAGGGCAGTACGAGCTGAGTTAAGTCAGCTATGCCTGGATATACAAAAAGTCAACTGAAGACTGAAATGGAGACTCCACTGTGAAGCAGCTGAGTATGGCAAGGAGGAGAAGTCAAGAACTCCACTGAAGGAGTATCATCTGAGATACAACTGTGTGAAGTGTCAGTCAAGTCAACTCAAGAAGCCAAGTCAAGTTGAAGTGACAGATGAATCTTTCAATCATTGGAGCAGGCTCAAGTCACCTGGGGAAAAGGCAGCTGCAAAGAGGAGTTAACTGAAAAGAATCCGTTACACAGAAGTCAAGAATATTACCTAAACAAGTAATACTTCCATGCTTCCATGTCTTAAAGTGCTCAGTCCCAGAAGCGTGCAAAAGGAATAATCCTATGGGAAGCACTGCACCTCGTGTTAGACTCTGAAAAGCTGAACACTCATTCAATACGAGGAAATGTCAATATCAAGGACTGCAATAAGACAAGCCAACGAACACGAAGTGACTTTTAAAAATCAGCCTATCTCTTCAACGGGCAGATTTTTGAAAGTTCACTATAAAAGGCTGCAGAATCTCATTGAGAGAGGGTTACCCGAACCACGTACTATCAAGCAATTATTCGAACTGTAACCTGCAAAACACTCTCAAATTATTCAAGCAAATCCTCAAGCCTACATTTCGAAGGAAATTGATCCAACACCAAGCTGTGAAGGAAAGACAACTTCTAACTGTTGAAGAGGAAGCTTTTGAAGAATCAAAAGGGGTCTACATTCCAAGGAGGATTGTAGAAAGGTTCAATGTCGAACCAGTCTCAAGTTATTGGAGGGCTTCGTGATCAAATCCAAGAAGCTTGAGCAAGTGAGTCAGTAAAGCGTAGCCCGCAATGAAGAAGTTCGAGTCGGACGAGAAGAATTTGTGTGACCAAGACATCTCCGTGATCGAGTCCCAAAGGATCAAGTCAAATTTTGTGTGATCAAGACTTGTATCTGGACTGATAACCACTTTGTACTCTGATCAATACTTAGTGGATTCCTCCAGGAGTTGGAGTAGAGAGGAGTAGAAGAATTACCCCATCTTCGAACCTCTATAAAAATTGATTGTGTCATTTACATTTCAAAGATTTAATTTCGCACATTACTTTATATCTGATAATTTGCTATCCAACTGATAATTAACAAAGTGCTAAAACCAAGTATTAAAACAAACTTAAGCCAAATTCAAGAGTGTTAAGTCTTCCGCTGAAAATCTTATCACAACCAAGTTAAGGTTTAGACTAAACAGCTAACTTATTCTATCAACAGCTCAATCGAGTCTGTTGAGTGGCTAACTCTACTGTTAACTAACTTAGTTGTCCCTCAAGGACTTAGTTGTGTATTTAACTCTGTATTATTTTAAAAGGACTAAGATCGAAAAGTTGGTAAGGTTTATTCAACCCCCCTTCTAAACCTTACTCTCACCCCTTGGGACCTACATTAACATTCCTTGTAACAATCAGGTGTTACAATCACATTCATGACCACATCCTGGGGGTTACAACCCCATTATCTGAGGAGTTACAGACTCCAACAGTCAACTACGAATCTGGACACCTGTAATGTCCAGGTTCATCGAGTGGCCCAACAATCACTTGAATCTGGGCTAAGCCCATTTTCGAGTGACAAAAGTGTAGTGGACCTGGATCCGGGCCCAATAGGGCAGGGTCGTCCCAAGGCCCAGGGCGGGCGCGCGCGCGTGTGGCCCACTTATGATTATTCACTTATGTTATAGTATATCCAACTAATAACATCTTTTAGTTTATAAAATAGGATAAACTTTGGTTTATAAGCTATGTGGGATGGAGAAAATCCCTTTCAACTCCCTTTACATAATGCCCATTTATGTGGCCAACTTCATGTATTAACTTCTCACTCACTAAAATTCGATTTGGAGAAATAAAAAATACTACGAATATCTACTCAGAAAGTAGATTATTAATATACAATTTAATTCCTCCAAAATTAAATTCTTAGCCATCGAAAATTTGGTTAGAGTCGGGTCGACGCCCTCTTTCTTAAATCCAAATTTCCAACAATCCCCCACATGAGTGAAAATTAATGCATGCATGAATGCAAACTCGCAAACCAGTCCTCAAGAGACAATACTGCATCCAGAAAGGTAGCTTGTGGCTTTGAACCTTCCATAGTTAATACCATCGGGTACACTGGCGGCTTAGTGGACGTAATGCCTTGAACTATTCCTCCATGTTGTATACCTAGACAACACCATTAACACAGTAAGGTCTCAACACCTCATGTTCTCACGTTTTGTGTCCATTTCGGCCATGGACACCTCTTTAGATTCATAAGTGTTACTTTGAAGTGTCCCGCACTTCTCACTTATATAAGTGATCTCCTATTTAAGTATCCTGCCAAACTCAACCTCAACGAGGTGTAAGAATCATTAAAAGTCAAATGACTTAGCCTCACCACAACTTTGCAGGTGTTTCAACACTTGGCATTGCTCCTTAGGATGGGTTGAAACATTGTTTCCAAGTGTTAAAACATAACCTTCGTAGCTTAGTTTTCCCATTGAACCAAGTTCTTAGGATCTCCATTCATCATGGTTGGGTTACCACTATGATAGTTATTTTACTTTGTGGACTTTAAGCCCATTCCCTCTAGCAATTTACTCAATTGATATCGATTCAGTCCTTTCGTCAAAGGATCTATCAAATTGTCTTTTAACTTTACGTAGTCAATTCACATCACACCATTTGAGATCAATTATCTAACGGTATTGTGTCTTCGATGAGTATGTCTAGACTTACCGTTATACATGTTGTTCTGTGCCCTTCATATAGCCGCTTGGCTATCACAATGAATCATCACAGAAAGCACAGGCTTCCTCCAACAAGGAATATGTTCCAAAATGTTTCGAAGCCACTCTGCTTCTTCACCAGCTTTGTCCAAATCTATAAACTCTGATTCCATGGTGGACCGAGCTATACACGTTTGCTTTGTGGACTTCCACGATATTGCACCACCTCCAATGATGAATGTGTATCAACTAGTGGAATAAGAATCTCCCGAATCCAAAATCCAACTAGCATCACTATACCCTTCAAGTACGGCCGGATATCTCGAGTAGTATAACCCATACTCCAGGGTATACTTCAAGTATTTTAACACCCTGGTTAACGCTTTTCAATGCTCATGGCTTGGATTGCTCGTGAAACTACTCAACATATTTACAGGGTAGGCCAAGTTTGGACGTGTACAATTTGTGATGTACATCAAACTGCCTATTATACGTGAGTATTCCATCTGAGACCTAGTTATGCTTTATTAGAAACCAAATTTACACTTAAATCAATGGGCAACTTTAACGGTGAACTATCAAAAGTATTGAATTTCTTGAGCACTTTCTCCATATAGTGGGATTGTGACAAGATAATTCCATCAGGAGTCCTGCTGATTTTTATCCCCAGGATCACATCAGCAGTCTCCATATCCTTCATGTCAAAGTTTCTCTTTAACATTCTTTTTGTGTCCATGATAGTATCATGACTACTGCCCATGATTAACAAATCGTCTACGTATAGACAAACTATGACAAATGCTTTTGATGTCCTTTTGACATATACACAACTATCACACTCGTTGATTTTAAATCCATTTGACAACATCGTGTTATCAAACTTAAGATGCCATTGTTTTGGAGCTTGTTTCAGTCCATACAAGGATCTTATTAACTTGCACACCTTCTTTTCTTGACCGGGTGCAACAAACCCTTAAGGTTATTCCATGTAGATTCCACCATCTATCTCTCCATTCAGAAACGTCGTCTTGACATCCATCTGATGAATCTCTAGATTGTGCAAAGCAGCAATCCCGAGAAGCACCCAAATAGATGCAATCCTCGTTACCAGAGAATATGTGTCAAAGAAGTCATACCCTTCTTTTTGTTTAAAGCCTTTGGCTACAAGTCGTGTTTTACTTATTAATAGTTCCTTCTGCTTTATACGTCTTCTTTAGGATCCACTTACATACTAAAGGTTTATGACCAGTAGGGAGATCAACCAACTCTTATGTATGATTTTGCAAAATGGACTCGATTTCACTATTGATTGCTTCTTGACAGAGCGGAGCATCTGGAATACTTAGAGCCTCTTTAATCGAGTTTGGCTCACCATCTAACAACAATGTTAGAAAGTCAGGTCCAAAGGACTTAACCACCTTAGGCCTCTTACTTCGTCTTAGTTCTTCACCACTCGGTGTTGAACTAACTATTATGTCAAGTGTGACAACATGTGTTATACCAAATGTCATTCCAGATGTTATAGCACCCGAAGTAGCACCTTCAGCAACATTGGCAGTAATATCTGCAGTTGTTCCAGATGTTATAACATCAGAAGTAACATCTCCAACAACACCTCTAAAAACATCTGAATACAGTCGTTTCTTTAAACTTCCATCTATCCTTTCTTTGCAAGGATAAATATTCTCAAAGAATATATCAATCCTTGACTCAATTATGGTACCAACTGTCATTTCTGGATTTTCTGACTTATGTACCATAAAATGATATGCACTATTGTTAAGTGCATAACCAATAAAAACACAATCGACCATTTTAGGACCGATTTTAACTTGCATTGGTTCAGGTATTGCAACCTTAGCCAAACACCCCCACACTTTAAGGTATTTATAAGACGTCTTACGGTTTTTCCACAATTTGTAAGGAATCTTATCTTTCCCTTTAAGTGGGATTTTATTCAATATGTGGTACGCTGTTAAAACGGCTTCCCCCACATATTTTGAGTTTCTTTGTTCAGAACTTACACAACTCATGGTCGTTTCATTAGCATTGGAATGCTTTCGTTGTTCTATTACTATTAGAACCTTGTTCCAACAATGTCGTTAGAACCTCGTTCAAACAAATTTTAGAACATTGTTCCAATTATTGTGTTCGAACCATTTTATAGCGAGTGTGACCTTAGATATTGTCACACCTTCGGCAATATTTCAGACCACATTTTGTTCTGAAATTGCCTTCGGTGTTACAACTCCTCAGACAACACTTTCTGTAACACTTAAATCTGCAACTGAAGCTCGAAAGCCAAAAGTGAGACAGAAAGTGTGGTTATACCCCCACAGTTGCTGGATCCGTTCATGGATTTAACTTCAGACCTTTGATTGCCTTCTTCGATTTTCAATCGAACAATCAGGCCACTAATCCAATTTCCTTCCAGTTATGCATTTAGGAATTCATGAAAATTTTCCAACTTAGTAACAACATCTAAACGATGCAAACTATTTGGAATTTTTCATTTAAATGACATCCCTTCAACACGAATATCATGCGGGATCAGTTGAAAGTTTTAGACTAGTTTCAACACATTTTTGGATTCTTGGAATCATCCGTTTTTCAATCCAAAAATTAGAAATAACGAACCTTTCGGAAATCACATCCTCATTTCGTATTTCTTTTCAAAACATGAACATTTTGGAAAAACATCATCAGTTCATATCAACCACACAATACATATAGTGAAGTGTACAACTAAGTCTGTTAAAGACAAAGTTACGGCATAGGATATCATCATCTTAGACCCATGCTTCAAATGCAACGCATTTTAGCAATAACAACAATTCCAGCAACAACTGGAAGGTCTTCTGGCAGATTCATCTCCAATCAAAGGCTCTGTTTCTCCTCGCCATCGTGAAGGTACACTATTTGTCTTACGATTGTTGATTACAATGTGAATTATAATGGGAAGCCTTCAACAATGGCTTTACAAATAGAAAAGGAAATTACAAAGAAATGAGAATCTGACTATTACAACTTGAAAAAAATAGAAAATCGAGTCTAGTGGAACTCTTTCTGCAATATAAATACGTCCCAGCTAGTGCTCACGGTACGACGTAATATCCCCAAATATAAAATGACCTAACCTCCTCTATGTACAATAGCATCACTGACACAAAGGCACCTTTCAAACTTGAAGAAGTGAGAACTGGTTGCTGACTCGAATGCAGAATGAAATGTTGTTGAAAATGTGCTTCGAAATGTAACAACACTTTTAACGATACCTTTGAAATATGTAGAGTGTATGCAATTTTTTGTGTTTTCTCTGTTTTCAAATCTGCAATGAAACGAGCTATATATAGGCAACAAAAATCCATCTGCAGGGAATTAAACATGGTAAGTTAATGAGCATTAACCTTCTTTGTAACAGTCAGGTGTTATAATCACATTCATGACCACATCTTGGGGGTTACAACCCATTATATGTGGAGTTACAGACACCAACAATCAACTACGAATCTGGACACCTGCAATGTCTAGGTTCATCGGGTGGCCTAACAGTCACTTGAATCTGGGTCAAGCCCATTTTCAAGTGACAAAAGTGTAGTGGACCTGGACCAGAGCCCAATAGGGCAGGGCCATCCCAAGGCCCAGGCCGGGCGCGCGGGCGCGCGCGTGTGGCCCACATGTGATCATCCACTTATGTTATAGTATATCCAACTAATAACATCTTCTAGTTTATAAACTAGGATAAACTTTGCTTTATAAGCTATGTGGGATGGAGAAAATTCCTTTCAACTCTCTTTACATAATGCCCATTTATGTGGCCAATTTTGTGTATTAATTTCTCACTCACCGAAATTTGGTTTTGAGAAATAAAAAATACTACGAACATTTACTCATAAAGTAGATTATTAATATACAATTTAATTCCTCCAAAATTAAATTTTTAGCCACCGAAAATTTGGTCAAAGTCGGGTCGACGCTCTCTTTCTCAACCCAAATTTCCAATAGCTAAATCTTCGGTTTCTTAAACAGATGGAACGTCCTAAATCGAAATCCTTTAATTCCTCTTTTACTGTTCGATTTTGTTTTCCTTTGTACTGTATGTCTCACCAGTATGTCTCAACATCTGTGTGTGATAACAAATGTGATTTGTTGGGGACCAGCTATCTCTTTTTTCTTGTGTTGCTGCTATGGAAAGCTCAAATTCAGTTGAAATGAAGAGACTATACAAGGATTTCGGAAATGGTTTTTTGGAATTCTTCAAGAGAGAGATGGGTTTATGCCCTACCAGGAATTACTCTTGTCGCATCACTGTTTCGCAGGTGCCCGCTCAACCATCCTCCTATGTATATATACATGCCTTGGCTATAGCTGTTGGAGTAAAATTGAGATGAATTATGAGGAATTACTTGGAATTTTGAATGGATATATGTCAAATCATTGATCTCTTCATTTGGTTGCTTTTTGCTATATTTCTCCCTTTTATCTATTTGTAGTGTGAAGGTTTTGATGCCTGGTTGTCATATATTGACTAAAGTCATGTAATTTTATCAGAATGTCCTGGAGAGTTGAATTTTTGTTTAGTTGATGAAATTGTGATGTTTGATATGTGAGAAAGTTGTAAATCTTGGTGGTATTGGAGTTCTCTGATTGCTTACCGAGTTCTTGTTTTGTTTGTGTGCCATAACTATATGCATATTAAAGCTAAATGAAACGCATCATAACGGCTTTAGGATTTCCATTATTGCCATTATATTACATGTTGCGGATGTGCGACACGTGTATTTTTCATGGATGGAGATAAAAGAAAGTTAGAAACATCCATATGAAAGTTAACTTTGGAAGGCCACACTAATCGCTACCAAAGGGTTACTTATTAATTTTTTTCCCTGGAAGAGAAAACTCTGTATTCCCCGTTACCAGGGAATTATAGGCATTCTAAATGTGAAGAAAGCTTTACACCAGTAAAATTTCATGCTGATAATAGCGGCACCGACAACAAAAGAATTATCCTAATACAGAGACTTCACAAGTGTCATAACATGAGTTAGTGCAGGTGCAAAAGCCAGAAGTTATCAAAGTAGTTGGACCGGTTTTAGGTTTTGGTCTTGGAATTTACTAGTAGAAATATTCAACTTTTCTATCCATTACACATAGTATTTGTTGTTGCTTCTTCTTGATAGCGTAGTAGCATTAGGTCCTGTAACATCGTTTATATTGTAGTTATATCTCTCCTTTAATCATCAAAGATTTTATCAATTACACAACATCCTAGAAGCACTTTTCCTTCTCGACCTACAATTTTTAATATATTAGTAACATCAACTCCGAGATCTCTTTCCTCCGAAGGATTAAAGTCATTCTAAATTTAATTGTATTATACTCATATGTTTATCAAGATAATATCTATTGAATGAGAAATTTAATGCAAACATTTTCCGTAAGTGAACATATTCTTATAATATCATGCACAAAATAATTCATTTGACCACAAAAGTCAAACCAAGTCATATATTTTAAGGTGGAAGGAGAATTACTTGGTGTATTGTGTAATGTAGGACAAGTTGTAGTCTAATACGAGAAGATATATGTATTAATATGGAAAGTAGATCATGTAGTTTAATAAAATAAATGTGCTCTCTATATGGAAATATCAAGTTTACTGAAATCCATGAGTCATCTTTCTCTCCCTTTCTTTATACGGAATGTTGCGTAATAGTTTTTGATTTATTTTATGTATTATATCCTTTTCATTTGGTACTTCATTTCCCTCTAACTATGATTATTTGCATCATGACAAAATAATGTTCATTTCTTTAGCTAATATGCTGACCTCAATGTCATCCTGAATTTTGTTTCTGCCAAATATTCAAATCATGAATGTTAAATGCCTTTTTTTTTCATTTATCAAACAAAATGAATCATGTGCATGAGTCTTTTCTTTCTTGATGCAGACCCTAATCGAGCATATTGGTTTGTATGGGAACTAAATGGTCATAAAGGATGTGCAAATACAGTTGCATTCACCTCTATTGGCGAGATTCTTTTATCAGGTTCTGATGACCAACAAATAATGCTCTGGGACTAGGCAACAGAGAAACTAATATGTTCACATCCATCTGCCCATTTCGGCGAAATATTGAAGGACATATTCATGCTATTAATAGATGACTGCAAAATAGTAACTTCATCTACCGATTGCCAGGTAATTTGGCAAATAGATATGCAGTGAAATTGACAATGTTCTACGAGCGATACACTTGAAGTTGAAATAAATTTACAAATTTAAAGCTTAATAATAGTTGCAACCTTGGTAAAGATTTAAATTGCCGACTAACTTAAATTATTATGTTGACATATCTAGAAAGATTTCATCTGATTTGTACAGAAGAGGCAATTTGCCAAATCTGATGTATCTTGTTGACTGAAATACGTTTGTCTTTTTGATGGGTTGAATATGATTTATAACATCTGAACTTCATTAACGTTTGCATGTTAGGTTAGGTCCCTAAAGAACTTGGAGCTTCACTTCATTAACATGCATGCGCTCTCGTCATGATGCTTTTTCATTTGTTATCATTTTGTGCATCATTTTCCTTTGTTGGCAATTATATATATTTCTATATCAACAATACCTTATAATTTGTTTCAAAGGAAAATTAGTTCTCGAAATAAAAAGGTTCAGTGTTCTAGACCTTCCTATTTATCTGTGAAGGTCGTGAAAGAGATTTCCTATTTATCCATGAAGGATGTGAGAGAGATGGAGAATAAGAAAACAAAATAACCAAGACTGAGAAAAGATGAGAATAGTTAACGCACATTTCCTGGTCAATGTTGCGTGCGTAAAAAAGGCCATCCACTACGACTATAACAAAGACCTGACTAGCTTAGGTCTTATTAGATTGAGGTAATGTATGAGAGGAAGAATAATCTTATACTATGCATGTTGAACTTGTCATGAGTAAGATGTCTTCTAATAACTCAATTGATTTTAAATCCGCGACATCTCTATTTATTTCTATTTAAAATTTTTTCCTACAGCAGGTCAGGCTTATCGCGAATTTCGTAGGCACCAATCACCATACGTTCAATCCAATCCTCCCTTTCAGTGGCAGTGTGTGGGTACCCAAATAAAATTTCTAAGGTCCTACCTTTGAATTTTCTTACGATGTCTCAACATATGAAATTGTAGCATTTGACTTTCAAAATTGGGAAGGGATCTAAACTAAACTATAAACTTCACTATGAATCCAACCGGAAAAGCAAAAAATTGGTTGCTTGAGCGAGGGGATGGTCGAAAAATTCTATTCTCTTCTCTCTCTCTCTCTCTCTCTCTCTCTCTCTTGTGTGTGTGTAGGAAATGTCTTGTATATAACTTTAATTCATATAGTTTATTAGACTCCCATTACAAAAAGCTTTATATTCCATTAACACTTTTACAAGTTTAGATGGATACTAACTCTAATTAATAAATATAATTATAGTTATTAGTCTAATTAATATATTAATATCATAAATATTATACATTTATTTTATTCTTAAAATTGTGGAGTATCAAATATTCCTGGGATTTTGATATATATATATATATATTATTTCAAAATATATGAAAAACTAATTTTCCATTAACTCGTTATTTCTAAAACGTTTATATTTAGAAGGCGAACCATATACCATTAAGCTATAATTCATATAAGTTTCAATAATTTGAATAAATAATTAAACTCTTAATTAATCTATTCAACTTATAATTAATTCCAAATTATTCCATTAAAAATTTAGAATTGCACGTTTACAATTAGAGGAAGACTCATGTGAGACGGTCTTACCGTGAGACATCGTGAGACGAACCCCCAAAAATAAATAAATAAATGCCAATGACCAATTTCGTTCCTTAAAATAAAATATTTAATTACATATGCCCTTAAGTAACCAGATATCATTCCCAATTCTTATGCATGCCTTTACAATGTGCAAGATAATTGATGTTTTCACCATGATTGACATTGAGCTGAAAAGAAAATGGAACAACTACTAGAGAATGAGACATAAAAACATAAAGTAAAAGAATAAAAAATTATAAATTTGAAGAAGAAAAGAGAAAAAATAAGGGACAGAGAAAGAAACAACGGGGAAAAGGAGAGGCAAAGAAAGAAGGAAGAAAGAAAGTCGACTAGTGGACGACATCGACGAGCAAAAGAAGAAAAAGAGAAGGAAGAAAGAAATAAATAAAGAAACAAGGATTTGAAAAGAAATCTATTGACAAGAACACTGGAGAATTAAAAAAAGATGTAATTTATTCCACAAAATTAAGAAATGTATACTAGCTATAGGGATAAATACTTTTAACCCCCCAAACTATTTGAAATTTTATACTTTGCCATACGAACTTTAAAACGTTACATTTAACCCACTCAACTTCGCAAAATTTTATATTTTGCCTAAAATTACAGATTTACCCCTAGTGTCGTGATAGTTGGTTTTCAGTTTACCCTCTAAACTTTAAAGCTGTTACACTTTACCACCTAAGCTATAAATTTTATTGCATTTTCTACATTTACTCTCTAAGGTCTTGCGATCCTTGAAAATGGTATCAGAGCCTAGGTTTATTAAGAACTTTTAGTTATATTTATTATATTTATGTAATTAACAATTGGTGAGGAGAATCTCTCCGAGAATAATTGTACGAGATGTACACCTTACAGGACATATCGTCAAATTTTGACGATGTATGCACAAGAACACCAAGATAAGTTCGCATATTGGAATCACCAATATGAGATACAAGAACGCGCAGGAGCCGATAGGGAAGCCTTGAGGCAATGCGAAATGTGAGCAGCATATCATATGAGTTTTCGACAAGAAACTTGGACCTTATATGTAGATTTGATGAATCGCCAAGAAGCAGTTCATGAGAATTCCCATCAGAATAATGATTCCTAATGAAGTACCAGAATGGAACGAGATACTTCCAGATACATCCAAGATCTCAGATCTTAGAGAAATCCGTAAGACGGTGCGAAAAAACCGCCATATTCATCTAGAAAGACAAATTCATCGGATCCAAACTGATGGAGAAGATGGTGAAATATCAGTAAACTCTTAAAATCCTTCATGATATTCAAAACGAGTCAAGAACCGGAGGACAAACCAAGTTCTTCCGGAGAATAGAAGCGTATCGATTTCAGAACAGTACCCTATTTGCACCAAAAAGGGAAACCAACCGAAGTTATACGAAAAATGACGGACGATCAAAAGCTCATTTCTATCATCAAAGGAAAATCCATCATAAACTAAAAGTGCTGGATATGGAGAAGATCAATCTTAAAGATCTACATGACCTAGCAGAATCCTTTGCGGGATTATGTATTGTAGACTTAAAGATGAACGCAGGAGATGGATAAACTTTGGTTACCTATGACCCTCATGGCAGACCAATTCCGCCAATTCCACCACCGCCACCAGTAAATCCCAACGTCGAAGAAAGTGCAGATTCAAATCATGGAACCCAGGACGAGAGAATGCATCATGTTGGAGATTTCATCACAGGGAACGAAACACTTTCAGGAACAGGAGCTCGACCACCTCTTGCAGGAACTCGAGTACCTCCTAGAAGGCCAAACATTCACCAGACACCTTATGGAAGATCACATCTAGATCCGATACATCCATATGGGTTGATGCTAAATCTGGATATTCCAGATTTCAAAAATCGAGAAGTCCTTATTGATGAATGGGCATCAACAATGAGGATTGCAGCAGATACCCTTGATCTTACGAAAGATTCCTTCATTTTACTCCTTGAAATGAGTATTGAGGGATTTGTAAGGACTGCATGGGATATGACTGATGCAAGTACGAAGAGCGCGGTCACATCAGGAGAAATCACTAAAAGGAATTGTCGATGATATGGCAAAACTATTCAAAATCCAGTTTATCAGCACAAGTTACTTTGAGGGATTAGAGGATGAGAAAAGAAAAAGATATAAACAAGCCCTCTATAGCCTTGAGTTACATGATATTTGTCATATTGACGAATATATCAAGTTGTTCACCGAATACCGGTGGAAATCCAAGATTGGAGAAAAGGAAGCTTCACAACTATTCTTTGCAAAGATTCCGAGTCCCTGGAGAGAAATGCTTATCAGGGAATACAAGGATGGAGCAGAATTAGATACGGTGGCCAGAAGATTGTCTTTCTTAAAGGCCAAGTTATCTGAATGGTGTTACCAGGAAGCTCTATACAGGAATTATAAGAGATTACGAGGAATTAACAAAGCGGTTCCTCTATGTTGCGTGGACAATGATATCCCAACAGTTGTGGGAGGACAACCACTGTGGCATAAGAAGAAGAAGAAGAGAAGCCATCCATACCACCGGGAAAGCAGCAGCAAAAGGTCTTCATGGAGACCTAGAAGGTTCTGGTCAAAACAAAAGCCCGGTTACAAATCGGGGCAAAGACGCACTGCAGAGAGTAGAGCCTCTTCATCGGTTCTAATCAAGCAAGTACCAGTAGAATGCCAGGAAGGAGAACTTTCAGACGAGCTCACACCAGGGCTAATGAAAGTTTCAAAGACTATAATTGCTGGACATGCGGAGCAAGGAGCATATCTCGACAGATTGCCCAGACAATCAAAGACGAGGAGTCAGATAGTTTGAGGCTACACCCGAGATCGAAGAAGCTATCTACTACCAGGATTTAATACAAGTGTATCAATTTGAGGATATTCCCTCATATGAAAGCATCTATGAAGAAGAGATCTATTCTGAAGATGGAAGTGAATCCGATTTAATCGTGAGTGAATAAGAAATTCTTCAACAGACAGTTAGGGAGGATATGTCAGGATTTCTCTCTCACACTACGGTTTCTCATAAGACTTTTATGAGAATTATGAAAGAAGATCCAAAGCTTCAAATATACGATGGATTTACTATTGGAGCCATGGAGAAGGCGTTGGATAAGATTGGGTTTCGTAACAGAAAACACCAAATTATTTACAGGGTAACAACTGGAGAATTTGCCATTCCGATGTAATTTACCGGTAACCTGATCGAGATGCAACTGGTCCCTATTAAAGAAATACAAGAGATCAAAAGCAGAGTTAAAAGAGAAGTTGCAAATACACTCTCATGGATTCACATCGGAGCCATAAGAGTCATTATTAGGGCAACATTCAAGGAAGGAATAGATTCGCCACTCAATCTTGCTATTTTTGACAAGCGAATCTCACATCTCAGGATTCATGCCTTGGAGCAAGATTCATGTGAAATTTGTATGCAGGAAAATTAGCATTCAATGTCTATCCAAGAATTGCATACAATTTGGGAGATCGAGATTTTAATAGAGTCTTAACCCTTCATCAAGATTTCAAAAGAGTCGATTTGATGAAAGAAGAAAATAGGCCTTACTCAATCACCGACAAGATTTCCAATGCTCTCTCGAATACCCATCATTCCGAAGTATTCTTGAGAAAGGAATTTATTGAAGTCCCAAGAATTTTTTAGGACTTTGCCAGGGTGGTTCTACCAGAAATCATTGAATCTCCAACTATAAAGGAGATTGATATGATAATTCAAGATCAACCGTCTTCAACAAAAGTCAAGTCTCGAGTTGAGCCGGAGAAGGATGTCTTTCCACAGACGAGAATGGTGAGTAGAGTTGCTGGGAAGAAAGGAACCAAGTACAGTTCAACACATCCCCGATGTTTTCAAAACAACAGGAGAGCTGAAATGTCCAGAAGGATGGCGAAAGGTTGAAGTAATATTCGACATCACTCAAAAGGATAATATTTTTCCTTGTGATGTTCTGTATTATCTCAAACAACCTATAGTTGGAAGGTATCAAGGAAGCCTGAAGATAGGTAAAATTGAGCTGACTATCTCAGGAGTAGCAGGGAAAATCCCAGAGCAATTAATACTGGGAATTGAATTTCTTGAGGATCATAAACCTTGGGAAAGATTACAACAAGGAATGGAGTTCACAGTGGCTGATAAAAGATACAGAATCAGATGACCACTATTCCGTTCTCCATATACATTTCTATCGGAATTTTATATGCTAAATATAAGGCCGAGTATTTCACCACCGGCCTATATTGATTCAGAAGCCGGAATATGTACTGCAAAGCCGAATATTTTTCCTAAAGAAATTGGAGAAGATTTACCAGCTATTGCAGGAAGAGATTTCTCTAAAATAATTCTTATTCTTAATAGAGGAATTAGACAAGCGGAAATCATAATTGGAGGTGCGGGCGGTACCCCCATGGTACAAGGTGAAAACGCCACCAATCTATTTCCATGATACATGTGCAGATGTTTTGCTAGGAAATAATTTCCTACAAACATTCAATTGATTCACACAGGAAATTGAGACAAGAAGACTTATTTTCTCAACATTATGTGATCATAAGATTATTGTCCAGAGACTGCGAGAAGCATTTTACAGAAAAATGCCTATTAATTTTCGCAGCAAGCGTGGTGATGAAGCCAAACTCCGAAATCCAAAAATGGTGAATCAAAGGAAATTTGGTGAAGCTTTATTATCCTATAGACAATTCGGGTCTCGAAAGGATAAGAATCTTTGGGATAATAACTTGTATTTATTCAGAGTGCAAGAAGAAGAGCGAGTTACTCCAGAGGTTATTGCAGAATTAATGTTGAGCCTAACGGAGAGTCCGCAGAGTGATGTGACCCTAGACGAACAAATATCACTCGAGGATATCAAGAAGAAGATCCAAAGAAATTATAATGAAGATCCTTTGGCATGGTGGGACAAGAAAAAGCTCAAGCATCCTTAAAGGTTAAACCAGGAAAGGAGTACGAGTTCGTAAGGTTCAAACCAATCCTTATGAACCAGGAGTATCGTGAGGATATGCAAAAGATACTTAAGTAACATCTTGACCTTAACTTAATTTCACCAGGAGTTTCTCCATATACCAGTCCAAGATTCTTAGTCAAAAACAATGGAGAAATTAAAAGAGGAAAGCCAAGACTTGTTATTAATTACAAAGGGATTAATAACATTTTGGAATTCGACGGATACTACATCCTAAGCAGAGAACATCTGGTTAACTGTATCAAAGGTGCCAAGATATTTTTAAAGTTCGATTGCAAGTCTGGATTCTACCAGATTAAGATGGAGGAAGAAAGTAAGAAGTTTACAGCTTCCTCTACACCACAGTGACATTATATTTGGAACGTGATGCCTATGGGATTGGCTAACGCACCTCAGATATATCAAAGAAAGATGGATAATCTTTTCAAAGATTTTTTCAGTTTCATGTTCGTGTATATCGATGATATTCTTATCGCATCAAAAAACATGAAGGAGCATCTCAAGCATTTGGAAATATTTTCAGATGTTTGCCACAAGGAAGGATTAGTGCTTTCAGAAAAGAAGGCAGTTATTGCTACGAGACAGATTGAATTCCTCGAAATTAAAATCGATGAATCTGGAATCATCTTACAAAGCCATATTATAGAAAAGATACAAGGATTTCCAGATACACTGAAAGACAAGAAACAGCTTCAGAGTTTTCTTGGAGTTGTTAATTTTGTTGGAATGTTCATAAACAATCTAGCACATTACAGGAAGGTGTTTAGCCCATTGCTAAAAAAGGATGCAGTATTCAAATGGGAAGATGAACATCAAGAAGGAATTAAGCAACTTAAAGAAGTCTGTAAAAAGCTTCCAAAGCTTACGATTCCCCAAGACGAGGACGAACTGGTTCTTTACACAGATGCCAGTGATGATTGGTGGGTAGTAGTTCTTACTAAGGTCACATTAAACGAAGAAATGCCATGCAGATATTGCAGTGGTTTATTCACACCCAGTGAAGCAAGCAGATGGCATATCAACGAGAAAGAATTCTTTTGCGCAAAATGTAAAGGCTTTTAAAAAATGGCCTCTATTTTTTGGCAAAAAAAGTTTACTTTAAAAATTGATAATTCAAGTGTCAAGGCTTTTTAGAAAAACAAAATTGAATCAAAACCAAAAGGCTAGATTACTTAGATGGCAAGTGAATATCAATATTATGATTATGATATTGTCATTATAAAATCTCATAAAAATATTCTTGCAGATTTTTGACACGAGATGGAAGGGACGCGTTGACGAGGTCCTTAAACGAGTAAGACATCTCAGGAAAACCTGGAGAGTCTAGAACAAGATTTTGGGATGTTATGTCTCAATGCGTGTTTCTTTGGGACGACTTCAACAGTGACCGTAAATGCGTTTCTAGTCAAATAAGAGCATGCTAGTTTGCTCAAGGACAATTGTTCTCAAGATCTGCAAAGGGCCTCCTCCAGGCCGCATCTCCTACGATGCAAAAATGAGAGAATAGAGAACGGGCTCTAACCCGGAGGTTATGGATTCAAGTACCATAATCACAAGTATTGGGGTGATGCATCCCCCGGTGTACAACCGAACGAATGTTGAAGCTCAGGTGGTGTCACAACCCGAGTCTTCAAGTCAACCCAAAGACCCTGGGGTAAAGAGGAGAGTTGAATCTTAGGCCACGCATGACAAATCTAAGGTTCAAATCGACGAGATTAAAATTTCTCCAATGCGGTATATCAACAACAATGGGAGAAATTGATTACAAGAAGAGGTATTAACCCGAAAAAAATGGTTGATATCTCGGGCAAATATCCCGAGTTTGGATGAAACCAGAAGTCATCCAAATGAAGTACAAGAATGGTATACTTTTGGAGCTCTAGCTTCAATCTATACTATATCACCAGGATTCCCGTAAATTTCAAATTACCAAAATAGATTGGGAAGCCGTTTACGAGACTTGGGCCAATAATCCACATTTGGCGTAAGAGATATTTTGAACTGTATTTCATCGGTCGGCTCGAACTAGCGAAGAAAGGCTTTAATGAAGCTTTTCATTTCATCAAGAAGACCAGGATGGAAATGCTTTAAAATATATCAAGTACATTTCACTTTTTTTTTAAGCCTCACCACAAGTGTACGGATCAGTTTATAGAATAGGGTTTGTAAGGTCGAATCCACAGGGATTAATAAATTAATGTACCAAGTACTGGATTATAATAGTTCTATTTTTATCTAAACTATCGAAATTTAAAGGATTGGTTTTATTACTACTAAAGAAGAGTTTAATCCTAAAATAACAAAGCAAAGAGTGATTAAAAGATCAAGTATGGATGGATGGATTCCTGGGCAATGGTTTCAATTAATATCCCACTTTTATGCTTAGATTAAGCAAACCAAGGTTAAACGTATTCTTCTCTATAGACCAATCACCAAAGTAATTTACCCCCTCTCTCGAGATGTATGTAAAAGCGTTGATTGGAATATCTATGTTAGCATCTCTACTCAACATGAGATAACCAACTCCCAAAAGTTCAAAAGATTATAAGATCTCACAAATATTCACAGACTTCTCAATCATGCAATCTATTTGTGTCAAGTACTCAAGATCTAGTATTGAAACTCATCGGTTAGAATTATGAATCAATACATCAAACAAGTTTAGATCAAAGGCCTTTTGATAAAACAAGAATTAAAGCAAAGTACTTGAATAGAGAAAGAAAACATTAACTTCAATTATCCTTAATCATCACATAAAAGTGTTTATTAATCTCTACCCCAAACCCGAGAATCACAAGATGTTTAGCCAGACATTGAAGATAAACAATTCATAGACAAATTATTCATAATCAAAATCTAACTAATGGAAATAACGATACGATGGAATGAGTGACTCGGGGATGATGACGATCTCTCGATCTATCTTCAATCCTCGAAGGTGTGGTTGCGGTCTTGATCGATCTCTCGAAGTTTCCGGTGGAAAACTGCTCTTTTCTCAGGTTTATAGGGTAAAAATCAGCGTCCCCTTGCTTGTGGCCGCCCCGAGTCTATTTATACTTCGTTCGGGTCGAAACCTAGTTGAAATTGGATGAACCTCTATTTTTCCCGCAGCGAGGCATGGCCGTGCCCCTTTGGCACGTCTAGCCCGTGCTGGGTGCCGAAAAACTTGTCAAATTTTCTCAGAGGAGCATGGGCGTGCCCATATGGCACGGGCTGCCCGTGGTATAGGTCGAACCTTAGGTCTTCATGCCTGGGTTGAGCACGGGCTATGCTAGAGGAGCACGCCCTGCCCGTGCTCACCTGGAACAACACGCACTTGGCCATTTTCTTCCATTTCTTGCCCGGTTCATCCAACTTCTTCTTGATTCGACTCCAAACTTCGTCTCTCATGTCAAGTATTGGCGGTTGCCATGCCCGAATTGTTGCCAAAATTGCTAAAAATATATATAAACTCCTACAAAACGAGCAAAGCGTAATCCTTTTTCCACAAAACAAGAATAAAACTCTATTTACTTATATAATGCATGCATATCCCCACATTCTAGCCAATATTAAGCCCAAAATACATGCAAAATACAAGTCAATCAGCGGCTTCACCGGAAGAAGTACTAGTGTTAGTAGGAGCAATTTCGAAGATGAAGAAGCACACGACTTGAGCATGGGGTCTTTGGGTTTGTCTAACGAGAAATGGACAAAGTCAAATATCCATTTAAGTTTTTCCAGAATTCAGCAAATGGATCTTTTCTACTGAATTCAATGACTGAATCAACCACAGGATTTGCAGATGAACTCTTCGAGACAAAAAGAAGAATTCTCTGGGAGAACAAGATTCCGGCGAGCAAAGAAACTTATCGAAAATTCTGTAACATGGCGCATGTTGGCCTTTGGATCGGCCAGGATCATCAAGCATGCCCGAACGAAGGAACCCGAGTTTGGGAAAGGTTTCGACCCAAACCAACCGATAAGACCATGCAGCTGGAAAGGACAAGGGCCCAGCTCACAAGACGTGTTATCCCCGGGGACCACGCAAACCAAATATTTAAAAGATTCCCCGACAAATCTCACATGGGCTGAGTCACGCGGAAGAAAAAGAAAAACAGCTGGCAAGGCAATAATGTGGGATATGACGTAAGTAGTGACGTCATAGATATCAGTAAAATTTGAAGTCCGTCTTTGAAGTCCGGACTTACCTCTATAAAATGCAAGATTTGAAGGAAGCTGAGGGCATCGAACATTTTCCTTGGTTTTCTTATGCTAAAGTCTGGGAGAAAAATTTGTAATATTTTGAGTGTTTTAGTTTTCAAATTTTTATGTGTTTTCGAGTGCAAGCCTCATCTATGAGAGGCTAAACCAGTATTCTCCTCCCAAAAGGAGATTACTAATGTAATAAATATTTCTATAAGTTCTTAATAAAAAAGAGGCTTTCTACTTCAACATGTCTTCATAATATTCCATTAATTCATCCCGTTTAAGAATTACTTATACGCCTGGAGTAGGAAACGAACCAAGGCTGTGCTGAACAGTTTCTGAAGGAGTCGGATTACTTGCAGATCATCTTCCCCGAGGGTGAGGTTAAACAGTGAGGAGCAATTTGTTTGTCAAACGATCCAAAGGCGATAATTTTCCGATTGGTGGTGTTGCGAACCATTTAACGGTGTTGTTTCAGTCAAAGAAGGTATGAATTTTAAGGGATTTATTAATTTTACGGAAGCATGTTGGGCCTAATATGGTCGTAATGGACTATGTTCATTTTCAGTCTATAGACCTAATTTGTATATGGTTTATACGTGAAATGAGAATTTTGATTGAAGTATGTCTGTTGAGTTTATAGTCGAAACTTTGACATGATCCATTTAAAACCTCACGAATAGAGACTGGATCTAAGTAGGTGTAACAATGCCACAAACAAAACAGGGGACAGAAAAAATAAAGGTTTTCATTTCTCGAAAAATCTGGACAACGAATTAAATACGGGGTAATATTTTATGTTTAGTGAATAATGCAATTAATTTATAATTATGTAGTAAATTTGCCATAAATTGGAGTTTAGAGGGATAACTAGAACTAGTGTTATAAAAGAATGAAATTCAGGGGCAAAATGATCCATATAGGGTAATGTGTAGCGATTCTCATAGTTCAGGGGGCAAAGTATCACGAATTAAAGTTTGGAGGGTAAAGTGTGAAAATCAGTATAGTTTGGATGGGTAAGTGTATTTGTCTCTTAGCTATATTATCATTGTATCACTCGTTTGTCCCCCGCAAAGTAAGTATTTGTTTGTATTTTGTGTTAATAAATTATTCAAGTACACAATATTTATTAATATATCAAATTATATCTAACAACTTATCATATTTTCTTTATCACTTATTTTACATCCCAACAAAAAAATAAAAGGCTCCTAAATAATTTGATTAATTCGACAAAACACAGTTTAGATGAAAGTTAAAAAAAATAACTTTTTTTGCACTTTAATATTATTGTCGGTAAAAAGAGTAATGACGAGTTTTTTTTTAATTTAAATTCAAACCATTACAAATGAATTGTAGGGGATGGATGAAGTTTGAACCTTTGAGCCTTGAGGGGAGGTCAAATACCATCTCTAGAGTAACTACGAGTTGATGATGTCATATTTGGCTTTAAATGCAAAACTTACCAAAAAAAATCTTATTTCAGAGCTATATATTTGGTATAAAGAGAGGCGAGTAATTAAGAATAATTTTGAATAAATGATATTGTTTTCTAAAGTAAAACTAAATATTATTTTCAAACATATCATTTCATAAATGATTTATTTTGAAGTGTAAATATATACATGTTTTTATATCTTCAAACTTTAATATATTTTTCAAATGTATTTGAAAAGTAGATACAATTAGAAAATAAATTATATTTCTTAATTGAAGCAGGCTTAATGCACATTTCATAGTCTGAGGGGCAAAATAACACTAAAGTATACAATTGAGGGGTCAAACTAGAATTCACCCTAAGGGCAAATTCAATTAACAACATCAAATTTGCTGCAACTTTTTACACCTGATTTAATATATTAGTGTAATTTAGTCAAAATTATGTACAATCCACTACACCAAATTTTACACTAACCAAATATATTTTTGTTCCTTTACAATAAATGGTGTAATATTGACAGAGGGTTTTACAAGGGTATTCTCTGAAGAAGGAAGTGGTGGTGGGGTTGAATTCGTTTTTTCAATCGTGTCCATATTGATAAACGCCGAAAACTGTTAATCAATCCCATCATTTCCTCAAAGCTCCATTAAAACCGTTGATCATTGTCCATACAGTAAAATCCCTATCTCAATACCTTCAGAGCTTTATAGTTAGAATGCATGGTAGTTAATTCTTCGGTTTCTTAAACAGATGGAACGTCCTTAATTGAAATCATTCGATTATTCTTTTGTTGTTCAGTTTATTTCCCCTTTTTACTGTATTTCACCGTCTCTGTGTGTAACAGGTGTAATTTGTTGGGGACACGTTATCTCTCTTTTCTTGTGTTGTTCTTTGTGGAAAGCTCAAATTCAGTTGAAATGAAGGGATTGTACAAGGATTCTGGCAATGGTTTTATGGAATTCTACAAGAGAGAGATGGGATTATGCCCTACCAGGAATTACTCTCGCCGTGTTTCTGCTTCCCAGGTCTCCCTTTCACCGATCCTCTTATGCATATAAACATGCCTTGGATTATTTGTTGGAGTAAAATTGAGATGAATTATTTTTTGGAATTGTGAATGGATATGTGTTAATTGATTTCTCCATTTTGTTGCTTTTTATTGAATTTATCCCTTTTTATGTATTTGTGGTGTGAGGCTTTTGATCCCTAGTTGTCATATATTGACCGGAGTTATGTAATTTTATCAGAATGGTCCTGGGGAGTTGAATTTTGGTTTGGATGTTGAAATTGTGATGTTTGATCTGTGTGAGGCAGTTGTAAATCTTGGTGGTGTTGGAGTTTCCTGATTGCTTACCGAATTCTTTTTTGTTTGTGTGCCATATTAAGTGCCCCCTATAAATAGTCGTGTATTTTAGATCACTCTATGCGTATTAAACCTAAATGAAATGCTTCATAAAGGCTTTTGGATTTCCATTATTGTTATACCATTTCGTATTACATGTTGCGGTTGTGCAACACGTGTAATTTTCGTATATGGAGATAAAAGGCAAACAACCATCTGAAAGTTGACTTTAGAAGGCCACACTAATCGCTACCAAAGGGTTACTTATTATTTTTCCCGGAAAAGAAGGAAGAGGAAAACTATGTATTCCCGTTACTAGGAAATAGACATTCTACATGTGAAGAAAGCTTTACACAAAGTAAAATTTCATCCGATAATAGTGGCGGCGATAACGAAAGAATTATCCTTATACTGGAGACTTTACAAGTGTCATAATATGAGTTAAATGCAGGTGCAAAAGCCAGAAGTTATCAAAGTAGTGGACCAGTTTTAGGTTTTGGTCTTGGAATTTACCGATAGAAGTATTCAACTTTTCTATCCATTACACACAGTATTTGTTGTTGCTGCTTCTTGATACAGCAATAGGTCCTGTAATACTACAATTATATGTCTCCTTTAGTCATCAAAGATTTTGTCAATTACACAACATCTAGAAGCATTTTTCCTTCTGAACCTATATTTCTTAATATGTTAGTCATATCACCTCTGATATCTTTTTCCTCCGAAGGAGTTAAAGGCAAACTTAAAGTTTTTGATGCATTCTAAATTTAATTGTATCATATTCATATCTTTATAAAGATAGTATCTATTGAGTGAGAAATCTAATGTAAAGATTTTCTGTAAGTGAACATATTCTTATAATATCTTGCACAAAATAATTCATTTGGTCACAAAAGTCGAACCAAGTAATATATTCTAAGGTGGATGAGAATTACTTGGTGTATTGTATATTGTAGAACAAGTCGTAGTCTAATACGAAAATATATATGTATTGATGGGGAAAGTAGATGATGCAGTTTAATAAAATAAATGTGCTCTCTATATGGAAATAACAAGTTTACTAAGATCTATGAGTCATCTTTCTCTCCCTTTCTTTATACGAAATGTTGCCTACCAATTTTTGATTTGTTTTATATATTATTATGTTGTATTATATCCTTGTCATTTTGTGTTCCATTTCCCTCTAACTATGGTTATTTGCATCATGACAAAATATGTTCATTTCTTTAGCTAATATGATGACCTCAATGTGATCATGAATTCTGTGTCTGCCAAATATTCAAATCATAAATGTTAAATGCTTATATCTTTTAATCTATCAAACAAAATGAATCATGTGCATGAGCCTTTTCTTTCTTGATGCAGACCCTAATCAAGCATATTGATTTGTATGGGAAACTAAATAGTCATAAGGGATGTGTAAATACGATTGCATTCACCTCTCTCTTGGCGAGATTCTTTTATCGAGGTTCTAATGACCTACAAATAATGCTCGGGAGTCGGGCAACCGAGAAACTAATATGTTCATATTCATCGGCCATTTCTCGAAATATTATAGGCTAGATTCATGCCATTAATGATGACTCGCAAAATAGTAACTTCATGCCCGATTACAAGTAATTTGGCCAATAGATATGTAGTGAAATTGACAATGTTCAACGAGTGATCCACTTGAAGCTGAAGTGGATTTACAAATTTAAAGCTTAATAACAGTTGTGACCTTGGCAAAGATTTAAATTATTGACTAACTAAAATTATTATATTGACATATCTAGAAAGATTTCATCCAATTTGTATAGAAGAGGCAATTAGCCAAATCTGATGTATCTTGTTGAATGAAATACATTTGTCTTTTTGATGGACTGAATATGATTTATAACATATGAACTTCATTAAAGTTTGCATGTTAGGTTAGGTCCCTAAAGAACTTGAGGCTTCAATTCATTAACATGCATGCGTTCTCGTCATGATGCCTTTTTATTTGTTATCATTTTGTGCATCATTTTTCTTCCTTTGCAATTAAAATTATATATTTCTTTATGATGCTTTTCAACATAACATTATAATTTGTTTCAAAGGAAAAAAGGTTAAGTGTTCTAGCCCTTCCTATTTATCTATGAAGGTCGTGAGAGAGATTTCCTATTCATCCATGAAGGATGCGAGAGATGGAGAATAAGGAAATAAAATAAGCAAGACTAAGAAAATATGAGAATAGTTAATGCAAATCGCCTGGTCATTGTTTCGTGTGGAAACAAGGCCATCCCCTAAGACTATAACAAAAACCTGACTAGCTTAGGTCTTATTAGATTGAGGTAATGTATGAGAGGAAGAATAATCTTATACTAAACACGTTGAACTTTTCATGAGTAAGTTGTCTTCTAATAACACAATTGATTAAAAATTCACGACATCTCTATTTCTTTCTATTTAAAACGATTTCCTACTGCAGGTCAGGCTTATCATGTTAAAGAATGGTTCGAGTAGAAACAAAGAAATTATCCGAGCATGAAGGTTCATTCACGGTCTTCTTTGTGGAACCAGGAAATCCTTATGTATTTTACAGCTGTGGGGAGGATGGCATTGTCCAACATGTAGGTTTTCTTTCTGAGTTCTAGATTTATGGTTAATTATAAAAAGTACCCTTGAGGTTAAGTTCAATTACAAAAAGCAAGCTATGATTTAAAATTATAAAACGACCCTTGAAATTTATTTTACATATTCAACCCTCCAAGAGGAATGTATTTGTTAAACAAATACAACTGGGGATGGGGTGTATGTTTGTAATACCTTGAGGGGATATTTGTAATTTTGAAATAATCAGGACAAACCTTTAGGGTACTTTATGAAATCATCCTTAGATTCAATAAAAAAATTTCCTTTCAATCTTTTATCATGTCGGACTCCTTATTTCTTTTGCAATATGATCTACGAAGTTGTTCTGCTACCGAGCTTTTCAACTGTGCATCATTCTAAGAACCCCCTTGGCGTATTGGGATGTTTTCCATTGTTATTGGCCCACGAAATCCTAATTATTTTGCTGTAGGAGGTGCCGACCCTTTTGCACGTGTTTTTGAAATTAGGAAGTACCAAGTAAATGCATCGACTAAAGTAGGAACACCCGTCAACACTTTTTGCCCTCACCACCTTATTGCGACGAACAATATCATTACAACATTAGCGTACTCCAGCACAAGTGAACTGCTCGCCTCGTACTCCAACGAGTTCATTTATTTGTTTCAAAAGAACCATGGGTTGGGGAGCAAACCCCTTTCATCCACCACATGTATACCCATTGTGTGCACCATGTTATACAGGTCATAAAAACTCACTAACAATCAAATGAGTGAACTTTTTCGGTCCAAACTCACCACATGTTATACATTGTGTACCCATTGTGTGCACCATGTCGTAAGCGGGTCTGATTGTGGTTATATATTTATTTGGAAGAAGAGAGGTTCTCAACTTGTTCGTTCGATGATTGGTGATATACATACCGTAAATCAGCTAGAACGCCATCTCCTGATTCCAGTTCTTGCTACATGTGGAGTAGAAAATGATATAAAGATTTGGGGGCCCTCTTCGAATTCTATTAACCATTTTCCAACAAATGAACCGGAGGTACTGTTTTTACTAAGGCGACTTTATTAATCAATTAATCATCTTATACTCGAATTTTAATTTCTCATTTCTAAAAATATGTCAGTATGCGAACAAATAATGTCACCGTGGAAGCAAATAGGTGCGCCCGACTATCCTAATAATTTTGATTCTACAGAGGAGGCAAACACAGGTATATTTGATAGAGAATATGACATAGAAAACAGAGAGTGTGATGAGGATGACGAAGGACAACCTTACCGTGTAGGATATTGTTCAGACTATCCTTTTTAGGATGGTGGCCTGGTAACTCCAGAGATTATAATATTAGCTAGGGTTGTCATTTGCACCCTCAATAGTTACTTATTTAAGGTTACCATATTCAGCCTATACTTCTAGTTGGGAAATATTTCTTACATTTGCTTGGTTTAGAGACTAAGTACCATAAATGACTGGAGAAATAATTGATCTTTCTTGTTTTTGTGCAATATGTGAAAAACTTGGGTAATTTGTGGCAATGAGAAGTTTGTATGAGAAATATCATGCAATTTATTTGGGTATTATTTAAGTGGGTATAGTATATGTCGGGTTGTTGAATGTGTGTATGTAATTATGTTACAAAGAGATATGAGTTATTTAATATTTTACAATCTTTGGATGGTATCTTAATAAATGAGGATACAACGAATTTCATCAGTAAAATGGGCTTTGGCACGATGCATTTGACTTATGACGATTTACTGACGGAATCAGGACGGACAAATATATGTTGTTATATGTCTGATGTACTATCGAAATCATGACAAATAAGCATATATCGTCATATGCTTCACTTGTACAATAAATATTTTCGTCGCTAATATATCGATGGACAACAATCCATCGTTTTTTTAATACTGGCACATGCCATCTATCGCTATTTTTTTATTTAAATATTTTGTAATTTTTTTTACATACACTTGTAAACATATATTCACATAATACACTATACAAATTTAAACTAAAATCACACAACATATGCAAATATTCCAACACTACTCATAACAAGATACGATATATATTTTAATAATCCTATTAATACAATTTTAAATCTATAAGTTAATACATATCCGCTATAAGACCTTATTACAAATATATCTATCGACAACATCTTTAGGTCTAGTAGGCGGTTGCAGGGGTGGAGGCAAGTGTCCCTTCTAGCACAAATCCTCCATCATAACATGATAGTTCATTACAAATCCATGTTTCAGTAAGTGGTATTTCATTGTTGGCACATCTAGAAATTTCTTATTTTGACATTTATGTTGATTACATGGACACTTGTCACCTAATATTTGAGTCGTCCATCCATCTAAGTTGAGTAGTAGCAAATTGAATGAAAGTTTCAAGTCCATCAATGAACTCTCAAGTTAGAAGACCATTTCGTATTAGTGCATACATCCAACAATGATCCGAGCTCATTTTTGTTAGTCATGTATTAATTCAAGACATTATATGATGTATTCGTGTTAGAAGCGGATCTTCCAAAACTATCCATAGTTTATACCATGTTTTCTTTTGCATGAACACTCACTTTATGGTGAGTAAGTTGGCTGGATTAATGGTGTCACTTTTAGGATGAGGAGTTCAATTCATATGGATTATCCAATTATATTTGTTCATGAAAGTTATACTTAAAAGAAATGCATCAATATGTACACACATCTCTATTTCCATTTTTTCCAAACAATTTCTCTACATATTACTATTGGAAATTGTGGCATCTTGGAATGTTTTTAGGAAAATAATTTCCAACTTTCGTATCAAATTGAATGAAAGCAGAAACGTTCGATTTAAAAAAATCTAGATCTTAACATAAGAACTCGAAAAGCATGCGTATTAAATTTATTCAAGTTAAAGAAAAAAAAATTACCTTGATTGAGATTACTTTCTTCATTCGTTGATCCTTCGAATTCCCGAATTTGGTAGGCACCATATTTTCAATTCAATCCTCTCTATCAATGGCAATGTGTCGGCACCTAAATAATATTTTCAAGTTCCTAACTTTAAATTTTCCTACGATGTCTCAACACATGAGATTGTAGAAGTTGACTTGCAAAATTGGGAAGGGATCCACACTAAACTAGAAATTTTAACACGAATTGCTTGAGCAAGGAGATGACCGAAAAATTCTCTTATATTCTCGTCTCTCTCTCTCTCTCTCTCTTGTGTGTAGGAGATGTTTTATATATATCATTAATTCAGATAGTCTCTCCGACTCCCAATACAAGTAATTTTCTAATCCATTCAGACTTTTACAAGTCTAGACTAGATGGATACTAACTCTAATTAAACTCTATCATTATAGTCATTAGTCTAATTAATATATTAATATCATAAATACTGTACATTTATTTTATTCCTTAGACAATTAAAAACTGTGGAATATCAAATATTCTTTGAATTAATTTATATATAGGGATTAGATCAAATGAGACCACATTCCATTGGTAAGACAGTGTGGATTAATCATGTCCACAAATTTAAAATCTTAGATGGTTGGGATTTGGCTGAATTAGTGGCTTTTTTTTATTTTAAATCAAATAAGGGCAGGTTTGTCATTTTCTTATTAGTAGTTTTCACCTCCAATTGGTAACTCCCCCCAAATTCGTTCATCTCCCCCACAAATCGCTCGCCAGTTTTTCTTTTTTGAATTTTTACATTTTTCGCGGGCTTCTCAAGGCGTTTGCTGAGCGAAAGAGACCATTCTTCTTCATCATCTCTGAAACATGGTAAGAAATTTTTTTTCCCAGCATTTTCGACTTTAATTGTGAAACTCTAGGGTTTATTTAATTTTATTTTTTCTTACGATTTTGTTGTGTTTTAGAATGCGACTGCGAGTTGAAATCGTTATCTAAGGTTTAGTTTGTTTCTTTCATGTATTTTTTTGGTGATGGTGGTTAAGCTTTTGTTAATGGAGGTTCTAGTTTTTTTCATAGTCGAAGAAGACGAATTTATATGTTTGATGTATACTTATATTTTAGTATAGGTTACTATATACTTATATGTTTTTCGATGTATACTTATATGTGTTTTGATGTATAAGTAGTTAATTTTTTATGTATGTATTTATGTTGTTGTATACTTATGTGTTTTGCTGTATACTTATATGTATTTTGATGTACACCTATATTTGTTGAAAAAAGTAGGAGAGTTTTGTTGCATACTTATGTGTTTTGATGCTTATTTATTTAATTTTTACCGTATATTTTTTTTATATATTCTGCACTGAAATTTTATTTTTGGTTTTTTGTGCCAGGACTGGTGTTTTGTTAATCATGGCTAAAAGAGGTAGAAAAAGTGAAACGCGTCGTGGGCGACTGTATACATAGTCTGATTTTGTTGTATAGTTAGACATAGTTTACTGTATAGATAATATGATTTTATTGTATAGTTAGACATAGTTTATTGTATAAATAGTCTGATTTTATTGTATAGTTAGAAATAATTTACTGTATACATAGTCTAATTTTATTGTATATTTAGACATAGTTTAATGTACAATAATTTAGTTAATTGATTTGTTTCTATTAGTTGTTGATTTTTTAATTATTTTTATTTGGTATACTGTAATAAACTGTAATTATTGGTCTGCCAAGAATAATCTTGTTAACTGATTCCTTAATTCATGGTCCTCACATGTTTTTGTTTGATAATTTTAATATACAGTAAAATTATGTTAAACATACATTATAATAGTGTTAAATATACAGTAAATATATGTTAAATATACAGTATACTGCATCGCATAGCACATGCGCGATTTTCTCTCTCCCCACCGTGATTTTCTCTTTCCCCAGCGTGATTCTCTCTCTCCCCATAATTGATTCCATATTTGGATGGTCCCGACATGTTTGTTTGACAAATTTACCTTTTTGGGATTTAATTAAATGGTTAATGTATTATTATCCCAAATTATTCTTAGCTTTTGATATAAATAGGGGAGGATTGAGATTAGTCCACACTGTTTCACAATAAAATGTTGTCTCATTGGATCCCCCTATATATATATATATATATATATATATATATATATATTAGCTCAAAACTTATGAAAACTATTTTTCCATTAACCCATTATTTCTAAAATGTATATACCATTATCCTATAATTAATATAAGCTCAAATAATTTGAATAAATAATTAAACTCTTTAATTAATTTATTCAACTTATTAATTCCAATGTTATTTCACTAAAAAATTAGAATTGCACTTTCACAATTATAGAGAATATATCTTCTTCCACGAATCAGAGTATTTCGTTGATTTAATCATTTCATATTGTTGAATCTTAGATAGACAGTTCACAATTCAAGCTAAATAATTTTCGCTAACCTCACTTCAATTATATTATTCCTTATTTAGCAATAATTCACTAGTGAATGATTAATTTATAATCAAATTTATTATAAAGTAGAGGTCTCAAACCACACAATTCCAAAATTAACAAATTAGATAATTGTCTTCTACTTCCCACAATAAAAATGAATTCCATATATGTAAATATATATTCCCGACAACAATATTATTTTTTCAGTGCTTTCTTGTAATTAACCCAAACCTTATGGGTAGTTTTTGTAATTATCCATAATATATAAATATATTTTTTTCAGTACAATAGGGGGAACTTGGGGAGGGGACACACACTCATATGAGATCGGACCCGGGACATGTCACAAGGTTTACATATTTATAATAAATATATTTAAGAGTAACGGATTGGAAAAGATGGCGAACTTCCTCGGCGACTAGCATCACGCGCTTCCCCGGTTATATTCCCGCTCGCCCTCAATTTAAAAATCGTCACATGCATTACTCCAGAATTCAGATTTCAGACATACAATTCCAAATCTGAAACCCTACTTTTCCCTGTAAATTTCATTTTCATTATCAACACCATTATTTTTATGAATCATCTCTCAACTTTATCAATTCCTATCCATGGGGACGCCACAGGAAGATGACAAAGATGCGGTCTGATGTGAAGAACCGAACCACCGTCAACTCCACCGTCTATGCTCCATTTGCCGGTCAGAGTTCTATGTTTGTAATTTTTTAAAGTTTTTTTTATTGCTTGTCAATTTTTATGTTTTCAATTTGTGCGGTTTGACAGAAATTCCGATGAAATAGTAGTAGTTATTAGGACTTCAATACTTCTGTTTTATTTATTGATACTAGAATTTGTAATTTCATTTTATAATGAGACCTTTCAATTAGATTCTGTGAATAACGGCATTGAGTAGATTTTACTGACTGCTTAAATTGTGAAAGAAAAAATTCGGTTCCCAATGTGTGATTGTGTAATAAGATTGATGTTTAATTGTTTATAACTGTTTACTGTACATAAAGACTTAACGATGGGAAATGTATGAAGATTTGTATGAAATCCATGATATGAATTTCTTACTCTGATGTGGTTCATGTGTTCTACCTGTAGGTTATTCTTACTCTTAAAATATGCTCCTGCACTGGGAAGATGATTTGACTAATTGCCACACCATTTTCATTCAATATAATCCATTTTCTTTACTAAATCAAGTTTCATTCGAAAATTAGTGCTTTTGTAAAAAAATATATCTCCCTTTTTTCTCCTCGTCCCAGAAGGAGATTGTTTAACGATTTTGTCTTGTAAATGATGTAGGGCTGTGGGGCTATCTGAGTAAGAAAATCATCTCATAATTAGTGATGGTCTTCAGCTCACAAATATTTTACTACATTTTGCCTCACAATTGATACAGGCGTTAAGGTATCTTGCTAATAATTGAACACATTTACAAGTAACCTGCTGTTGACTTAGTGAATTCACAAGTAACTTGTCGAACTTGATACAGGTACAAGAAACTATGTATGGATAACAACATAAAATGGGAAAGTGAGAAAATAATGAATGCAAATAGATATGAGGATTTAATTTATTGCTTACTATCTGTCTTGCAGAGGCTTCAGAACATGTTCTGGATTTAGCAAGCCCTTGTTGTACATCTAATGAAAGTAGCTGCTTCAAAGAGAATATCAATATAAACGAATCTGAAACCCCAAAGCTTTGTATGGAGCCCCTACAGATGAAAAGGAAGAAAAAGGGAGGGGGATATAATTTGCGGAAGAGCTTAGCATGGGATAAAGCCTTTTTCACTGAAGAAGGTGTCTACTTTATTTTTTTATAAATTTGGTTCATTGAATATTGTTTTTAAATGATACATAATGCACGCTCATTAGCATTGAGTAATAATTATGACTGCTTTGTTCTCTCCTCAGGTGTTTTGGATCCCCTCGAACTCTCTGTGATTAGTGGTGCATCTTGTAAAGAAGGATTGCCTTTCATCAATGGAGACACTCCTGGTAGTCCCCAGCTCCCTATTAAACCCGTAGATCTGCAAAAGCTTGAAAAGAATCTACTAAAAGAAATGCAAGATGAAGATCTGGGTAAAGATAGAAAGAAGGATTGGTCATCACCAAAGCTTGATTCATCTTCCTCGAACTTTATGACATCAACTTCTCTGGTCAGTTTTCACTTGGTTATATTCATTTTTCTAGATGAGGTAGTTGATCTTGTTAACATTTCTAATGTTTATCATCTTTCAGACTTCACACAAACTTCCAACACACCTTGGTAGCAAATCTGGGTCCAGATGTGGTGACTGCCCTCGACGTTTACCTTCATCATCATATCCTTTGATTGTATGCAGTATGAATCTGAGTTAGAGTTTCTTACTTTCTTCTCCTTTTCCATTGGAAGTTTCAAAGAGCATGACCCTTAACAATTCAGTACATTAAAAAGGCCGGCAAATGTAAATGTTGGCAAAGCTGCAGGCAAGGAATTGAAGCTGCCAAAAGTTCCTGGTTTAAAACCAAGCCTTAGTCCCATTTGTGCGACAACTAGGAGTACTATTCTCAAAACGAACTGTGTGACACACAACCAGATTACTAAACCAGGTAAATGCTAGGTGATGGTTAAGTTATGCATCTCATTTGTGTTGAATTTGTTTTTCATGTTAAAACAACAGTTGCATTCAAGTTCAGTCTGATGGCCTGGCGGTTACATCTGTATGCTTTTGAGATTTTAGACCTTTGATTCAGTAATATAATGCCATTAACAAATTTTTCATATTAAATTCAGGATGCATAGAATCTTAGTTATGTTATTTCTATGCAGATTTTGACATCCAGAGAAATGCAGGATTAAATAGCTCCTCTAATAATCTCCAGAACACCCAAAGTGCATCAAAAGCTAGTTCGCTGCAATCAGCCCGCTATTCAGATGGAAATTTAGTAATACCTTCTTTCTCTGAGAACCAGTGTAGTTAAAAGTGTTCTAGCTAGTTATATCCTACTCATTAAGCCAAATTAGCAGATAACTTGACAGCACTTTTCACCACTCAAAATAGTACCAAGTATTTTGTCATTTTGCTGGACTACTTCACTAGTTTTAACTTAACCATAGATTTTACAGGGCAACTCATCATTCAAAAGACTTTCGTCTGTCAATATGAGTCCAATTTTGGTTGACAATGCCGATAATTCAGGTTCAAAAAGGATTTCAAATAATATGACTCCAGCCAGGCCAATGAATTTGTCTGAGGGCCAACACGAATCAACATCTTTTGCAACTTCCTTTTCTCGAAATTTTCATGTTGGTGGTACGACTACACATCCTTCACAGAATCAAACGATGAAACCATCGGGTTTGAGAATGCCGTCACCGTCTTTATCATTTTTCAGCCAGGTATAATGAATTTGATTATCAAATAGAGGTATATAATGACAACAAGAAGTGTCCATGCTTCTTTACTAGTGTTAATTATATGATGCTGATGCAGCCTAAACGTTCGGTCTTCCATGAATTGTCATTGAGAGATAAAGAAACTGATGTTTGTGGGTCTCAGAAACCTGAATTTTCGAGGTTGAAAGACCACTTGACAAGAAAACCGAAGATGGATAATAAAATCCCGGCGAGCACAATTAGTAGTAGTAAGGCCATAAACCCCAGCTCAGAATGTATGGTGTCATCTCATGTCAGGGCTGTTGAAGTAATTAAACCAAATTTGGAGCAAAACCCTATGCAGAAGGTGGGAGTGAATCTATTTATGATGTTTTTAATATTGATCAAATAGATAATAAGCTTTTTGAAGACGATAGTTATGTTTTTGATGGACAGATTCCAGATATTCCCAACAAAAATAGAAATGGAAGGATAACTCATGAGGAGAGAGAATTGCAGAAGATTGGCAATGAAGTGTCCTCAGTAAGTGGAAGTCGTGAACAAGTGATGGATGACAAGTTTTTCAAGAACACCATTGACGGTTACGTGGAAGAAGCCTGCAAGCCAGACTGTTATGTACCTAACAGGGAGCAGACTTACCCATCAAGATATTCTCTTGGTGAGACTGATAAGAGAACTGATAAAGATAAGAATGTTCGGAAAACAAAGGAAAGAGCTAGCGAGCAGCTGGGTGTGTCCCAGCAGAATGATAATTGGCACAGTGGAAGTGCAAGCATTGAAGCTTTAGAACACAGGCGTACCAAGGCTGAAATTTCGGCTTTTGAGTCCAAACATCTACAAGCAGATCATTTAAAAGAAACTGCTTTTACTGAGGTGTCCGCTGATATACTTACGGGAGAGGTCCATATGCTGAATGCTGCATTTGCTCCTACCATTGGAGGCTGCAAGAATGACATCAATTTAGCTTCAGAGGTTGCTGATGACACTGAACAATCTGGAAAAGATTGGGTGGTTCAGAATATATGCCTTAAAGTTGAAATGGAGCAACCTAGAAATGATGAGTCAAATACAAGTGATCGGTTGTTGGCTGAGAAACAAATATGTCTTCAAAACTCCCATCAAGTAAAAGATGTCGAGAAACTAGTACTTGAAATTCCGGATAGAAAAGATGAAAATAAAGTGATTGAAAATATGGTAAGCTCTCTGTCTCCAGGCAAAATGCATGCTTACAACTTTGATAAAGACGAAATGACCGGACAACCTCTTTTAATCACTGAGTTTAGTTCTGTTGATAATTCCCTGTCATCTGAAACCCACAATAGTTTAATAGACGCAAGTTATCGGGATTGCAAGGGTAATGCTAATGTTTTATTGAACTGTCCAGCTAATGGAAACTTGTCAAACAGTCCTCATCAGGACATTCAGAGAACGGAAATCAACTATTGTAGTTCATTTCTGGAAAGGACTCATGAAGGGTCCCGGGAGAATACTCCTGGAAAAGTGACCGAGGCGGGGCCAGTTATACAAGATGGTTCTGCAAAAAATCAGTTAACTTCCACTATGACATTAACGGAAAGTGAATCTGATATGGATAACCTTAGAAATGTACAAGACTCAAAGGTTGTGCTGGTGCAGTCACTAGAAAGCAATATGTTGAATGAATGCTGCTTTAAACAATCAGAACGTGTGACATTGCCTAGTGCTGAATTTGTAGCTGAGAATCTTGCGCATAGTAATGATGGATCGCATTTTGAAAATTACTTGCGGACAGAATGCCCTGCTGATGTGTCTTATGTAGAAAATGCATTGGGGACTACGGAAGGGTCTGTTACAAGTGAAAACAAAATAAACTCGAGCATTTTGAGAAGCTCCAGTTTTTGTGCAAAAGAAACACATTTAGAAGATGAAAACTGCAGTGATGCGTATGGAACTGGGGGTTGTACTGCAGTTAGCAAAGCTTCTGAAGACACTAATAGTTCTTTCAGTTGTCTTCATCCTAAGTTGGACCATGCCAAGGTTGAGGCACCAATAGCACGAAAGTAAGCGTTACCGGCACATTATTGTTTTCTTTTTTATCTTCCTCTTGCTTATTTATGTATTTTCTCTGTAAAATTATCCTGAACACAATCTTCGGGCTCCATTGTTTTTATGTTGCTTCACAGCAATAAACATGGGGATGATCTTAATGAGAAAATCTGCTCGCCAATTCTTCCACAAAATGCTATTCCATTTTCTGATGAATGGTTGGCTGCCATTGAAGCTGCTGGGGAGGTAAGTCATGCCTCATCGTTGCAGTGTGGTTCAAGAAGTTTATAATTAATCCCTTTTTTCTTTCAGATGGAATAAACTGCATTTAGATAATCTTTATTTGGAATATGATGGTACTTGAGAATTTTAGGGTCTTGGCTTTTACTATGTGTGTTAGAATGATTCAATCTTGACAAATATTAGTATGGTATCTGGTATATCTTTTAAGAATGAAATGCGTGTTGGTAATTTGAAAGCTGTGGATGCTCCGGTAAGTTGGTCTGGCTTTTTTGGCGTTGGCCATCAGCCTGACAACCTCCATATTCTGCTCTTGTTTCATAATTTCTTCATCTGTGTTGTATGATTATTCTATTCCTTCAGTATATAATGTTCCTATGATCCTATCCTATCAATAATTGCAATGATGATATTATAGTCAATCAATTCATGGGACGATATTTTTATTTAACTCGCGTATTGATGTATGACCAAGAAAAGAATTACAGATGTACTCGAGAAACTTTTTTCAGTGCACACTGACTTTTACTTTGTGGTATTTTGATGTAAAGCAGAATATTTGTAGCAAATTAGTATCCGTTAGAGTTGAAAACATTATAGTACAATGCAATTCTGAAAACAGCTGAAATTAAGGTAATGATAATGTCAAGTACCGGTTTTTTTTGGACGGGTAAAAAACAGTTTGTAAGTGACATTTTATGTCAACTCCATGGACAAGTACTTTTTTGGGTAGTAAGCTACCCTAGTGTAAATTGAGCTACAATGTTATGATTCATTTTAAACTGTTTTATGTAGTCATGCATGATATGCAATGAAGTATCACATTATTGGATTAATTCACGACCCTCTTTACGAAAATAGAAATGTTGTACTTGCCAACTTGACTATTTATTTTATGAAAGTTAAAAACAAAAGTTTATATCTATTTGAATAATCTATCATCATTTTTGTAAATGAATGTTTCTCCCTCTTGCCATAAAAGTTCTCTAGGACTCTCGATGGACTTTTCAACAAAATAAGAAAAGTCAAGTTCTTCTTTCTACTTTCTTTACCAAATTATCCTACTTCAAAAGAAGTATTGCACAAATTTGAACTGATAAATTGAAGTTTTAATTGATTATACTGTAATATTGCTGAAATAGAACTTATTTTGCATTTTCTATACACAAGGACTGCATAATCACTGGTTTTAATATGTATGTTCAAAATTACGCCCCTTGAATAATGAAAATATCAATATGCTATTCACCAAACCCATTTGAGCTCGGCGTTTTCTGTATTCTTCTATTTATTACGTACTTTTATTTGTAATTATTTGTTCTTATTCATTGTGTGCCAACCAAACAGTGACTACTAGCAATAGTTTATATTGAATTTGCTTGCATCAGCTGCAGTTAATCATTGATTATTTATCTGGGATTATTATGCCATTCATTTTGGCAAAAAAATGTGAACATTGACTAGCAAGATGCACAAAGTATTCACATTTGTTTATGTTAGACATATCAACAAGACTTCCTCGACCTTTATTCTTCTCTCTGTCATTGCTTAAATTCATCTTGACATTTGTTTTTTATTTTACTGTATTCACTGCTGTTCAATTCTATCCATTAAATATCTTGTTTTTAATCGGTTAAAATATGAATTATTGACAGGATATCCTGACTAGGAAGAGTGGGGCGGTGCAAAATTCACCCCCTGACAAATCTCTACCTGAGCCAGGCCCATGGTCTCCGGTATACCTCTAAGATTTGTCTCTCTTCTCTGAATGTTTGATAGTATATGTCCCATTCCTACATGCATACTTATCTCTGGAATCCACCACTGAATTTGCCAGTTGGCAGACCTTCCTTCCATAATGTGTTTAAATCAGAGTTGTAAACAATGCCTAGGAGGCAAGCTCTAGTTTAAGAAAGGGCCTTTTGGCTGGGTTTGTGGCCAATGTGGAAAAAATCGAGAATTAACTGAAATAGAATAAATGTATAGTGATATAGTAATTTGCTACATGAACTTTAGTTTACTTTACAAAGCATCTTATGCTACACAGCCTACACTAACTACTAAGCGAATGAGGTGCAAGATATGAAATGAATATAACATTTTTTCCCCTTACGATCTTATATTGCAGTTATTTCTATTTTTCATATTTCATGAATCCTGTTTGATGATTTTACAGGTCAAAAGGAAAAACAACCAGATTGGACCATTTGACTGTACGAAATTCACCAATATCGTCCCCTCTGACTCTAACTAAACCACAGGTTTGTCTGTTCTTTTTTTATTGTAACCCTCGTTACAGATCTAGAAACATTGTAGTACAGTTGGTCACCCCTATTGCTTTTTCACGAAGAACGATTCTTTCTTTTCACTGATCCAGTTGAATAATCTAGATGCTAAACATTCTCTAACAAACACTCGCACTTTAGTTCGTCGCAAAATGTTTCGTTCCACTCTGATACTCGGGCATTTTTGTAGTCATTTATCTTGCAATTGCTTATGTACAATTCTACTTTGTTTTGGCTACGGTTGTGGACATTTGAATCAACTTTAATGCTCCATTGCACCTGTGTGCTGGCCCTAGGCACTACAACATGTGGAGGTTAAAATTATTTAAGTGCCATTATCTACTACTGCTACAAAATGTAATGTCTTATTTTGATTGCTTATGCCACGAGTATGGCTGTGGCAGATCATACCTCAACTAGCTAGGTTATATTTTTCTTTTGATGCTGAAATAAAGCACGTTTTTGTGCATACAAGATAGATGGCAAAATTAAGTGCTCCCAAAGTACCACAAATCCAGAACATATTATCTAGCCTCAAATATGTTACTTTTGGGCAATGTTTGTTTTAGATCAGTCACGGGGTTGCTCGTAAAAATGGCTGCTGCCAATACACAGCAACAGCCATGGTTTTTGAAGAGTTTTTAATTTCTATTTTTGAGTCTCTTAGGCTCCACAAATGTTGGAACAGCCATGGATTACAGTGCTGAGATGTAACAGGAGATGTAACAGGAAAATCAGTGTGTATAGTTATATAAGACTTGGATTGAAGCAGAGCAGGGATTATGAAATGGGATCTAAGGCGACTGTCATGTTTTTGGCCTGGAAAAGTATACAACTCGGTGAGATTCTTAATGTAAATGTTCTTTTTTTTTTTTATCAAATAAAATTATTTGAACTTTTTGAGAATTTAGGCCTCGTTTGGTTTACGTTTCAAAAGTATCTTATCATTTTATTTTATGATGTTCAAAATTCAGAAATCATGTTTGTTTTATCCGGTTTTTGCTAGAAATTCTCACACCTATAATTTTCAAAATTTCAAAAATCTTTATACAATCATCATTATTTCGAAATTTGAAAAATCAATATGCAATCATTACATTTAATTCACATATGTGGGTTTCTCACTATTCATATTATTGCATATTATCTTCTAACATTTAAATATTTTAATATGGTCCCACCACTAACAAATATGAATAATATAATAATATAAATTTTTTTTTTTGAAAGGATAATAATATAAACTTTTTAAGTGATATAAATTAAGCATATAATCAAACACAATCAAATTTTTGATCCAATTATAATAAACCCCAATACAACTTTGTCACAATATCTAGTTTCCTAATAAATACAACGAAGTACTAATACTCCATGCAGTTTATTTATAAAGATACTTAAGTTTTTACCAAGGTAAATATATAAAACAGTCGATTTTTTTTAGCCATTCTCATTAAACCAAAATATTTTTTAGCTATTTTCTCATGTTTTTTTTAGCCATTTTAGGGTGTGGAAAACCCAATTTGCCCTTGAGTCAATTTAACTGCACAAAGACACACATCCCTGTAACTTGGCATCGAGTTACTGTGACTCGACATCGAGTTACTATAACTCGACATTGTACACTGACTCGACATCGAGTTACTGTAACTTGTCATTTAGTTCTCTTACTTATTATAACCCAGTTATTTTATTTTTCTCCAAAAAACTTTGAATTCAAGTAACTTTTTTGTTTTAAATTCGTTTTGCATGTATAATATATCAAATTAATCATTTTTCCGATATCTAGAATCCAACACTCATTGCATATTTAAAAACGAAAAATACAGATTCGATTTTTTAAAAAAGCTTGAAAGAAAGAGTAAGAGGATACATAGAGATAAGTGAAAGAGAGAGAAATAGACCAAATATCAAACAAACATGCTAGAAAGGTATGTATGACATTTCACACCCCAAAATGGCTAAAAAAGATGTATTTACAAAAGATACAAAAGATGGCTAGTTTTCATTTTTACATTTAGGAAAGGGCCATTTTGACCCATTTCCACTATATAAAAACTGTTTTTGTGGGCAATTGGTCTGTAAATTAGTACCTACAATATCTTACCGACGAGTAATACTGATCCATTATCGATAAATCACCAATAATTATTAAATTTATTGACAAAAATATTGGAAGTATTATCAATAAGTTTAGATTTTGTCGATAAATATTTACCTACAACAATTTTATCTACAATTTAGAGACTAGAGTTATCTTAATACTTACCTACATACTATTGTATAGATAATTAGTTTTACTTGTTTAGGAAAGAATGCTTATTAGCGCATATAATTTTAAGAAAATCGATTGAATCATTGGCTGTAAATCCTTAGGGCCTCCTTAGATAGCCAAGATTGCCTCGTCACCTTCTTGATTTATCTGAATCGAGTGTGATTCATTGAGGCAAACATGGCCAACTTGGATGAAAAACACGTGTACATTTGTGACATCATCTTGTACAATTGTATTATTTATCGGATGCAATTAGATATGTAGTAGAACATAGAAGTGTAGCAGAAAATCTCAATCCACTTCGATTTGGATTGAAATCAGATCAGAAATTTTGTTATCTGTTTCATTTTCTTGTTCATATCACGAGAGATATTCTAAAACTTTGCATGGTGAATTGTTCTGTCATTTTTCGAGCTTAGGTAACGGGCCGCCAAAAAGGGACAAATTTTTGCTATAAATCAGCTAAGATGTTAGGCCAAGTTGAAGCCCACAGGCCCAAATATTAGGCCCACTTTGTTCATATAAATATCTAGAATCTTGTAGGACTTATTGTAGAAAATGTAGGATGATTCTAGATACTCCCATGTAAATATCTTAGAGTATCTTCTAGGAATATTCTATAGAGAAGTTTAGAAATTTACTCTGAACCATTGGATCAAATGAATCACCACCATCTATTAGGGAGGTGGAGTAGTATAAATAGGTGTAGGACATCATTTGTAAATTATTAAGCAATTACAAGCATATAAGTATTCTCTTCCAAGCTATCTTGTGTGTGCGTGTGTGCTCTTTTACTTAGTCATTTTCCTTAAGTTCCTCACACACAAACATTTCAAGAGAGAGGCAATGTGACAATCTTACTTTATTGTATGTTTTCTCAAGAAAAAATATTAAAAATAAACCTTTACTCAACATTCATTAAACTCTTTCACCATGGTCTCTTTAGAGAGTTATTTTTCTCAGAACATATCTTAAGTCTTCATTTAGGGTGTTACAACAATTGGGTTTTCATTTACGAAAAGAAATTTTGTTAGATTTTTTTTGTGTTTTGATTTTTTTTGTCAAGAAGATTCCAATTACTTTTTCATTGGAGTAATTCTAAAGTTGCTGAACCTATTAGGTTTATAGGCATAAATTGTGTTTTTTTGGGATTTAAGTCGGCTCGAGTGATCCTTTGATAAAGGATTTGGCTTTACTTAAGGAAATGATGTAGAGTTTGTTGGGCTTGGGTTTTGGGTAATTGAAATTGATGTGGTATTGGATATTTGGGTATTAATTCTGTTGGATGGGGACCCATTTTAAGGAAGTAAGAGATTTGCAATTTTTGTATATTTGGATCTCTTCTTCAGGCAAATGGGCTTTTTGGGCTTCATCAAGTAAAGAATTGAACAAGAACATTCATTTTCCAGATTTTGGGCTTTGAGTGTCATTAGTCATTTGACACTTAATGGTGATATGAGTCTTGGAAAGGAAAATGTGTGCTTAGGTAAGTAATTTGCATTGTGTTTGAAATATTGTTGCTTACAACAACAATAGTCTAAATTAGAGAACTTTGAGAGAGGGCAGTGTTATTAGAAAACCCAATGATTGTGAAGCAATATTGTAACATCCCAATTTTACAGAATGTGACCCCATGAAATATCGCTTATTATCTAAAAGATTTAGAGAAGTAATACCAAATGCCAATTTTACTAATAATACTTTTCGAGAAGTGAGGTTTAGAGGTTTAGAGATAAATAACTCTTGTACTAAAAAGGAATAAACAATTTTTTTTATTTTAAACCCAATGATTCTGAAGCAATAGTGTAACATTCCAATTTTACATGTGATCATGAAATATCTGTGAGAAGGTTTAGAAATGAATAACTCTTGTACTTGAAATAAATAACTCTTTATTTTAAGAAAATGCAGTTTTAATTTCTTTTAAAAAAAGTGCTAATATGTTTAAACTTTTAAAAAGCAAAATTTGACTTACCAAATTTTAAACCCAATGATTTAACAGAAATAGTGTAACATTCAATTTTACATGTGATCATGAAATATCTGTGAGAAGGTTTAGAAATGAAAATATCAGAAATAAATAACTCTTTATTTTAAGAAAATGCAGTTTTAATTCTCTTTTAAAAGAAAGTGCTAATATGTTTAAACTTTAAGTAAAAGAGCAAAATCAATGAAATATCATCATGTTTAAGAAATCAATTACATCTTAATATTTGAAATTCAATAAATTGAAATATTAACATTATACGACGCTTTAAAAAAATTAATCGCCTTTACACATATATGATTATAATTAAATCAATCACATCTGCCTACCATGTGCCACACCAAACTCTTATATATCCTTAAAAACTGTTGAGTGGTTTGAGCATTCAACAACTCAGAAGCATTTAAAATAGACAATAATCAGTAAAAGCCCACTCAAAATATTCCCGAACCTGGAAACAAATGAAAACAATTTAACGTAATACATTGTTATAGAGAAAACTAGAATTTAAATAAAAGAAGGAAATAATGAGAGTAATGGTGAACTGGTCAAGGTGTGGCCAACTAATCAAATGATGTTTCGTAAGTTTAGGCATCTGAGTAGGGTAAATCTGTAATATCTAATAATGAGTAGGGATGACAATGAGGTGGATTAAAACCCGACTCCGCATCAAACCCGCCCCGTATGGACCCATTTAAACGGGTTCTAGGGCGGGTCCCAGATCCAAAACTTCAAAACCCGTCCAAGTCCGGGGGCGGGTCCTAAAGGCGGGTCCCGGGTCTAATAGGACCTACCCACCATATTAATTTTTATAATATTTTTGAATATGTATTTAGATATTTTTGCATTATTTACATTTAGATTTGAGTGTTGTATTGCTATTAGTTTACTACTATAAATCTTGTAAAATTGTACTTTGAATATTTATTTTGAGTATTAATTGAATACTATTGGAAGATCCTAGTAGTAGATTTTTTTTTAAAAAAAAATCATAATAATAGCCAAAAATAATTGTAAAATGTAATTATAATAAGTTGCATAATTACATTTAGTTTTTTTGACCTATTGTCATTGAATTACTTTTGAAATTTCGGTCACAAATACAAAAAAATATTGCAATTTAAAAAAATATATTGGCGGGTCTAAAGGGTCTAGACCCACCCCGACGGGTTTTGAAGCGGAGCGGGGCGGGTCACGGGTCCTGATTTTTCTTGGCGGGATTGGTCGCTGACCGAACCCACTCTATTGTCATCTCTAATAATGAGGGATTAAATCCCCAATTAATAGAGTTAAGGGGCTATTTTGTGAGCTTCAGATGCTGCATGTAGGGATGTTAAATAGGTCGCAACATGTTGGCCCCGACTGTTTAAACCGAAAAAGAGAGAGTTAGAACTGAATTATTTTGGCCCGTTTCAATTCATGTTTTTTTTTTTGGGCTGCATCCTTCAGCCTGAAAATTAACCGATCTAACTCGCTATTTTTATTTTTTTAAAAATAAATATAATTATAATATTATATATCTACTTTTATTTCATATTACTACTAAATATAATTTTCAAATTCACATCTCCCCATTTTTATGTCTTTAACTATCAAACAAGCTAAATTTCTCGATAATTTTCTTTTCTTTTATTTATTACTTAATTTATCTTTTTGATTTTTATTCTAAATAAGAAATGTCACAAAGTTTGATTAGATTGTGTAGGATATAAATTATATTTGGTAAAATGGTATGCTAAATCAAATTTTATAATATTGCTAATGCAATGTGATTATAAATATACATGGTTTTTATAATAAATAAATTAACTCTAAATGTTAAATAAATGCTATATATGCTCAAGTTTAAATTTATAGATTTATTTTTATAATGAATAAATTAACTTTAAATGTTAAATAAATGCTATATATGCCCAAGTTTAAATTTATAGATTTATTTTTACAATGAATAAATTAACTTTAAATGTTAAATAAATGCTATATATGCCCAAGTTTAAATTTATAGATTTAAATATATTTGAAAATTTTGACATATGAGTAATTTCAGAAAAAAAGTGTTAATATTTTTCATTTTTGTATGGTATATAACGCTAGCTTTTATTTTTAAAATTTAGATCATACAATACTTAATTTTAATTTTTTGTTAATGCGATGTAATTAGGAACTATCATGACTTCCTTTTATGATGAATACATTAACTTGAAATGTGAAACTTATTAGAGTGTAAAATTTCAAATTTAAATATATAATTTTAATTTTTTTACTTATAGCACGATAATAGCCCATTTAGCTCGAAATTCGCTAGAATTAAGGTTAGGTTTCAATAATCAGTTCGTTTAATACCAGCTCATTTAGTCCGAAGCCCGCTAAGCCTGACAGTAGTTTAACATCTCTAGTTGCAGGGGGTACTTTTGTATTTTCTGGAATTGAGTGGTTAAATCCCCAATTTGCATGTAAATCCCTAATCTTATTACCCAAATCAATTTTGACAGCGACACCCACCCCGCCTCTTCTTCTTCCACTCTCCCCCATCACCACACACACAGACCGGCGACGTGGGCCGATGACTGGGCCACTGGTTTTGAAGGGCTGGGTCTTTGGGTGGTGAGCTATGGACGTGGCTGGGCTTCTTCTGAAGGAGTTTTTCCGGCGGTGTGTTTGGCATCGAGTTGGGTTTTCCGGTTAAGATGGTGGAAACAGACTGGGGCTTGTGAGATAGCGTTGTGCGATTGGGTAATGATATGCTATCCAAGTGGGTAGTCTCCAACTTCTAATTTTGATAAGTGTCCACTATGACATCCGAATGTATATATGTTTTAAAAAAAATCAAAATAAAACTTATGTCATAATTCTATGGGAGTTGGACATTACCCACTTGGTAGTATCTACTTACCCGATGCGATGGGCGTGGGCTTTAGTGCGAATACACATGTATGTTAAAAATTCATAATTTAGGCGTGATTTATATGTCTGAAAATTAATGTGGTAACTATTATACAAATGAAATCATCTATACGTTTGGAACAAAAAATGAAACACAATTTTGAAAAGAAAATTCCATCCACCAGAAATGAATCCCAACACCGAAAAATGTTTGTTGGTTCCTAAAAATGTATCGATCCTAAAAAGTGAAAATAAAGACAAAATGGATAATTGAAATAAAAAATAATTAAAAAAATGTATTTGAAAAACATGACTAAAAAGATACGAAAAGTATTTGGAAAATATTGCTAAAAGAATATGTTGGTTGGGTCAAATGCTAAAAATTCCCGAACTGATTAATTAATCGAAATATAACTGTAATAGAATTGAGACAAGTCTAACCCCACCATTTGATAAGGAATGGATCTCTTATAGGAACATCTTACGGATCTCTAATCTGTGAGATGGGTCATCCGACCCAAATCCATCGTACACGCAGATTCGGCCCTATCTTAAATAAAAGAAAAGAGGAAAAATTACCCGGAGAAGACGCTTGGACGAACACCAATGAAGAACATCAAATCTAGGGCATAATGTGATACTTCTCCTGCACAGTGTAAATCACACTTTAATTTCGAAATTGTGGATCTCTTTCACCTTGTCTCTAAAATAATGGGTAAAATTTAAATTCTCCATTGATATACCTTGCAAATTTTTAGTACAATTACTAAAATTATAGCCACAATGTGTTTGATGATTTGACTATGTAAAAATTATGATACATTGGTTGTTTTTTCATGATGAAGATGATATAGAAATCATTGAAGATAATATAAATAATTTATCCGAATAAAATTACTAATTTCTTACATTTTGATGATCTTTACTGGTTTACATGTACAACAATGAACTTGTGCAAAGTCCAATGACCATTACTGAACATCATTCAATGGCACCAATTGAAGGTATTATATTTTACTGCAAAAGTATTAGTTTTTATTGGAAAGTATTACCTTTTATAATGTCATTTTTCTGGTTTAAGTTATTGCAGAATATCCAGGGGTACTCTAGATATATCCGACTCTCTTATTGGTGGAAAATAGAGCACAATTGAAGATATGTATAAGTTGTATTGTGACCATGATCGTGCACTTGGATTTAGTGTACGAAAATCGACCGCTAGATGTAGGAACAATGGAGTTGTGATAGAAAAGTATGTCGTATGCTAATGTGAAGGAACAAAAGAGATATTTATTTTGATATTACAACATTGACTAATTCACTGAATTTCGCTAAGCAAAATGAATCATCTATTATTTCAAGTTCATCTAATATATTACAAGATCCTGCTCGATCTATTACGAAGGGAAGAAGAAAAAGGATAAAGAAAAATCTCGTAAAGGGCAAGGAGAAAACTATTGATGTGTTTGACGCTATTCGGGCCAAATAGTCTGTAACAAGATTCTAAATGCTCGATTATTATAGTGAAAATAGACTATTCCATCCAAAATATGCATTCATTTTAAGTAATTCTTTATGCAGAAATAGCAATACTTTTGCAATTATTCATAATACTTTTACGATGCATTGATATATACTTTAAACTTCTCATGTTGCAACCTGATGTACATGTGTGTCAACACATTTCATATTTTGTATTTCAACAAATGATGTCTAACAAAATCGAAGAAAAAAACAACAAAAAATATTACTAAATAAGTTAAACGCGTATTTTACACAAATTTACTCTTGATTTTAGAGAAAATAGACTATTTTGTACAAATTATATATTCATTTTAAGTAATACTTCATGCGAAAATAGCAATATTTTTGCAATTATTTATAATATTTGAAGATGCATTGATACTTTTAACTTATCCTACTGGACATAAGACCCCATGTGTGTGCCTACACATTTCAAATATAGATTGAAAACACACAAATGAACATGTTTTTTTGAAAATGTATAAATATACCAACATTGCAGATAACCATAATTTTATCAAAATATATAGACTAATCACCAGTTTTATCCTAAAAAATAAACAAAAAGTAACCATACGTTGTTTCAACAACCCAACCATATTTCGAGAATTCCCCATAAAAACCAATACTCCTACCATATTTTCTGTAATATTTTTTGCATAAAAACTAATACTTCCTAGCAATACATACAAATTTTCAAATATCCATAACTCAAAACAGACCCATTTCAGTTCTTGGATTTCACAAAAGTTCATTATAATCATTTTCTAATTCTTGGATTTATTCTTCTTCTTTAGATCAACTCTCTCATCTTCAAATCCGCATCCGTTCTCTTTTTATCCTCAATCCTTTGTTTCAAATCAGAGTTCTTCAAACAAAAATTGTGTAACAGAATTGCTACAAAAAAGAAAAATAGAAGTTAAACAACTAATAATATAGAAAAAGTAAGACTTTTCAGGAAAATATTGATACTTTTAAACTAAGGAAATATTGATACTTTTAAACTAAAAAAAATACTTTTCACACAAATTACTAATACTTTTTAACAAGAGTTTAACACTTATGCACATAACATCATAACTCTGCTTTCATAACAAGTAAATATTTCTGCACAGATAAATGATACTTTTTCGGAAAAAAATAACACTTATAAGGAAAATATTGATACTTTTAGCAACATGAGAAAACCAAAATACCAAACTAGAGAAAAATAAGAATCACATCTAAAAATCACAGAATACAAAAACCAGAAAAAACGCAGAACAATCGCATCTAAAATGTTCAAGACACAAAACCAGAAAAAATACAGAAGAATTGCATAAAAAAGCACAAAAATACACATAAATTGAAACAAGAAAAAAACCGTACAAACTAAAACCCTGGTTTGCAAATTTCAAAAATATCATATGCTAAATATAAAAACATGAAAAATGAAGGAACATAAACCCTAGTTTTAACAAATCCGAAATAAAAAATTAAATTTTTACATAGAACAAAAAAAAATGTCAAAAACTTAACAGTATAAAGCCGTAGAGATGCTATTTTGAAGTAAAATTGAAAAAAAAACCTAGAACTAAACAATGAAAGATGAACTGCAACGAAGATTTAGGGAGAAAAACTAGAAAAAGAATGGCAACAGTGAGAGAAAACTTGTGGAAGAAAGACAGAGAAAAAAGAAATAAAAGCGGGAAAGAAAAAGTGAAAGAAAAAAACGAAAAACTAATAGTTAAAAAGTTGGGGTTGGTCGGGTTGCATGGGTCGGGTCGGACACGGTTCGTCTAACATTGTATGACTCGTAGAACGGTCTCATATGAGTGTTTTTCTTTGACATACCTCTTTTAGGCCGTTGGCATTGACCAAGTGGAAAAACACTTCCAACATAGCCTTGACGATACCTTATAAAAGGTGGCGCTTCAACAACACAAGAATATGTATGGCTCCTTTGAATGCTTGCAGAAACACTACTGACTCCAACGAAGGAGAAGCACCATCCACCACCGCCGACCGCAGAAGAGGTGGCTGGACCACCATCCCCTTCATCTTAGGTCTCTGCTCTTTACTCCCCCGCCCCCCCACACACACAAAAGAAACTTGTACATTTATTTGTTTCCAATCTTTCTGGAGTAATTAGGCTAAATTGCATATTCAGTCCAGTAGCTTATACCGAGTTGCACTTTTGTGCATTAATTTAGGGGCATGACAAAATAGGACACTAAATTCTAATTTGTTGCATATTGAGTCCAATCTCTTTGGCAATTGCGAAATCAACTAGAATTGCACTGTAATTTTGGGGATTTAAATCCTTGCAACTATTTTTAATGACATTGACATGTTGGATTTTTTTATTTCTACATAGGCGGTAGAAATCCCCAAAATCTTTGGAGCAATTCAGGTTAATTTTGTAATTACCGACAAAGATTGGACTGATCAATGTGCAACAAATTACAAGTTAGTGTCGTATTTTGCTACACCCATAAGTTAGTAGACTAATGTGCAACTCAGTATAAGTTAGTGGACCGATTATACAATTTAGCCAGAGTAATTAATATACTGCGATATTCATTTGGCGAAGCAGCAACCGTGGCCGGACTGACACTTGCAGCCGGCGGGTGGATAAACAACCTAATAGTATTCTTGATCCAAGAATTCAACATAAAAACCATAAATGCTGCCCAAATTAACAACGTTGTCATTGGCTGCACCAACTTTTTCCCTGTCATAGGAGCCATTATATTGTTGCTGATTCATTTCTGGGATGTTTCTATGTCATCTGGATATCATCTCTCATCTCTTTACTGGTACATTTGTTATATCATCACCGGAAAACCCTCTTAACATATATTCTCCAGAATTGAGAGTAATTCAATATAAAATTACTCAACACATAGATCCATGTGATGCATACTTTGTTTTTCATGATAACTGCAAAAATTACTTCTGATATTTAGGCTAATTATTAGAAAATTCAGTTATCTTTTAAATTAACAAAAAAGAAAAAGAAAAACTCTGATATATTGCAAATCGAATGGGACCTTCTATTCCATGATAGTGTTTCATCTCTTATTTCACTGCACGGATGATTGCTACGTGTATAAAAGTTACCATATTAAAATTCCACAATTTAGACTTGATTTATGCTTGAATATTAATATGGTAATTTTCATACACGTGGAAATCATACATGCGATGGAATAAAAGGTGAAACATCATTTTGGAATAAAAGATCTCATCCATTACAAATTACCCCTCAATAATAGGTTGCATTTTAGAATTGAAACAAATCTCAATTGGGTATTTGTAGGGGTGGCCAAATGGAACCGAAACCGGGTTCCAAACCAAAACTGGAACCGTAGTCAACGGTACCTAAACCGTAACCGTGGTCAACGGTTCCTGTTGGGAAATTTATTGTTTAGATTTTGATGAATGCCATGTAAAACTTAGACTAGAAAGTTGGCACCCCATTTTCTTTGTAATTTGTATTGAAATAGATAGGACTGTACTACTTTGAGTCAAGTCGCCTACGCTGGACATACAAGAAGTCAATCAAGATTGGGATGAATACTCATTGTGTGAAGCGGTGAGTATAGCAAGGAAATGGAGACAAGAACTCGATCAAGGAGCAGCGGCTATGATACAATCTGTGTGAGAAGTGTAAGTCAAGTCAACTCAAGACAACCAAGTCAAGTTGAAGTGACATATGAGTCTTCCATGATTAGGAGCCGACTCAAGTCACCTGGGGGAAGTTAAGGAACTGATCAAGTCAAGACAATCAAAAGAATCCGTTGCCGTAAGTCAAGAAAGTTACTTAAATAAGTAATACTTCCATGCCGTAATATTCTAAAGTGCTCGATCCCGTAAGCGTGCAAAAGGAATAAACCAATGGGAAGCACTGCACCTATGTCAGGCTCTGAAAAGCTGAAGGTTTAATTAATACGAGGTAATGTCATTCTCAAGGACTGCAACAAGACAAGCCAACGACCACTAGTGTCTTTTGAAAAAACCTATCTCTTCAACGGGCAAATTTTCAAGAGAGCACTATAAAAGGATGAGAATCAATTTGAGAAAAGGTGACTGAACCATGAACACTCAAGCTATTATTCAAGTGTAATCTACAAAAATATTCTCAAGTTATTCAAGCTAATCCTCAAGCCTAAACTTCGAAGGAAATCAATCCAACACCAAGCTGTGAAGGAAAGACAACTTCAAACTGTTGAAGAGGAAACTTTTGAAAAATCAAAAGGGTCTACATTCCAAGGAGGATTGTAGAAAGGTTCAAGGTCGAACCAGTCTCAAGTCATTGGAGGGTTTCGTGATCAAATCCAAGAAGCTTGAGCAAGTGAGTGTAGTAGCAAGGCAACCGCCTGTGAAGAAGGCGAGTCGGACGAGAAGCCAATTTGTGTGACCAAGGCATCTCTAGATCGAGTCCCAAAGGATCAAGTCACTGTGTGATCAAGACTTACATCCGGGACTGATAACCACTTTGTACTCCGATCAATACTTAGTGGATTCCTCCAGGAGTTGGAGAAGAGAGGATTAGAAGAATTACCCCATCTTCGAACCTCTATAAAATTTATTGTGTCATTTACATTTCAGCATTTACTTACTGCATATTATTTAATATCTGCTGATAATTTGCTATCCAATTGATATTTAACAAAGTGCTAAAACCAAGTGTTAAAACAAACTTAAACCAAATTCAAGGGTGTTAAGTCTTCCGATGAAAATCTCATCACAGTCGAGTTAAGTATTAGACTAAGCAGCTGAGTTATTCTATCAACAAATAGTCGAAGTCATTAAGTGGCTAACTCTGCTGGTTAACTAACTTAGCTGTCCATTAAGGACATAGCTGTGAAATCAACTATGAACTTATTTAAAAGGACTAAATCGAAAAGTTGGTAAGGTTTATTCAACCCCCCCTTCTAAACCTTCCTTACACCCCTTGGGACCTATAAGTGGTATCAGAGCGGTTGGTTCATTGAGCCTTCCGCACTGGTTACTGAACTAGATCTCCAAGTTTTCAAAGAAGTTTTTTTTTAACTTTTTTTCTTTCAAAAGTCATTTTTTTTAATAGCAAAGTTATTATCATGGAAGCAAATCTGACACGCATTCCTATGTTCACCATTGAAGAATTTGATGACTGGAAAATACGTATACAAGCTCATCTATCAGCTTTACATGATGAAATGTGGATAGTGATAGAGGACGGGCCACTGCAAATAATGAAGGTGAACACATCTGCAAGGAGAGTGCTGCGGTGAGGAAGAGGAGGTTGCTCCTCCTGACCGACTATGGTTGAAAAGCCAAGAGCTGAGTGGACAAATGATGATAGAAAAAGATACAACCTTGACAATGTGGCCAAGGATATACTTTACAAGACTTTGGACAAAGCCATGTTCAACAAAGTCAAATCTTGCAAGACAGCCAAAGAGATCTGGGATAAATTAACCTTAATTTGTGAAGGATCTGAGCAAATCAAGGAAAACAAATTATCTGTTGTTGTTCAAAAATTTGAAAATTTCAAAATACTTGCAGGTGAAACAATGGATCGGCTGGATGCTAGATTCACTGAAATTACAAATGAGCTCCCATCACTTGGGAAAGAATACACACAGAAGGAGATGTGTATGAAGATACTGAGGAGCCTCCCAGCTGAGTGGGAAATGAAGACCAAGGCTCTAAGGCACTCGATGGACCTATCAAAAATATCCAATCATGAACTATTCTCAGACCTCAAAGCCTATGAGTTTGAGCTGAGAAGAAAAGATCAAGAGGAGATAGATGTGCCCAAAATAGCTGTACTCGTAGTCAAGGAAGGGAAGAGAGCTGAGACCAAAGAAGTCATTGACCAGGAGGAAATTGCCTTAATGGTTAAAAGATTCAACAAGTTCTTCAACAAGAACTACAAAAGAAACAAAGGTGAATCCTCCAGAAGACATTCATCTCCCTCCAAGTCAAGGGAAGATAGGCCACCAAAGAGAGCTGAGTATCAAAAGGTCGAATATCAAATAGCTGACAACCCAAGAAATGAGAGAGCTGATCAAAAAGTAGAAAACTTGTGTTGGAATTGCAGACAACCAGGACACTTTACCATTGACTGTCAATATCCTGTAGTCAATAAATACATGAATGAAGAAGAAAGGAAAGCCTTCAGAGAAAGAAGGCAAGAAAAGAAAAAGCCTCACACACAACTAAGTCAACTAAGTCAAAAGAAAACTCGCAGAGAGTAGTGAAGCTAACTATGTCTAATGACCGAACAAGAACCAAGCCTTAATATGTCTAATGGCTAATGATAGTGACTGTGACACACACACTTCACCACCCACTGATCTTTATGATTCATTAGGCAAAATAATGAAAGACTTTGAGCACATTAAATCCTCACACTCAATGTTAAATGAGAAAAATAGCCAGCTCAAGAGCCAAAACTCACAGCTGACTAAGGAGATGAGTACTCTAAGTCATATAGCTGATGAGAACAAAAAGTCAAGAAATTTGAAAATGCTAAATTAACAGCAGAGATAGCCGCTATAGAAAAGAGAGAAAATGATCTCAAAAATGTGATTGCTTCATTCACAAAGGCATCTAAATCATTGGATGACCTTATCATGAGCAAAAAAATATAGAGACAAGACAGGCATATGATTTAATTCCTTTGTACATAGTCAAACTCCAAGAGTGATCTTGGAAAAAGGATCTTCAAGTAATGAAGCATCTCAAAAACCCAGGACACCAAATGTTGCACACACATTCATTCCAAAGCACAATCACAACCAAACTGGCCTTGGTTATAAAGGAAAAAGAAAACAACAGTTGAGTATGCTGAGAGGACAGCTGAGAAGAAATCCAGCAGAGTTCCTCAGCAAACTCCAAATAGGAAGTACTCTGTAAAGAAGAAATAGAGCTACCAAAAGCCCCATAAGTTCTATAAAAGGAACAAATATGATGGGAATGGTAGAAACTACCCAAGTCAAGCTGATTGGAATAATGTGAAATATCAACAAAGACCTATGGAATACGAGCCTAAATGGCAAAGGCCTAGAACTCAGCAAAGGCCATTCCAAAGGCAACAAAACTATTATCAGCACACATATGCACCCAACACTACACTCAGAGATATCACAATTACCCAAAGAAGGTAATTGCTAAAACACACAGCATACTGAGACAAAAAGAGAGGCAATTTGTATGAACCTAAAACCCCCAAGCAATTTGCCAAAGTGAATTATGATTATGGCACAGATAGATGGCAACCCCTTAGAGTCGGATCATTTGGCTATAGGTTGGTTGGATCATCTTACAACACTAACCCCTCAGGACCCAGGCAAGGATGGGTACCTAAAAACTAATTTCCTTGATTGCAGGTTCAAGGAACAGCTGAGTGCCAAGGACTCCACAGCAGAATGGAGTAGCAGAAAGAAGGAACATAACTCTCAAGGAAGCTGCAAAAACCATGTTAGCTGAAGTTGGATTGCCAAAAAGATTTTGGTCAAGCCATCAATCCGCATGTTATACTCAAAATAGGTGCATGATAAATAGACAGCTGACAAAGACTCCCCATGAAATTTGGACTGGGAGAAAGCCAAATGTTGGGTACTTTAAAATATTTGGATGTAAATGCTTCATCCACAACAATGGGAAAGATAATCTAAAGGCTTTGATGCCAAAGCCGATGAAGGTATCTTCTTGGGATACTCGGTGAAAGCAAAGCCTATAGAGTCTTTGAACAAAAGGACTATGATCACAGAAGAGTCCATCCATGTAGTGTTTGATGAACCTAATGTAAATGGAGAAGATCTTGAAAAGTTAGCTGATAAGCTGAATCAACCAACTATGCAGAAGAGTCCCTATGTTGAATCTGAAGCTGGAGCAATAAACCGAGATGAAGATGATGTAGTGAATCACAAAGGCAAACTGGAGAATCTGACTAAGTGATGAGAGAGAGTCGCTCAAGACAACACAACTGCAAGACGACTGAACCCAACTAACTTACTCCAACCTGATGTGAGATGGCTAAGAGACCATCCACTAGAGCTAGTCATTGGAGATGTAAGAGATGGTGTAAGAACCAGATCCAGAGCTCAACAAGAAGCAATGTTCACTTGTTTTATTTCCCAAATAGAGCCAAAAGATGTGTCCCAAGCATTGGATGATGCACATTGGATTCAGGCCATGCAAGAAGAGCTGAATCAGTTTGAAAGAAACAAAGTATGGGAATTGGTTCAAAGACCAACCCATCAAAATGTTATTGGCACAAAATAGGTTTTGTAAACAAAATGAATGAAGAAGGTTACGCGGGTAAGAAACAAAGCAAGATTGGTAGCCAAAGGGTATTGCCAAGAGGAAGGAATATATTTTGATGAAACCTTTGCCCCTGTTGCAAGATTAGAAGCAATAAGGATGTTTCTTGCCTATGATGCACACAAGAACTTCATTGTATACCAAATGGATGTAAAAAGTGCATTCTTGAATGGATTATTGGAAGAAGAAGTCTATGTTGAACAACCTCCAGGATTTGATCAGAAGACTCTTGGAGATAAGGTGTACAAGCTCAAGAAAGCTCTATATGGATTGAAACAGCACCAAGAGCATGATATGATACATTATCTCAATTCCTAACAGATAATGGATTCACCAAAGGCAAAGTGGACAGAACACTCTTCAGAATTCAAGATGGAGAGAGTATACTGCTTGTTCAAATATATGTGGATGACATCATTTTTAGATCCACAAACAAAGAACTGTGTGATAAATTCTCAAACCTCATGCAAGGCAAATTTGAGATGAGCATGATGGGAGAGCTGACATTCTTTCTAGGACTTCAAGTTAAACAGCTGAAGGATGGAACCTTCATAAGTCAAACAAAGTATACCAAAGATTTAATGAAGAAATTTGGTATGGAAGAAAAGTCTTCTGTGAAAATACCAATGAATACATCAGTCAAGTTGGATATGGATGCAGATGGCAAGCCTGTGGATCAAATTAGATACAAAGCACTTATTGGATCACTGCTCTATCTCACAGCAAGTAGGCCAAACATCACCTTTGTTGGAGGTGTATGTGCAAGATTTCAATCTGCACCAAAAGAAAGCCATATGACTGCAGCTAAGAGAATCCTAAGATATTTGAAGGGATGCCGGGAAGTCGGCTTATGGTATCCAAAGGAAGGAGGATTCAAGCTTATTGGTTACTCGGACTCGACTATCTTTGGATGTAGAGTGGATAGGAAGAGCACTTGGCACATGTCAAATGCTTGTAAACAGTGGTTTCTGGTTTAGCAAGAAGCAAAACTCAATAGCCACATCCACGGTGGCGAGTAAATAGTCTGCGGCAAATTTTGTTGTGCCCAAGTCTTATGGATGAGACAAACGGTGAGAGATTATGATGTTGAAGAAAAAAATTCCAATTATGTGTGATAATACAAGTGCTATTGCAATTACTCAAAATCCTGTGTTGTACTCAAGAACAAAGAACATTGATGTCAGATATCATTTTATAAGAGATCATGTTGAAAAGAAGGACATCACCTTGGAATATATCTCAACTGATAAACAGTTAGCTGACATATTCACAAAGCCATTATGTGAATCAAGATTTGAAGAACTCAAGCATGAGCTAGGGTTAATTGAGCTGAGTTAACACTCAAAAGATTCAAGGAGAAGAGATGAAACGAGAAAAGATGAAAATGGAGCTAAGTTCGTAACTCAGCTAAGTGAATCAACCGTATCGGAAAATCAGCTGCATCAAGTTAGCTGACAGCTGAGTACCTATGTGAAAAGAGAAAAGTTAAATCGCCTAAGGAGTGTTTGAGTTATTTATGAGCTAAGTAACAAAAACGCATTCGTTTTTAATAAGCGGGAATATTTTTAAGGATGACATCAGTGCAATAATGACAGATACAGTCAAAAGTTGTACGACCAAGCCTATGATTGGATATAAATGCTGCTGCATTAAATGCGAGAAATTAAATGCTAATCGGCGTGCTAAATCTAAGTCGTTGATCTCGATCAAATTTCAAAAACCGTATGCACGTCCTTTCATAACCTATACATATACCATTTCGTCCGTTTTCTCTCTCACACTACACCAAAACTGTTCATATCTCCAAAAGCAAGACTGTATTTTTCTCTCGAAACCCCATCAATCCTCAAAGCAAGTTTCTCAAAAATCGTTCGGTAAAAATCACTGAAATGGCAACTACTTATGATTTCACTAATTTGGGAAAACAAATCCACACTGGCTCTACTGTGGATTTCGAAGGGATGATCAAACAGGGGTCCGATGAAACCCTTGTGAAGAAGATAGCTGAGAAATTAGAAAAATCTGGGATGAAACCCTTTCTCACTATGGAGTTTCAGATGACTTATGTTGAAGAAGTCGCTCAGTTCTACGTGAATGCTGAAGTTCACGATGAGGGCATCAAGTCGTCTGTTCATGGAAATGAGTTTACGATCACTACTGAGGATCTAGCGGTGCATTGTTTGCTGCCATCGGAAGGAGTGCCGGAGATATTGGAGGCCGATGTAAACTTGGCTGCTGCATGGAATGAAGTGGCCAAACCTCGATCGTGTCCGCGAAGGTTGTCTACACAGCTGACAAGAAGCTGCTGAAGGAAGATTACCACAAGTTGCTAGATATTGTTGCCAAGTGTGTAGACATCAAATTTGAAAGCTTTAATCAGCTGTCCAAAACTAAGCTGATCGTGATGGCTGCGATCATGGAGGAGAAGAAGGTAAATTGAGATGAGTTTGTATACAGCAGACTCTGCCAAAATGTTGGAAACAAGTCTTTCAAGGAAGATGGATCGTTCGGAGGATTCTTGGGGTATGGCCTTGTTATTGGCGGTGATGGAGGTGAAGGGAGTTCCACTCCGACATGGAAAGACGTTCCATGTCAACAAGAAAATGTTCCGATCAAATCTTTCCGGAGCTTAGAAGAGAGCTTATGCCAAGAGAGCGGATACAAGTGAGGGGAAATCAGCTGAACCTGAGGAAACAACTGTTGTCTTCCCTCCCAAGAGGAAATCTACCCCTGCAGCCGTAGCTGAGAAGGAACCTCAAATACCTTCTCCAGTTGTCAAGAAGAAGAGGACTGACAAGCCAAGAAAGCCAGCTCCTCAGAAAAAGAAAGTAGCACCGGCCCCTGCCGCCCAGGACTCTGAGGAAACTGTATCCGAACCAGAAATTCCTCTGGTGAGGACCAAAAGAAGAAGACTCTTCAAGCGTTCAGAGCTTGAGAAAACAGCTGAGTCTGCCACTCAGCTGGAACAGATCGCTGAAACAGCTGGAGAAGTAGAGTCTCCAGAGATTATTGATGAAACCGCCAAGTCTGCTGAGGCCGATCAGCAGAGAGGCAAGTCAAGACCCAATCGTGGATAGAACAAATGAGATGGCACAAATTGGTGAGACAACTAAGTCTCGATGGACCGGGCCGTGTCTCCGCCCACGACATATACTGAGGGTGAAGAGGAAGCAAGCTATGCTACCCTCCATTCCCGAGACAAGAAGGACAACACGAAGATGATGATGGATATGTGATCATCTTTGTCTCCACCATATCCAAACATCCAAAATCGCCTGCGTGAATGGAGGAAGGAAGGGAAGTCGAGTCGACCAAGGGAACATTCCAAAGACCGAGTTTATTGAAGAAGAAGAAGAACTGATGAATTTTCTGGGGTTGACAACAGTGGTTCAAGCATTAGATGAAGAAAACTGCATCGATATATTGAACATCTTCAAAGAAAAAGAGAAGGAAAGGTTGGCAGAAGAGGCTGACGCTCGAGAGAAGGCCAACATCTGTCCATTCACTGGAACCACTGAGCATACTCATCCCCACCTCGATGTTCTTTCAGAAAGTGATGAAGATTTGGACCCTGCTGCTGCGACAAAAGAGCTAGAAATGCAGCAAGCCATGCGAGAATCCAGAGTGATGCATGAGCAACGGCTAATGGAAGGACCTGGAGAATCTTCCAAATCACAGCTGGAAATTGATCCCATGGGGGTGGGCGGCGCAGAGATTGCGATTGTTGTTGCCGCGACCACTTTGACTCACTACGAGGAAGGTTCTAAGGGAAATGGCGATGAAACCGGGAACTTGGGGACCCAAGTCGAGCCAACCCCTATTGAAGGTGTCTTACCACCGCCCCAACTACTGAACACTCAAAGGAAACAAAGGGAGTTTGGGGAAAGTGACTCAATCCAAGTCACTCGGTGGTGTGCCGAGCTGGGGAAACTCCTCCACCGTAGCTAGGTCGGAGGTTCTTTGTAGATGACTCCACAACGAATCTAGGAGGCGAAGTGGAGAAGTAAAAGAAAACGAAACACAACAAGTTGTCACTAAAAAAGCTCGGACAATTGAGACTGCTCTCGGTGAAGTGCCAATCGCTACTCTGCAGCCGAGGACGCTCGATGCAGTCGAGGCACATGATGGATCTGTCCTGGGAATTAACACTCTGGGCAATGAAAGTGCAATTCACGGAGTTGAGGCTCCTGTGGATGCCATCGTCGAAGACCCCAAGACAGTGAGTCTATCGAAGGAAATATGTCAAGGCCTTGCTGCAGTGAGACTGCAGGAAATCAAGGCCTACGGGAGGTTGAGACTTCCCGGGGTAAAGAGGCAGAAGCACAAAACATCCCTCCAGTTATCATCGATGCATATGAGAAGGAGATAAGTGCCCTTCACGATTCCAAAGACAACCCTGATGTAACTTTTCAGGGATCTGAGGTGAAGATGAGGTGAGTCATTCCCTGTTGCAAGTCCAAACGACTCGGTGAGGATGTGCTTCCCAAAGACGAGTAAGCGTAATTCAAGGATGATACGGCCGAGGACGGATAACTCATATGGAAAAAACCATTTGAGGAGACCGATTTAAGCTATTAAGACAAATTGAGCTCATACCGGGTCAATACCATGAGACTTACCAAATCAAATCCAATCAAGCAGCTCCCAAAGTCAGCAGAGAATTGACTCAACCGGGCACATCATGGCGAAGTCACATCGAGCAGATTCCCTATGTCCGTGATGATGCGTTTGAACAAACGTTCCCTTTTCTCACTAGAGTTTCGATCTTGATGAAGAATCGGCTAGAGATCAACAACATTTCCATAGACTCGATCCATCATTCCCACGGATACCATCGTCCCAACAGATTTTGATTTTGATCTTTGCCGCCTTGGTGAGACAGAGGTGACAACTGAGGTTCAAAAAGTCTTCGAGGCAATATTTGCGGGGATAGAGAAGATGGAAAGGCACTAGGCCTCATTGGATATGCGGCTGGATAACAGAGATGCTAATCTTACGGCCGATCTGCGTGGAATCATAGTCAGGATCCGGGAATGGTGGTGGCAAAGACAAACAATGCGTCGCGAACAAGTTCGATACTTTAAGGCATTGTACAACAAAATGCTGATCTGGAGCGCTGATAACGCTGATATGAAGAGAAGAATGCAAGAAAACATTGATAGAATGCATGAATCTCATACCACATAAATGGAACTGCTGCGCGAATTTCATCGAAAAGAACTTCGCGTTGAAGAAAACATGAATGCAAAATTCAACCTTCTTATGGCTGAAATGAAGTTGGTGACAAATTTGAATCGAAAGCCACCCACTCAGCATTCATTTCGAGCAAGATACTGATCGAGAATCAGCGAACTCGGCTATCAACCGTCTAGATTTCATGCTTTTTGGCATGTTTCGGGGTTTTCTCTCCTTTGATGATGCCAAAAGGGGGAAGAGGAATACCTAAAAAGCAATTTGGAAGGGTCTCGGTTGAGAAGAAGCATTGTGAAGAAGAAGGCGGTGATGATCAAAAGAAAGAAAAGGGAAAATCTGTTGAGGGGGAAGGTTCGAAAGACATGACTTTAATGGTTGCTAGAACCCCTCAACAAGGACTTGTCACAGCTGACATCATAAGGAAACTCCCAGTGACTCTGCCGCTCCAACACTCTGCTGTGCCCATGTCTGAGAAGAGGAAAATAGTAGAAGCAGGGATGAAGGAGGTTGAAGGAAAAATGGATGCCCGTGTGATGGACATATTGAAACAATATGGAGGCATTCCAGGAGGAAGAAACACTGATGCCATTTCAGACGTTGGAACCAAGCCTAGATCAGTCGATGAATTCAAAACGTTCGAATCCGAAGGATACTTCGAAGGCATGTCCATAGCCCAAGCCTGAGACTTGTATTGGGAAAAAGGCCTCAAGTTGTGCGAAGAAGGCGACAGCGCGATCTCTAGCGCTCACTCTTCTCTTTGGAAAGAAGAAGGCCCCAATACAATACGCACCTGAGGAGGAAGAGGTAGAAAGCTTGAGTGGAGGAAGAGGTTTCAGGCCTAGACCTCTACCCAAAAATATCGAATATATAGATCCAGGAAACAAAGGAGGGATCTATTGGGCTGGGTATGACGAAATAGCCAACAGGGAAGTGGCAAGGAAGAATGCTGACTATGTCAAGAGAATCGAAGAAGAAAATAAAAGACAAACTCAACTGTGGGAAGAAAGACAAGAAAGGAAAAGGAAAGATGAAGCTGCCAGAAGAGCTTATGAGAAAAAGAAAGCAGCTGAAGAAGAGAAGAAGAGAAAAAGGTCGAAAAACGACGGAACGGTGATGAAGAAAAAATGAGGCAGCGAAGGAGATGAAGAGTTGTTGTCCACCCCTTCATGTAATTTACTATTGTAAATACATAAGTATATAAGTCTTCTGTATATTATATAAGGAATCTGTAAATTCTTTATTTTTGCGTAGACATAGATGTTTGCTCTGATACACTTTGTAAACAGTTGTGTAAAGGACAAGAATGTTATGATCAATAAAAAGATTGATTCTACGCATACTTCTCTGTTAATGCACTATCTGTATGTATCTTTGCTATTTACATCTTGAATGTATAAGTTTTGGCATAATCAAAAAGGGGGAAATTGTTGGGAAATTTATTGTTTAGATTTTGATGAATGCCATATAAAACTTAGACTAGAAAGTTGGCACCCCATTTTCTTTGTAATTTGTATTGAAATAGATAGGATCTGTACTTAGGTGAGTCAAGTCGCCTACGCTGGACATACAAGAAGTCAATCAAGATCGGGATGAAGACTCATTGTGAAGAAATTGAGTATAGCAAGGAAAAGGGGACAAGAACTCGACTCAATTGAAGGAGTAAGCTATGATAATCTGGTGTGAGAAGTGTCGATCAAGTCAACTCAAGAAGACCAAGTCAAGTTGAAGTGACGGATGAGTCTTCCAATGATTAGGAGTCGACTCAAGTCACCCGGGGAAGTTAAGGAACCGATGTCAAGTCAAGACAATCGAAAAGAATCCGTTACGTTTAAGTCAAGAAAGTTACTTAAATAAGTAATACTTCCATCTTTGTAATATTCTAAAGTGCTCAGTCCCAGAAGCGTGCAAAAGGAATAAACCAATGGGAAGCACTGCACCTGTGTCAGGCTCTGAAAAGCTGAAGGTTTAATTAATACTAGGTAATGTCATTCTCAAGGACTGCAACAAGATAAGCCAACGACCACTAGTGTCTTTTGAACAACCTATCTCTTCAACGGGCAAATTTTCAAGAGAGCACTATAAAAGGCTGATGAGTCAATTTGATAAAAGGTGACCTAAACCACGAACACTCAAGCTATTATTCAAGCTGTAATCTACAAAAATATTCTCAAGTTATTCAAGCTAATCCTCAAGCCTAAACTTCGAAGGAAATCAATCCAACACCAAGCTGTGAAGGAAAGACAACTTCAAACTGTTGAAGAGAAAACTTTTGAAAAATCAAAAGGGGTCTACATACCAAGGAGGATTGTAGAAAGGTTCAAGGTCGAACCAGTCTCAAGTCATTGGAGGGCTTCGTGATCAAATCCAAGAAGCTTGAGCAAGTGAGATGTAGTAGCAAGGCAGCTGCCCTGTGAAGAAGCTAAGTCGGACGAGAAGCCAGCTGTGTGACCAAGATATCTCCAGACTGAGTCCCAAAGGATCAAGTCAGCTGTGTGATCAAGACTTGCATCTGGACTGATAACCACTTTGTACTCTGATCAATACTTAGTGGATTCCTCCAGGAGTTGGAGAAAAGAGGATTAGAAGAATTACCCCATCTTCGAACCTCTATAAAATTTATTGTGTCATTTACATTTCAGCATTTACTTACTGCATATTATTTAATATCTGATGATAATTTGCTATCCAATTGATATTTAACAAAGTGCTAAAACCAAGTGTTAAAACAAATTTAAACCAAATTCAAGGGTGTTAAGTCTTCCACTGAAAATCTCATCACACTCGAGTTAAGTATTAGACTAAGCAGCTGAGTTATTCTATCAAGAGCTCAGTCGAGTCTGTTAAGTGGCTAACTCTGCTGGTTAACTAACTTAGCTGTCCATCAATGACATATCTGTGAAATCAACTCTGGACTTATTTAAAAGGACTAAATCGAAAAGTTGGTAAGATTTATTCAACCCCCCATTCTAAACCTTACTTACACCCCTTGGGACCTACAGTTCCAAAATCGGAATCGATACCGTGGAACCATCGGTGGAACCGTGATGGAACTTTTTTTCAGGGTTAAAACCAACAATTTATTTTTGGTAAACATATGTTAGAAGAAATGCTAAATTTTTATTATGATGTTTTGTATTCATAACTACATAGACACGTTTTAGATCAAACGTTGTAAGTGAACTACGCGAACTTTGATTTTTTATACTCTAATAATATATATAGATAGTTTAATATTATTATTAATATTAAGTATAAATTCTATTTAAATATTAAGTGCAAGTCTTTTTTTCTTTGTTTTAACTGAAATTGATAAACTATTTTAGAAAAATTGAAAAATTATCAAAAGATAAACAAACAGTTCCGGTTAAAACCGGAACCGAAACCGAAACCATGGAGGAATCGGGTTCTAAACCGGACTGGAACCGTCAGTTTCGGTTTTGGAACCAGAACCGTGAAACATCAGTTTCGGTTCCCATTCCCCCAAAATGAGGAATCGAAAGTCCAGAACCGTAAATTCCCCTAGGTATTTGTAACTTTAAAAGATAACTTATCTTTTTGTGCATGTAGGTCTGTTTAGCCATTTGATCAAAGTCAGCATCTTTTTACCAATGTTTTTTAAAAACATCTTTTGTACTATTTTGACCAAAAAATACCAGTCATATACTCATATTCTCCTTTTATTCTTTGGTGAATTATTTGACTATCTTTTGAAAGTCGATGTGTTGCATTTCTCGGCAAAGAGAAATGATTCTTGAGCCCAAGAAATGTTTCTCGATCCCAAGAAATGAAAATAAGGGCAAAATGAACTAAAAAATGTTTAAAAAAGATGTCTAAAAAAATTTCGGACTTTTTTTTTTGTTTTTAAGTAGTAACCAGCCTAAAACTTAATAGTAGTATTTGTGATTATCCCCTTTTGGTTTTCTGTTAACCTGGTTTCGATTGGCTTAGGGGGCACACGATTTACCCTTGCAACAATTGAAGCCAATCAGTTCGCTAAACTAAAGCAACATTTACTTATTTTAATTGGTGTTTCTTCACTTTGCATTTTTCTTCTTTTATATCTGCCACAGGCATAGTGTATGTTGAAGATAATTTGAGCTGGGGTTGGGGGTTCGGCATATGCATAGCGGCTAACGTGGTCGGATTAGTCGTGTTCTTGTTCGGGAGTCGGTATTATTATCGTGACAAGCCACAAGCGAGCCCGTTCACGAGCTTAGTACGAGTTATTGTCGCGAGTGTTAGGAAAAGGAAAAGAACAATCTCTTATGAATGTGTTGAAATATGTCACTTGTGAGTTGTCCCACATTGATTAATTAAGGGAAGAGAGTCCAATTTATAAGCCAAGTGAGCTACTCCTATCACCAATTGGTTTTAGGATGGAACCTCACTTGGTGGGCTTGAGCTCTCTCTCATATTGGGTACGCTTCATGTGTGGGACCGTACCAAGTCCCCCCGAATTTAACATGGTATCAGAGACAGACTCATTGCTCGGCCCAAGTGGGCCGTATCACATGATGCGATTGAGCATGGTGGATCCTGTTATGATGATTAATGAATTGACGAAGGACTCACAAGTGAGAGAGGCGTGTTGAGATATGTCACTTGTGAGTTGTCCCACATTGATTAATTAAGGGAAGAGAGTTTAATTTATAAGCCAAGTGAGCTACTGCTCCTATCACCAATTGGTTTTAGGATGAAACCTCACTTGGTGGGCTTGGGCTCTCTCTCCTATTGGATACGCTTCATGTGTGAGACCGTACCAAATCCCCCCCGAATTTAACAGAATGTGCAGATTATTACTATGGAGATGATGGGGTTAATTAAAGCAAGGATGACAGAGGCACCAACAAATAGCTTCAGGTAACAATTCATTTTTGAATGGATATTTTTTCATGAACTAGCGATTTTGTTACTTTATTTTTATAGCTTCACCGCAAGTGTACGGATCAGTTTATAGAATAGGATTTGCAAGGTCGAATCCACAGGATTAATAAATTAATGTACTAAGTATTGGATTATAATAGTCTATTTTTATCTAAACTATTGAAATTTGAAGGTTTGGTTTTATTACTACTAAATGTAAATTAATCCTAAAATAACAAAGCAAAGAGCGATTAAAAGATCAAGTATGAATGGATGGATTCCTGGGTTATGGTTTCAATTAATATCCCACTTTTATGCTCATAAAGTTAAGCAAACCAAGGTTAAACATATTCTTCTCTATAGATCAATCACAAAAGTAATTTACTCCCTCTCTCGAGATGTATGTAAAAGCGTTGATTGGAATATCTATGTTAGCATCTCTACTCAACATGAGATATCCAACTCCCAAAAGTTCAAAAGATTAAAAGATCTCACAAAACAACTTCTCAATCATGCAATCTATTTGTGTAGTACTCAAGATCTAGTATTGAAATCATCGGTTAGAATTATGAATCAATACATCAAACAAGTTTAGATCAAAGGCCTTTTGATAAAACAAGAATTAAAGCAAAGTACTTGAATAGAGAAAGAAAAACATTAACTTCAATTATCCTTAATCATCACATAAAAGTGTTTATTAATCTACTCCCAAACCCGGGAATCACAAGAGTTTTAGCCGGACATTGAAAATAAACAATTCATAGACAAATTATCCATAATCAAAATCTAACTAATTGAAATACGATACGATGGAATGAGTGACTCGGGGATGACGACATCTCTCGATCTATCTTCAATCCTCGAAGGTGTGGTTGCGGTCTTGATCAATCTCCCGAAGTTTCCGATGGAAAACCGCTTCTTTTTACGGTTTCTAGGGTAAAAATCAGCGTCCCCCTGTTTGTGGTGCCGGGTCTATTTGTACTTTGTTTGGGTCGAAACCTAGTTGAAAACGGATCAGACTCTATTTAAGGGGCGCACGGCCGTGCCCTTTGGCATGTGCCGCACAAATTGTCCAATCGCCCGAAGGGAGCACGGGCGTGCGTACGCACGACCAGCCCGTGCGTCACCCAAACGTCCGAATTTGCTTATGGGGTCTTCATAAGAGTTGTAGCCCCTCTCTCTTAGCTTTCCGTGGCCACTTGAATCAGCTCAATATCAATTTTGTAGAGAGAGTTATGACCAAAATACTAAACCCTGTCAGAGTCTTTGGAAAAATCTAGACGCGTTTGGATGTTCCATGAGATATATCCCCTTGTTGTTGGATCATCCATGCTTCTTTTGACACATGAATCATTACTATGACTCTTGACTCAATATAATTGGCTTCCAATTGGGTGTAATCGATTCTTGATGCTTCTAGGTCGCAATGCTCGTATTTGTCACAAAATCACTCCAAATATTGTTAAATTCCTACAAAACGAGCAAAGCGTAATATCTTTTCCACAAAGAGCGAATATATACCATTTCATATGAGTTATTGCATGTTTATAAACAATTATAGCCATAAATATGCCTAAAATACATGCAAAATACATGTCAATCAAACCCCCAAACTTAAACATTGATGTCCGGTCCAACACTTTATAATCAAGACAACACAAATGGGGTAAAGAGCAACTCAAGAACACCGCATCACAATTCATGTCATCTATCCATAGACATCAAGCACAAACCAACCAAGTTTCAAATAGCTAACACGGAGCACAAGTCTATTAAAATCATGGTAAAACACTTCAAATCACGCTCTCGGGGATAAAGTGTATACTCTACTCACTAGAATAATAAGGGACGTGTATTCGCTCAAATCATATCAATGTTGAAGAATTACCATATGCTTGCAAATCGTCTCACATCTCCGCCACTCGTTTGTATGCAATTCACAAATCAGAAAGGACTTTGTTTATGGTTGTAATGAAGGCTCTTTGGTTAAGGTAGGGAAATATGGATTAAGTGACTCAACTTAAGCGTATAGATTGGTAAGCACATCGTTTTTCTCAAACATTATTCTAATACCAACCAATTATGTACCCCCAATCGCCTTATATCTTATCACCTCTCTATTTCTCCCTTCCTTTTTTTTTTTTTTTTTTTCATACAAATCATTCTCCTTCGCCTTACATCACATCGTCGGCCCATTTTTAAATCTGCCGACTCACTTTTCGATCGTTTTTTTTTATTTCAAATTTCTTTCTTAATTTTGACCTTTTTTTTTTTTTTTGAGTATCCTCCCTTTTTCTCCTTTTCTTCTTTTTATTCCCAATCACCCAACATATAAACTATTTTCTAACTTCTCGATACCCCTTCATTCAATCCTTTATTCTATCCTTTACTCAATGATATACGCTCAAGTTTAGGATAACAAGATATATCAAATTAAGTTCTAAGGCTTGAAATGTGGTTATCAAAAATCAGGCAATAGGCTCAAATTGGCTAACTAGGAAAATCAAATATCATAAGGTAGGCAAAAAGGCTTGAAAGGCTTAACAAAAATGGCCTAAAATCATTTTCATGAATGCATACAACATGTGACCTTGACGGAGATACCAGAGCAAGTTCTAGAATTCAAATCAACATGAATGACACACTCAATCGCAAACAAGATTGCATATGATGAAAGCAGTAAAGGCTCAAAAGCTCACAGGCTTGTAAGTGCATAATTCAAAGCATTTTAACCATGATCCCAATAAGCACATGCTCCACATTAATTATTCTCAACCCGATCAACTCACACTCAACATCCAATTCAAAACAACACGAACTAATCCGCAAATGCTCCCAAGATCAAGATCTCAATCAAAACACAACAAACACACAATAGCGGTCAACTCACTCCCTAACTACTAGGAAAGCAATAAACGTGCTAAAGCGATAAACATGCTAAAACCATAAAAAAAATCAAACATCTTGCACCCTATACGATATGCTCTACATGCAACTAAATGAATGCAAACGCCACACCCATCAATAAAATTACTACCTCTCCCCAAACTTGAATGAAATTATGAGCATAAAAGAGAAGGTAGAATTTCAAAGAAAAGTGTGGATAGGACTGGATTCTTGTGGGGGTGGCGGCGGAAAGTGGCCCGGGAGATATGCCACATTCGTATCGATGCATCGGCAATATCTCCAACTCCGCCGCTCTTGGGGTTTTGTGAAGAAAAGCGACCCTGCGTGTCTTCATGATTGACTACCCACGCACGGGCCGTGCAAGCGCCCGTGTTGCCCGTCTTTGGGTCGAGCATCGATTTTTCGATTTTTTTCGATTTTTTTTTTTTATTTTCTTTTTCATTTTTTTTATTTAAAAAAACAAGGGAAAAAATCCTAACCTATGGAAACAAATAAATTCTATCTTAGAAAAGGGAAAACAAACCAAGAAAACATGGGAAGAAATAAAGCAAAAGAAACCGTTGGGTTGCCTCCCAACAAGCGATAACGCTCATGAATTTGTGCCTCCTTTGAATGAATATATTAACTGTTTTGGGTCATGGTCAAGTGCCAAATTTGCATTGTTTGCACCTAATATTGCATACTTGGGATTTCAAGCAAGGATTGGAGTCCTGGTGTTGGAACTTTTTGATTTGAGTTACGCGCGTGCGTGTTTGTGCGACGCATATCCGAGCTCGTCTCATTCTCGGGAATAGTTTTATTATGGCATCTCGACGCCTGCCCGAGCGCACACGCACGGTTCGTCATTCCTTATCCTTTTTGCTCCTTTTCGGTACCACACACGGGTTGAAAGTGCATAAACACACGATCCGTGTTTGGTTCCGAATTTTCTTGCTTTTCCGGGATCTCCGGCTCCTCGTGTTCGGTACCACTCCTTAGATGAATGGCACTACATTGTTCCTTCGTGTTGACTTTAGTGTTGCTCGGAAGCGGCACTCTTGATGTTGTCCACCAACGATCGTGGCTAATTGGCTAACTGGGGTTCCAAGATTTTCCAATTGTGTGCCCAGTGTTAGCCAATTGTACTATTTTGTCCAGCTTAGCCTCATGTTTGTTGAATCTGGTTCCTTGTTTCATTCATAAATGCAGTAAGGGCGTCCTCCATAGATGGCTTTGCCTCCGTATAATAATGACGTAGGAGTAGGATTATTCCGAATTGTAGGAATTCGAGTTATTGTAATAATTGGCTTCCTCCATCGTGAGCGGATGTTCGTGCACTACCCGAACCAACTCAAAGAAACAAATCAAATACCACATGAGTAGAATTAACCAACAAATAAAAAGAAAAAAAATGTCCAGATTAAGAATAGTTCTATTTATCGCAATATTAGTACTAAAAATTTGATTAATCCCCGGCAACGGCGCCAAAAACTTGTTCGCCTATTTTTATAGCTTCACCGCAAGTGTACGGATCAGTTTATAGAATAGGGTTTGCAAGGTCGAATCCACAGGGATTAATAAATTAATGTACTAAGTATTGATTATAATAGTCTATTTTTATCTAAACTATTGAAATTTGAAGGTTTGGTTTTATTACTACTAAAGCAGAAATTAATCCTAAAATAACAAAGCAAAGAGCGATTAAAAGATCAAGTATGAATGGATGGATTCCTGGGTTATGGTTTCAATTAATATCCCACTTTTATGCTCAGGTTAAGCAAACCAAGGTTAAACATATTCTTCTCTATAGACCAATCACAAAAGTAATTTACTCCCTCTCTCGAGATGTATGTAAAAGCGTTGATTGTAATATCTATATTAGCATCTCTACTCAACATGAGATATCCAACTCCCAAAAGTTCAAAAGATTAAAAGATCTCACAAATATTCACAGACTTCTCAATCATGCAATCTATTTGTGTCAAGTACTCAAGATCTAGTATTGAAACTCATCGGTTAGAATTATGAATCAATACATCAAACAAGTTTAGATCAAAGGCCTTTTGATAAAACAAGAATTAAAGCAAAGTACTTGAATAGAGAAAGAAAACATTAACTTCAATTATCCTTAATCATCACATAAAAGTGTTTATTAATCTACTCCCAAACCAAGGGAATCACAAGAGTTTTAGCCGGACATTGAAAATAAACAATTCATAGACAAATTATCCATAATCAAAATCTAACTAATTGAAATACGATAAGATGGAATGAGTGACTCGGGGATGACGATCTCTCGATCTATCTTCAATCCTCGAAGGTGTGGTTGCGGTCTTGATCAATCTCCCGAAGTTTCCGATGGAAAACTGCTCTTTTCTCTGGTTTCTAGGGTAAAAATCAGCGTCCCCCTGTTTGTGGCTGCCCCGGGTCTATTTGTACTTTGTTTGGGTCGAAACCTAGTTGAAAACGGATCAGACTCTATTTTTCCCCAGGGCGCACGGCCGTGCCCCTTTGGCACGGGCTGCCCGTCTTGGGTGCCGCACAAATTGTCCAATCCATTTGAAGGGAGCACGGGCGTGCGCATACGCACGACCAGCCCGTGCGTCACCCAAACGTCCGAATTTGCTTATGGGGTCTTCATAAGAGTTGTAGCCCTCTCTCTTAGCTTTCCGTGGCCACTTGAATCAGCTCAATATCAATTTTGTAGAGAGAGTTATGACCAAAATACTAAACCATTTGTCGATGTCTGGAAAAATCTAGACGCGTTTGGATGTTCCATGAGATATATCCCCTTGTTGTTGGATCATCCATGCTTCTTTTGACACATGAATCATTACTATGACTCTTGACTCAATATAATTGGCTTCCAATTGGTGTGTAATTCGATTCTTGATGCTTCTAGGTCGCAATGCTCGTATTGTCACAAAATCACTCCAAATATTGTTAAATTCTTACAAAACGAGCAAAGCGTAATATCTTTTCCACAAAGAGCGAATATATACCATTTCATATGAGTTATTGCATGTTTATAAACAATTATAGCCATAAATATGCCCTAAAATACATGCAAAATACATGTCAATCACACCCGTGCGATGCACGGAGTGTATATTAAGAAAACAAAATTTCTAATTTTTTTAAATATTCAAATGAATAGAATATATGTAAATAATAAAATTTAAAAATAAATAAACTGAATGAAATAATGCAATAATAAATCATAATTCCAAGATAAACATATATAAAAGAATTAAAACCTTTAATTCTTATATTAAAGAGAAATTTAATAATATAACCATAAATTATCAGGAGAGACTTGATAGGGCTCTGTATAATGAACACTGGGCTGATGTGTTTACTTCTTCTGTTGTTACGCATTTATCTCGTGTTCGCTCTGATCATGCTCCTTTACTCATATCTTGTCAGTTTTTACCACATGTGCCTCGTTCTTCTTTCCGATTTCAGCATATGTGGATACGTCACCATACGTTTTTGCAGGTAGCCAAAGAAGCATGGGGGCCTCCCACTTTGGTTGTTTTGGGATGAGGAACTTAAAAGCACAAATTGAAGCAGAGTCAAGCCACACGGACTCAAGAGTTGGAATTACGGATATTTGGTAATATTTTTGATCGGGTTAGATTGGCAGATGATGCAGTTGTTGTGGCTCAGGCTGCGTACGATAGTGATCCTTCTCCGACTCATCGGGCTGAGCTACATCGTTGTGTGGCTGCGTATGAGCTACGTTTGAAAATGGAGGAGGATTTTTGGCGCCAGAAAGCTGCAGTTAAGTGGGCAGTTGAGGGGGAGCGCAACACTAAATTCTTCCATGGGTTTGTTAAGCAAAAGAGGTGTCGTGCTAGGATCCACTCGATCAATGATGATGGGGTGACGATCACGCAAGATTCTGAGATTCGAAAGTCGGTGGTTCAATTCTTTCAGTCCCTATTGACTTCTGACTTGGAGTATCTGACCACTCCCGTTGATGAGTTCTTCCCTCGGCTTCCTGATTCCGTTGATTTGGATGGACTTTGTGGTATGCCGACGGCCCAGGAGGTTCGCGATGCGGTCTTTGGGATTGATCCGTCTAGTGTGTCGGGGCCTGATGGATTTTCATCGTTATTCTTTCAGCACTGATAGGATTTCATCAGATCAGATGTTGAGGATGCGGTGGTTGACTTCTTCTCGGGAAATCTTATGCCGTCCACGTTCACAGCTACCTCTATAGTTCTCATTCCGAAGGTTCCTCACCCTCGAAAGTGGACTGAGTTTTGTCCGATTAGCCTGTGCAACGTGACGAATAAGATTATCTTGAAAGTTATGAATGCGCGGTTGGTCTCGATTCTGCCTTTGATTGTGTCGCCGAATCAGAGTGGTTTCACACCCGGTCGTGTCATCTCGGATAACATATTACTCGCGCAGGAGCTTATCCATGATATCAGCCTAGCCACGGAGATTCCTAATGTGGTGATGAAGCTGGATATGGCTAAAGCTTATGATAGGGTGCAGTGGGATTTCTTGTATACATCTATGATTCACATGGGCTTCCCCGTTCGGTGGATTGATATGGTTGGCTTATGTATTGAGAAGCTGCGGCTTCTTTCTAGTTAATGGTATCCCTTACGGATATTTTCCTTCGACTCGGGGGACTGCGGTAGGGGATCTCTATCTCTGCCTTGTTTGTTCTGCGGTGAGTATTTATCCCGGGGATTGGATTCCGTTATTAGATGACACCGGGATATGATTTATCGGACGCGACGGGTTTTCCGGTGACTCATTTGGCCTATGCTGATGATGTTGTTATCTTCACTAGGGCGTATGACGATGGCCTCGTCACGTTGAGGCACTTTCTCGGAGCACTTGCTACTCACGGCGGTGGTCAAGGTGTCGTAAGAGTAGATTCTTTCGGCCCCATGTTACTGGTGGGAGCACATGGTTCATGAGCTAACGAGGCTTTGTTCGCGATGACTTGCCGATGACTTATTTGGGCGTCCCTTTGTTCAAGGGGCGAATGACGAAAAGAGCTCTTCCTCCCAGGTGATTCGAGAGGATGTTGGATAGAGATTCTTTGGGTGGTCGATCGGCATCGTCCTTTGGTGGTAGGCTTGCTCTTATTCGGAGCACGCTTATGGCCACCCCGTTGCATATTCTTCAGGTCATGCGGCCGCAAAGACAGATTCTGCGGCGATTGGAGCAGATTATGGCCGAATCTTCGGGGATCCTATGCGGGGATGAAGAAGACTCATTTGGATCGGTTGGGATATTATCGCCATCCTATTTTCGAGGTGGTGGGTGGGGTTGCACCGACTTTCGGATATTCTTGACGCCTTGATTACAAGTTGTGGTGGAGGTTACGCGAGGCCATTCGCTGTGGGCTCAATTCTTGATCGCAATCTTTGTTACAATGGGCGGTCTCCTGCAGAGAGCCTCGTAACACATAATCATAGTCATCGAGTGGAGGCGCTTGAGGCGGATCGGTATTCGAGCCCGGGGAGCGGATTTTCTGGTCTATTGGCGGTGGTAGCCGTGTCGTTTAAGGATGATACTTGGTTTGGGCATCGGCCGCTTGCGGATTATTGTTTGGATCGGCCGTTGGGTCATATGACGGTTGATTGGTTCATTCGCGATGGTATGTGGGATAGAGATAGATTGTATCAGTCTTGGTCTCCGGATGTGGGCTTCGAGAGTCTCATTGAGGATATATCGGGGTTCCGATTCTGCGGGGTCCGAGGATATCATGCGGTGGATGTTTACCTCTCATGGTGGGTTCTCTATGTCTTCGCTTGGGATTCTCTCCAGGAGTAGAAATGCTCGTAACCTTCGTATGGTGCCATTTGGAACGATGCTCTTATTCCTACTATCTCTATATTCCTTTGGCGCCTCCTTCGTAATCGTCTTCTGTGGATATCAAGCTTCGGCACGTGGCACTTCCCTTACCTCACGTTGTTGTTGTTGCTTGAATAATCCACATTCATCTCCTCAGTCGAATCTATCCCTCACCTCTTTTTGATGAATGATATTGTTCGATCCGTGTGGAATCACTTTCTTCCTTGGTTTGACACTACACTTCCACACACCACCGATATGATATTGTTCCTTTCATTTTGGAGGAATCGCACACACGGATCACACACGAGGCACTTGAGTCTCTTGGTTCCTGCTTGATTTTATGGTTTTGTCGGGACGGAAAGGAATAGTGTCAAGCATCGACATCTTCATTTCTTGGCATCTCACATTATTTGGCAGGTGGAGCGGTTCGGATTTTTTTGTTTGGTCGGCGTCGAACCCATCAGATTGGTCCGGATGCTTCCCTCTTGTTGGTTTTTTGCAAAGGAGTGCTCCACCACGGGTTCCACTTGGTCAAGGATTGTGATTTGGCGAGCCCCTCGGTCTCCTTAGATCAGGCTGAACACGGATGGTTCGTTTGATCGGGACACATTGATTCTTTGGCGGAGGGGATTGATTCGAGATCAATTGAAGCGAGACTTATGTTGGCTTTTCATTGTTCTCTAGGCGGTGTCTAGCTTCCATGCCGAGATTCTAGCGCCGGAGATGGGACTGCGGCATGCCCGTCTTTTTCTCTTTTTGGATCGAGTTGGACGCAGCGGCGGTGGTCACCACGATTACTTCGGTGGCCTTGGCTCTTGGCGGAGTTCAAGACACCCTTATTCGCATTTGGAACATCTTGAGGACCTTGATTCGATTTCCCACATACACAGAGAGGAGAATCAACCGGTGATCACCTTGCGAGTTGGGAGCTGCGCCCTTGGCGATCACATTGTTGATGAGGGCACGACTTCTCACCACCTCCTAGCGCTCATTCGGATGGACCAACTGGGATATCCGAGCTTCAAATTTTCATAGATCATTGGTTCTCCTTTTATTTTTAGGTATCTCATTATGATAGTCTTTCTAGATATCGTAGTGATAGGTTATTTGTTATTTGATTTTCTCCCGCCTTGACGGGCATAACATTGTATGACATTTTGATTGTTTGATATACAGGTAGGGGATCACGCCTCAATCCCCCACCCCCCGGGGTGTTATTTTGCTCTTAAAAAAATTATGAAAAAAAAACTATTATAAATTTTGAAAAACTTCTGTAAATACAACACTGATCATTCATCCCCTACGCTTATACTACCATTATTACAAATCAAAATTTTAAGACTATTTGGATTAGTAACTATCGACACAACATATAATTGACTGTGACTAAGATTAATTAAGATCTTCCATTTCAAAATCTAGCTACTTTATATTCCATTTTCTTGGATGATTGACACGTGTACATGATAATGTGATAATTGTACACGTGCCAATCATCCAGTACAGTGAAATAAGAAGTGGAATATGATTTTGGAATAGGAGATATGGTCCCAACTAAAATTGACATGAATAATTTTGCATGAGAATTGAACAACAGTATCGCTCACTATTTGTAAGGGTGTTGCCCCATGTTTGAACCATTTATCTTTCAGTTTTCTTGAAATTTATCTCTTCCCCTTCATACCACTACTCCCTACTTAATTAAAAAAAATTAACATGCTAAAGTCAAACTGAATTGGTGATTATTTATTAGTTTAAGCTTAATCAAATTTATTCGTGGGAATTCCATGCAATTTTCACCATTGTTGATTTTTTTTAATTAGTTGTCTTGTAGATTATTTTTATAGCTATATTGTGATTTTGGAGCAATTCATATTTATTGATTACAATAACTAAAAATAAAAAAATATGTATTGAAATGTAATTTTAATATTCAAAATTTTTCTACACAGTAATTAAATTTTTACGTATTTATATTGTCTCGTGTGTTTAATCTAATATATTTATGTTATTTTAAATTATAGAATAGCATTTTTATATGTATGTTAGCGTAACACGTATTTAGTATTTAATAGTTATATTGTAGTTGCATATATGTATGAATTATGATGTGTTTCAATAAGAAGATAATGTATGTTCACTAATTTAAATGCGTAGGGCATCATGCAAGACAATTTAATTAATAAAATTTTCGTGCATGTTCAGTAAAATAGTGGACATACCTCTTTGTAATGAGACATTCTAAACTGGAAGGAGCCGAACTATTGCCAATATCAGACTCGCTGCAGATACAAATCAATCTTAATTTCAACGCAGTGAACATGGACATGGTGGAACTCCAGCTTTGTCATGACCTATTCAGCTATTTGAACAGGTTAAGCATAGTTTTCGAAGTTAGATATGTTTTTCAGGGCGTATTTGAAGTCTACCATGCAAGTTTCAAGTAATTATAAATGTTGCATAATTTGATGAAAGCCACATTAATGATTCACAGACTCAAGAAAAATGTTCATTCCGAGCTTCGGTGGTGAGACGCAGACGGATCCTAAGAGCATCTCCAATGCTAAGGTTCATATGGAGGTTTAAAGCAAAAAATTGGTTTATATAAACCACATCCCATTGTGGGGAAAGGTTTATGATGATGTGGCATAAACCAGGTTTATATTTATAAACCTGGTTTATGTCAAATATTTTTTTTCTTTTTTTTTTCTTTAAGTAATGCATAAATATTTTAATATTAAATAGTTTGCTTTTAATATTCTATATTCAATGGTTTATCAAATTTGTGGGGTTTATGGATTGTGGAGAAAGGTATATCAAATTTGTGGGGTTTTTACTTTTGATGTGGCACTGATATGACAATGATGTGTCACATAAAAAACTGTGCAAGAGGTTTTTATTTGGTTCGGCATTGGAAATGCCCTAAGGACATCAACCGCTTATGTGTATTTTATATAAATTGTGCAAAAAATAAAAAAAAATATATTTATTTAAAACAAAATATGTTTTAATGGAAACATGAGTTTCTTTTGACTGGTTTCTGTATAAGACGATTTTTAAAATATTTTTATCTAATTACATTTTTCGACCCTAATTATCCTAATAACTTAAACATTTTGCCTTTGTCAAATTTATATTTTTATATAGCTACTATACTTCAATCTTCCACGGGACATGCATATCTTTACTGTAAATCATTCTATATCCCAGGTAACTGCATGCATGTAGCTTACTTAAACTAAAGTTGTATAAATAAATAAAGTTAAACAAATAAATAAACAAAAGAACTAAACGGTATGTACGTTGAAATATATGTAGTTCTTCTGACGCTAGTTGGAGTTTACAATAGACTTTGTGAGTATCATTTTCTTCTTGCTTTTTCAATTCGGCTTTGTTCCTTTGATGACACTGATGTCATATTTGAATGCTCGCATTGCCCCCCTTCATCATATTCTTCTTCTTCTACTTTGTGTATAATTTTACTGAATGTTGTAGTCTAGGAAAATTTGCCATCTTGTAGAGTAATGAAGCTTGTATTTTTTGATTTTGGATCAGAATGATGGATCCTGTTATTTATGTGTTCATATACGATATTTCAAATTTCTGTAATTAATGATTATTGATTGTAGAGTTTTTTTTTAAAAAAAATAAGTATTCAAATTTCTGTAATTTTTGTAATCTGCAACTATTTAGTAAGTTTTTTAAATTACAACTAACTATTCAAATGTATGCAATTAATGATTATTCATGGCAGCAGGGTTTTCATATTTTCTCGAATGCAGCAAATTTATTGTAACATGTAATCACAACTATTTATTCAAATTTTTTTAATATGCATCTTTAATGATCATGGATTCAAGTTATTCAATTTTAATGGTATTTGAAACAGTAAGTATAATCGTAATTAGTTTTGGCTTACCAAGGAATAGCCACATCATTAATTAAATCGGCTGACTGTTATCAATACACATAAAATATAACTAATGAATATATTTTAATAAATGAGAAGACAATCCCACCTGCAAATTAACTGAAGACATTTTTTCATGTGTTTTTCGAAATTTCCATTTTTAGCAACTAATTTTTGGCGGAAACTTACCAGATATAGGACTAATATGTTTTTATATATTATATAGATTATGGATTTATTTTGGAATTTAATAACATTTGATTTTTTTAGTCATTCTCATCAAAACAAGATTTTTTAAACACATCTTTTTTAGCCATTTTGGGGTGCGAAAAATCCAATTTGCCCTTGAGTCAATTTAACTGCACAAAAACACACATCCCTGTGACTTGCATCGAGTTACTGTGACTCGACATCGGCTCACAACACTTATTACAACCCAATTATTTTGTTTTTCTCCAAAAAAACTTTGAATTCACATAACTTTTTCGTTTTAAATCCGTTTTGCATGTATAATATATCAATTTAATCCTCTTTTCGGTATCTATAATTCAACACTCATATTGCATATTTAAAAACGACAAATACAGGTTCGTTTTTAAAAAAAAAAATTGAAAACAAAAGAATAAGAGGATACATGGGGATAAGTGAAAGAGAGAAAAATAATTTAAATATCAAACAAACATGTTAGAACAGTATGAATGTCATTTTACACCCCAAAATGGCTAAAAAGATGTGTTTGAAAAATATGGCTATTTTTAATCTTTATATTTTCTAAATGGCTATTTTTGTACCATTACTACATTTAATAGCTTTGGGTTAAATCATATGACCAATTCTGGGATGCTTCTATTACAATACTGCTGCATATTTGCTTGTGCATGGTTATGTTTCTATGGACACAATTATGGCTGTCCACTCAATTGTTTAAACATCAAATTGTGAGCATCTATACCAATTCATTGCAACTTTATTCTTAAAATGGAAAAGGAGATGTCTAAAAGGTACATAACAAGTAGAATATAACAAGTCGAGCCTTCAAATGAAGTATATATGATTTGTCTTAAAATTTGGGATAATTAATTGATTTTTGATGGTCCTGCTTTTCTTAAAATTCATAAATTCGATTTGTTTAGAATATTGGATAATTACAAAAACACCATGAGGTTTGGGCTAATTACAAAAAAAATTGTAGATGCTTCAAAATTACAAAAGCCCATCACGTTTCTTTCTGCTCTAAATTTAGGGGGTAATTGTAATATTTTTATAAATATCACGGGGGCTTTTGAAAAAAAAATCTTGTTAAGAGGAGAAAATGTATGACTGGTCAAACCTAAGAGAGTTTTTTTAATTTTAAAAAAACTTTGGTTTTTCTTTTTGTAATTAGCCTGAACCTCAGGGGTGTTTCTGTAATTATCCCTTAGAATATTGATGTGCAAACTTCAAAAGAATCTTGCTAAGTTTCAGCAAACGACAAAGTGGAAAAAAAATATTTGCAGCTGAAAGATTTGCACATTTTAATATTGGTAAGGAAACAAAATGCTTTATCCTGAAATCCTGCATTAGGCGTCTTTTTAAACTCTCTTTATCAAGTCCGGATTGTTGGCAGGTTATGAACATTCAACTCAAGTTGGATACAAATTGTAACTTGAGTCAGTTTAAATCTCAAGTGTAAAAGTTGTCATAATCAAGGAAAATAATTTCTTTGGTCATGTAACTTGGACTATTTTGAGATTTAATTCTCTAAGTAGTCATTTTTAGATTTAGAATCCTCCCCCTTTGGTCAACAACATTCTCTTATCAACCCCAATTGGAATCCAAGCCAGCCTCACAGTTCTCCAAGTTCTAACCACCGACCGCCACCTGGCACCCCGTTTCAAAGTCCCAGCTGGCTCCATGGTAGTCTTCACATTAATCTCCACCGCCATATCCCTCAGCCTATTCGACCACTGTCTCTGGCCACTCTGGAAGAAAATATCCGGCCAGAATAATAACCCGATGCCCATGCAGCAAATAGGCATCGGCCACGTGTTCAACATTGCTAGCATGGCGGTCTCCGCCCTGGTCGAGTCAAAAAGGCGGTCCCGGTCCCACATTGTGCCAATGTCAGTTTTGTTGTTGGTTCCTCAAATGGTAATAGTTGGTATTGGGGAGGCATTTCATTTTCCAGGACAAGTGGCTTTGTAATTATTAGAAATTGTTGCAAATTTCTAGATAAGTCCAATTCTAGAATGTAATTGTATTGTTAACTAGAAAAATCTAGAGAATACATTGTAAAGAGAAAACTCTAGATAAAAGTAGTAAAACAAGAAAAATCTAGATTAGAGAAGAACAAATCTAGAAGCATGTAAATTACAAAATAAAACTAGAAAAATCTAGAACAAGTACTAGAAGCCTCCTTAGACTAGTATAAATAGATGTAGAGGCATTCTTGTAGACAAGTAAGCAAAATCAAAACCAAGTAATAAAACTTCTATTTCAAAGTTCAAACCTCTCTTTGCCTTAGTTCCTCCATTCTTCAATAAACCAAATCTATCTCCTTCACTTACACTACATACTATATTACACCTACAAAAATAAGCCTCCCATTTCCAACCTACTATAAAATAAAAAATCTTATCATACCATAAAACTATTTCCATCAGTGGCATCAGAGCCTAGTTCGATTATCGGGCGATATCATGGCCGACACATTCCGCTCATCTATTCCAATTCCAGTCTTTCGTGGTGAAAACTACGATTTCTGGTCTATCAAAATGAAGACCTACTTTTGTGCTCAAGATTTGTGGGATATTGTTAATAATGAATATACTATTCCAAACGATATTTTCACATTATCCGCGGTACAAAAGAAGGAATTTAAGGAGAATCAACAGAAGGATTCTCAAGCACTCCTTGCTCTTCAGATGAGCTTGGCAGACGAATATTTTCCAAGGATCATGGGAGCAAAAACTTCTAAAGAGCCATGGGATAAGTTGCAGGAGGAGTTTCAAGGCAATGAAAAGGTACGTGCTACTAGACTTCAAACTTTGAGAAGGAAGTTTGAGATTTTAAAAATGTTAGATTCTGAGACTGCTAAAGACTATTATTCAAGAGTAAATGAAGTGGTAAACCAATTACGAGCCTATGGGGAAAATTTTCCAGAAAGTAAAATTGTTTCCAAAATTTTAATTACTTGCACGAACAATATGATCCCATAATTGCGGCTATTGAAGAATCCAAAGATATAGAAAAATTAAATCAAGAATTAATGGGATCACTTGAGGCTCACGAGAAAAGATTAGAAAGACGTTACGAAAAAAGACATAGATAATGCATTTCAATCAAAATTAAGTATGCGATCTCTCGGAAAAAAATAAGATTAATGGGAGAAAATATAATGAAGGGAAACCAACAGATAATAATGACAAGTTTCCTCCATGTGGTATATGCAAAAGGAAAAGTCACTTGGAAAACGATTGTTGGTTTAAAGGAAAACCACAATGTCAAAATTGTAAGAAGTTTGGACATATAGAGAAATCATGTCGGTTAAAGCAAAGACACCAGGCTAATTTCTCTGAAAATACAGAATTCGAGAATAATCTCTTTTATGTCCGCTAAGCCGCATCGAGAAGAAAACAAAGATACTTGGTATTTGGCCAGTGGTTGTAGCAACCACATGACTAAAAATGAAAGTATTTTCTGCCAACTTGATAAAATAAGTACAAAGATAAAAATTGGAAATGGTGATTATATGGAAGCAATTGGCAAAGACACTATTGCTATAGACACGAAAAAGGGTAAGAGATATATTAATGAAGTTCTCTTAGTCCCTACAATAGATCAAAATCTACTTAGTGTGGGACAAATGATGGAGAAAGGACACTCTTCGCATTTTGAGGGAGATTCTTGCACAATCTATGCTAAAAATGATAAATCCCTCGTAATTACAAAAGTTAAAATGAGGGAAAATAGATGTTTTCCCATCCAATGACGGCCCAAGTTGACGATACTTGGCTATGGCATAGAAGGTTCGGACATTTCAATTTACAAGGATTAAAGATCCTAAATCAGAAGAACATGATGTGTGACTTGCCAACAATCAAAGAGCTTGATGGAGTCTGTGAAGGGTGCATGCTCGGGAAACAACATCGGCAACCTTTTCCATCCGGAAAAGCTTGGAGAGCCAAAAAGCCATTGGAGCTAGTACACACAGACATTTGCGGTCCGATGCGTACTCCTTCAAATGAACAAAACAGGTTATCGATGATTATACTAGAATGACATGGGTTTATTTTCTACGAGAAAAATCGTAGGTATTCGATATTTTCAAGAAATTCAAGGCATATGTCGAAAAGCAAAGTGGTCACAAAATCAAAACAATAAGGAGTGACCGTGGAAAAGAATACACTTCTACTCAATTCACAAAATTTTGTGAAGATGAAGGCGTGGAGCATCAACTCACTAAATAGATGTTCTACCAAAGATGTACAAGACAAGTGGCAGGCTCTAAACATCTACGAGTATTTGGACGCAAGTTGGATGAGCATCGAAAAATTATTTCATTCAAGCTCAAGAAACAATAGAAGATATATCAACTAGATGTAAAGACAAACAAAGTGAAAAAGAGGAGTATCATTCCTTAATGGTTATCTTGAAGAAGAAATCTCGTCGAACAACCTCGAAGGGTTCGTGGTACAAGGGAAAGAAGATAAAGTTCTAAAAACTAAAAAAAGCATTATATGGATTAAAGCAAGCCCCGCGAGCCTGGTAGACTTTCGCTCCAAAAGCAGCAAGAATTGATTACTACTTCACCGAGCTTGGATTCGGGAGGAGTTCTCGACTCAAAGAAAGCATTATATGGATTAAAGCAAGCGAGTGAGCCAACACTATATATCAAGACCCTATAAGGTACGAATAATATACTCATTGTCTCTTTATACGTGGATGATCTCATTTTCACAGGAAACAATAAAAATATGATTATGGAGTTCAAAGAAGACATGATGAAGACATTCGAGATGACGGACTTGGGTTTGCTGCACTATTTCCTTGGTATCGAGATACATCAAAGAAAAGATGGTATTTTTATCTCACAAAAGAAATACGCAGAAAGCTTACTTAAAAAGTTCAAGATGGAAGGATGCAAGACTGTAGCAACTCCACTTGACACCAACAAGGCACTCAAAAAGGAAGATGGCTCACCGAAGGCAGACAACTCACAATTTCGAAGTCTAATTGGAAGCTTACTCTATCTAACCGCAACTCGACCCGACATTATGTACGCAACTAGCTTCCTATCAAGATTCATGCGAGAATCCAAGTCAAATTCATTACGGAGCGAGAAAGCGAGTACTCCGATATCCGGAAGGAACAAAGAACTATGGTATTTGGTATGAATCGTGATAGACTCAAAACTAATAGGCTATCTGATGACGATTTGGCGGGATCAATCGACGACATGAAAAGCACATCAGGCTATGCATTCACATTGGGTTAGGAATATTTTCTTGGGCATCCAAAAAGCAAGCAACGTCAGACAATCATCGCCAGGTTTGAATATATAAAAGCAACAATGACTACCGTCAAGCAATATGGTTGAAGCGCATACTTGAAGACATGGGAGAAGTACAAGAAAAGGCTACAAAAATTTTCTGCGACAGTAAGTCTGCTATAGCAATGGCAAAAAATCCCGTGTTCCACAACAGAACTAAACACATCAAAATCAAGTATCACTTCATCCGGGAAGCAGAAGCAAACAGTGAAATTGAGCTGGACCATTGCAAGACTGACGAACAATTAGCAGATATTTTCACAAAAGTATTACCTCGTGGAAAGTTCGAGATATTACAAGATATGATTGGAGTCGCAGAAATATGCAACAAGGAGGAGTATTAGAAATTGTTGCAGATTTCTAGATAAGTCCAATTCTAGAATGTAATTGTATTGTTAACTAGAAAAATCTAAAGAATACATTGTAAAGAGAAAACTCTAGATAAAAGTAGTAAAACAAGAAAAATCTAGATTAGAGAAGAACAAATCTAGAAGCATGTAAATTACAAAATAAAACTAGAAAAATCTAGAACAAGTACTAGAAGCCTCCTTAAACTAGTATAAATAGATGTGGAGGCATTCTTGTAGACAAGTAAGCAAAATCAAAACCAAGTAATAAAACTTCTATTTCAAAGTTCAAACCTCTCTTTGTCTTAGTTCCTCCATTCTTCAATAAACCAAATCTATCTCCTTCACTTACACTAAATACTATATTACACCTACAAAAATAAGCCTCCCATTTCCAACCTTACTATAAAATAAAAAATCTTATCATACCATAAAACTATTTCCATCAGTAATATCAAGAATTTCCCATTTCTCTTAAAAGCATGTCCACTGCCATGATTGCTCTGTTAATTTCTGTGGCATATTACTTGAGCACTGCTGTGATTGACTTTGTTAGAAGAGTGACAGATTGGTTGCGTGATGATATTAATGATGGGAGATTGGACAATGTTTATTGGGTGCTTGTGGTGATTGGGATTTTGAACTTTGGTTATTTTCTTGTTTGTTCTTGGTTTTATGAGTGCAAAGATAATGTTGAAATTGTGGAGGAAAATCAAAGTGTTTCTGGTGGCTGATGTTTTGTAGGGTTACTTATTACTCATGAGTTATCAATATAAAGGTTGAGCTTTATATATAAATGTATCCAGTTTCATATTGTGTCAACAATATTGATATGCATGACATCTAGGAATGTTGCTCCATTAAATTGTGACAGTGATGTTTATATAATTTGTTCGGTTATTGTCGAATCACTAATACAAACTTAGAGATAATTGGGAGAGAGTTGATGACTTAGTGGCTTAGCCACACGATAGGAAAAAGCAAAATCACGCATTGGATTCGAGTTGCCCTATTAAATTTGGGGTGGACCGCATCGAAATTGGATTTCGTGTTAAATTTTGTTGGACCGCCGACCTGAAACTCGGGGTGGCCATATCAAATTTTGAGTTGAACCACACTGAAATTCATCATATACAAAAATTGAGTTAAAATTTAAAAGACCAAAACAATTAAGAATAGCATGTCCCAAAATTAACACATTGTTGGATGAATGATTGTCTTGTTTGTTATGTAGAGAGATATATATGCTCTAAACTTGATATATACAGCTTTTTGGGAACACCTTCCAAATGAACTTTTAGATTTAAAAGTCTATCATCCATAATAATAATGATTGTTTGTTGTTAATTTACAATTGATTTTTAGATAAGTAATTTCTCCAAAAAGTTCATTCAAGATAAACCAGAATTGGATATTATGAAAATGGGCAAAGAATTGCAAATATGCCTTTTTTATTTTGTATTTTCTATATTTTAGAAATTTTGGCTCGATAATCGCCAACCCAAATGAAATTTTATGTGGATAGGATCTTCTATTCCAAAACCGTGTTTCATCTCCTATTCCAATCGTGTGGATGATTGACACGTGTATTACACTTACCATGTTTATTTTCAAGCATAAATCAAGCATAAATTGTGGGGTTCTAATATAGTAAGTGTAATACACGTGTCAATCATCCACACGGTTGGAATATGAGATGAAACACGGTTTTGGAATAGAAGATCCTATCCGAATTTTATGACCGCACGTATACAGGAAATAGTAACTATATAATCAACACACTAGTACAATCATATCCAAATACAGAACGTCATACATGCATCATCACATCATACAGTGTTAATTACAAACAGGGGAAGAATTACAAATTAAGATAAAAGGTGAAGAAATAAAAATTAAAATAAGCAAAGGGGCCTCAAGACATCTAGTGTCACAGACACAGTAAGCATGAGAAGAATCAAACCCTGTGAGCATATAGTAAACATAAAACCCTCTTACTTTGTCATTAGTCAAATGGAAAACGCATTCACTAGCTTGGTGGGTATCATTTTAAGTTTTATATTAATATTTCTACAACATGTATATATAATTAATATTAATTACATATCTAACAAAATATTTTAATACAATTATATGTAATCCACAATATATAAAATAAAAAATTCCATAATGAAGAACCTGGCCACCAGCTTATAAAAAGCACTCACCGGAGACAGAACACTACTTGAGACAGGACCATAACATTATATGGCTGCTTTGCATGGTGGTGAAAACACTTCAGTCGCCGGAGATGGAGAAGCACCGCCACCAGCCACCGTATGCAGACGAGGCGGCTGGATCACCACCCCCTTCATCATAGGTCTCTTCTCTCTACTCTGTCCACACACACACACACAGGAACTTGTACCTTTGTTTCCAATCTTTTGTAATATCTCTCTATATAGTAATATCATATATATAAAGGGATAATTACAAAAACCTCCCTGAGGTTTGGACTAATTATTAAAAAACCCGGAGATGTTTCAAAATTACAAAAGCCCCCTCAAGTTTGCCTTTGTCTTAAATTTAAGGGAGTAATTCTAATATTTGTGTAAGTATCCGGAGGGTTTTCGAAATATTTTTTTATGAAGGGGGAAAATATAAAACAAAGTCAAAGTCAATGATTTTTTTTTGCAATTTTCAATAATCTTTGAATTTATTTGTAATTAGCCCGAACCTCAGGGAGTTTTTTGTAATTATCCCTATCTATAATATATACTGTAAAATAATTTATCCGTCATGTAATTAGACTATTTTGAGATTTTGTCTCTAAGTAGTGGCCTTTAAGTTTTAGCCCGATATTTTTTAAATTTTTTGACATTTAGCCATATTTTAATCGAAATTATGTAATCAAAAATGATCGACTCATTATAAACGGTCAAGTGCAAATATGTTAAAAGATTGGTGATTTTGTTGATTTGGCGCAAAAATTATCACTAAAATATTAAAATTCCCAATTTTTATATGTAGTCAAATCTCAAAATCCCTAAATTTCTTAAACATATTAGCATTTGTCAGTTAGTTATAATTACGGTAAAATTACATAATTTATGTCAAATTGGACTAATAATGTCTAAATTTTTTAAAGATATTTGATCACAATTTTAAAGTGACTAGTTAAAGGATTAAATCTTCAAATACTCCAAGTTACAAGACCAAAAAACCTGATATATAATGCAATACTCACTTCTCGGATCTGTCCATTGCAAACAGCAACTGTGGCCGGGCTGACACTGGCAACAGGCGGTTGGCAGGCCAACCTAATAGTATACTTGATCCAAGAATTCAACATTAAGAGGATCGATGCTGCCCAAATTAACAATGTGGTCCTTGGCTGCACAAACTTTTTTCCTATAATAGGAGCCATTGTTGCTGATTCGTTTCTGGGTTGTTTCTCTGTCATTTGGATCTCCTCTCTCATCTCTTTACTGGTATGTATATGTGTGTGTATATATATATTAGGGATAATTAAAAAAAAAAAACCTAAGAATTGGGGTATTTACGAAAAATTCCAGAAAAAATTTAAAATTACAAAAAGAAAACCTTAATGTTTTGATTCCCTATTAAATTTCACCTCCTTCATAAGCCTAAAAACAAAGAATAGGTCTCTCATATGATGATCCGGATTGATACTTCCTTCTTTTCCTCTTCTTTCGCCTACTCTCTCTCCTTTTCCTCTTCCTCCTCATGTTCCCCCTCTCTCTCATTCTTCTTTAATTTTCCTCTTTCCTACTTTTCTCTTTCTATCTCTCCACTCCCTCCTTATTTTCCTCTTTTCTCTATTCTCCAATTTTTCAGATTATGGCTGTAACACAAATCTCTCCCTCTTTTTCGATTCAATCATGGAATTTTGGATTTTGGATGCTATTTTGATACAAAATAATAAAAAATTTACTTGCAATCATATTCAGAAAAAAAAATATGATACTTTAATTTATAAAATGTTAATTTGTTATATTTATTTTTTTCTTTTTCACTGTAATGAATTATTAATTTGTAACTGTATTAAACAAAAATCATATTTTATCTTAAAAATTGATATTTTTACGTATAAAAGTATTACTTTAACTCTGTCGTATTTATTTTTCTTTAGGTGAAGTAATGAATTTTAATTTTTGAAATTGTATCAAAAACATGATATTTTATTTTAAAATGGGATATTTTTACTCATAAAAATGTTACTTTAACTCTATATATATTTATTTTTTCTTTTTAATTGTCTTTGAATTCTTTATATGTAACTAAATTAAAAAACATGATAATTTATTTCAGAAAATTGATACTTCTACTCATAAAAGTGTTACTTTAACTCTATCATATATATTTTTCCGTCATCACTGTATTGAATTCATAATATATGTTTGAATTACTTTAAGTTTATATAAAAGTGTCACTTTAACTTTGTCATATTTATTTTTCCAAGTCCTAATTTGTGACTGTAATGAAAAATATGATACTTCATCTCAAAAAAAAAAAAAACAGATACTTTTACTTATAAAAGTGTTACTTAACTATGTGATATTTATTTTTTCTTCTACACTATACTGAATTCCTAATTAGTGACTGTATTAAAAAACATGATACCCTATCTCACAAAACGTATATTTTTACTCATAAAAGTGTTACTTTAACTCTGTCATATTTATTTTTCTTCTTCACTGTACTGAATCAATAATTTGTACTTTATCTCAAAAAATGGATACTTTAAGAGAGAGAAAAACAAAGAGGAAGAGAGAGAAATTACTGGTCGCGAGAGGAAGAGAGGGAGAAAAAAACGAAGAGGAAGAGAGAAGAAAAACAAAAACACTGAAATAAAATAAAAAAAAAAATAAAAAGTGGGTCGCGGGTCGGGTCAAGATTGTCTTACTGGTTTAGACCCGCAAGACAGTCTTATACAGGTTTTTGCCAAAAAAAAAAAGTATTTCAAACACGTGTTTACATTTATATAAATATTACAATTACTCTCTTACATGTAAGACGTAATAGAACTTCAAGCGTCTTTTGTAATTTTGAAACTTCTCTAAGTTTGTTATATGAATATTCTTCTATTAGATTTATTGATTTTCGTGTGCGAAAATTGTAATATTTAGGGAAAAGTTAATGACATTATTTATGTAGGTTTGGAAAAATATTTTCAAACAATAAATTACTTTTTTCACACTAAAATATCATATTTTACACTTAAAAGTATTTTGTTTTTTAATATTTTAATTGAATATATAATTTTTGTCTTTTTAATTATCCCTATCTATTATCTAACATGAGAGGGCTAAATTAGATATATATAGTAGTTATTTTTTAGATAAAGTTTAATGGAGGGTCCACATATATAATTGATTAAAATAAGAATAGTGATTGTTAAACAAGATTTGAGTAATGTATAGTAGTTTAGTTTCTTTGGGATTTGTAGGTTTGAGATGATGTTTTATGTCCCAACTTATTTAAAGAAAAATATGACCGAACTAATTAAATTTCTTTGCAGGGTCTGATTCTTCTAATGCTTACTGTGACACTAGATGTCTTAAGACCCCTAATTGTGAATTTTGGCTCAAGTTTATGTCCCACCCCATCAGGGATCCAATATGCAGTAGTATTTACAGCTTTGGCACTGGGGTCCATTGGGAAATTAACACGATTCACCCTTGCAACACTTGGAGCAAGCCAGTTTAGTAAACTCAAGCATCAATCTTTTTATTTTAATTGGTATATATTCACCTTGTATGTTTTTGTTATATGTTCCACGGCCATAGTGTATGTTGAAGATAATTTGAGCTTTTGGGGGTTTGTATATGCATAGCCACTAACGCCTCGGATTTTGTTCTTTTTGTAATTATTATCGCGACAAGCCACAAGAGGAGCCCATTCACGAGCTTACTGTGTTTGCTGTCGCGAGTGTTATTTAAAAGGAAAGAAGTAATGTCTTCTAAAAGTGAAGATTATTACTATGGAGATGATCATGGGGTAATTCAAGGAAAAATGGCAGAGGCACCCACAAAAAGCTTCAGGTAAAGAAAATTAATGGCCTTAATTTAAGTATCCTATAAAGCAATTTTTGTTCCATGAGTTTTGATTTTTTCAGGGTCTGATATTGGTCCTATAAATATAAATCTAAATGGGTAACGTAATTTGATACTATAAAGTATCATGCATAGGAATATCATCAGGGTTCCGTAAATTTTGATTTTTATGCAAGTTTGGTCCATTAAGCTAATTTTGGTTAGAATGAATACTTCAATATCTCACCCTTGGGGATCAAAATTAGCAAAGATTATTAGAATTTAAGACCAAAATTATGCAAAAATCAAACTTAGGATCAAAATTTTACATATATATGATACTTCAAGACCAAATATGACATCTCTTTATACTCCACGACCAAATTTGCTTCACAGATAATTTGAGCTAAATATGCCATCCGTTTTGACTAAAATTGCAATTAAGCCTTAAAAATAATTGTTTGAATTTGTATTTTTCATAATACGTGTGGAATTTGTCATATTGAGTGGCTTTAATTATTTGAAAAACAGTAGTTTTGGACTTAATTAATTAGTCATCTCAATTCTTGGATGCTTTCGAACACTACACTGCCGAGCATCAAATCTGTGTTCATTTGTTTAATTAAGCATCAAATGCTGAGCATATGTACCAATTCCTTGATTAAGCTTCACTTCACAATGGAGAAAAAGAGGTCTAAAGGCGTGGTCATGCATGTTTTTTTCCAATATATAATAATTTAGCAAGTTATTGGTCCATAAATGAATGGGAAAATAAAGAAAATTAGTACTATAAAGTTCATGCATAGGAATATTTGGTCTCTAAATTTTGATTTTTATGCAAGTTTGTCCATTAATTAATTTTGGTCCTGAATGTTGACATGTTTGAAAATTCAGTCCCTTAAGTTATAAAATTTCAAAGATTTTTGAACGATTTTCTCCAAAATTTTCAAAATCAAAACTTAGGACTAGGATCAAAATTGCTACATATTCTTTTTCAAGACCAAAACATGACATCTCTTATACTTACGGGACCATAAAATCATCTTCACGGATTATCAAGGGCTAAATATGCCATCCGTTTTTTCCTAAAATTGGACTTCTTGGATGATTAAGCCTTAAAAATAATTTTGTTTGAATTTGTGATTTTTGCATAATTCGTGTGGAATTTGTCATATTGAGTGGCTTTAATTATTAGAAAATCAGTAGTTTTGGACTTAATTAATTAGTCATCTGAAAATCTTGGATGCTTCAAACATTTTATACTGCTGAGCATCAAATATGTTTTATTTAAATTAAGCATCAAATGCTGAGCATATATACCAATTCCTTGATTCAGCTTCCCTCTCACAATGGAGAAAAAGAGGTCTAAAGGCGTACTGGTCATGCATGTTTTCTTTCTAATAATAATTTAGCAAGTTGGTCCATCGAATGATGAATATAAGGATTAGTCAAAAATCAATTTTATTTGTCTTAACTTTTTCTATTACTGATGGGACCTGGCACTTTCATATAATCTATGGATTAGTATTTCATCCATAATCTGGCTTCCATATTAATGATGAAGGGGAAAATTGTTTTGATACAAAGTATTGATTTATTAACGACTTAAAAATCTTGCAAAGTTGCTCCCGGGCATAACTCAATTGGTAAAGAATCTTTTTTGGTGATAATTACAAAAAAATACTCCTGAGGTTTCACCTAATTACAAAAAAAACCAACTAACTTTCAAAATTACAAAAATAGGTTGGGAGGTTTGATTCTTGTTAAATTAAGGGGTAAACCATAATTTTTTTTATAAATATGAAGAGGAATTTTGAAATATTTTGCGAGGATAAATGTTAGACAAAATAAAAACCTTCGGGGTATTTTTGTAATTTTAAAAAATGATTTTTTTTCATTAGGTTTTCAAGGGTTTTTTTTTATTTTTTTTAAGAATCCTGCAAAGTTTCTTCAAACAATAAATTAAAGAAATATCTTTTGCGGCTTTAATGTTTTCTCATTTAACATTGTTAAGCAGAACCAGAAGCAAAAACTGTCATTTGCAAATCCAAACTTTTTTCCAACTAAAAGCTGATAATCACTTTTTTCTTGTGTGCATGCAGGTTCCTGAACCGTGCAGCACTTAAGACCGAAGGAGACATACTAACGAATGGCCGCACGATAACGAAACCATGGAAACTATGCAGTGTCGAACAAGTAGAAGACCTCAAGACCCTTCTCAGAATCCTCCCCTTATGGTCAACCGGCATTCTCTTGTTCACCCCAATCGGAGTCCAGGTCAGCCTCACAATTCTCCAATCCCTAACCACCGATCGCCACCTGGCACGCCGTTTCCAAGTGCCAGCTGGCTCCATGCTAGTCTTCGCGTTAATCTCAACCGCCATATCCCTCAGCCTATTCGACCACTGTCTTTGGCCCCTCTGGAAAAAAATATCCGGAAGGACTAGCCCCACACCGATCCAACAAATAGGAATCGGCCACGTCATCAACATTGCCAGCATGGCGGTGTCCGCCCTGGTCGAATCAAAAAGGCGGTCCCACGTCATGCCAGTGTCGGTTTTGTGGTTGGTTCCTCAAATGGTAATAGGTGGTGTTGGGGAGGCATTTCATTTTCCAGGACAGGTGGCATTGTTCTATCAGGAGTTTCCAATTTCACTTAAGGGCATGGCCACTGGGATGATGGCTTTGATTTTGGCTATTGCTGCTTATTTGAGCACTGCTGTGATTGACTTTGTTAGGAGAGTGACAGATTGGTTGCCTGATGATATTAATGATGGAAGATTGGATAATGTGTATTGGGTGCTTGTGGTTATTGGGGTTTTGAATTTTGGTTATTTTATTGTTTGTTCTTGGTTTTATGAGTGCAAAAATGTTCAAGTTGTGGAGGGGGGTCATAGTGTTTCAGATGAATGATTAATAAATTAGTGGTGGTATATGTGTGTTTGTGTGCTTTACTCATGAGTATTATGAGATTTCAATAAACAAGTTGCGTTTTAGATATAAATTAATGGTGATACACTTTCAAACTGTGTTAACAGTGATATTAATGTGCAGCTAGCAATATTATTGCTCCATTAACTTGTGGGTGCAATATTTTGTCACACACCTTGAGATAATTGGAAAATAGTTGATATTTTCTTAATACATTTATATATACGGGCGATCGTTGGCCGATTGAATGTGGGATGGTAATTATGGGATGGTTGACCTTGTGGGTTGTTACTAACAAGGAGTGCGTGAGTAAGGATGAAATTTTCCCCACGGAGACAATTATGGAATTTCTCCCGTTAGCGGGGAAGGGGAATATGTTTCTATTAATCAATATATCAATACAAAAACCCAGGATATTTGAAATTACAATAATGTTTAAGTTAATGTTGTAATAGTGAAACATATCACATATATTAAACGTAGGAATATAAAAACCCAGGATTTTTAATGGTTTAAATTCTCAATCAATCTCGCGCCCTCAGTCCGCCTCACTCTCAAACAATCTTGTTCAACATCATTACAACTCCTTCCCAAGAAGACTGAATAGTTAAAGACTTCAGTTTTTATTAATCACCAACATATATTCAACTAATCTCTTGATTGTACACTCCAAAATCTCAACCTTAATTAATTCATCCACTAGCTCCAATTACTTTCAGTTGCTTTAATTTATATATGTATATAGTAAAAATTGAATTATTTATGAATGTTTATTCATGCTAATTAGTGAAAATGGATTTTTGAAGGAGAACTTGTATGATTGGTTTTTATTTAATTTGTTGCACGTCTAATTTTTTTCTATTTCAAGAAGAAATCATTTTTTATGCTGAAAAAATTTTGAACAAGAAAATCAAAAAATTTAATTTTTTAATTTGTATTTTTAAAATCATTTATAAAATAATTAGAAAAAGATAATTGTTTTTTTAAAAAAAAAAATGGTTGAAGGAGTTAAGAAAAATATATCCAATAATATCCACAACATTCACATAATAGATAACATGCCAAAAATCAAATCACAAAATGCTCCCCGCATAAAATCCGCCCCACACATCTATGTTACCGATTCTTTGCATCAAAGAGTTATGGGACACCAAATCTTGTGGGTTGCACAAATACCAAATTTACCAATTATGTAACATTAACAATCACCTCAAAAAAAAACATTAATGGAATCCCATTTTGTGCACTTTTGGGAAAACTTACTTCTATTAAGATAATATCATAAAAAAACATCTATTTGATGCAACAGTTGTAAGTTAATGTTGTAATTAACATTCCAAATATAGCATGCATAATTCAAAAACATCCAATAACTTGGCTAAATAGAACTAGTTTTATCATTCATCAATCTTAATGAAACAAGATAAACAATCGAAGCATGTAGAAAAACAAAGGTTATTACTCTCTTCCTTCGATTTATGAATAGCATCATTTTTATCCTCATCTTTATCAACTTCACCAACACTTGTATATCATCTTCTCCCTCATTAATGTTTCCTCCAAAATCTCAAATGGGTCTCACCCTCCAACTCAATTTGCTCCGGTTGAGTTGCATCTCACCTCACTTGAGTCTCTTCTTCTTTCTAACCAAAAAAAAAATGACAAAAATGAAATCAAATTATTTTTTTGTGTCAAAACAATCATGTATTCAAGAAAGTAATTAGAAAAGAGATACAAATGGCTATTTATAAAAATGGTTGTAGTTTCAAGAAAAAATATCCAACTACAAATTTGAAATTCAAATATTTTAGGGAAAGTTCCAAAATCAATGAGTGCATTAAATCCAAAAAATAGCACTAATAATAAATACCTTTATTAAAGACAAATTTAAGGACCAAATCTAAGGAAAAAATACAAAAAATAATGTTCCAATGGGGAAACAATTTTGAATATATTTTCCATAAGCCCAAAAAGAAAATTAGGAGGAAAACAATCATGTTTATTTGTGTGTAAGAATAAAAAAAATACAAGCGAAAGTAATTAGAAAAGGATAATTGACATTTTAAAAATGGTTAACAAAGTCAATGAAAAAATCATTTTCCCAACATTTAAATATTCTTTTGTGTGAAAAAAATTAGCAGGAGAACATAAAATAGTCGGTTTGTAGCTTTCGCTCCAAAAACATGAGTAGTTCAACACCAAAGAAGATCATAATATAATTAGACCAAATTTGCCAATTATGTAACATTAACAATCTCCCATTTTGGCACTTTTGGTCAAAACTTACCACAAGATAATATCATAATAGAAACATTTTGATGCAACCTAAGGTCAAATCCTAGCGTTAGCTTCCAAACAAATGGGTCATAATTCAAAAACAAAAATAACTTTTTTATTTAAATCTAGTTTATCATTCATATGAAACAAGATAAACAATCAAACTAAATATGCAAAACTAAATTACACACTTTTTTTTATGTTTCATTACAAGGATAAAAAGTCTTAAAATCAAATTAATCAAACATCTTCATTATCTCAAACTTGCCATTTGAACTTTAAGATTATCATCTTCTCCAATAAGAGTTAAAACAAAAATATGTGCAAAAACTCATTTCTAAAATGAAAATAGAAACAACAAACTACAATTAGAATGATAAACATTATATAATGAATATTTTCTTAATACCTTTTGATTTTTGTCAAATAAATTTAATAAAATAAATAATGATAAAAACGATTTGATGTTCAATTTTTGCGTGAGATAAGTTCAAGAATTTCAAAATACAACAAATTCAAATCTTTACAATTATTTGCAATAAAGTTTCAATTATTTGACAAATTTAAGTTCAAATATTTTAATTTTTTCCATAAATCAATGTATTTATTAAATATAAATTATATAATACTTTAAACATCTTTTATTAATTACAATTTTAAGGAAAAATCATTAAAAATAATTTCCAATTGAAAAATTTTGAAGATATTTTCCATAAGCCAAAAAAATATGATGTTATGGAAGATATTGTGTAGCCTAGAATGATGTGTTTATTTCCCACAAAGAATAAAAAAAAAATCTGACGTTTTAGTTTTCTTTTTTCTATTTGTAATAATTATATTTTTAAAAATAAAAAAAAAAAAAGTCAATGGATCAAAATCATTTTTCCCAATTTAAATATTCTTTTGTGTGAAATGAATTAAAGGAGAACATTTAGTTAGTTTGTAGCTTTTTTTGCGGTCCAAAAACATAAGTAGCTCTTAACATCGTAAGATCATAAATATAATTCAAGCATGTAAAAGAGCAGAGAAGTTCACAAATGAATAGCTTTCACACTCAATGAATAGCGGACTTTTTTAGTCAAAAACTTTAAAATAATAAATCTTTCACATGGGAAAAAATCATTATGTTTGCAACTTGATCCACAATTGTTTTGAGGCAAGAGTTAACTCAAAGGAGTACTCAACCGAGACACAACAATAAAATAGAGATTAGACAATGAAATGATATTAAAAATGAATAATGACTAATGCAAAAGAATTAAGATCAAAAGAGGTTGCAACACATTAAGAAAGAGAAAGAGAAATGATGCATATGGTGTTGCAACACTAAAACCCACACTGCTCAAAGAGCACATACACCCAATGACCGTTTCAAGGAATCACTACAAGAAAACTGCAGATAAACACCACCAAAATGACATCGGTTCTAAGACTTTTCTTGTGTCCTTTCCCATATAACAACGTTTTTGTAAGAAAACGATGTCTAACTAGTGTTGTCTTTTGATAAAAAACAGTGGTTTCCTAGAACCGGTGTCTATTGTAAAACTTCCAAAATAGATACCGGTTTTGGCATCGGATTTCCAACCGGTGTGTATTTATATAAATTATTTTAGATTAGACACCAATTGTTCTGACATCATTCCAAAAACGGTGTCCATAATATTTTAGAAACCAGATTTTTCGCACCGATTATAGAACCGGTGTCTTTATTTTTTAACACTAATCTTTAGACACCTGTTCTACAACTGGTGTCGTTATGGCCCCTAATTAATTAGGTCACAGTGAAATTAAAGAGTATTCTTTCTCCCGTCAACCAATCTCCCTGCGCCCGTCACTTCTCCCCTCCCTTTCCTATTATATTATCCCTAGAGAAATGAAACTAGTATATTAGATAATCAATTTGGCTTCATGCCAGGAAGATCCACAATTGAAGCTATACACTTAATTAGACGATTATGTGAACAATATAACGACAGAAAACAAGATTTACATATGGTTTTTATTGACCTTGAAAAGGCATACGATAGAGTCAATCGAGATATAATATGGCGCGTATTGGAACAAAGAGGAATAAAAATAGCTTATATAGATGTCATAAAAGATATGTATGATGATATAACAACATGTATCAGGATACCAACATGAATATCTAGTGAATTCCCAAACACCATAAGTTTGCATTAGGGATCCGCTCTAAGCCCTTACATTTTTATCCTAATAATTGATGAAATCACTAAACACTTACAAAAATCATCCATGAATGTTTGCTATTTGCGGACGATATAGTTTTAAATGATGAAACAAGGGAAGAAGTAAATGCAAAACTGGAAGTTTGGAGAGAAGCACTCGAATCAAAAGGTTTTACTATAAGTAGGGCTAAAACAGAATACATGGAATGTCACTTTAGTAAAAACAACAGGAACAATGAGACGAAGATTAAAATTGATGGACATGAAGTGAGTATAACAAATGGTTTTAAATACTTAGGATTTATAATTAAAGAGAACAGATAAATTAATAAAGATGTTACACATAGGATCCAGACAGGTTGGAATAAATGGATGAGTGCATCTTCTATTCTTTGTGACCGTAAAATACCATTAAAATTGGAAGAAAAATTTTATAAAACGGTCATAAGGCCTGCAATGCTTTATGGAGCAGAATGTTGGGCGACTAAATATGAACACAAATAAAAAATGAGGGTAGCAGAGATGAGAATGTTAAGATGGATGTGCGGACACACTAGATTAGATAGAATAAGAAATGAACACATTAGAAACAAAGTGGGAGTAGCACCAATAGATGAGAAAATTAGAGAAACACGATTAATTTATAGGAGACCTTTAGATGCGCCTGTGCGACGTTTAGAATGTAGAGAATCACTCACACAAATCAAAAGAGGCAGAAGTATGCTAAAAATACTTGGAAAGAAGCTATTAAACAAAACATGTTATACCTAGAAATAAATGAAAATATGGCTTATTATCGTAAATAATGGCGCGATATGATCCGTATCGCCGATCCCACGTAGTGGAATTAGTGGAAAAGTATGTTGTTTTGTTTTTGTTGTTGTTGTTGTTGTTGTTTAAAAATAAAAGCCTTTTTCCGGCGTAAATACCAGATCCCCAAAAACCCCAGAAACAAAAAACAACACAGACCAACACAGCAACAACAATAATCACAATCTTTTTCTATTGCTACTAAATTAGACGTCGTGAAATCGAGATTGGGAAAAAGCCTTGGCCGTAGCCAAAAGCCGCGACGTAGATGAAGGGGTAACCCGTACAATCGGAGACGTTACCTACCGAGGGCCCAGGGAGATAAGACGCCTGGATATTCGAAAGCGCGGTGGTACACGTGGCGCAGGGCGAGTTGTTGAGGAGGGACTGGTTGAACGCGGCGACGACGTCGTTTAGCCTCGAAATCCGCCCGCGTGGTCAGATTCATGAACCCGCGAGCTATCCACTGGGTCTCGAAGCCGCAGCGGCGGCGGATGTCGAAATTGGAGACGTAATCGTCGACGAGCGAGACGTAGGCGTCCCAGCACGACTCGGCGGAGTCCGGCGGAGGGAGGAACGAGTTTGTCTGCCGGAGGCACCATTTCATTTTCTTCGCACTCAAAACTTCATCTCCCCTCTCTATATCATTTGCTACATATATACCCTCAAAGCAAAACTCATATATTCTTCTTATTCTGATACTCTGCTTCCTCTAGCTGCTGATTTCTGAACCTCGTCCATTATTTCATTTGGGTACAATAAAATCATATCTACTGCAAATTAAAATCCCAATTAAGTTTGCAATTAGCGAAAAATGGATCAGAAAGCAAAGCAAGTGGGATCATGTTCATCCTCGTCCTTCACCGTAGATCTGTTTGGTCCCAAAGACTCCTCAAAATCTTCGTCCTCGTCCACAGATCTATTTGGATCAATCTTTGGTCCACCCACGTCTATGGTATTATTTATTATTTTTATTTTGACTATCATTTGAATTTATATTCTAAAAATTCGTGATTGCAAGTTATATAATGTCGTCTATCAGAAAGTGAAAGAGTATTATAAAAAATAAAAAATCCGTGGTATGCTTGTCCAAGATCCATCCAAGGGTACTGACGTTGATGCAATTTTTGTGAAAGAATATTATGAAAAAATAAAAAATTCGTGGAAGCTGTTCTTGAGATGTCATTTTAATTAAATGTTGTGCTTTTGCCTTCTACTTTTGAATATTCAATATGCACCATTAAGGAACTAATCTCGAGATTGCATCTTAGAAAATTTTGGAGTGCAACGCTAGGATTTCACTATGTATGATGGTATTATCTTATTGCAGAGCATCAAGAAATCTGAGTGCCCTAAAGAGCTGGAACCTGCGGACAGGAGGTCCTCCGTTCATGTCCATGTCATGAGGGATGAAAACTGCCCTGTAAGTGCATTGAAAATAAAAGCTTTCTATTTCTATTGGCCTCCCTCTCTTTTGTTGGTACAAACACATTCAATTCGTATTTGTTCCATTTTTTCTGCAAGATTGCTTACCTTCAGGTTTCTTTGACATAACTAGTTACCTTATCAGAGTCGATTTCATTTTGCACACAAAAAAATATAAAACTGAGATAAAAATGGTGAAGTCAGTCTGCCTCTGTCACATAACTAACTTTCGGCAAAAAGTTGGAAAATAGAAAGATTGAGGATGCTGTTATTACAGATTAAGTCAAAACCTTGGGACAAATACGAGATTTCACAGTTTAATGTTGTTGACCGCTATCTAATGGCAGCATCTATTTATCACTACTTTGAGCTTTCTTGTGGTTGGATTCTAAATATCCTTCCCTCTGCTGCCCATAGAACTGATTTTATGATAAGAATTTCTTGATCTGCTTTGGCTGCCGTTATCATTCCATTATCATTTCCACTGATCACTGAAAAAAACATGGGTGTTGGGCATAATTCAGAAGATGTTGAAATGTCTTCAAATGCCACGTCAAAGGATATGGGTGTACTTGTCGGAATCTTAATGAATTTGTTCTCTCTTCCATGACTGACCAAACTACTAATGGCTTGATGCCCTTGCGTTATCTGATCAACTCTATGATATTCCTCCAAGAGTCCCTTGTGACTTGTGAGTGCGCACTGTCAGATTTCTGTAGGTCATTGAACTGTTGTCAGTGTGCTATGATCTTTCTATTTCATTAATTCGTCCAAGCTGATTGAAGATGATAGCTATGATCTCCGTTCTTGTTTTACCATATTTTGATCTCTGAGTTTCAGATTAATTTGGTTCTGAAATGTTTTATATTTTTGTTTCAAGCACTTATTGGCATATATAGTAGATTCATTATCTCCATTATTGGACTGTTCAGTTTAGATTTTTCTTGTTAATTGGACTGTTCCTTACATCATATTTTCTCCATGCAACCTACTTCAGATCCTTACGTCATATTGTTGGTGCAGCTTGTTCTTTTCTGCATGTGACTTTCAACATTTTGCCCCTTGAGCGAATTATGACTGTATTGGCATATAGGACAGAACTGGTTCCCATTCTATGAAACTTTATTAAGAGATGCCATGAGAATGAGATATGGTCTTCCTTGTCTGCACAATCAGCTTATCTGCCCATGGACACACCTGGCTGGCTATTACTCTTTGCCGTTTTTTGCCCTGTTTACAAGTAAGATTTTTTGTGTTAATTTGTTAAATTTCTATCTTGTATATTTTACACCCCGTGATAACTGCCTAATAATTCAAGTTGAGTTGATGGCCTTAATGCTCTTTTTTTTTTTTTTTTGGATCAGGCATATGCTAATGATTGTTGATAATGAGGAGTTTTATGAACAGGAGAAGCAACTGTCACTGATGGTTTGAAGGAGTAGTACACACTCGCATTCGGGCAGTGCCTAGGAAAAGTCGATCATGCATAATTCAGGGTTGTGTCATCAGATGCTTTTATATTCTTATTTGTCAAGTGTTGTAACACATGGATTTGCTCCTTCTCTAGGCCTTGTGGCAGATTCTTTGGCTCAATCCCATGGTGACACCTAATTTCTCAACGTCTGCTGATGGTCTTGTTGGATGTATAGAAAAATAATATTTACTGACTGGCCACTATAATATTCAATCTTCCCAGGCGATGACAGAGAATACAAGAGAAAATGACATTCTAAAACAAGCTCCTTTCTTGGTTCCATTTACAAGCAGAGCTAAAATATTTAATGTGAGTGTTTAACTTGCTGTATTGTATTTTTCCTGGTAGCTTTGTTCTCAAGTACTGGTACATAGTATATGAACTATTTACTTCTAGATTTCTGTTATATTTAATTTCTTTAATCCATTAGTGATTGGTAAAATTGAACTTTGCAGTCACAACTAGCAACTATGAAAGAAAGAAACAGCGGCGCTCATGCTATATTTTGGAGAAACAGATTCAAAATAAGAAGAGATCATATTTTAGAGGATGCTTTTAGCCAATTAAAAGCACTGTTTAACTTCTTTATTTAGAGGATGCTTTTAGCCAATTAAATGCACTCTTTACATGGATTGAGCATTGGTGGTTTTATCATATGTTGATCATATGCTGTCCATTTTGTTTTGCGGGGATGGAGGGGATGATACTTTTGAAAGAACCAAAGATTGATCATATTTTGATCATCTCTTGAGAAGCTTGAGCATTTTTGAAAGCTTGAATGACATGAACTATGTTGATCATATGGATTTTGTTGCCTTTAGTTGAATTATATAGCTTTTTCCGGGTTTTGATTCAATTTTGTTGGTTAATGGAATTAATTGGATTATGAATTTATAGTTGTTTTATCGAAAAGGAAAAATAAAGGCTAGTACTTTTTGTTGGATTTTGACTATTGGTGACTTTAGTATTAATGGATTTCATGTTTAATTGGTAGTGAATTTATGATGGTTGCTAGAATTTGAATTGATAATGAATTGTTTATTTATATGGATTTTTGCAGATTTGGACCGGTGTCTTTGCGTAAATCCTTTTAAAATTGCTTAAAAACATTAAGACAGCGGTTTTGATGCGATGTCTTTGAATTAAACGACACTGGTTTAAAATCGGGCGTGAACCAGCAATGTCTAGATTGTTTAGACACGGTTTTGAGCTGGTGTCTTTAGATGAAACGACATCGGTTTAAAATCGGTGTTTTGATGCGGTGTCTATTCATCAAAAGACACGGTTTGAAAGGTGTCAAATACAAAATCTTTTAGCATCAAGGCCTTAGAAAGCGGATATTTTATATCTACGAGCACGGTTCTCAACCATGTCAAAAAGTTATTTCCAAATATTAGGTGGCTCTAAAGATAAACAAATAAGAATTAGTGTTAGGCTCTTGATGCCAATTGATAGAATATGTTGCCCTATTAATCAATATATATTAACAAAAATACAATACTCAACCTTTAAAATTTCAGTCTTATTAAAATAAATTACGAAAAAGATTGTTCAATATAAATTACCATAGATAAAAGGATAGAAATATAAAATAATAAATTAGATATGAAAAATTGATATTCTTGTACTTTTAAACTCTTCAATTCTATTTTTTGGTTTTGCAAAAGGTTAAAAAAAAGGCAAATATGAAGGAAGGAATGAAGACTTAAAGGTGGACGACTCTTTCAATTCTTCAATTATGTTTTTTGGTTTTGCAAAATGAAAAATGTATATTTAGATTTTAAAAAAAGTTAGATAGACATGCGGGGAATAAACAATTACATAGAATGGCAAAAAAGAAAACCTTCACTTGCGTTTTTTTGCAAAAAGAAAAAATATAGTTACATAAAAAGGCAAAAAAAAAAAACAAATAGTTAGATAGAAAGGCAAAAAAATAACTCGATATTTGCTTCTATTGGAATTTGAACTCATGACCATGAGGAACATAAAAGGCATCACAACCACTATGTCAAATCACTCAATAATATAACAACTAAATCTTTAATTAATATATCCAACATATATATATATATATATATAAAATAAAATAAAAGAATTCCGGGGTCCTTGCTGGCGGAGGGCCACCCCTGACTAGAACTAAATTAGTGGCAAATTTTGTTCATCTTCACTCCTTTAAAATTAAACCGATAAATGTCATTTTTTGCGCAACTCTTTTTTGTAATGGGTAAATAATCATGTTGACGTTGTTATTTGTATGTTTTAGCAAGCTAGCTAACTGCCCATAACTTGATCTTGTCAAATAATTAGGTGTACATATAATTATATAACTTTCTTTTTAATTTCGTTTTCAACTGTTTCCCTAATATCTCTAAGGTATGGATAACAGATTTGAGAACGAAATAAAATATATAAAAACCACTATCAAAAGTTAATGGAGCAATATTACAGCTGCCAATATGCATGTCATTTTTGACACATTATAAAAGTAGATCACCTTTTTACAAAGAAATCTCAACTTTATTGCATCCCATACAAAATAGTAAATACACTGAACCATCACTAATAATCACCAAGACTTTCTAACTAATTGATGGTCAACATCATTCAATATCTGAAACAGTAGTACCATTACCCTCTTCAACATTTTTGCACTCATAAAACCAAGAACACACAATAAAATAACCAAAATTCAAGACCCCAATAACCACAAGCACCCAATACACATTATCCAATCTCCCATCATTAATATCATCAGACAACCAATCTGTCACCCTTCTAACAAAGTCAATCACAGCAGTGCTCAAATAAAATGCCACAGCCAATTGCAAAGCAATCATAGCAGTCCCCATGCTCTTAAGTATAATTGGAAATTCCTGATAGTAAAATGCCACCTGTCCTGGAAAATGAAATGCCTCACCAACACCAACTATTACCATTTGTGGGACCAGCCACAAAACAGACACTGGCACAACGTGGGACCGGGACCGCCTTTTTGACTCGACCAGGGCGGAGACCGCCATGCTGGTGACGTTGAACACGTGGCCGATGCCTATTTGCTGCATGGGCATGGGGATATTATTCCGGCCGGATATTTTCTTCCAGAGTGGCCAGAGACAGCGGTCGAATAGGCTGAGGGATATGGCGGTGGAGATGAACGCGAAGACTATCATGGAGCCGGCCGGGACTTTGAAACGGCATGCCAGGTGGCGGTCGGTGGTTAGAGCTTGGAGAACTGTGAGGCTGGCTTGGATTCCAATTGGGGTGGATAAGAAAATGCTGGTTGACCAAAGGGGGAGGATTCTAATAAGGGTTTTGAGGTCTTCTACTTGTTGGACACTGCATAGTTTCCATGGTTTGGAGATGGAGCCATTTGTTATTATGTCTCCTTCAGTCTTAAATGCTGCTCGATTCAGAAATCTGCGTATATGATCAGAAAAATATTCAGGAAGAGAACTTATGATGGTACACAATTGACTGACACATATTTTACTTGATATGTAGGCCAATTATGTTAGCTCCAGCTATTATAATCTGTATTTCACCAAAAGATTAATGCAAGTTGATAGCTTAATTGCAAATATTGGTTCTAAAATTATAAGAGGCTAGCAATTTTGATCTTGTATAATTTAAGTTAGCAGTTTTAGTCACGTGCTCCAAAATAAAGTTTTGAAATTTTCACAATTTTGGTAACTCATGCAATTTTAGAAGTGGCAATTTCAGTCCTCGCCCTCTTTGGCCAAATTACCAATATTTTTCAAATTGTGCCTAAAATAACAATATGTGAAAAGTTTTTATTTTCAGTCATATGTTCCATTCATGACATTGTTACACTTATTTAAATGTCTCTATTCGAGATTTATTGGTCGGGTTAGGTTTCACCAATAAATTTTGGCCTAGAGATTTATTGGCCCAAGTCGAAAATAACGACCTATAAATCTCTAAATATAGACTAAGTGTATAGGTTTAACAATGTTAAGAACGAAAATAAATGACAGAAAATTAGAGGTTTTCGCATCTTGTTATTATGGGCACAATATGAAAAATATGACAAAAATTTCAGTTCGACCGTTTAACGGGTTTTTTCCTTTAGATGGACTCGACCGAGTTTTTGTAATTTCATGCATCAAAGTGGTATTTTTGTAATATTATAGGGTGGTGTCATAGGATCTCGATCTGGACCGGTGGTATTTTTGTAATATTAGGCAGTGACGTAGTATCACTAGGGCTGTTAATTTTTCTCTGAAAAGTATTAATAGTACATTTGAAAAGTATTAATTAGTAATTCCTTGAACAATATTTTTAGTAGCCCTCATGAAAAGTATTGATTTTTTCCCTTAAAAGTATTAGTAATCCAACTAAAATGTAATAATTGTCCCCTTGAAAAGTATTAGGCAGTAATGTAATATTAGGCAGTTGCATAGAATCACTAGGACACTCAAAATATTAGTTTTTCTCGCGAAAAGTATTAATAATCCCTCGAAAAAGTAGTAGTAATCCCCTTGAACAGTTTTTTAAGTAATCATCATGAAAAGTATTAATTTTTTCTCTCAAAAGTATTTAGTATTCCCTCAAAACGTATTAATAATCTTATTGAAAAATATTAGGTTTTTCGATTAAAGGTATTTTAGTATTCCTCCCGAAAAATTAGTTTTTCTCATAAAAAGTATTAGTAGTTCCCCATAAAAATATTAGTTCTTTCTCTAAAAGTATGAGTAGTCATTCTAAAAAATATAGCAGCCCTCCTAAAAAATATTAGTTATCCCTACTGAAAAGTATTAGTAATCGTACCAAAAAGTATTAGTAACCCTCCTAGAAAGTATAAACAAAGTGGATGTAGTTGTTGTGATGTTCGTGGTTGTGCTTTTGTTGGTGGTTGTGCGGGTCAATGGATTGGATTGACCGCGGTCGGGTGTTTGGATCCGTCTAATGGATTAGATCCTTTATACGGTCTGATAGGAGACTAACTCGAAAAATATTGGTTATTTTGGCCAAGGGCGAGGACCGAAACCGCCACCCTCAAAAGATTTAGGACTAAAATTTTCAATCTCTAAAGTATATATGACTGGAATTGCAAATTAAATGAAAAGGGTAAAATCATCAAGGATCAAAAATAACACGCTAGAAGATAAAGGATTAAAATTACCAACCTTACAGTTACATGACTAAAATGAGCAAACTTTGAAATAATATTTAAACCTGAAGCTGTTTGTGGGTGCCACTGTTCCTTTAACCCCATCATCTCCATAGTAGAAATCTTCACTCTCACGAGAAGATATCAAAACCTTCCTTTTCCTAACACTCGCAACAACCACACGCACCAAGCTCGTAAATGGGCTCCCTTTGGGCTTGTCACGACAATAATACCGACTCCCAAACACGAACACGACTAATCCCAGCACGTTACCCGCTATGCCTATGCCAAACCCCCAAGCCCAGCTTATATTGTCTTCAATATACACTATCCCTGTCGAACATATAACAGACGAAACATACAAAGTGAAGAAATACCAATTAAAGTAAGTGGACTGGTGCTTGAGTTTACTGAACTGGCTTGCTCCAAGTGTCGCCAGGGTGAATCGTGTGCCCCCTAGCCCAATGGACCCCAGGCCCAAAGCTGTAAATAAGACTGAGTATTGGGTCCCTGTTGGGCTGGCACATAAATTTGAGGCTGCTTCACAATTAGGGGGCCTTAAGCCGGGTAGTGTCACAGTAAGCATCATGAGAATCAGGCCCTCTAATAAGGACATAGTTAACATAGTAACATAGCTGCAGGATTTTCGGCCAACTGTAACAAAAATCATTTTTAGCCATGTTTGATTTTTTAGATATTTTTTAATTCAATAGTCCATGTTTTACCATTTTCTATTTCTTGGGCATTGGCACAATTTTCGAGAGTGGAATTCATTTATAGGTACTAAGAAATGTAATGCATCGATTGTTTTTTAAAAAATGACCTAATAAATCATTAAAGAATATAAATAGGGTATGACTGTCATTTTTTAGTCAAAATAGTTGAAAAACATGGCTAGTTTTTATTTAAAAATAAAAATAAATGTTAAGAGGTTCTTCTTGTGATGATATAGAAAATTGTACCAGCAAAGAGATGAGAGAGGAGATCCAGATGACAGAGAAACAACCAAGAAATGAATCAGCAACAATGGCTCCTATTATAGGAAAAAAATTGGTGCAGCCAAGGACAACATTGGTAATTTGGGCAGCATTGATGGTTTTAATGTTGAATTGTTGGATCAAGAATACTATTAGGTTGGCCATCCACCCGCCTGCTGCAACTGTTAGCCCGGCCACAGTTGCTGCTTCCAATGACCAAATGTATATTGATTAGAAACAATAATATGATTAGTCAAACGTAAGCTTGGAACCTATGTATCCAAAAAAAAAAAGAATGGTGATATGTCGAATCGACCACTTATGTTTTTTAAAAATGAAAATAGTCATATTTTTCAAAAAAATATTTATTGATCATTTTAATTAAAAACTGATTGTCATACCTCTCCCTTCTGACATTCTTTGGTGAGGCAATTGACCATTTTTCAAAAAATTGATACGATCCATTTCTCGGTTATGTCTGGGTGGTCCCCAAAAATAAATAATAAAAAAAGCAAAGTGGACAATGACAAATAAACTCAAAAATGGCTAAAAAATATTTTTTGTAATGGAGAAGTGGCAAAAAGAACAGACCTGACTCTTAAAAAAAAAAGTCACAAGTTCTTTCTCCATGTACATGTGTGTGTGTGGAGGAAGAGAAGACAGTAGAGACCTATGATGAAGGGGGTAGTGATCCAGCCGCCTCGCGTAGTGGTGGAGGGTGGTGGTGGTGGTGGCGGAGCTTCTCCATCTCCGGTGACTGAAGTGTTTCCACCACCATGCAAAGAAGCCATATATGCTCAGAGGTCTAGTGATCTATCTCTTTGTCCTTCTAATTATAACATGCCCAGGTTCTTTTATATGTGTCGGCATGGGGTTTTATTTGTTACTTTATGGAAGACATGTACATGTGCAAAATAACGTGTGATAAAGATAATTAATATTAGTTATATAGATATAGTATTATTATTAGTAATATAAAATATAAAATGAAATAAGAAATTAGAATTATATTTAAATGGTAGTAGTTATATAGATATAGTATTATTATTAGTAATATAAAATATAAAATGAAATAAGAAATTAGAATTATATTTAAATGGTAGTATGGTACCCACCAAGACCAAGGTAGTGGGAGCGCTTTTCCACTTGACCAATGCCAACGGTGGAGTTATATAAATGGTAGGGTTGGGCTTGTCTGAATACTATTTAGGCAAAAATTTGCCTGTCTCACGGATCTTTTGCCTGTCTCACTTAGTTTAGATCCAGTAAGACGGACTTTGCACTTCTTTGAAAGTTTTAAAGTTTTTTTCAGATTTTATTTTTCTTAGGATTTATATTTATTTTTTTAGGGTTTATTTTGTTTCTTGGGTTTATTTTTAATTGATTTGGGTTTTTAGGATTTTTAGTTTTTTTAGGGTTTATTTTTTTTATTTTTGGGTTTATTTTTGTTTTTGGGTTTATTCTTCACGGTTCATGTTTTTAGGGTTTATTTTTATTTCTTAATGGTTCATTATTATTTTTAAATTTATTTTCATGGTTCATGTTCTCAAGACGGAGAGCTTAGAGGTCCGTCTCACGGATTTAGATCGTGAGACCGTCTCACAAGAGACTTGCTCTACTATTTATGTTTTAATTTGTATTTGTCATATGACGTCGCACGTTTATGATAGATTAGTGTTACATTGTGTGCTTACTTGATTTGGATTAATAAAAATTGAATCTTGAGGACAAAGTGACATACTTAATTTTATGTGTTAGACTCACTTTGCATTATACACGTTTTAATTATCTTCTAACATTAATTTGAACATGAGAGTTGGAATCAACATTGTACTGATAGAGCAATTGAGTCGGGTTCGAACCCATACGAATGCGTGTGTTCTCTCTTACTATCTCTTATTGTGGAAAAAAAAACCCAAAGGAACTCACCTTGCCTTGCAAAGAGCTGAAACCCATGTGACTAGGGGTGTAAACGAGTCGAGTCGAGCCGAACATGGTATTGTTCGAGCTTGTTTGAATTTAATCGCGCTTTAAAAATTGTGTTTAAGCTTGTTTGATTATTAATCGAATCGAGCTCAAACGAGCTTTGGTCGAGCCGAACACGAATCGAGCTCGAGTAGCTTGATATTTTTACACATATTTTATTCTTTTTTCACTAATCGAGTCGAGCTCGAGCCGAGCTTTAAATCTTATCGAACGGAAAAATATGTTCAAGCTTGGTTTGTTACTTTAACGAACCAAGCTCAAACCTTTTAACGATCGATCTCAAATCAGTATCGAGTAGCTTGATTCGTTTTTCATTTTTACATGTGACACCCGCCAACGTTAATTTTATTTTATTGCCATCCCTTTGGATAAACTTACTTATGGGGTTAGTAGAAATCGACTTTTTACTAATGTAAAAAAAAAAATACTCCTCATCCTATTCACGTTTGTAATTTCTTGAAAATCATTATGCAATTCTGGTAGAGCAAGTCTTATGTGAGACCGTCTCATGGATTTAAGTAAATGAAACGGATTCAACTCATTTACAAATCAAAACAAGTTAGATCTAAATTTACATGGATCAACTAATACGGATCAATTTAGGATTCGTCTCACAAATTTGAACTCGTGAGACCATCTCATATAAGTTTTTGCCATTTTTGGTAATAGGTAACTTTCAAATCGCGAGGTAATTTAGGAAATACTATACTGTTGGACGATCGTCAACAAAAGTCCTTGGGAGGCGCCAACTTCCACCAACTTTCTTGACAAATGGTGAAGTGATCAGCCCACCATTAACTTTGGGAAATGAAGTTTTCTCTATAAATAGAGAGGTGATGGATGAAGGAAAATATACATACAACCGAGAGAGAGAAAAATAGAGTACCATAGGCATTTTGAGTGATTAATTAGTGTAAATCAAATTGTGATAAGTGTGGGTAAAAACTTGGGGTATATGTTTTTTAATTTTTTGGGAAATACAAATGGGTTGGGAGAGTGTTTTTGATAATTAGTAAAGTGGTTGTAAGAGAATCTTATTATCTTGGGTTTGGTCCATAAAATTCAAGGATGTATTTTTTTTTTGTACCGAAAAATTCTTTATTAGTAAAGAATGAAAACTCTCGTGCACGTAGCAAGGTTTTGCCGAACCACGTAATTAACTCTTTGTGTGCATTTTATATTTTGTTGGTGTCATTATTTTTTTGTAATTATCTTGTTGGTGTAATTTATCGGATATTTCGGATAAATCAAATCTCGAATCACGACACGCTTCCGATGCACCAAACAATATCAAATTTCAAAGTCCAAGTCAGAAAATTCCATAGAGGTTGTTTTAGTAAAAACTAGAAATACATAAGTGTGTTACACGAGATTTGTACTAGTGCTTTATTTTTTTTTTGCCATTTTGGCTTGTCAAAATAACTTAAATTTTTAATTCTTAATTACATTGTCAGCCTTGTATATACATTAATTTTTCACAAAATAATTGTATATTACAATGACTGATACTTGATTTTATGGGTATAAAAAATTAGTTAATTGTGCTAATTTTATTAGTCAAAAGTATCCAATAAATATATCTTTCATTTCTTGAATAGTTTATTTTTAGATTATATAGATAGATTTGTTTAGATTATATGAATAGAAGCTTTGATTTTTAGATTATTATTTGCCTTTTAGATTATAATTATATAAACTGTATAAATAGAAATTTTTATTTACGAAAAAAATAGATTGTATAGATAGAGTCCTTGAGTTTTGTATTACTTATTATTTTTTATATTATATATGAAAAATATATATAATAGGATTGTCACATTGATAAATATGAAGTCACTATTTGTAATTGGGAGAATAGGGAATTTACACATATCTCAAAATAATGAAGTGATGACATATATGTCAGATTTATTTTTTCATTTAGTATACATGGTTGATATTATAGGGGTGTAAACGAATCGAATCGAGTCGAATATCAATATATTCTATTTGTATTCGTCTAATCTTGAGAATATTGTTATTCGTATTTTTTTAATATTCAAATATAAAATTAATTCTTATTCTTATTTGAAAATATATTTGAATATATAAGAATCAATTTGAATATCCGTAATCCTAACCAAAATTTATCTTGGAGAGATCTTATATGAGACTGTCTCATGGATTCAAATTCATGAGACGGATTCTAATAAACACAAAAATATGAATCATTTTTATGAATTTGGATTCGTGTTAAAACTCCATCTAAATAAATAACCTTGTACCGTCTAATATAATTTTTTGTGATTTATCCTTCCCTACAATATCTTATTAATTGCAATAATAAATAGAATCTAAATTACGTGTTTGGGTCATTTAATTATTAAATACGTCAACAATATATTAATCACCTAATTCATGAACAAAAAGAGAGTATAATGCCGATGGATCATTGATAAGTGTCTTTTTATGCATGTTTTATGTGTGTATTTGAGTAGAATTTGAGTTATTTTGTTGTTAGTTTCATTAGTTTTTGATTAAACATAGTTCATATTACTGTGAGGCGCTTTTATTGGTGTAGATTGATCATTCAGAGCTATCTTTGGTGGATTCCGGACCATGGATTCATGTCAAAATATATCACGGGGTTTATGGATGCAAAAACACTCAAAATCCCAAGCTAAACGCATCGTTTCGGGGCCTTTCGAGACAAACACGGCCAGGGTGTGCTTTTAAACACGGCCATGCTTTTAATCAGCCAAAAAAGAGCAAAAAACTGGCATGTCGTAAAAAGCACGGCCAGGGTGTGCTTTTAAGCATGGCCGTGCTTCTGGCAACTCCCAAAATGCATGAAAAACACGGCCAGGCCGTGCTTTTGGACTGTTTCTGCACGATATTTGAAGGGTATTTTGGGAAAGCACTTCAACCAAGCCTTTTGACAACTCTTTTTGCATATTTACGCCTCATTGTGCTACAATAATTTCCTACTTTCCCACATGATCACATGAAAATAATGATTCTTGCAACCCAACTCATAAAGTTGAGCATTAAACTACCAAAAGATGACATTATTAAGGAATACTTTCTCCAAAATAATGTCTATAAAAGCCAAGAGTGTGGGTTGAAGGATTCATTCACTGATATACATAGAAATCAGATTTTAGGGATGAAAGTTCATATTTTGGAGAGAAGAAACACATATTGTAGTGAGGAAGAGAGTTAGAAGGCTTGGATCACCATGGAGAGACGCTAAGGCACAAGGATTGAAGATCGCTCGGAGAATAAGATGAACTCCACCACTTCATTCATCATCATACTTCCAACAGGGGAGTCTTATGTTGGTTTTGGAAGTTTTAACTTCAAGTATTCATGTTGATTTCGAAAGAAACTTCTTGTTTAATTGTTGTTTTCATTCTCAAATCCATCATAAGTTAAATCGCTAGTGTTTGAATGTGATGAACCTTAGAACTTATTTGTGATCATTGGTTTGAATGTTTTAATATATTTTCTTATGTTTTTATATGAGTCACTTATGTTATGCTTGTTTATTCGAATTGGTATATGCGCAATATTGATTTGAAGTTTATTTTTCATCGGGAAATCAAGAGATTCATGGTGAAATAGAACCAACATAAGTGAAAGGAGTTGCATGCAATCCTAGATATAGGACGACATAAATCTTCCAGATTAGGGTCAAACCTAATATGGGAATTCACAAATCGTTAATGCAATCTTGGGGTTTTAACTAGAAAGAGATTTTAGTTAATCAACTTGAGGTTAGGAGTTTTTCGCCTTGAGAAAGGGTTTAACTTAATTTAGGAATGCCTACGGTCCATGAAACATGAAAATATGTTAAGGGATGGTTAAAACTTAAGGGTTATGGTTGTATTTATTTTTGTAAAATGACAAAGACGTTCTAGAGGGATTCACATTCAAGCATATTTATATCCAACATCTTCCAATCTGAGTGTATCTGATATCTTTCGTGTTCTTAGTTGCCTCTTCCACTTTTACTTGCTTTTATTTTATTTTTATTTTGCAACAAACTATTTGACGAATTTGTAGGCTAGATAATAAAAAGACGGTAATTACTAGTACTCATAGTTCTCGTGGGAATGACACTCGGTACTTAATAATCTATACTATAAAATGATAGGTGCACTTGCCTATGGTTTTCTAGAGTAGCTTTTGAGCCATCAAGTTTTTGGCGCCGTTGTCGGGGATTATGATATTAGGAACACCTTATTTTTATTAATCTAGTCATTTTTTTATTTTTCTTTAATTTTTTTTCTTGTTTGGGCAGAATGTGAAACTCGTCGTGAATCAGGAAACTTTACTTGGTAATATTGTGACCAATTCGCGTGACAAACCTCCACAATAAGGTGATGTAGTCCAGCTATACGACTATAAAGAAAGCGCTGACCGGGAGGCAACCCGATAGTTCATTGTTTTCTATTTTTTTTCATTGAGTCATGTGTTGTTAAGGAGTCATGAGTCAATAATTGGATATTTTGGTGGGTGTTGGTATCACCTCTATCCTACTTGAGCAAATTTGAGCTTTCACGGTATTCGAGTTTTTGTTGCAAATTCGTGTTAGATATGCATATGCCGGTGAAATCCCTAGACTGAGCAGCTCAATGGTCGCCCCGCATCAATTCCACTCTCGCAGTAAGGTCATTTCTTTCCTTCTTTTCCCTTTTTTTCTTTTTAATTTCTATTGTTTTTGTATGTTTTGTGTCTATGTCCATCTCTTTCTCTCACATTGAGGACAATGTGAATCTTTAAGTTGGAGGTGGATGTGATTGCTTGGTTGTTAGAATTTTTCTTTGGAATGCTTGTGTGTTTGCTATTTATTTTGAATTTGTTGATGGAAGATATGATTTTTCAAGGAAACAAATTGAGTATTTGTTAGTCAATAACTTGGCCCAATTATACATGGATTAACTTTATAATTTGTATTTTTTTAAATGCAAAGCAATTAATTGTCTTGAAAAATTGACGTGGATGTGGGTTGAATTCAGACGAGACTTCTAACACTACGATACTTGATTTGTTAAAACATATATGATGATTCTTAGGGCTATGAAAGTTCGAGAACTCTTGATTTAGTAGTGGTTGACTAGTTGTTAAACCAAGCCAAAGAACCAAAAAGAAAAAAGGAAAAAAAAATGGACCAATCGAGGTTATACTCCTCTATTTGTTGTTGTTTAGTAACTAGGAGCATTCATGAGCCCCATGTTTGTCTTTTACGTAAAACGGAGACACAAATATGAGTATGGGAAACCACCTTAGGAGTGTTTGAATGAAATTCAAAATATAAACCTAGTGGAAGCATGCCTCGAAAGGTCCTAAAAAAAAGAAGAAGAAGAAAAAAAAAGAGAGAAAATGTATATTTCCTTGAATTCTCATTCCCAAAAAAAAAAAGTTCAAAAGCTTGGTTACATGGCTAGTAGACTAACTACAAAAATATATTGAGTTCTTATATCTTCATGGTGTTATTGGATTGAAGTTGTGCATAACTATCAGTATTTGTGGAGTGATGAGTTCAAGTCTAAATATAGCCCATTGATATTAATGTTTTTACTTGACAATCGATCGCTTTGCAAAGCTATGTTTTTACTTAATGGCTAATTTGAGTTGAGAGGGCAAAGAATTTGACTGCTTATGTTCAATGTATTGAGAAAAATATATTCCTTGTGTGTTGTGAAATATTGAATCCCTCATTGTGGTTTTATGTTTTGCTTGAGGACAAGCAAAGTTCTAAGTTGCAGGTGGTTTGATAAGGGTCTTTTTATGCATGTTTTATGTGTGTATTTGAGTAGAATTTGAGTTATTTTGTTGTTAGTTTCATTAGTTTTTGATTGAACATAGTTCACATTACTGTGAGGTGCTTTTATTGGTGTAGATTGATCATTCGGAGCTATTTTTGGTGGATTTCGGACCATGGATTCATGTCAAAATATATCCCAGGGTTTATGGATACAAAAACACTCAAAATCCCAAGCTAAACGCATCATTTCGGTGCCTTTCGAGACAAACACGGCCAGGGTGTGTGTTCGCCTTTATTTTTAGCTCACCGCAAGTGTACGGTGTACGTTATAGAAAAGGGTAGCAAGGTCGTATCCACGGAGACTAATAAATTTATGTACTAAGTATTGAACTAAGATAGATTTATTTTTATTTAGACGATCGTAATTTGATGATTGTTGTTATGAGATTAAGACAAATTAGACTACTAAAACACAAGATTAAGATAACACAATTGATAGAAGTATCAAGATGATAAGATGGATTTCCGAGTTAAGGTTTCGATTAATATCCCTTTTGTTGTCTGATTTAATCCAAGCCAAGTTATTATCAATATTCCTATAAGACGATCAAAAAGATATTTTATCCTCCCTCTCGAGATGCATATAAAACGTAGATTGAAATACTTATGCTAGCATCTCTACTCAACATGAAGTACTCAATTCCCAAAAGTGCAAAAGATCAAATGTCCTTACAAATATTTACAAACTTCTCGATTCATGCAAATATTTGTGTCAAGTACTCAAGATCTAATATTGAAACCCATCTCTCGAATTATGAATCAATATATCAAACAAGTTAAATCATTGATCAAGTGATAAAACAAGAATAAGCTCAAAGTACTCAAATAAGCTTCAAGATAATAACTTCAACTAAGATTAAAACATCCAACAAGAGTTCATTAATCTACTTCCAAAACCCAGAAATCTTAAGAGTTTAGCTATACATGTTTTCTAAACAACTCATAGACAAATTGTTCAAAGCCATGACAAACTAAAATGAAAGATTAAAACTACAAGAGAAGCAAGAAAAACTTAGGAAAGTCAACAATCTCTCGATATATCTCCGTTCTTTAAGCTCTGATGCAACCCGATTGTCTCCTTGATGTCTTCTTCCCAAAATGAACCTTTGTCTTGTGTTGTAGATCCCAAAAATGTCGGAATATCCTTGTGTGCACCCCCCAAAGTGCTGCAGATTGTGGATTCCAGCGCAGACGCACGGGTCGTGCGCCCCCTGCACAGGCTACCCGTGCGTCATGCCAAAGCGAAGTCTTTGCTTTTTGCCAAACACGCACGGGTCATGTGACCCTTGCACGGGCTACCTGTGCGTGATGCCGTAGGTACAATGCAATTCCCCAGTGGCGCACGGGTGGTGCGTATGAGCATGGGCTACCCGTGCGCCATGCCGTAGCCTTAAGATGCCTCCATTCAGGGGCATGCGGGTGGTGCCTAAGGCACGCCCAATTCTTCTTAAACGCTCATCTTCCTCTCGTTCTAGCTTCGCTTCTCGTATACTCACTCAATTCTCAGTGTTTCCACTTTGCGATGCTCATATTTGCATTCAATTTGCTGGAAATAACATTAAATTCCTACAAAACAAGCAAAGTGTAATATCTTTTCCACAAGGAGTGAATACGTAACATTTTACACGAGTATATGCATGTTTACTCATCATTATAGCCATAAATATGCCCCAAAATACATGCAAAACTCACACCTATCAAAATTCCCCAAACTTAAACCATTGACCGTCCCGATCAGCAATTTTGAAAACACGATAAAACACAACAGGGAGATAAGAATAAAAGCGCACACAAAGAACCCAAAAGAAAATCTATATTGTTCGTCATGAATGTTGAGCAACAAACCAATCAAGCCTCAAATATCCGATCAAAGGGCACGCCTCAAGTAAAACATAGTGAAATGCTCTGAATTACAACTCTCAAAGTTAAGTTTATACTCTCATCTCACAAGGATATGAGACGTGTTTATGCTCAAATCAATTCAATGTCGCAAAATTACCATAGGCTTGCAATTCGCCTCATATCGCCGCCATTAGAATGTATGCAATTCGTGAATCAAAAAGGACTTTCTTAGGTTGTAATGAAGGCTCTTTGGTTAGGGTAGGAAATTTTGGATAAAGTGACTCAAACTCGAGCATATAGACTGGTGAGCATATCAATCCTCTACAATTCCATATGCTACTCCAATCATCCCTTCTTTTTATCAACTTTACTTATTTCCATCTCCTTTCTTTCTTTTGATAATCGCCTTAAATTACAATCCTTCGCCCCCCAAGTTCGTTTATATGAAAATTCACATTATAACATCGATTTTTTTTTTTGTGAATTTTCAACACTTCTTTTTCACCTCATTTTCTTCCTCTTTTGTTCCAAGTAACCAAATATGCACAATTATCCCACTTTTCAATTCCCACTCATTTTCTCCATTCATTCCCTTTACTCAACGCTATACACTCGAGTTTAGGGTGATGGATATATCAAGTTCAAAGCTTAAATTTTGTGGTTATCAAAGAAATAGGCAATAGGCTCAACTTGGCTAACTAGGAGTTTCAACATCTTTAGATAAGCAAAAGGCTTGAAAGGCTAACAAAGATGGCCTTTAATCACATTCACAATTCGTATACACATATGGCCTTGACAAAGATACCCGAGCAAGTTCTAGAATTCTAACAACATGAATGATACCCTCAAATCACAACAAGACTGCAAAAGATATAAGCAATAAAGGCTCAAAAGCTCACAGGCTTGTAAATATGTAATTCAAAGCATCAAACCAAATTTTCATATTAACATGCTCAATGTTATCTATTCAAGGCTCAATCAATTCATACTCATCATCCAATTCCAACAATACAAATCTTTCAATCAACACACAAACAACAAGTTGCATCAAGCCCAGTCAACTCACTCTCTAACCTCTATGAAAGCAATAAACGTGCTAAAGCCATAAACGTGCTCTAATGCAATGCAACCTAGAATGCTCTATATAAAAACACACAAAAAAAAACACACAAAATGCAAGAATTTTTTTTTTCTATCCACACTTTTCATATATTAAAATACTACCTCTCCCCCCCAAACTTGAATGAAATTATATTGTCCTAAAGGGGAAAAATAGAATTTCAATAACGAAAAGTGGGGATATACTTGAATCACTGCGGAGGCGGCGGCGGGAAGTGGCCTTGTGAGATATGCCATATTTGTAACTGTTGGAGCACTTGCCACGTCTCCTCGGACCTCCTGTCATAGTTCTCATGGAATGCAAGAAAATCAGCCCGATGCTGCCTCAAATCCTCCCCCTGTTGCCTCAACTCGTCTCCTTGACGACGCATGTCCTCCCCAAACGCATATAGCATATCCTGAAAGTCATTGCCGCGTTGGGGCTCGCCACCATGAGAGGTACTGGGACGATCCCTGCTATGTGAGCGTCGGGGGTAATCGCCACCGTGTGAGGACTCGGGGATGTCATATCCAAGTTGAGGGTGATGAGGTTCCACCCCCCTTTCTCTTCTACGTAGCTCCTCTTCATCCGCTACCATATCCTCCACATCCGGGAAACCGTGAACTCGGCGCCTCTTCCTCGCATCTATAGCTTCCGTAATTCAGTTATGCACGTCAGAGTTCATTAGGGAGTTTGTTGTGTCCGCCAAAATATCTACTGTGGTGTATGTCGGGTTGGGCAACGGAAATGCAGCACCTTTCTTCTGTAGAAGCACCAACATATTATCTTCATTTGCGATAAACTTCATGTGGTGCAGAGATGCCAAATTAACCCGAGTGCTGCCCGGAATAGGCTCCAAGACTCTGAAATCGATGTTAAAATGTCGGGCAATAGGGGTAATTAGACCCCCTATAGAAATAGCACCCCCTTCTCGCCTTACCAATTGCTCAACTTGCTCTGCAAGTAGCGATCGTGTTGTAGGGTGTATTTGTGAGCATACACCATAGTAGATACAACTCCCTCGTAGTCATCCCCCAATATTTTCTCTTGCGAATACGGAGGATTTAGATCACACGTTGTATGTACCGAAAAACTGGATTCCGGATCCAAGAGGCTTTGGCGGTTAGTGCGGCATACAACATAGGCCCTATTTGTGGCGTTTCTACCAGCATTCTCCAAAAGTCGTATTGATCATAATTGTCCATCGGTCGGAAACGAGCATTCGTTGGAACTTTAAAAATGGTATTCAATTGGGAGATAGATAAATGCCGACGTACATTCCCCAACTGAAAATGTATTTCATATGGTTCAAAAGCTCCTCCTTGTTTGAGTACTTCCACGGTACTCAAAAATTCCAACGTGTATCGTTTGAATGTCGGCCACCTTCGGCTCATAAAATTGGTCCACCCGACCTTTGCAAAAAGACGCCAAACGTCCTCATGTATCCCCAAAGTTTGGGTACAGTCATCATCGGCGTATCGGGATGGAGATACTTGGCGACTAACTAAGCGATTCCACCGCTCTATGTCGTTTTCATTTGTCAACACCACTCTATATGCAGCGGGACTGTTCGAGCCTACTTTTTGCAGTGCCTCATCTCTTTGTGCCGCTACGCGCGCACGTCTCCTTCCACCCTGGGGATTCCTTCTATCAGCCATGAAAGATTTGTACCTGAAATAAATTCCATTAGTATCCCCAACACTATCAATGGCAACCAACTAAGTAGGAATTTTAAGCCAATACATTAGGTGGTGCACATTGACATCCCTACATCACTTTGATCGATCAAGCACCCCCAAACAATCAAGAATTATGGCCATACTAGGGAAGCATTAACTTAAAGCTCAAACAATCATAGTACATGCCCCATTCATCAACATTTCATTCAAATTTGTCTCAATTGCACAAGCCCACAAAGTGTTCGATAATTTGCCATAAAGAATAACTCATTCAATTCATAGCAAAAATATCAAAGCAAGCACCAATCATGATTCTCATCACATAATTTACAAGAAATTCACAAGGAAAAACGATGTTCTAATCGGAATTTTCGAAATTCAACTCAAAGTGAAGAACTTGAACCCTAGGTGTTTTTTCTCTAGTTTCTTCAATCAAAACTTGAATGCAATGCAATTTGTAGTTCTAATGTGATGGGGGAGTGATTAAATGGGGGATTTTAGGTGGAGACTCCAAGAAATTTCGAACACAAGGAAGAATTTGGGAGAGGGCGTGCGCTTGGAGAAGTTGGAATGAAAAAGAGCAGTGTTTAAACTGCTCTTATTTGCCTCTGTCCCGTAAGGCGCACGGGTTACCCGTGCGCCATGCCGAAGCAAAAATCTCCCCCCTGCAGACACACACGGGTCATGCGCCAGGCGCACGGCTAACCCATGTGTGATGCCGAAGCATGTCAAATTCCCTCCCAGGTACGCACGGGTAGTGCCCATGGCACGGGCTACCCGTGCATACCTGTACAACCACTCAGATAATTTTTTTTTAAAACACACAAATCACACAAAATTAAAACAAAACACACATAACAAATCACACAAAATTAAAACAAAACACACACACTAAAAAAAATGAAATCCACACGAAAAACCATTGGGTTGCCTCCCAACAAGCGCTATAGTTAACGTCTTTAGCTTGACGCCTGTTGTCATTCTGTTACGGGTCTCGCAAGGTGATGGATGTCACCTCCTCTTGGTTACCTCGGTGAAAGTAATGCTTAATCCTCTGTCCGTTTACCATGAAAGTTTCACCGTTTTTTGTTAATAATTCCACAACTCCGGGAGGATTCAATACTTTCTTTATCACGAATGGCCCCGACCACCTAGACTTGAGTTTTCCAGGGAAAAATTTAAGGCGCAAATTATACAAGAGTACTGGTTCCCCCGGTAAAAACTCTGGTTTTTTGATCATCTTGTCGTGCCATTTTTTTGTTCTTTCTTTATATATTCGGGAGGAGTTTTCATAAGCTTCATCCCGAAAATCTTCTATCTGATTCAAATGGAGCAACCTCTCTTTGCCGACCATTTGAAAATCCATATTTAGCTTCTTGACAGCCCAAAATGCTTTGTGTTCTAACTCCACCGGCAAGTGACATGATTTCCCAAAAACAAGTTGGTAAGGGGATATGCCCAACGGTGTCTTATATGCAGTCCGGTATGCCCACAGAGGATCATCCAATTTTAACGCCCAATCCTTTCGGTTGATGTTCACCGTCTTCTCAAGGATTTGTTTGATCTCCCGATTAGCCACTTTTGCTTGCTCATTGGCTTGTGGATGATATGCCATTGCGACTTTATGCTTCACCCCATATTTTGCCAACAAGTTGCTCATCAATTTATTTACGAAATGCGACCCTCCATCACTGATTAAAGCTCTTGGAGTGTCGAATCTAGTAAATATATTTTTCTTAAGGAACCGCATCACAACTTGAGCATCATTTGTTTTGGAAGGAATCGCCTCTACCCAACGGGATACATAGTCCACTGTGAGTAGAATATATTGATAACCCAAAGATGATGGAAATGGGCCCATAAAATCAATCCCCCACACATCAAACAATTCCACTTCGATTACATTTGTCATTGGCATCTCATGTCTCCTTGAAATGTTGCCCATTCGCTGACACCTGTCACATTGTTGCACAAACAAAGAACAGTCATTAAATAAAGTGGGCCAATATAACCCACTTTGCAATACCTTCGCTGCGGTGCGAGTTGGGCCAAAATGTGCGCCAGAGGGTGCAGAATGACACTGTTGTAGGACTCCCTCCCATTCTTCTTGAGGCACGCATCTTCTTATGATTTTGTCCGCGCACCTCTTAAAGAGTAGGGGGTCATCCCACATGTAGAACTTTACGTCATGTAAGAACTTCTTCTTTTGATATGGCGATAGATCCGGAGGCAAAACTTCTGCAGCCAAATAGTTGACAAAGTCCGCATACCATGGAAATTTTGCCTCAAGCATGAGTAATCGTTCATCAGGAAATTCCTCTCTTATTAACCCCGTGCTTCCTTGTGCTCCCTCTTGATTTTCAATTCGAGACAAGTGGTCTGCCACCACATTCTCGCATCCTTTCCGATCCTTGATTTCCACATCAAACTCTTGCAATAATAAGATCCACCGAATCAACCTTGGTTTCGCATCCTTCTTATCAAAGAGATATTTGATGGCCGCATGGTCGGTGTGAACAATCGTTTTCGTCCCAATCAAGTATGATCGGAATTTATCAAATGCGAAAACAACCGCCAACATCTCCTTCTCGGTTGTGGTGTAATCCTATTGAGCACTGTCCAACGTTCTACTAGCATAGTAGATGGATCTGAATACTTTTTCCCTCTTTTGACCGACAACAGCCCCTACCGCAAAATCGCTCGTATCACACATCAACTCAAACGGTTGACTCCAATCTGGGGCGACAAGTATAGGTGCGGTCACCAATGCCTTCTTCAAAGTTTCAAATGCCTGCAAACAATCATTGGAAAAATTGAAAGCAGCATCTTTTTCTAGTAATTGGCTCAAAGGCTTAGAAATTTTAGAAAAGTCACGGATAAACCTTCTATAAAATCCGGCATGGCCCAAGAAGCTCCGAATGGCTTTTTCGTTTGTAGGAGGTGGTAATTTCTTGATTACGACAATCTTTGCCTGATCTACTTCCAAACCTGCAGAAGAGACTCGATGACCAAGTACAATACCATCGCGTACCATAAAATGGCACTTTTCCCAATTGAGTACAAGATTGGTCTCTTCACATAGCTGTAAGACTAAGGAAAGATTGTGAAGACAATTATCAAAAGAATCACCAAACACAGAGAAATCGTCCATAAACACCTCCATAACTTTTTCAATAAGATCGTGAAATATAGCCATCATACAACGTTGGAAAGTGGCAGGTGCATTACATAAGCCAAATGGCATGCGGCGAAATGCAAATGTGCCATAAGGACATGTAAATGTCGTCTTTTCCTGGTCTTCCGGCGCAATCATGATTTGATTGTACCCAGAATAACCATCTAAAAAGCAATAATAATCATAACCTGCAAGACGATCCAACATCATATCGATAAAGGGGAGGGGGAAATGATCTTTCCGAGTGGCATCATTTAGTTTTCTATAATCAATGCATATTCGCCACCCGGTGACAATTCTAGTAGCAATAAGTTCTTCATTCTCATTTTTCACGACTGTGACCCCCCCTTTTTTCGGCACCACTTGTACCGGACTTACCCATTAACTATCAGATATAGCATAAATGATCCCGACATCTAACCATTTCAACACTTCCTTCCTAACCACATCTTGCATGATAGGGTTTAGTCGTCTTTGGTTTTGCACTGATGGTTTATAAACATCTTCCATCCGAATTTTATGCATTACAATGGATGGACTTATGCCTTTTAAATCAGTTATAGACCATCCGAGTGCCGACTTATGTTTTCGTAAAACCCCTAACAATTTATCAAGTTGAGTAGGAGTGAGAAGAGAGGAAACGATTACCGGATTTGCATTATTCGCCCCAAGAAATGCATATTTGAGGTGTTTGGGTAATTGCTTGAGTTCCGACGTCAACGTCGCTATTTCAGGGTCACGCACGGGCTGCCCGTGCTCTGGCACACGAGTCGTGCGTGATCCCCTATCTTCATACTTCCTTTCGGCATCAAGCACGGGCTGCCCGTGCTCCGGCACACGGGTCGTGTGCTCTTCAGGGTTTCCAACCTTCCTTTCGGCATCACGCACGGGTTTCCCATGCGTGGACGCACGGGTCGTGCGTGCCTGAAGGTTTTGCTCCCTTATATTTGACTTTGCATTATCTCCTCTTGCGCTCCTAGGTAGTTCCTGCATATGATCTAAGGCACAAACATAGTCGTACAAATCTTTGTTATCAAAATCAAGCACAACACTCGACAACGAGCACGAGTGGGTTAGTCCAAATACTAAATCATCTGTAGACAATGTATGATCAACATAATCCTCAATGCACGAACTAATTATATCCAAAAAATTACAATTCTCCACCGTATCATGAAATTTCATTGCCTTATATATAGAAAATAAAACGTGCTCATCATTAACACGTAACGTGAGCTCTCCTTTTTGTACATCTATTAAGGCTTTACCAGTAGCAAGGAATGGACGTCCGAGTATCAATGGAACGTCACGATCTTCTTCCATATCAAGAACCAAGAAATCCACAGGGAATATAAATTTATCAACTTTTACCAGCACGTCTTCTATAATTCCCTTTGGATAAGTAAGTGATCGGTCCGCAAGTTGCAATGTCACCGTGGTTGGCTTCACTTCGCCTAGTCCAAGCTTCCTGAAAGGCATCAAATTAATACTTGCCCCCAAATCACATAACGCTTTATTAAAGAAGTTACCACCAATGGCACAAGGGATAGTGAAACTCCCCGGATCTTTCAGTTTTTGTGGCAACTTCCTTTGAATGATTGCGCTACATTCTTCCGTCAAATTCACCGTTTCAAAGTTTGTCATCTTCCTCTTCTTCGACATAACATCCTTAAGAAATTTCACATAATTTGGCATTTGCTCTAGTGCGTCTGCAAAAGGAATGTTAATGTGCAATTTCTTAAATATATCAAGGAATTTTGCAAATTGATCATCAAGCTTTTTCTTTTGAAATCTTTGGGGAAATGGAAGAGATATAGGCAATTTAGATATATTAGAGTTAGACGATGATTTTAACTTCTCAGCCCCAGTTTGTTCCGCCTCTTGTCTCTCTTTTTCCCCATCTTCTTCAACACCATCTCTCATCACCGATTCAACCTCTCCCGACTTAGATGTTTCCTCTGAAATTTTCAGATTTCCAAATTTTTCTTTAGGCCCCTCATATTCCGTACCGCTTCGTAATCGAATAGCCTTGCATTGTTCCTTAGGATTAACCTTCGTATTACTCAGAAATTGACCTTTTTGATGTTGAACACCCACAATTGTAGCCAATTGACCCACTTGAGTTTCAAGATTCTTTATTGAACTTGTCATTTGGGTCATTTGTAGCTCCACCTTATCCATCCTAGAATCTTGCCTAGCGAAGTGACTCCTCATGTCACTCATGAATGCATTTGATTGATTTATGAACGAGGTGAGTGCATCTTCCAAAGATGATTTGCCTTCCACATTTCCACCTCCATTTGAAGCATTAAATCCCGGCGGTGGTTGCAACACATTCTTTGTATTGGCATAGGAAAAATTTTCATGGTTTCTCAACCCCGGATGGTAGTGTGTTGGGTTTGAATTGTTCTAGAAATTGTTGAAATTCAGGTTATTCACATAATTGACCTCCTCCATCGGATATAGAAGAGCTTCACTACCCGTGCTCGTGCTTGCTTCTAGCCCTTTCGTCAAAACACTCAATTGAGTTGTCAAAGCCGCCACTTGTGCCGTCAATGCTTTAATCGGGTCTGAATCCGAGATTTCGGCTACTCGTTGTACATTGGATCTTTCATAGGGCCACTGGTAACTGTTCATAGCCATTTCTTCAAGAAGATTCACGGCGTCTTGTGGAAATCTTGCCAACAATGCTCCTCCCGCTGCGGCATCAACAAAGGCCCTCGTTTGCCCCATTAAACCATTGTAGAAGAAACATAACTATTGATCCTCCGGGAACCCATGTTGTGGACATCTTCGTAACAAATCCCGAAATCTTTCCCAGGTATCGTACAAAGGCTCCGAGTCGAACTGTCGGAATTGAGTAATCTCGCTTTTGAGCTACAAAGTTTTGCTCGGTGGAAAAAATTTTAACAAGAACTTTTGGCTCAGTTCGTCCCATGTGCTCACACTTCCTTGCGTCAAAGTACCCAACCAATTCCTCGCCTTATCCTTCAAAGAAAACGGGAAGAGGCACAATCTTATGGCGTCATCTGAGACTCCAGTCATTTTGATCGTATTGTATATTTGGATAAAATATGCAAAGTGGGAATTAGGATCTTCAGTTGCAAACCCTCCAAACTGGTTCTGTTGTACCATATTGATCAGTGCCGGTTTGAGCTCGAAGTTGTTGGCATTTATCGGAATATGAGCAATACCACCGTAATTACGATTCGTTTGTGGTCGAAAGTAATCACGAATGGCTTGTTGTTGAACCGGTATCGGTAACTCGTTTACTCCATTGTTACCCGGTATTGGTAACTCAATGATCCTGTTGATCCCATTGTTACCCCTATGTTCTTCATCCAAATCCCCCATTATCGGATTTTGCTGTCTTTCAGCCCGTCTAGTAGTAGCACTGATTCTTCTCGCGAAAGCCTCAACTTCTGGTATGAGCGGTATTAACTCCCCTCGCCTAGAGCGCGTGTTCATGCACTACTTGGACCAAACTAAAAGAAACAAGTCAAATAATGTAGAATTAAAGTCAAACCAAAATATAAAATAAAAATATCTAAATTAAGAATAATTCTATCTACCGTAATATTAGCACCAAAAATTGTATTAGTCCCCGGCAACGGCGCCAAAAACTTGTTCGCCTTTATTTTTAGCTCACCGCAAGTGTACGGTGTACGTTATAGAAAAGAGTAGCAAGGTCGTATCCACGGAGACTAATCAATTTATGTAATAAGTATTGAAGTAAGATAGATTTATTATTATTTAGACGATCGTAATTTGATGATTGTTGTTATGAGATTAAGACAAATTAGACTACTAAAACACAAGATTAAGATAACAAGATTGATAGAAGTATCAAGATGATAAGATGGATTTCCGAGTTAAGGTTTCGATTAATATCCTTTTTGTTGTCTGATTTAATCCAAGCCAAGTTATTATCAATATTCCTATAAGACGATCACAAAGATATTTTATCCTCCCTCTCGAGATGTATATAAAACGTAGATTGAAATACTTATGCTACCATCTCTACTCAACATGAAGTACTCAACTCCCAAAAGTGCAAAAGATCAAATGTGCTCACAAATATTTACAAACTTCTCGATTCATGCAAATATTTGTGTCAAGTACTCAAGATCTAATATTGAAACTCATCTCTCGAATTATGAATCAATATATCAAACAAGTTAAATCATTGATCAAGTGATAAAACAAGAATAAGCTCAAAGTACTCAAATAAGCTTCAAGATAATAACTTCAACTAAGATTAAAACATCCAACAAAAGTTCATTAATCTACTTCCAAAACCCAGAAATCTCAAGAGTTTAGCTATACATGTTTTCTAAACAACTCATAGACAAATTGTTCAAAGCCATGACAAACTAAAATGAAAGATTAAAACTACAAGAGAGGCAAGAAAAACTTAGGAAAGTCGACAATCTCTCGATATATCTCCGTTCCTTAAGCTCCGATGCAACCTGTTTGTCTCCTTGATGTCTTCTTCCCAAAATGAACCTTTGCCTTGTGTTGTAGATCCCAAAAATATCAGAATATCCTTGTGTACGCCTCCCAAAAAGCCTTTTTATACCCACTTTCAAGTTTAGGGCAAAGTGCTGCAGATTGTGGCATTCCAGCGCAGACGCACGGGTCGTGCGCCCCCTGCACGGGCTACCCGTGCGTCATGCCGTAGCGAAGCCTTTGATTTTTGCCAAACACGCACGGGTCGTGTGCCCCTTGCACGGGCTACCCGTGCGTGATGCCGTAGGTACAATGCAATTCCCCAGTGGCGCATGGGTGGTGCGTATGAGCACGGGCTACCCGTGCGCCATGCCGTAGCCTTAAGATGCCTCCATTCAGGGGCACACGGGTGGTGCCTAAGCCATGCCCGACCGTGCGCTCCCTGTATTCTCCTTAAACGCTCATCTTCCTCTCGTTCTAGCTTCGTTTCTCGTATACTCACTCAATTCTCAGTGTTTCCACATTGCGATGCTCGTATTTGCATTCAATTTGCTTCAAATAACATTAAATTCCTACAAAACAAGCAAAGTGTAATATCTTTTCCACAAGGAGTGAATACGTAACATTTTACACGAATATATGCATGTTTACTCATTATTATAGCCATAAATATGCCCCAAAATACATGCAAAACGCACACCTATCAGTGTGCTTTTAAACACGGTCATGCTTTTAATCAGCCAAAAAAGAGCAAAAAAATGGCATGTCATAAAAAACACGGCCAGTGTGTGCTTTTAAGCACGGTCGTGCTTCTGGCAACTCCCAAAATGCGTGAAAAATACGGCCAGGCCGTGCTTTCGAGCACGGCCGTGGTTCTGGACTGTTTCTGCACGATTTTGAAGGGTATTTTGGGAAAACACTTCAACCAAGCCTTTTGACAACTCTTTTTGCATATTTACACCTCATTGTGCTATAATAATTTCCTACTTTCCCACATGATCACATGAAAATAATGATTCTTGCAACCCAACTCATAAAATTGAGCATTAAACTACCTAAATATGACATTATTAAGGAATATTTTCTCCAAAATAATGTCTATAAAAGCCAAGAGTGTGGGTTGAAGGATTCATTCATTGATATACATAGAAATCAGATTTTAGGGATGAAAGTTCATATTTTGGAGAGAAGAAACACATATTGTAGTGAGGAAGAGAGTTAGAAGGCTTGGATCACCATGGAGAGGCGCTAAGGCACAAGGATTGAAGATCGTTCGGAGAAGAAGATGAACTCCACCACGTCATCATCATACTTCCAACAGGGGAGTCTTATGTTGGTTTTGGAAGTTTTAACTTCAAGTATTCATGTTGATTTCGAAAGAAACTTCTTGTTTAATTGTTGTTTTCATTCTCAAATCCATCATAAGTTAAATTGCTAGTGTTTGAATGTGATGAACCCTAGAACTTATTTGTGATCATTGGTTTGAATGTTTTAATATATTTTCTTATGTTTTTATGCGAGTCACTTATGTTATGCTTGTTTATTCGAATTGGTATATGTGCAATATTGATTTCAAGTTTATTTTTCACCGGGAAATTGAGAGATTCATGGTGAAATAGAACCAACATAAGTGAAAGGAGTTGCATGCAATCCTAGATATAGGACGACATAAATCTTCCTGATTAGGGTGAAACCTAATATGGAAATTCACAAATCGTTAATGCAATCTTGGGGGTTTTAACTAGAAAGAGATTTCAGTTAATCAACTTGAGGTTAGGAGTTTTTCGCCTTGAGAAAGGGTTTAACTTAATTTAGGAATGCCTACTGTCCATGAAGCATGAAAATATGTTAAGGGATGGTTAAAACTTAAGGGTTATGGTTGTATTTATTTTGGTAAAATGACAAAGACGTTCTAGAGGGATTCACATTCAAGCATATTTATATCCAACATCTTCCAATCCGAGTGTATCTGATATCTTTCGTGTTCTTAGTTGCCTCTTCCACTTTTATTTGCTTTTGTTTTATTTTTATTTTGCAACAAACTATTTGACGAATTTGTAGGCTAGATAATAAAAAGACGGTAATTACTAGTACTCATAGTCCTCGTGGGAATGACACTCGGTACTCAATAATCTATACTATAAAATGATAGGTGCACTTGCCTATGGTTTTCTAGAGTAGCTTTTGAGTCATCAATCATGAATATAATTATATATGGTTATATTAGTTTGGACCTTTTATATATAAGTGAATATATGGTTTATTATATATTATAATCCACATAAATAGCTATATACTTATATGTGTAAACATTATATATAAGTGATTTGTATAAATATAAATAATATAATATTATTCGAATATTCTTTCGACTATTCGAGTCGAATATAATGATATTCCTATTCGTATCCGCGAAATATGTGAATCTGGATAAAATATTCTTATTTGGATTTGTATTCTAATTTTTCGAACTCGAATGACGATATACGAATTTGAATATCGAATCGAATAAAAAAATTGCTTATTTTACATGACCCCTAGTTGATAAGTAGTTCCCCAAAAAATGGTGGTGTCCATAGTTGTGAGGTCTGTCTCTCCTAGTCGAGAGTGTGTGTTTCTTATGAGTGATAAAATTCTTGTTTGCCTGTGATGTGGAGTCCAATCTACGAGGTCTCCCTTTACATGATAAAGAAGAGGAAGCTTTTGTTTGATGAAGATGTGGATAAACAAACAGTGGCGGAATACAATTTATGCCTAATTGGTCGTTTCCTTACTGATCGTATTATCAATATATATATATATATATATATATATATTTTTTTTTGATGACGGGGGAACCGACCGCTACTCTTGAGTGCGCCTTTGGATAAACCCGGGCTGGACGTACTAGCCCCGCAAACACGCCAACCAGGTAAACCACACTAGGCAAGCCTGTGTGACGAGGCTCAACCAAGAAAGTGTTGGTAGGGGGAATCGAACTCGTGACCTTTCAGTCCCGCGCTCATCTACTCCACCAACTTGGCTACCCTTGCGGGTGTATTATTGTTATGAAAGGAATACAATGAGAAAGGAATTCCGATTCGGGAAATTGGTGCACAATGTTTTATATTTCGCTTCTATCATGATGTGGATCTGAATACAGCTTAATTAGGATTGCGGACCTTGGTACTTTGACAATTCCTTAATACGCGCTCTAGGTGTAGTATCTGCATAACCATTGATCAATAATCAAAGGCGGATGCAGACATTCTATTATGGGGGCATGTTTTCATTTTTCATTTTTTACTATTTTTACTATTAATATTAAAAAGTTGTATGTTAATTGGGTTATAAAAAAAATATTCCCCATTGATTGTTTTTTATGTAAATGTTTTTATATTTAATACTTATTTTTAAAATTTATATATTAATATTATGTATTTAGGTTAAAAAAATAATGTATGCTCTCACTAATTGTTTTTGAAGTAGTTTATAACTAAGGCTGAAAAATGAACCAAAGCTACTCGATGTGCAATTCGAGATCGATTGTCAAAAGCTCGTTTGAGTTCAGTCTGTTAACATACAGAACCAAGCTTAAACATATTCTTTCGATCAATAAGATGTAAAGCTCGGATCAAGCTCGACACAATTAGTAAAACAAGAATACAATATGTAAAAATATCAAGTTATTCGAGCTCGATTCGTGTTCGACTCGACTGAAGTCCGTTCGAACTCGATTCAATTAATAATTAAACCAAGCTCAAACACAATTTTTGAATCTCGATTAAAATCCAAACAACCTCTAATAATACTATGCTCGGTTCTACTCAATTTGTTTATGCCTCTATTTATTTATTTTGTGCCCCCATTACAGAAAGTTTCTAAATCCGTCCCTGTCAATAAATAACTAATAAAAAGTAAACTGTTAGAATTATTTAGGTGGATTTTAAATCTAAACAGTAGAAATTATGTGGAGTATAATTTTGTTGTTTGAGTTAGACCTCAGTTTGTACTATTTTAGTGCAAAATATGCACTTCATCTCCATCACTTTGCACTAAATTCTTCACTAAAATAAATATATCATAATATCTCATTTTAGTGCATATTTAATTACACTAAAATCTATATAAATAAATATATATATATATATATATATATATATATATATATAAGAGAAGTTGGTGGAAATATCATGTTGAATTTTTCCTGCCCATATGCAATTACTATAAAAAGTAATAAAAAATATGTGTAAAATAAGAAGTGATAAATATTTGGTATTTCATTGTTTTTAATAGTCAAATTTCTTTAAATAATCACTTTTTGAAATAAAATAATAAATAGAATTATGTAAAATTAGTTTTTCAAATCTATGTGTGTACTTCATTAATTATTGTATTTATTTTTGAAAATTTATATTTTTTATTTTTGATGTATTTTTGATGTATAATATATTAAATTAATTTTTTTTACGATCTTTAGTTTAACATTGCATATATATAATAAAAAATATAATTAATAAAAAATATAAGAAATATTTATTCATTATTTTGTAATTTGTGATGGCCTTCATAAATTATGCATTCGAGCTATTGGACATCAATTTGTATATTCATATATTTTGGTTATTTATGATATATGTATAGTTGTTATTTGGGCGCATTTCTTAATAATTATACAGAATTATATTTAAATTTATTATATTTAATTAAAAATTACTTATTTTGATTGAAGAAAATATCTCAAAACATATTGTATCCAAATTTTTTATATGTTACATATATATACACAGTATTATATATTTATGTAAGGAGAAAATCAAGATTTATTTAATATGAAATTATATTCATAAAAGTATTTTATATATTGAAAATATTGTTTATTTTTTAACGTATTGTTCATGTTAATAGAAAATATTTTTTATATTTATCCACGTATTTTAATATTCAAGTTTTAAAGTTGTGAATTTGGAATTAGGTATGAATTGGTCTATTTGATAATATTTTGATATATGTGTTTATATAAAAATAAAATAGTTTTTTTTGAAATATTTTATTTTCCCTTAAAAATGTGTAGCTAAATCTAAAGCATGGTTTTTGTTTAATTCTTTTAATAAATTTGACAATTGTTTAGTTTTCTAAACCCCAAAAAATATTGAAATTTGAAATGACTTTATTATTGATTTTAAATACTATTTATTAAATAGTTAGCATTAGCGTAGTGAAAAAATCAACATTGGACAGTTATATTGTTTTCAAATTTATACTTTCTTATAGATAAACATGTGTTTATAAATAGATACAATTGATGGCTCAATAGCTACCTTTAAAACCTTAGGCAAGTGCACCTATCATTTTATAGTATAGATTTTTGAGTAACGAGTGTTATTCCCACGAGGATTGTAAGTACTAGTAATTACCGTCTTTTTGTTATCTAATCTAGCAATTTTCAGAGTTTTGAAGGTTTAAAAATGAAAAATAAAGAATTTAAAAATAATTGCAACTTACAATAGATCAAATAAAAGTAGATTGTAGAATTAAGAAATCAAGAGCTAGAAATGTGTTTGAATGTAAATCCCTCTACAATGTTTTTGTGATTCAACAAGATCAAAATACAACCATAAGCCCTTAAGCAAAAACCAACTTCTTTTAATAAAATCTCATGTTGCATGGACCGTAGAAATTCCCGATTTAAGTTAAACCCTTTCTCAAGGTGAAAAACTCCTAATCTCAAGTTGATTAACTGAATGGTTTAAGTTAATTCCCGATTTAAGTTAAACCGTAGAAATCTCTTTCTAGTTAAAACCCCCAAGATTGCATTATAACAATTTGTGAATTCCCATATTAGGTTTGACCCTAATCCAGAAGATTTATGTCGTCCTATATCTAAGATTGCATGCAACTCTTTTCACTTATATAGGTTCTATTTCACCATGAATCTCTCGATTTTCCGGATGAAAAATAAACTTCAAATCAATATTGCACATATACCAATTCGAATGAATAAGGCATAATATAAGTGAATCACACAAAACATGAAGATTTTATTAAAAACATACAAGCCTTAATCACAAATTCATTCTAGAGTTCATTACATTCAAACACTAGAAATTTAGCTACACATAGCTTTGGTAAAAGAGTATACTACACAAGAAGATTTGAATAAAATGAACATGGTGTACTTAGCTCTTATTCAAGACCAGTACAAGACTTCTTCCTTGGTTGATGATGTTGAGCTCCAAGCCTTCTCCTCTATTGCTCTTCAACTTCCAACTCTTCCTCTCTTTTATCCTCTCATTGTATTTTGCCTTGAAACTTAGAGGGAATGAATCAATGAATATACAATGAATGTTGGATGATGAATGATGCCCCTCTCCCAACTCATACTCTTGGCTTTTATAGACATCATTTTGTACAAGAACACATTAATAATGTCATTCTTTGTTAAACAAATGCTCCACTTTCATAGTTGGGTTGTTGAATTCTTGTTTTCATGTGATAGTTGAGGGAATATGGGGACATGTTGCAGCAAAATAGGGTGTTAAAGGTGTACAAAAGTTGTCAAAAAGCTTGGTTGGTGAGTTTTCCTTAATTTTCGCATGAAAAAGTTGCAGAAAAGTGCCCCGGACACGCCCATGTCGCCCGACACGGCCAGGCCATGCTGTTTTGTGCTGCAGAGAGTCAGGTTGACACGGCCGTGTTGGAGGCTGTTTTGTGCAAAAAATTCAAGTTTTTGGCTCCCGGCGGAACACGGCCGTGTTGCCCAACACCCCCTGCCCGTGTTGGATCAAAAAGGCCCCGAAATGACGCGTTTAGCTTGGGATTTCAAGCGTTTTTACATCCTTAAACTCCCCGGTATGTTTTGGCATGAATCCATGGTCCAAAATTCACCAAAATTAGCCCCGAATGGTCAATCTACATCAATAAAAGCACCTAAGAGTAATATGAATTATGTACAATCAAAAATTTACAAAACTAACAATAATATAACTCGAATTCTACTCAAATATGCACATAAAACATGCATAAAAAGACCCTTATCAAACCACCTCCAACTTTAACCTTTGCTTGTCCTCAAGCAAAACATTATATCAAAAAGAGGGATTCAATAAATCACAACACACAAGAAATTTTCTTTTCAACACATTGAACACAAGCAGTCAAGTTCTTAGCCTTCTCAACCCAAATTAACCATTCAGTAAAAATATAGTTTTGCAAAGCGATCGACTGTCAAGAAAAACCGTAATATCAGCAGACATTATTCAGACTTGAAATCATCACTCCCAAATACTGATAGTTATGAACAACTTCAATTCAATAATGCTATGAAAATACAAGAACTAAATAGATCTTTGTAGTTAGTCTACTAGTCATATAACCAAGCTTCTTGAACTTTATTGGAATGGGAAGTCAAGGAGTATACATTCTACTTTTTTTTTCGTTCTTTTTTTTTTGGGACCTTTCGAGGCATGTTTCCACTAGCTTTATATTTTGAATTTATGTTCAAACCCTCCTAGGGCGGTTTCTCATACTCATATTCATGTCGTCATTTTATGTAAAAGACAAACATGGGGCTCATGAATGCTCCTAGTTACTAAGCAACAACAAATAGAGGAGTATAACCTCGATTGGAACCCTATTTTTTTTCTTTTCTCCTTTTTTTTCTTTTTTTTTCACAAGCTTGGTTTAACAATTAGTTAACCACTACTAAATCATGAGTTCTCGGACGTTCATAACGCTAGGTATCATCGTATATGCCTTAACACATCAAGTATTTATGGTGTTAGAAATCTCATCAAAATTTTGCCCGCATCCACGTCAATCTATCCTAGACAAACAATTGCTTCACATTGAAAACACAAATTAACAAGTTAATATAGGTATAATTAGGCCAAGTTATTGACTAACAAACACTCAATTTGTTAAAAAAAAATTACATCCCATGCGGACAGACTCAAATTAAAACAAGCACACACTGACTCAAAACAAGCACACACGCATTCCGAAAATGTTATTGCACCCACCTCCAACTTAAAGATTCACATTGTCCTCAATGTGAAAGAAAGAAATGGACAAACACACACAAAACACTCAAAAATTAAAGAAATTAGAATGATATAAAAGAGGTGAAAAAAGAAAAATACGACCTTACTACAATAGTGAAATCGGTGTTGAGCGACCATTGGGTTGTTTTGGTACGGGACCTTCAACGGTATCTTCATACCTAATCAAAGATAAGCAATACACAACTCGAATACTGTGAAATCTCAAATATTCCCAATTAAGACAACAAAGAAGGTGTTCAAGAGTTTTTTTTATATGACCCATAACAATCAAAATATGATTTGAAAATGACTCTAAGGACTTGTGATTATTTAAAAAAAAATAAAAACAAAATGCACACAACATCGGGTTGCCTCCCGGGTAGCGCTTCTTTAAAGTCGTATAGCTGGACTAATTCACCTAAATGTGAAGATTAGTCGGGCGGAGCCTCGAATTTATGAAAATACTTTTGGTGTTTAGTAGAACTACCTCCAACTTGAAGCTTCAAAATGTGCTTTTCAACCGTTATGGTCCCCTTTTTGGGCATAAGCTTCCAACATGGACTTTGAACAACACTTTTCTCCAAGAGATTTTTAGATTTCTCATCATGCAAAGGAATTGAATCGACAAAAGAACAACTAATATCCTTTTCAATATCAACATGAATTTTAAAAATTACTTGTTCATCCCTCACTCTCAAAGTTAATTTTCCCTCATGCACATCAATGATTGATTTTGCCGTAGCCAAGAAAGGACGCCCAAAAATTAGAGGAACCTCAATATCATCATGCATGTCAAGAATAACAAAATCAACTGGGAATATGAATTTATCAATCCTGACTAACAAATCATTAATAATACCTCTAGGATGTTTAATCGATATATCGGCTAAGTGTATGTCCATCCTAGTAGGTTTCAATTCACTTAATCCCATATGCTTGAATGTTTCATAAGACATCACATTGATACTAGCTCCTAAGTCAGCTAGTGCTCTATCAACAGGTAAACCATCAATTGTACAAGGGATGATAAAACTTCCTGGATCATTAAATTTTTGTGGTAGTTTATTGGAAGAACATTAATCATTCAATTGCACATTTGATAGTTCGTTAAGCTTATTTTCACTAGAAATGATGTCATTGAGATCCCTATCATGCTTTGAAAGAGGTTGAACAAATGGAATATTAGTATGTAATTGCTTGAATGACTCAAGTACTTACCAAATTTGTCCTCCCTTCTATCTTCTTGATTAAACTCGTGAGGATCCTGGGCTTGTATTCTGCAACCACCTTTTTCATGGGCTTTTCTTTGGGTTTGTCATCCTCTACATATTTTTGCATGGTGGTGTTGGGATAATTATGCTCATGTGGGACACTAATGGTGATTGCCTTTACGTGCTCCCTTGGGTTTGTTTCAGTGTTACCCGGCAAACTTCCTTGCGGCCTTTCGGCAATCATTTTCGCAATCTGGCCTATTTGATTTTCCAAATTGTGGATAGATGCCTCTTGATTTCTTAAGGATGTTTGTTTGCACGGAATCGGCGTCATTGTTTGCACAAACTTTGCCATGAGTTCTTCTGAGTTAGGTTTTTCTTGGGTCGGCTGGAATCGGGGAGGTGTGTGAGGATTAGGATTGGGATTAGGCCGTGGTTGGCCTTGATTACCCAAACTAAAATTAGGATGTTGCCGCCACCCTGGATTGTACGTATTACTGAAAGGATTATGTTGAGAAGGCCGAGAATGGTTACCTAGATAATCCACACGCTCAGTTGGCGGTATTGTGTGGGGGCATTCTGGTGATTATGAGATCCTCCACAAGTTTCACAAGATAAAATGTGTGGTGGTGGTTTAGGAGCCGCCAAATCATCGATCTTTTGGGTTAACGCTTCAACTTTGTGCGGCGCGGCGTAACCACCGCATCTGCATTATACACACCAAGCGACTTTGTTAGTTTTACCTCGTATGGATTGCCATTGGTAGCCGTTCATGGCCATTCCTCGATCAAATCCTGGCGGCTTAGGCATTTTATTATTAAGAGTTCTCCACCATTTGCATCGATCATTTGTCTTGTTGCGAAAGTAGCCCATTATAAAATGTTTGGACTTGCATCCAAATAGGTAGGCCATGGTGTGGGCACTTTCGCAACAATTCCTTAAATCTCTCCCAAGTATCGTATAAAGTTTCATCGTCCGCTTGACTAAATGAAGATATTTCGTTCCTTAATCTTGCGGTCTTTGCCGGTGGAAAATACTTCAAAAGGAACTTTTCTGCCATAATATTCCAAGTTGTAATCGTTCCTTTTGGCAAAGTATTTAACCACTGTTTTGCTCGTCCCCGAAGAGAAAATGGGAACAAGCATAGGCGGATGGCATCATCGGAGACCCCGTTGATTTTAAAGGTGTCACAAATTTCAAGAAAATTTGCGATGTGATTATTGGGATCTTCGTCTGGTAAACCATCGAATTGGACAAGTTGTTGCACCATATGAATAACATTCGGTTTAATTTCAAAATTATTGGCGGCAACAATGGGCCTTATAATGCTTGACGACGTGCCATCCATGGATGGCTTGGCGTAATCATACGTAGTTCTTTGTGGTTCATCCGCCATGGCAAAGTCTTTGATTTCGCCAATATCCTCCTCGTAGTCTGTATTAATGCTTTCCTCTGTGTTACTACCGGCAGTCTCGCGCTTCCCGCCTCGACGATGAGTAGGCATGCACTGCGGTAAATAAAGAGGGGAAGAGTTAATCAAGACTCACAAAGATAGATAAGAAGAAAAACAATGGTAAAATAAAAAAAATTGATTAGATTAACAAAAATAAAGTGTTCCTAATATTACAATCCCCGGCAACGGCGCCAAAAACTTGATGGCTCAATAGCTACCTTTAAAACCTTAGGCAAGTGCACCTATCGTTTTATAGTATAGATTTTTGAGTACCGAGTGTCATTCCCACGAGGATTGTAAGTACTAGTAATTACCGTCTTTTTGTTATCTAATCTAGCAATTTTCAGAGTTTTGAAGGTTTAAAAATGAAAAATAAAGAATTTAAAAATAATTGCAACTTACAATAGATCAAATAAAAGTAGATTGTAGAATTAAGAAATCAAGAGCTAGAAATGTGTTTGAATGTAAATCCCTCTAGAACGTTTTTGTGATTCAACAAGATAAAAATATAACCATAAGCCCTTAAACAAAAACCAACCTCTTTTAATAAAATCTCATGTTTCATGGACCGTAGAAATTCCCGATTTAAGTTAAACCCTTTCTCAAGGTGAAAAACTCCTAATCTCAAGTTGATTAACTGAAATCTCTTTCTAGTTAAAACCCCCAATATTGCATTATAACGATTTGTAAATTCCCATATTAGGTTTGACCCTAATCCAGAAGATTTATGTCGTCCTATATCTAAGATTGCATGCAACTCTTTTCACTTATATAGGTTCTATTTCACCATGAATCTCTCGATTTTCCGGATGAAAAATAAACTTCAAATCAATATTGCACATATACCAATTCGAATGAATAAGGCATAATATAAGTGAATCACACAAAACATGAAGATTTTATTAAAAACATACAAGCCTTAATCACAAATTCATTCTAGAGTTCATTACATTCAAACACTATAAATTTAGCTACACATGGCTTTGGTAAAAGAGTATACTACACAAGAATATTTGAATAAAATGAACATGGTGTACTTAGCTCTTATTCAAGACCAATACAAGACTTCTTCCTTGGTTGATGATGTTGTGCTCCAAGCCTTCTCCTCTATTGCTCTTCAACTTCCAACTCTTCCTCTCTTTTATCCTCTCAATGTATTTTGCCTTGAAACTTAGAGGTAATGAATCAATGAATATACAATGAATGTTGGATGATGAATGATGCCCCTCTCCCAACTCATACTATTGGCTTTTATAGACATCATTTTGTACAAGAACACATTAATAATGTCATTCTTTGTTAAACAAATGCTCCACTTTCATAGTTGGGTTGTTGAATTCTTGTTTTCATGTGATAATTGAGGGAATATGGGGACATGTTGCAGCAAAATAGGGTGTTAAAGGTGTACAAAAGTTGTCAAAAAGCTTGGTTGGTGAGTTTTCCTTAATTTTCGCATGAAAAAGTTGCGAGAAAAAGTGCCCCGGACACGCCCTGTCGCCCGACACACGGCCAGGCCATCTTTGTTTTTGTCTTTGCGGAGAGAGTCAGGTTGACACGGCCGTGTTGGAGGCTGTTTTGTGCAAAAAAATTCAAGTTTTTGGCTCCCGGCGGAACACGGTCGTGTTGCCCAACACCCCCTGTCCGTGTTGGACCAAAAAGGCCCTGAAATGACGCGTTTAGCTTGGGATTTCGAGCGTTTTTACATCCTTAAACTCCCCGGTATGTTTTGACATGAATCCATGGTCCAAAATTCACCAAAATTAGCCCCCAATGGTCAATCTACATCAATAAAAGCACCTCAGAGTAATATGAACTATGTACAATAAAAAATTTACAAAACTAACAATAAAATAACTCGAATTCTACTCAAATATGCACATAAAACATGCATAAAAAGATCCTTATCAATAATTCATATTCACACAAAATTAAATATTTCATATTTAAAGAGATTTATTTTATTTTATAATAATTTATTTTCTATTATTTAATTTGTATGATATATAATCAAATTAAATATATTTATATTTTAATATTTTTTTTGAAATTTAAAACTTAACACCATCACCATTTTTTCTAAATATAGATAACATAAACACATAATTTATAAAATAAAGAATGATAATAAGTAAAATTGTAATGATTCTTGGGCTTAATTTTTAGAATTCATAAAATAAAAAATTATAAATAGAATTAATATTAATAATAGATAAATACCAATATACATATTCGGGGATTGGGGGTGGGAACAGAGAATCCCTGTTTTATCTAATCGGAATAGGAAAGGAGACTGGGATATAAATATCATCTCTGTCTCATCCCCTGTTCTAAAGAAATTGGGGAATTCTCATTATGAATTCTCTTTTTCATTCTATTAGGTGACTAACAATGATGGTTTCTCCACTCTCATTCCCGAATTAATCGGGGATTTTTCGTCTCATTCTATTTGGTGACTAACAATGATGGTTTCTCCACTCTCATTCCCGAATTAATCAGGGATTTTTCGTCTCATTCTATTTGGTTACCACAAGGGATGGTTATTTGTGAGGATGTTGTCATCCCTAAATTCATTTGATAGAATTCATAGAACTATTAGAAAAATATATGCGTAATGGTACAAAACAAATGTCTCACGAATATATACACCGTGCATCGCACGAGTAAAAAACTAGTCATTAATTTAAAAAATATATATTAGCGCAAATACAATGTTGCGCATTGTGGCACAATACTATTTACATCTTCAAAATGCCGCATGCCCAAATTGAAAATTGAAGACCACTCATATGCCTTAAATATGTGTACCGTCTGTTTCCTTAATCCTTCCCCTTTGTGTGGGTTCTGCCAATTCATAGAACATTGTTGACGTTGTATAGGTTTTTTTCCCCACTGAAAAAGAAATCGCTCTACCATCCTAATTACAAGGTTTTTCTTTGAGGAACTTGTAGAGACCTTTGAAATTAAAAATGCCACCCCAAGCGAACGCCGCCCTTTCTGCCTTTTCATGTGCACACATGACTTAGATTGTTGATAGGGGTGGAGGAGATACTTAATTTTTGAGGAGGCTAAATTAATAAAAAAAATATATTTAAATGCCAAAATTATTTAAAAGCAAAATATACATAAAACATTGGATTTTTTTGAAAATTTTAGCGAGGCTAAAGCCCCCATGTTTATAGTGAGTGTTTGCAAAAACTTTTAGAAGAAATAATTTATTTTAGCACAACTAGAAGTAATTGGGAATCAGAAGTCGATAGTATTCGAAAATACAATCAAAAATTGAGAATTAGAAATTGAGAGTATTTAGTAAAAAAGTTGTAAAAGTGCTTATTTGTTTATAAAAGTCATTAGATGCATATTTTTATTTAAGCACAAATAAAATATTAAGTTAATTAAAAAAACAATAGACAAAAGTGAAAAGTACTCTAGATTTTGTGAAATGGTCTAAAAAAATATGTGTTTCATGCTTTTGATTGAACAAATGTAACATTTGTCAACAACACACCAACAAACTCAATGAACTTGGGCAAATCTAAAATAAATTGAAATCTCTTAGTATGTACCCACATACTACTTTGCCATTACACTCTTATTTTTCTTACATATAACATCTAATGGGCATCAATTTGTGACACAACACGATAACTCGACATAAACCTAATACGAATTTAGTAGCTATATGTACAATTCTTTACAGGTTCGGGTCAAAATCGGGTCAGGCACAGTTTGTTGGAATTTGGTCTTTGAGAAATGGGTGTTGACCCAATTTTGACCAAATAATTAAGTAGTTTCCATTAGTAAAAAATGGAATTAAATTATTTGTAAAAATTCTACTTAAAGAGTAGATGAGAATAGTATTTGGTATTTCTCAAAATTGATTTCGAGTGAATGAGAAATTAATGCTAGAAGTTAGCCACTTAATACAAATAAATAGTATGAAAAATGGAAAATGTGGGGAAGGAGAAATGCTCCATCCTACATAGGAAAATAATGAAAAGTTTGCACACTTAATATATCCCAAGTTAGACTTATGGGTTTGGGCCCTTAGGGGCACCCAAGTTTTTGAAGGGGTGAGGACCTACATGCTTGTAGGTTTAGTTCAAAGCACACGCGCGTGCGTGCGCTGCGCCGCCGCCGCCCCGCCTGGTCCGGGTCTGGGCCTGGGCTTGGGCTTCAAGTCCCTTATTTTTTTTGGACCAAAAACCTTTGAAGATAAGTGTTTAATTAATTTTTGTAATTAATTAAATGTATTTAATTAATTTTTGTAATTAATTAAAACGGATTTCAACCTAGGAACGGGCACGGGCGAACGCACGGCCCGTGCGTTGGGTCGTGCGTCATGCCGTACCTGTGCAAGTCCACGCACGGGCTGGCGCACGGCCCGTGCGTCGGGTCGTGCGTCATGCCGAACCTTTACGCATCCACGCACGGGCAGGCACACGGCTCGTGCGTCGATGAACAGGTGCGTCTATTAGTGCAAAATGTGTCTTTTCGAGCCAAAAAATATGATCTTTCCATACGAAGCACCTGAGGCCTATATTAATCGGCCCCTGCTGACTGAATTAATAGACGAACTCATAAATTATAAGCCTAAAAATCAGTCATTTGCATAATCGAGCATATTGACATATTTCCTCCTTCAAAAGCTTGAAAGTCGAAACACCATTGTTGTTTCTTTGTGTTTTAGTCGCAAGTGTTGTAAAAAGTCATTGTATCGTAGAGACGTACACTTGAACCGTTAGCACTTGTATACGAGGTATTTTCGTCTTGCGGAGACTGAATCAAATTCAGGCCTCGACTAAAGCCTTACCCATACACTAAGCCATTATCCTAAATAGAAACCTCACACATTTTTACAAACAATCGCAAGACAAAAAATTTTCTGTTTCTGTTGAAGACGATGGCATCAACATCAATCTCGTTAACACCAATGGCCGCTGCTCCCGCTCATGGCGAAAAGCCGCCCAAGTTCTCCGGCGCCGATTTGAAACATTGGCAACAGAAGATGTTGTTCTACCTTACCACCTTGGGGTTGTCTCGTTTTCTGAAATACGACCCCTACCGCCGATGCAGATGAAGAAGTCGACAACAACTGGAGAATCGTTGTGGATGCTTGGCATAACAACGATTTTCTATGTCGCAACTATGTGTTGAATTGGCTAGACGACACCCTCTACAATGTCTATAGCGCGTTCAAAACGTCCAAAGAGTTGTGGGACTCTTTGGAGAAGAAATATAAAACAGAAGATGCTGGTACAAAGAAATTTGTAGTCGGTAAATTTCTAGATTATAAGATGGTTGACACCGAGACGTTGATTAGCCAAGTACAAGAAATTCAGATCATACTTCACGACTTAGTGTTTGAAGGAATGGTTCTGAGTGAGTCGTTCCAAGTGGCTGTGATTATCGAAAAATTGTCGCCGTCGTGAAAAGATTTTAAGAAATACCTCAAGCACAAGCGAAAAGAAATGGGGCTTGAGGATTTGATAGTTCGACTTCGGATTGAGGAAGACAACCGGGATTCGAATGGAAATCGGCAAATGTGGGGGTATGACCACACTTTGTGGAACACCAGTGAGTTTGTTGCATTTTTAAATGTAATGTGAAGGTGTTGCCAAAAGTTTTGTAAACACTTTGAAACCACATTTGCATGAAGTGTTGCCGAGAGTGTTGTAATAATAAAGGCAGACACTGTAACAAGTTAAATCTGAAGTCTTACTAAAGATGTGAAAACATCAAAGGTTCTGAGACTTGTAAAAGATGGAGTTGTTGGAGCTAAGATCTCAAATGCGGTAGAACGAGATTCTAACTGGATTGTCGGGACAATGTTCTAACAAAATAAAATAAAGTGGCCGAGAGCCATGAAAGTTCGGATGACTTTGTGTTAAACAAAGATACTAGGGAGTTGAAAGGGGGCTTTACTTTTAAGCAACCCACATAAAGGAAATTGTCTTGAAATGTGGGGGTGCTTTGGAAAAAGTAGAAGCACCAAGGAAATAAATTCAAGCATTTATGATACTAGTTAATTATAAACTCTCTACGATACTACTCCTTTCTTGACATAAGTGTTAATATTTTTTGGCTAGTGAAGTCATTGAATGTTTCTTTGCAATCTAAGAAGGTTAACTACTGATGTCTTCCTTGAGGGTATGATTGGTATTAAGTGAGTGGATCTGTGGATGAATACTACAAGTTCAAAAAAACCGACACAAGGATTTGGATTGGGTGATATTTGTTTTTAGTTATTTTTAGTTTCAAGTTGGAAAAGTTTGGTATCTTCTTTACTTTGTCTTTCGTAGACGCACCCTCATGACCCATCTCCTGTATAATTAAAGATTATGTTGGTAAAATTATATTGGAAGAAAGGTTTCTGCTTAAAGAAAATGACTTAGTGTTTTGGGATTAAGTCGAGGCCTAATTTGGAATCAGTCTCCGCAAGACGAAAACGCCCCGTACACCGAGTGCTTACGGTTCCAGCGCTCGCCTCTAAGATACAACGACTTTTACGTCTCGAGTTTACAGCACTTGCAAACTCGAAACACAGCGAACAAACGTAGTGTTTTGACTTTCAAGCTATTGAAGGAATGGGAGAATCAATATGCTTTATAATGCAAATGACCGATTTTAATCTGAGTTTTTCGTGTCTTTTTTCATCAGTAGGAGCTTCATTAATATAGGCAACGAAGTGCCCGTACGGAAAATCGCGTCTGTAGGCTCGAAAAAACACATTTAGACTTTGAGCAGACGATCTGTCCCGGGAGAGCACGGCTAGACACACGGGCGTCGCTGCCCGGTGCGTGCGAGCTCGGACCTTTGGCACCAGCCAAAGACGACCCAGACGCACGGGCGTGCGCCTACCCGTGCGTGTAGGCGCAGATTCTCGGCAGGTAGCACGACCCACACGGGCCGTGCTCCTGCCCATGCGCGGGGCCGAAATATTTCCCAGTTGAACTCTTTTAATTAATTACGAAAATTAATTAAATCTATTTAATTAATTACAAAAATTAATTAAATATTTAATTTTAAAGGTTTTGGTCCAAAAAGAATAAGGGCCTTGAAGCCCAAGCCCAAGCCCACGCCCTCGATCCATACCGGGCCCGGGCCGGCCGAGCCGGCCGGCAGGGCGGGCGGGGCAAGCGTCTTGTGGTGGCGTGTGTGCTTTGAACCAAACCCACAAGCATGTAGGTCCTCTCCCCTTTAAAAACTTGGGTGCCCCCAAGGGCCCAAACCCATTTGTCCAACTTGGGATAAATAAAGTGTGCAACTTTACCTCATTTTTCCTATGTGGGATGGAGCATCTCTCCTTCCCCACATTTTCCATTTTTCATACCATTTATTTGTATTAAGTGGCTAACTTCTAGCATTAATTTCTCATTCACCCGGAATCGGTTTTGAGAAATTCCAAATGCTATTCTCATCTACTCTCTTAGTAGAATTTTTACAAATAATTTATTTCCATTTTTCACAAATGGAAACCACTTAATTAATTGGTCAAAATCTGGTCAACACCCAATTTCTCAAAGACCAATTCCAACAATCCCCCACACGAATGAAATTAATGCATGCGTGTATGCAGATTCGCTTGAAAGTCTCGGCGAATCGTTATTGCATCAGGATAAGTAGCTTGTGGCTTTGAACCTTCCTTAGTAAAATACTATCAGATTTACCGGCTGCTTAGTGATGCGATGTCTTGAACTACTCAGCCGTTTGTGTAAACCAAGACAACAGTACTTAAACAATAACAACTCTAACACTTGTTGTTCTCACGTTGTGTCCATTTCGGCCCTGGACCATATCTTAGATTCATAAGTGTTTCATTTGAAGCGGCCATCACTTCTCACTTATATAGGTGATCTCCTATTGAAGAATATCCTGCAATACTCCACCTTCGGTATAGGAATCATTAAAAGTCTTAAATCTAACCTCACCACATTCAGCAGGTTTACCTACACTTGGATGTATCGAGAATGAGCTAACACATTTTCCAAGTGTTCAGCTGAACATTCATAACTTAGTTGTCCCATTGAACCAAGGTCTTGGGATCTCCCATTCACAAGGTTGGGTTACCGCTATGAACATTCTTTAAGTTGTGGATTTTAAACCCATTTTCCTTAACAGTTTATACAGTTGATCTCGATTTATGCCTTTTGTAAGCGGATCCGCAAGGTTTTCTTTTGACTTCACGTAGTCAACCGAAATAACCCCATTCGACATCAACTGTTTATTGGTATTGTGTCTACGACAAAAACGTCTAGACTTACCTTTTTTCTTTACACGAAAGGACACCTTTAATAAATACAACATTTCATGATTTTAATGATCGTACCATCACTTATATCATAAATGCTGAATTTATTTCCTTGGTGCTTCTACTTTTTCCAAAGCACCTCCACATTTCAAGGCAAACTCCTTTATGTGGGTTGCTTAAAAGTCAAGCTCCCCTTTCAACTTCTGGTATCTTTGTTTAACACAAAGTCATCCAGAACTTTCATGGCTCTCGGCCACCATTTTATTTTGTTAGAACATTGTCCCGACAATCCGGTTGGAATCTCATTCTACCAGATTTCAGATCTTAGTTCCATCAACTCCATTTTTTACAAGGTGTGTAACTGTAACACCCCGTAATTTTCTATTAGGGTTAGTTAATTATAAAGTCTAGGATTTTAAATATTTACCCAATATAGAGAATTTTCAGGTTTATCTTTTTTTTCAACTGACCCAGTGACTTATTTTAATTAAAGGTCCATTTTATTAAGCCCATATGTGTATTTTTGGATTTTAAAATTTGCAGGTATTTTTATCGATTAGTCTTCTTTTGTTGAGATATTCATTATCGATACGTGTATATCCATCGATTTCATAAGATTTAACCTAATATATGGCTATTGAAACTCTCAAGTCCATATCTCAATAAGTATTTACAAATATAAAAACTCTCAATTACACGTTCGGTTTCCCGTGAAATCTCTCAATTCGGTTTCTCTACTTTCTCTACAAAAACCATGTTCTCACGATCTTATTCTAACGTCAAAATAAACCTCCAGTAACTCCCTCTATAGTTGCTGTAAATCGAAATACCAGTCTCAATTATTCAACATCAAAAACCAACTCCCAACCAAACACAAACCACTGCCAAATTCAGTCCAAACACCCTACACATCACCACTATTGTAAGGGTTCACGCTGTAAATATAATTTCATCATGTATCGCCGATTCGCCGGCGAACTCCAAAAACAAAATAGTAAGCCCGTCCCCAAATAACCAAATTTCAGCCCAAACCAAAAAAAAAAGGAAGGGAAAAAGAAAAAAAACCAGAACCCCGGCCAAGTTCCACATGCCACAACGTCACCCGCCGCTGCCGCCATGAGTGGAGGTGTGTGACAGTGTATGCGGGGCAGAAACAGAGAGGGGAAGGAGATGGGAAGTAAGAGAACGAGAGGGAGAAAGATGGGGAATAAGAAGGAAATTTGGGGAAATTGCAATTTGGTTCTATTTGAGAGGGAAGAAGGAATTGGCGTGAAGAAGAAAGTTGAAGAGAGATAAGAGTTGCAGAGAGATGAATGGGAGAATGGGGCATGATTTGGGGCTTTGGGGCTAATGTTTTAATTGAGGAAGTTAATTCTTTAATTGGAGAATTTGACTTTCATGAACCAAGTTGACTTTCATTAACCAAATTTTTGACCACCCATTGTCTCGCTTATCAAGCCCGATTCATTACTCCTATTTCAATTCTAATCCTTCAAGCCAAATCGGGTATTTTATTAAATTTCGGTTTTCAAAATTCCTTTTATATTTAACTTATTTTACTATATTATTTATTTATTCTATATTTTATAATTTATCGTAGGAACCGTGCAAAACGAGGAATATGATTTACTACATTTTTTTAATATTCTCTGCACAAGATATCTGCATTTATTCGAGGTGGGGATATTCTATTCACTTATTGTTTGTCGCTATTAAATGCTTCGTATATGTGTAATTGTTTATGTGCAATGTGAAAGTAAATCATGTTAGCCTGGGGCTGTAAGAAGGTCCGGATGAAGTATCCTCGGGGTGAACCCAGCATGTGTTATAATTAGTGGGGCAAATTTGAAAGAAGATCCGGGATCAAAAGTATCCTCGGGGTGAACCCGCAGTACTTAGTCAGGGCCTGTAAAAAGGTCCGGGATCAGAAGTATCCTCGGGGTGAACCCGCAGTACTATAAAGTAACTGGCCAGTCAAAGTAAAAGTTAAATTACATATTGAATGTTTACGATTATGCCTATTGATGTATTTAATTTTGACAAACGTATCCCCATTGAGCGAGTTGAAAGCTCACCCCATATTCATTAACATTTTTCAGGTTAAGGAGTCCAGGCGAGGATTGGAGGTGGTGGATGCGAAATCAATGTTTTTATTTATTTTACAAAATTTAGGAATATTTTATTTTGTTAAAAAATTTTAGTTACCATTTATTTTTTAATGACTGTCTTGTGGGTTCGAATTAAAAGTACTTTTGTTTATTTGGATGCAAGTTTTTAATCATATGCTATTTTTTTAAAATTGTGTTTTTTTATTTAAGCTTATTGCACTACTTGTTAAAATTTTTGTACTGTTAGAGAATTTGGGTTGTTACAAGTGGTATTAGAGCAGGTCTACGGTTCTGTAGACTTGTTTAAAAAAAAAGGTCTTTTTAAATATTTAAAAAAAATAGTCTAGTGACATCCACCTCCGCCATCTCGCCGGATTCCTCAAGGTATGCAATTTATTATGCCATTCTATTTGGTTTATTCTTGAAATGTCATGTTATATTATCATGTTTTAGAAGTACAATTTATGAACTATTGTCATCATTTTTTTTTTAAAATAAAAGCATTATTGTATTAAAGAAAGTTCAGGACAAATATATTTATTCCCACGTTTTATATTAAAGAAATTTTGTGATAAAACCATATGGGCTTAATTGCGTGAACCTAGATGACCCAAAACTTATCTGATTTGGATTATTAGGAAAATGATTGATTTTAACCTTATGTTAACGAGAATGTGCTATTGAAGTTTATAGAAATTTTCAACGACCTTGATGCAATAGTGTTGGTGCTCATGCCACTATTTTGATTATATTGAGGAAAAAAAAAGAAAAAAAAACCCAAGATGAGAAACTTGAGGAAAATCCGGAGTGTTAAGAGACTTAGAGTCTTGTGAACTTTATGGACTGATTAATAGACTCATTATATTGATAGAGATGAGGAGTGAGACATATTATCTATAGTTAGAGATGTGGCTAATCGCCATTAACTTTATGTTAGTTCTCTAATCATTATTGTTAGTTAACTTTTGGTCGTTGACCTTTTTTTTAGCATGAACCCTGGTTATCCGAGTATTATTATTATTAATAAGATTTTATTTTTCTTTAGCATTGCACGTCTTGATTTGGATTATGGGAAATGTATGGGAACTATTAAGTCGATAGATGCAAAAGGATAATCTCTTGATTTTAGTTACAAATGAATTTGATTAAGTTTTTCCTAAACTCGCGACACAAGATTCATGTATAAGTTCGATATATAGAGACCAGAAAGAACTTTACGACAATCTAAGTTGAAGCAGGATAAGTGATATAACTAGCTTCATATAGAATTTCGGATAAGTTATTGCTATTGATTTTAATGTTTGACTACCTTGTCGCCTGAGGCCTTATAATGATTTATATGTTTGGTGATAAATTAGACTTGTTACCACTGAGTTGGTTGATTATTTTTAGGCATATTTCCCAATGAATGTGATAAGGTTTCCCCAGTTAAAGTTGAACCATCGATTGTGGCTTTTCTCCTGATTAATGTTTGGACATAATTGAAGTTTGAATATAGGGTTTTTCTCCATAAAGTTTGAGTTATTGAATTTAATATTCTTCCTATAAGGTTTGAGATATTGAACACAAGTTTCTTCTCTATAAGATTTGAGTCATTGAATTTAAGATTTTCCCTTAAAGGATTTGAGTTATTTGAATATAGGGTTAGCCCGTGTATTTGAGCGAATGATTTTTCCTAATTATGGTTTGAGTATTTGGGCATATTGAAATATAAGGTTTTCTCAATAAGGTTGATTATTATAGTTGTGAGTTGACAACCAATAAGATTAGTTATTTGATGAAAAGTTTTCCTACTAAGGGTTAAGGTATTGAATACAGAAAAAAATTTGGATTTGAGATGGATTTTCCCTAATGACATTTGAACGTAGGATTTCTGCAAATTACGTTTTAAGCATGTAAGATTTTATTATTTAAGAATTTGGTCGTATTGAATATAAGATTTACCCTAACTATGATTTATACCGTACGACCAATAGTGAGTGATTTTTGCTCACAGGGCAAGAGTAGTTGATAAGAGAGTTATTTTGGTGAAGAAGTATAAAGAGGGATATTGGATCATAGTAGACCGTTTGAAGGAGGACAACATATTTTCTACCATTAAGACTGACATTTAGTATGAGTCTTATGCTAAATTTATTGTGATATAATTTACATCAAGGAGATCGTAAAAAAAACTACACGAGTGTCAGTGTTTATAAGAAATCCGAATTTTTATTTCAAAGTTTTGGAGGAATATGTAGGATGCTTTATGGACAAACCTAAAAGTTGGTACAACTTATTATTCACAGACTGATGGGAGTGAACTACTGAAACACTAGGGGACTTGCTGAGAAAGCATGTACTGACACATGAGAATAATTAGGAAATATTTTGTCATTAGTTGAATTTGTGATTACTAGCATGGCTCCATATGAAACCTTGTATGGGAAAAGGTATAGATGACCTTTGCATTTGAATGAAGTTGGTGGAAAAAAAATGTTGGGACCTGAATTGATTAAACGAACATTGAAAGAATTTCAGAGGTTCAAGATAGAATTAAGATTGTCCAAGTTAGACATAAGCCCTATGAAAATAGGCTCATAAAAGATATATAGGTTGAAGTTGGTAACTATCTGTTTTTGAAAAAGGCTATGAAGGGAATTGCAATATTTGGGGAAAAAAAACAGAGAGAGAGAGAGAGAGAGAGAGAGAGAGAGAGAGAGAGAGAGAGAGAGAGAGAGAGAGAGAGAGAGAGAGAGAGAGAACTACAGCATCAATACATTGAATTGTTTGAGATACAGAGCAAATTGGATACTTAGCTTACTGTTATGAATTACTTTTGGGCATGTCAGAAGTACATGATGTGTCCACGATTTGATGATGAAAAAATTTGTAGATGACCTTAACCTTATTCATAACTATAAGGATTTGCACATAGGTAGAAATTTGTCCTATGAAGTACTTAGCTATTTTGGAGGGAAAGTACAAAAGTTCGAAAACAAAGATGTGTCACTCATTAAGGTGCAATGCAATAGACAAGAAAGAAGTGGAGCTTAGCAGAAAAGGGAAAGAGGAAATCTTGTCCAAATACTCTGTTTTATACTTAAGACATGTACCTGAATTTCGAGGATGAAATTCGTTTGAGGAGGATAGATTGTAACACCCCGTAATTTTCTATTAGGGTTAGTTAATTATAAAGTCTAGGATTTTAAATATTTACCCAATATAGAGAATTTTCAGGTTTATCTTTTTTTTAATTTGGATGACTTATTTTAATTAAAGGTCCATTTTATTAAGCCCATATGTGTATTTTTGTATTTTAAAATTTCAAAGTACTTTTATCGATTAGTCTTCTTTTGTTGAGATATTCATTATCGATACGTGTATATCCATCGATTTCATAAGATTTAACCTAATATATGGCTATTGAAACTCTCAAGTCCATATATAAAAACTCTCAATTACACGTTCGGTTTCCCGTGAAATCTCTCAATTCGGTTTCTCTACTTTCTCTACAAAAACCATGTTCTCACGATCTTATTCTAACGTCAAAATAAACCTCCAAAGTAACTCCTCTATAGTTCTTTGAATCGAAATACCAGTCTCAATTAATCAACATCAAAAACCAACTCCCAACCATACACAAAACCATCGCCAAATTCGGTCAAACACCCTACACATCACCACTATAGTAAGGGTTCACGCCGTAAATATAATTTCATCATGTATCGCCGATTCACGGCGAACTCCGAAAACAAAATAGTAAGCCCGTCCCCAAATAACCAAATTTCAGCCCAAACCAAAAAAAAGGAAGGGAAAAAGAAAAGAAACCAGAACCCCGGCCGAGTTCCACATGCCACAGCGTCACCTGGCACGCCGCCATGAGTGGAGGTGTGTGTGAGTGTATGCGGGCGTAAAAACAGAGAGGGGAAGGAGATGGGAAGTAAGAGAACGAGAGGGAGAAAGATGGGGAATAAGAAGGAAATTTGGGGAAATTACAATTTGGTTCTATTTGAGAGGGAAGAAGGAATTGGCGTGAAGAAGAAAGGTGAAGAGAGATAAGAGTTGCAGAGAGATGAATGGGAGAATGGGGCATGATTTGGGGCTAATGTTTTAATTGAGGAAGTTAATTCTTTAATTGGAGAATTTGACTTTCATGAACCGAGTTGACTTTCATTAACCAAATTTTTGACCACCCATTGTCTCGCTTATCTAGCCCGATTCATTACTCCTATTTCAATTCTAATCCTTCAAGCCAAATCGGGTATTTTATTAAATTTCGAGTTTTCAAAATTCCTTTTATATTTAACTTATTTTACTATATTATTTATTTATTCTATATTTTATAATTTATCGTAGGAACGTGCAAAATGAGGAATATGATTTACTATTTTTTTATATTCTCTCGCACAAGATATCCGCATTTATTCGAGGTGGGGATATTCTATTCACTTATTGTTTGTCGCTATTAAATGCTTCGTATATGTGTAATTGTTTATGTGCAATGTGAAAGTAAATCATGTTAGCCTGGGGCTGTAAGAAGGTCCGGGATCGAAGTATCCTCGGGGTGAACCATGCAGTGTTATAATTAGTCCAAATTTGAAAAGAAGATCCGGGATCAAAAGTATCCTCGGGGTGAACCCAGCATTTAGTCGGGGCCTGTAAAAGGTCGGGATAAGTATCCTCGGGGTGAACCCAGACTATAAAAGAATCGGCGGTCAAAGTAAAAGTTAAATTACATATTGAATGTTTACGATTATGCCTATTGATGTATTTAATTTTGACAAACGTATCCCCATTGAGCGAGTTGAAAGCTCACCCCATATTCATTAACATTTTTCAAAGTTAAGGAGTCCGGCGAGGATTGGAGGTGGTGGATGCGAAATCAATGTTTTTATTTATTTTACAAAATTTAGGAATATTTTATTTTGTTAAAAAATTTTAGTTACCATTTATTTTTGAATGACTGTCTTGTGGATTCGAATTAAAAGTACTTTTGTTTATTTGGATGCAAGTTTTTAATCATATGCTATTTTTTTAAAATTGTGTTCTTTTATTTAAGCTTATTGCACTACTTGTTAAAATTTTTGTACTGTTAGAGAATTTGGGTTGTTACAGTAACTTTGATGTTATCACATCTTTAGTAAGACTTCAGATTCAACTTGTTACGGTGTCTGCCTCTAGTGTTACAACACTTTTGACAACACCTCATGCAAATGTGGTTTCGATGTTTACAACACTTTTGGCAACACCTTCTGTTACATTTAAAAATGCAACAGAAACTCCACTGGTGTTCCACAAAGTATGATCATACCCCCACATTTGCCGATTTCCATTCGAAATCCCGGTTGTCTTCCTCAATCCGAAATAGAACTATCAAATCCTCATTCCCCATATCCTTACGTTTGTGCTTAAGGTATTTCTTAAAATCTTTCCACGATGGCGGTAATTTTTCGATAATTGCAGCCACTTGAAAAGATTCATTCGAAAGCATCCCTTCAGACACTAAGTCGTGAATGATGATTTGAATCTCCTGAACTTGGCTGATCACCGTCTTGGTGTCAACCATCTTGTACTCTAGAAATTTGCCGACAACAAATTTCTTTGTGCCGGCATCTTCCGTCTTGTATTTCTTCTCCAAGGACTGCCACAATTCCTTGGACGTCTTGAACGCGCTATAGACGTTGTAGAGAGTGTCGTCTAGCCCGTTCAAGACGTAGTTGCGACATAGAAAATCGCTGTTATGCCAAGCATCCACAACGATTCTCCGGTTGTTGTCAACTTCGTCTTCTCCAACAACGATAGAGGGGTCGTCTTCGTAAAAACGAGCCAACCCCAAAGTGGTGAGGTAGAAAAAGATCTTCTCATTTGCCAACGTTTGAAGTCGGCACTGAGAAACTTGGGCGGCTTTTCGCCGTGAGCGGGAGCAGCAGCCATGGGTGTGAACGAGATCGAACTGGATGCCATCGTCTTCAACAGAAACAACGATTTTCGTCTTGCGATTGTTTGGTAAATTATTCTTTAGAAGAAAGGTTTCTGTTTAAAAAAAATGGCTTAGTGTTTTGGGATTAAGTCGAGGCCTGATTTGGAATTAGTCTCCGCAAGACGAAAATGCCGTGTACACACCGAGTGCTTACTGATTCGTGCGCGCCGCCTCTAAGATACAACGACTTTTACGTCTCGAGTTTACATCACTAGCAAACTCGAAACACAAATGAACAAACGTAATGTTTTGACTTTTTCAAGCTATTGAAGGAATGGGAGAATCAACATGCTTTATAATGCAAATGACCGATTTTAACGAGTTTTTCGTGTCTGTTTTCATCGGTGCAGGGGCTTCATTAATATAGGCAACGGCGCCCGTGCACGGAAAATCGCGTCTCGTAGGCTCGAAAAAGCACTTTTGAGCAACGCACGCATCTATCCAGAGAGCACGGCGGACGCACGGGCGTGCTTTGCCCGTGCGTGTGCGTGTAGCAGATTCTCGGGTAGTAGCACGACCCGACCGCACGGGCCATGCTCCTGCCGTGCACTGGGCCGAAATATTTTCAGTTGAACTCTTTTAATTAATTACGAAAATTAATTAAATCAATTTAATTAATTACAAAAATTAATTAAATATTTAATTTTAAAGGTTTTTGGTCCAAAAGAATAAGGGCCTTGAAGCCCAAGCCCAAGCCCCAGGCCCACGCCCTCGGCCCCGACGGGGCGGGCGGGGCGGCGCTTGCGCTGTGTGCTTTGAACCAAACCCACAAGCATGTAGGTCCTCTCCCCTTTAAAAACTTGGGTGCCCCAAGGCCCAAACTCATTTGTCCAACTTGGGATAAATAAAGTGTGCAACTTTACCTCCTTTTTCCTATGTGGGATGGAGTATCTCTCCTCCCGCACATTTTCCATTTTCCATACCATTTATTTATATTAAGTGGTTAACTTCTAGCATTAATTTCTCATTCACCCGGAATCGGTTTTGAGAAATTCCAAATGCTATTCTCATCTACTCTCTTAGTAGAATTTTTACAAATAATTTAATTCCATTTTTCACAAATGGAAACCACTTAATTAATTTGTCAAAATCGGGTCAACACTCAATTTCTCAAAGACCAATTCCAACAGATTATTCAAATTATAGATTTTCCATTCAATAAAGTGAATTTAAGGGAATTCATATTCTCATTACCAATTACACTACTTATAATAATATATTAAATCCAGATCATATATCTACTTCAAATGGTGTTTCAACCTCTTGGTATCTCATTATCCCTAATTCCCTATGAGTTGCACGGATGGGATCATGTATTTTAAATTCATGTTTCATCTCATATTCCAACTGCACGAATGATTGTCATGTGTATGATAGATACAATTTTACAATATTAATTTTCAAGAATAATCAAACATAAATTTTGGGATTTTAATATGGTGAGCATTGTACATATGACAATGATATGTGCAATGGAATAGAAGATGATATACGATTCTGAAATAGAAGATTGCATCCGCTAAAGCACAAAGAACATCTAATTCCAAACCTTGAGCTGTCAAATGAGCGGAGACCGGTGCTAGCTCGGCGGGCCAAAGAAAAAATCAGTTTTGGCTTACGACAGGAAGATCTATCAATGTGTATGCACCCTACCATAAGTGGACTCTCCTCCCAGAATACATCTTGTTGGGCACATGATAACAAGAAATTAACCGTGACATCTTTTATTTGATTTAGATTTAAATATAATTGGTAAATCAGATTTGATACATATCCTTTTAGAATTTTTAGGATTATAGTACTCGTAGTTTCTTGATTTGATATGATTCAAATTCCTAAATTTTTGGTTTACCTATATTCAAATTTTGGAATGTATAAACAATAATTACCGTAGTGTATCTTCAATTATATATTGGCCAAGCCTTATTTTCCCTCAATCTTAAGATTACGTACCCAAAAAAAAATGGCGGACTCAAATACGGCCGATTCCACGGTGAGCATGAAGCTCTTGATTGACACAAAAGGCGAAAAAGTCCTATTCGCAGAGGCAGGCAAAGATTTTGTGGATTTCCTAATCCACATTTTTCTTTGCCGATAGGTACTGTCATTAATCTTCTAAGAAATCAAGAAACCTGTGGATCATTAGCAAACTTGTATCAAAGCATAGAAAATCTGAATGAGTCCTATATTCAACCAAACCAGACCAAAAACACACTTTTGAAACCTGTTTCTCCAGTCACTGGTTCCTCTGTTCCTTTATTGGCCATCAAGGGTGCACCCACTGAAAAAAAGTTATACATGTGCAGGCAATGTTCCTATAATGGAAATTATTATGGTACGGATGATCCACGCGTGATTTGTCCAGGTTGTCGCGCGCATGTTTGCGAAAACATGCATTATCTGGTGAAGGCGGAATTGTGAAGGGGGTGGTGACTTACATGGTCATGGATGATTTGGTTGTGATGCCATTGTCTACTATCTCAAGTATCACTATGCTCAGGAAATTTAATGTCAAGGACTTGAATGCACTCGAGGAAAAAGTTGTCAAATTTGGCAAGGATGAGGTATCATATTCATTTCAGGCAAAATTGCAAAATTTGTCTTGTAACTATAAGCCGATAGCCAAAAGGTCCTATAAAAATCACATTTTGCAAAAAAGTCCAATAACTATAGTAAACTCTTGATTTTGGTCATGCAAAATGCACGGTTTGCAAAATAGTCGTGTAATTATATGGAAATTCCAATTTTGGTACTAATTTCACCGAATTTCAGTCATGTGAGCGGCACATGTAGTCCCCAATTACCAGTTAAATTAGGACCAAAATTGAGATTTTCATACAGTTACAGTGCTATTTTGCAAAACGTGCATTTTGCAGGACCAAAATTGAGACGTTTATATGGTTATAGGACATTTTTGCAAAACATGATTTTTACGGTACTATTTTGCTATCGCTCTATAGTTATAAGACAAATTTTGCAATTTTGCGTTCATTTCATGTTAATATTTCTTTTTTCAAGCTTAATTGCTAAATCGGTCCCATAACTATACGGGGCTATCAACTTTGGTCCTGTGGATTTCAGTGGCGGATCCAGAAATTCAAAAATGGGGGTACGATAAATTTTAGGCTAATTGTAGTTAGATTCTATAATTTTTTTTGGGAACAAAGTGTTTGTAGGGGGAAGAAAATGTGAGAAATTGTATAAAAAATATGTAAGATATTTTGATTTTTTTGGATTTTAATTATTAAAAATACCATTTTATATAAAAATTGGGGGTACAAAATATTATTAATATTATTTTTTAAACTAATTTTTTTATTTTTTTTCCAAATTGGGGTACATTTGTACCCCAAACTTACAAGTGGCTCCGCCACTTTGGTGGATTTTGATTCATACGAGTTTTGTTTTGTGCAATTTTGGTCCTCAATGCTTGTTTCAATATTTTATTTATTTTCACAATATCCTTATCTTTTAGCCAAAATATGTGTAACCCTTAAAAGTTAACGGATTAAAATTGTTATTTTAACTAAAAGGTAATTAACAAGAACTGAAATTGCAATTTAGGGGACTAAAGTTGCAAGCCTTCGTTTCAGATTTCTTGTACGTATTGTACTACACAGGCTACTTCTTAGTTACATAAGTGTAAAATGTTTTTTTTGTTTTTGGTACAGGCTGTTAAGCTTTTGAGTGCTTCTTTGCAATCTAAGAAAGTTCTTACGGATGTCTTTGTCAAGGGTATGAAGTGAATTGGTATATGATCGTGGATATATTGAACTGCTATACTTATCGGTTTATTTTGATTTTTAGATTTTTTTTCCAGGCAATGGTAATTTGCAGTTGCTTTTGACTTGATCTAATAGTCCTTTTTTTTTTTTGGAGTATTCCTTATGGTCTTTGAACTTAAGGGAACTGGAAATCGAGCATATCCGAACTTGATCCAAAGGACCAATGTTTGGGTCCAAAGTCAGTTATGGTATAAGAATATTTGGATTTGAGCGAGTCTTTAGTGACACCGTCTCATAGATCTTTGTGAAACGAAGCTTCCAATAACCAAACCCAAAAGCCAAAGCCAAATTTAAACATAAGGCTAAGCTCAACCCAATCTAAAATCTTTTCTGATTTTTGACCTTCGATTCATAGTCACATCCACGAGAAAGTTCCTCTTCAGCAACCTGTGAAGGAATTCAAGCATAAACTATCATAATTACACTTTGTGAAGCTGTAGGCATAAAAAAGTTTTGGAAAAAAAAAGAGAAAATGGTCATTTTTACCCATTTTGAGATAGGAGAACACTTTTTTACCCAACTTTCATAAAAACCACTTTTCTACCCACTTTTTCAATGAAAGGTCATAAATGCCCTTATCGTCTTCCTCTCTCTTTCTTGGTTTAAAAATATAATTTTTCTTTCCTCTTTTCTTCTTTTTTCCAAAAATAACAATCTTCTCTTCTTTTTTTTCCGTTCATGTTTTCGATTTTTGAAGATTCAAGACACGATTGGAAATAAGTTTAAGTCACTTGAACCAAATTAATGTATTTCATGCTTCAAATATTTATGCATCAAATATTCATTGCCTTCAAAAGTGTATTGTTGGTACCAGTTGGGGCATCCCAAACCTAAGAATCATAAATGACCAGAAATGAAATTCGCAACTTCACTTTACATGCCCAGTGACTAAAAATATAAATATTTAAATATTAATATTAAAACAACCTTGATAAGCTTTTCATTCCCACATGTTATCACATAAAGCTGCTCATTGGGGTGGGAGAATGCTAGATCATTTACTCGGCTAACATGAGCATCAATCTAAAACAGCAGATCCTAAATTTCTATATAGATTAGCTATAGAAGAAGCTATTACTACTACTCTTGTAGCTCACAGAAAATTTCATTGTATAGATTAATTAAATTGTTACGGATACATTACTTGGGAAATGGATTTGGAGATTATTAGTGGAAAATGAACAGCTGCGGGTGAAAGTGTAAGTCTCTAAATACAGGGAGAAGGGCTGGCTAGGAAACAAAGAGGTGTTAGGCAATAGAAGAAACAAAAAATCAAAATGGTGAAAGATGTTGAGAAAAATTTAGAAAATGGAGGAGCTGAAAACTGGTTTCTTGCCAGGTTAGGAAAAAATTACTTCTTTTTGGGATGTCCCATGGGATGACGATCCGAAGCTTGTTAACTTAAAAAATATGATGTTTTCCCAGAAAATGAAAATTTGCTTCTGTTGAAGAAAATAAAAATTATTAATTCCGGTATGTAGAAAATAAGAACTAAACGAAGACCCAAATCATAAGCAAAATAACATAATCATGTTGAAAGTGAAAAAATAAGGTTTACAAATGGTTTAATTTCCACAAAGATGGTTTGCTGCAGGACACCGTTCGACAACAGGCTATCTATACATTTTGGAGAAACTCTTTGAAAATAATCACAGAATCATTGGAATCATTAGTTTGGTCGAAATAATCACAGAGTCGTTGGAACACTAAATTGTGGAAGACGATCCCATGCAGATATGTCTCAGATTGATTTGACCTCAATACACCGATAAAATTGAATTGATTATAACATGTAATGTCGTCTTGAGTGCAACAACTAAGGCACTAATTACATAACAAATTGCAGTATTCACATGAATTCAAATATAACAAAGTTCTTGTTCCCTTAGAGAGAGAAGTAAATTATCATAGATTTGGCAACATTTCCTTATGCTAACTCCTATTACTAATTCATTTTCTTGAATTTTCTCATCTGCTAGTCCATTTAAAATAATTTCTTGTAATATTCACTTTATCCACATATCAATCATTTTGTTGAAATTCCCTCACATTACACCAACCATTCTAGACCACCCTAAAGACACTTATTCCTCCAAATAAATTTTAGGGATAGTTATAAAAATTCCCTGAGGTTTGGGCTAATTACAAAAAAACTCAGGTTGCATTTGGGTGGGAGGATTTGGATTTGGGGAGGGGATTTAGAGAAGCATTTCAAATGACTCCAAATATGAAGGATTTGAAATCCTCCAAAATGACTCCAAAAATAGCTTCCAAAGATTTGAAATCCATTATAGAATGACTCCATTCAAACAACCTCAGTTGGATTTCTTATTATGGATTTAAAATTCATAACTCAAATCCTTCCATCCAAATGAAGCCTCAGAGATTTTTGACAATTACAAAAACCCTTGAAGTTTGATTATGTCTTACATTTCCCCCTTCATAAGTAAAAAAACATATAAAAAAACTCCTGTATTTATAAAAATAATACAGTTAGCCCCTTTAATTTAACACATAATCAAACATGATGGTTTTTTTTTTTGTAATTTTAAAACATCTATGGGTTTTTGTGATTAGCCCAAACATGAACGGTGTTTTTATAATTATCCCTAAATTTTATGTCTGACAAGGACCTCCATTACAAACAATGCATGTTATATATAACATACGAACTCTTATTGCAATGAGTTACGCTCATGCCCCAAAAGCTTTCCATGATCATAGCATACCTCCTCCCCAATAATAAAACACACCCATAGAGGAAGAAGGGATAAAGAAATCTCAAAACAGGGGAAGAAAACCAGATAGTCTGCAGTCATTATAATGATAATTACATCAAAATCCATTAAGAACTAACTGTATGCTTGCATATGTTTAACATAATATGTAAATCCAACATCACAAGAAAAAAATAAGATGAAAGAAAAAATCTGTGCTAACCGATATATCACAAGAAAATGAGAACATGAAAGAAGAAAATATGAGCTTACCGATTAACAACTAATCGCTTAACAAAACCCTCTGCACAGGAAAACACAAGAAAACCAAGGTCATAAAACTTGTCTTTTACCGAATATGAATATAAAATATACTTGTAATTATATTTAGAGTCTACTCTCTTGTTCTCTTGTTGGGCTTATTGACTTTGTTATGCTCAGCTTTCCAAGTAGGATCAACTAATTACAATATTTCGTCCAGAAGGTCCAGAATCATATAATACGATAGGCCCATTGACACTTTGAATCAACAAAGTTTAGATACAGCTGAAAGGACAAGCATACTAACAAATTTTGAACTTGGCAATAACTCGACAACCTTTAAATTTATAATTCAAGTATATTCAGATTAATTTTAAAACATAATATAAGATCTCATTTATATAAAAAAAATTAGGATTTGAAGATATAATTGATTCATGAATTTTAGTTTTTGGTAGTAAAGAATTCATGCATGTGTGAAAAACTGATTTTTTTATATTCATGTAGTTAATGCATTGAACTCTAATAACTCGTGTATGTTATTCATGTATCTTTTGTTTTTCCAAAGAAGAGGTCATCGCTAATTTAATTTTCTTGTATCTAATTCAAAATTTACGATTAATGATTTTGGTGAAAGCGTTATATGTGATAGCATACATTCATTACATTGTAAGGCCCATGTTAATTATTAGCATAGGGAGTTTTTCTTTACGCAAGCATTTGAATGTGTACCAGCATGTATCAATAAATTAGTGCATTTGAACACGTAGCAGAGAATAAGCAAATCATAACATATTTACCTTAAAAGATAATCCTTTCAATTGCTTGAAGATGAAAAGAACCAACGCCAGTGCATTGATAAACATATGAGAACTTTAAAGATGTGATCTTTATTGCAATCATAGAACTACAAACATATCTTGTGAATCAAATATTCAAAGGGAGCTTGCTAACTAAAGTTAATATTTAAGAAACTTGGAGAAACACTGACGTGAATACAACGTACAGAAACTCGTACAAAGAATGTGAACGTATAAGACAGGAACAATGTATCGCTTGTATCGGTTTGTATTGCTCTGCATTTCAAGTGATTGTTTTGTCAGAAGGTAATAAATTCAATCATATATTAGATAAAGAAGTAATATATTATTTAAAAGAAAACACAGCAAAAAACCTCTTTGTTCTTTTCAGTCAATGCCAAATCAAATAAAGTTTGCTTTTCTAGTGTAACCTTCTCATGGAAAATTTATTCATAAAGGATCAATTAAAGTTTCTACTCGAATAATAAAAGCTTTATTTCATATTGACTCCATTCAAGCCATTCTTTATGGAAACTTGAAGTACGCTTTGATTTACTGTAAGCTTCACAAAAGAAAATTGAAGGAAATTACCCGAACCAAGTATGGCCACCGGGTAACCCAACTAATTCAAATGTTTGTTAGCAAAACCTTAGAAGGAGCATTAACTTTAAACACTATGTATTGAGATTAAAAACAAAAAATTGAAGAAAATACATCATATGTGCACAATGGAAAAAACAAAATTATTAATAGGTATACCAAAAATTTAGCCCCTCCATAAGATTATAAGAACAAAGAATTTAAAATCTGACAAAAGATGATCACATGTTAATAATGGTAGAAAAAGAAATATTAAACATTGAGTTGAATGAATTCTCGACAAACTCACCACCCTCAATCATTCCAGAATATCTCACTTGAAATCTTATGCGCCAATTCTCTCAGCCCCTAACCCACCTGTGCAGCAATCGTGTTCTTAATCGCAAATAATCAATATTTTTATATCTAAAATCCCTTTGAGATCTTTTTTATAATTTTAATTCACATAATACCAATCAGACTTGAGAGAGAAGGGGAAAAATACAAAGTGAAATCCTATGTCATTTCAAAGAGACCAATCAAGAGTTAAATGAGTTAAATGCATGTGAAATGCATTTTCATGTTTTTGATACATGTTCTTAATTATAGGGATATTTTAGTTATGCGCCCAAATGGATACTCTTTCCTAACGAGTTTGAAGAAATAACTGTGTGAAGTCATTTTTCAGTACCCAAAACATCAAATTTATGCATGCTCTATTTAATTTTACAGGTCGTCATCGGAACCATAATTGCTCCATATATTTCAAGTACTGTAATTGTGGTTAGGAGAACAAGTATTCAACCAATTTTTTTGTGGAAGAGTAAAATATATCACCACAAACTCACAAAAATCAAGGAATGAAGGACAAGAAAAAATATATTATCATGAACTCAAACAAGTGTACAATAAATATCTAGCTGCAGAAATCACATCCCACCCCATCCATTCACCTAAACAAAGCCTAGAGAAAAAAAAAACAGTTCAAAGAAATAAAAATTGCAAATTAAATGAGTGGAATTTACTACATCATTGCCTCCACAGATTATAAGGCCGTTGAGCAACATTTAACTCAATCTCAAATAAATATTTAGTGAAGTATGTGAGAGTAGATAAGTATGGTATAATAAAATTTCAAAGCATCGTTAATTAAAGTTCCTACAAAAACATATATGTAAACCTAATTATTGAATCAAAGATTGCATTTGTATTCTGGGTCCAGTTCTAATCTCAAGTAATAAAACTCCAATTTGTAATAATTTCGAATCAAATCATTAAGAACTAACCTATGCATAAATCGAAACAGGGTATCACCGAAATTCCATACATGGAACCCAAACCTGTAATCCCAGGATAGATTCCTTCATTAAATTGGAGAAATTGAGGGTGCCTTTGTTGTGCTCTTATTGGGACAATTCTTGAATCCAATTTGTCGATTTCTTTTCCCATCCAGATAACTGATTCTTCCTTTGAACTCCCTTCGAGCCTTTTTTTTTTTTGAATTTTTTGCATTCGGATTTGAGACCTTTTTCCGGATTTGAGACCTTTTTCCCTTCTGGTTTTTTTGGTCGATTTCTGATTTTGAATCTCTTTGGTTCGATGGTCCTTTTTTTGTTTCGATCGATGAATATTACGTTTCAGATTTTTTTTTTTTTTGCCTTTTGGGTGGAGTGATGCCTTTTCTTATTTCTTCAACTGATTTGCATGCCCTATTTATTGTACTATATTTTTAATTACGTCCTATTTATTGTACCAGATTTTAAATTACGTTTTTACCATTAAATTTGATCCTAATAAAGGGTATTTTAGGCAATACAAATTTTGACAGAAATATTCATACTTTTTAAGTAGTAGAGATAGAGATAGAGATAGAGATAGAGATAAGTGATGGTACGATCATTAAAATCAAGAAATATTTTATTTATTAAAGGTCTCATTTCATGCAAATGAAAGAGATAAGTCTAGACATTTTTGTCGTAGACACAATACCAATAAACAGTTGATTTCGTATTGGGTTATTTCGATTGACTACGTTAAGTCAAAGAAAAACCTTGCAGATCCGCTTACTAAAGGCATAAATCGAGATCAAATGTATAAACTATTAAGGAGAATGGGTTTAAAATCCACAACTTAAAGAATGTTCATAGCGGTAACCCAACCTTGTGAATTGGAGATCCCAAGACCTTGGTTCAATGGGACAACTAAGTTATGAATGTTCAGCTGAACACTTGGAAAATGTGTTAGCTCATTCTAGAGACATCCAAGTGAATGAAAATCGATGAATGTGGTGAAGTTAAGTTTAAGACTTTTAATGATTCATATACCAAAAGGTGGAGTATGACAGGATATTCTTCAATAGGAGATCACCTATATAAGCGAGAAGTAATGGGCCGCTCCAAAGAAACGCTTATGAATCTAAGATATGGTCTATGGCCGAAATGGACACACCGTGAGAACAAGTGTTAGAATTGTTATTGTGTAAGTACTATTGTCTCGGTTTACACAAATGGCTGAGTAGTTCAAGACATCGCGTCACTAAGCAGCTAGTAAATCCGATAGTATTTTACTAAGGAAGGTTCAAAGCCACAAGCTACCTATCCTGATGCAATAACAATTCGTCGAGACTTTCAAGCGAATCTGCATACACGCATGCATTAATTTCATTCATGTAGGGGATTGTTGGAATTTGGTCTTTGAGAAATGGGTGCTGACCCAATTTTGACCAAATAATTAAGTGGTTTTCATTAGTAAAAAATGGAATTAAATTATTTATAAAAATTCTACTAAGAGAGTAGATGAGAATATCATTTGTAATGTCTCAAAACCGATTCCGGGTGAATGAGAAATTAATGCTAGAAGTTAGCCACTTACTACAAATAAATGGTATGGAAAATGAAAAATATGGTAAAGGAGAAATGCTCCATCCCACATAGGAAAACGATGAAAAGTTTGCACACTTAATAAATCTCAAGTTGGACTTATGGGTTTGGGCCCTTGGAGGCACCCAAGTTTTTAAAGGGGCGAGGACTTTACATGCTTGTAGGTTTGGATTAAAGCACACACGCGCGCCGTCCGGCCGGCTCGGCTCGGCCCGGTCCAGGTATGGGTCGTGGGCCTGGGCTTGGGCTTCAAGGCCCTTATTCTTTTTGGACCAAAAACCTTAAAAAATAAATGTTTAATTAATTTTTGTAATTAATTAATCAGATTTAATTAATTTTTATAATTAATTAAAACGGATTTCAACTTGGGAACGAGCACGGGCGAACGCACGACCCGACGCACGGGTCGTGCGCACCTTTGCACATCCACGCACAGGCAGGCACACGACCCATGCGACGGGTCGTGCGTCAATGAACAAGTGCGTCTGTCAGTGCAAAATATGTCTTTTCGAGCCAAAAGACGTGATCTTTCCATACGGGGCACCTGAGGCCTATATTATTCGACCCCTACTGACTGAATTAATAGACGAACTCATAAATCACAAGCCTAAAAATCGATCATTTGCATAATCGAGCATATTGACATACTTCCTTCTTCAAAAACTTGAAAGTCAGAAACACCATTGTTGTTCGATGTGTTTCGAATTTGCAAATGTTGTAAACTCGAGACTGAAATAGTCGTTGTATCTTAGGGATGTACGCCGGAACCGTTAGCACTTGTATACGGGTGTTTTCGTCTTGCGAAGACTGAATCAAATTCAGGCCCCGACTAAAGCCTTACCCATACACTAAGCCATTCTCCTAAACAGAAATCTCACACATTTTTACAAATACAGTTAACACGGGAAATAAATAGGTCAGGTCAGGTCAAGTCATGTCGACCCTTGTGAATACGGAGATTATTGAGAAAATTAACTATTTCAGTCTAGACTTCCACCGTCATCAGCAATCTCCACATTCACAGAATTTTTCCTTTTTTGTGATGGGTGGATAATGTTGAAGTTGTTATTTGCCTGTTTTAGCAAAGCTAATTGCACATAAACCTGGTCTTGTCAAACTAGGCGTACATATAAATATATGACTTTCTTTTTAATTTTGTTTTCAAATGTTTCCCAAATATCTCTAAGGTATGGATAACAGATTTGACAACGAAATAAACTATATAAAAACCACTATCAAAAGTTAATGGAACAATATTATGGCAAAATTGCTTTTTTGGTCCGTTAAGTTGGCTCGATTTCGCTTTTAGTCCTTTAATTTTTATGGGTTGCGTTTGGAAAACACTAACCTTTCTAAACCTGCACATTTAATCCGATTTCAAAATTTCGGGGATATCTTATCCCTAAAATGCTGAATTGAGCCACTTTTCCATTAAATGACTATTTTGCCCCTCTTTTTTGGAGGGAAACCTTGGACATGTGAGCATATATTTGATTTAATTTAAATAAATTAATTTGAACATATATTTATAATTTTTAATTGTTAATTAAATTAAAAAAACAAAAAATAGAAAAAACATGTATTTATAATTTTCAACTATATATAAAAATTAAAAAAATAGAAACAAAAAAAATATATCTATAATTTTCAACTGTAAATTGAAATTAAAGAAAAATAGAAAGCAAGAAAAAAAATAGAAAAACCAAAAGAAAAAGAAAATAATGTACTTTTTTTTTTTTATAGTTTTCCTTAATTTTTATTTAAAGTTGGAAAATATAAAATATATTTTTGACAAATTTTGTTTAATTTAATTTAAAGAAAATAATATGAACATATATTTATAATTTTTAACTGTAAATAAAATGAAAAAAATAGAATGAAAAAAAGGAAAAATATGTATTTATAATTTTCAACTATATATAAAAAAAATTTAGAAAACAAAAAAAGCATATATATTTATAATTTTCAGCCGTAAATCAAAATTAAAAAAAATAGAAACAAAAAAATAGAAAAAATATAGAGTTACAATTTTCTACTGTAAATTAAAATTAAAGAAATAATAAAAAACAACAAAATAGGAAAAAAATATATTTTACAATTTTCTACTGTTAATAAAACTTAAAAAAATAGAAACCAAAAAACAGAAAACCCAAAAAAATAGAAAATAAATTTCTTTTATTTTTATTTTCTATTTTTATTTAATATTGAAAAATATAAAAATATATGTTCGACTATTTTATATAATTTAATTTAAGTTTTTTTATTTTTATTATTTAATTTATTATTATTTTTCTATTTATTCTTTAGTTTTAATTTAGAGTTGAAAATTATAGATATATATGTTTTTTTTGTTTTTCTGTTTTTTTTTTAAATTTATTTACTGTTGAAAATTATGAATATATGTTCAGATTACTTTGTTTAGATTAAATTTAAAAAAATTGAACATATATTTTAATTTGTCAATTTTATATAAAATTATAAATATATGTTTATATTTTTTTCTTCACTTCAATTTAAACTTATATGTATTTTTGTTATTTAATTTTATTGAGATATTAAACAAGTCATGTGATATGCACATCATGGTAGAACGAGTTGGCCAGTGTTCCTTTGTGTCAGTTACTTATGAGAAATTACTGGAATTTTGTTCAAAATGCAGGGTAACGGACATTCGACGGTTTCTTGCCGTATTACTCCCGCAGGGAACTCAACTACTGAAAGACGCATCTCTCCTGACCAGGGACGTCCCAAGACATCAGCGACACGTCCGATTCTATGCAACGGGGTCGTTCTAGGGTCCGTAAAGTTTACCGTCCGGTGCAGCAGGACAAGGGCAAGGCCGTTGGTGACTCCATGGAAAATGCGGGTCATCAAGGTCGTGTTAAGGGGGGTGAACCTTCTTCTTCACATATTCACACTAAGAATTCTTTTGATGTTTTGGGTGCTGATTCAGATGATGTGGCATGTGATAATACGAATTTGGAGCAAAAATCTGATAATGAGAATCGGATTATGGCTTCGGAATATAATACTAGCAACACAGACAGAGCCATAGTTCCTTATCAACCGCAGGCAACAAATTTGGATGAACATGGGCATGCTAATTTGCAACGTGGAATGAAAATAGTTTCAAATAGCCTTCCTTTTAATGATTATGTCCTTAGCTCCAATGATCCTTCTGAGGGTTTCAAGGCTATGGTCGTTGCTGCCCGGAAACGTTGGTCAGATATGGTGGATGAAGACAATCAAGATGATGCAGACAAATTGGAAGTTTTAAAGACCAAGTTAGGCGACTCTTCAACTGCTACGATTGTCATTCACTCAAGTGATTCGCCCGGAAGCTAACGTTATGGCAATTGTGGTGGAGGATCTGGGCCGATATTCCACATGATACATCAGACCATCAGGAGGATACTCAAGCACATGCAACACAAACACAGGCCAATGTCCTTCGAAAATCCTCTAGAAATAAACGTCCATCATTTCGATTGAGATTTTAAGTTATTTTTGTTGTTTCTTTTATGGAGTACTCTTTTTCCTATCAAAGGTTTTTTCTAATGGGTTTTACTTTGATAGGTTTTAACGAGATCCCTTTTTTTAAAGTTAGTTGCTTGGCTTGTAAGCAGTACACTATATATTTTTTTTAATAATATTTTGCATTTATTCAAAAAAAAATGTGATATGCACATGACCAAGGTTTTCCTCCAAAAAAAATGGGCAAAATAGTCATTTCATGGAAAAGTGGCCCAACTCATCATTTTAGGGATAAAATATCCCCAAAATTTTGAATCGGACTAAAAGTGCAGGTTTAGAAAAGTTAGTGTTTGTCAAATGCAACTCATAAAAATTAAAAGACTAAAAGCGAAATTGAGCCAACTTAACGGACCAAAAAAGCAATTTTGCGACAATATTATTGCTGCCAATATGCATGTCAGAAATCTCAACTTGTTTATTGCATCCCATACAAAATACACTGCATGACAATCACTAATCACCAAGATCACTTTCTAGCTAATTGATGGTCAACATCATTCAATATCTGAAACAGTAGTACCATGACCCCCTTCAACATTTTTGTACTCATAAAACCAAGAACAAACAATAAAATAACCAAAATTCAAGACCCCAATAACAGCAAGCACCCAATAAACATTATCCAATCTCCCATCATTAATATCATCAGGCAACCAATCTGTCACCCTTCTAACAAAGTCAATCACAGCAGTGCTCAAATAAAATGCAACAGCCAATTGCAAGGCAATCATAGCAGTCCCCATGCTCTTAAGTATAATGGGAAACTCTTGATAGTAAAATGCCACTTGTCCTGGAAAATGAAAAGCCTCACCAACACCAACTATTACCATTTGTGGAACCAACCACAAAACTGACACTGGCACAATGTGGGACCGGGACCGCCTTTTTGACTCGATCAGGGCGGAGACCGCCATGCTGGCGACGTTGAACACGTGGCCGATGCCTATTTGCTGCATGGGCGTGGGGATATTATTCCGGCCGGATATTTTCTTCCAGAGTGGCCAGAGACAGTGGTCGAATAGGCTGAGGGATATGGCGGTGGAGATAAACGCGAATACTACCATGGAGCCGGCCGGGACTTTGAAACGGCGTGCCAGGTGGCGGTCGGTGGTTAGAGCTTGGAGAACTGTGAGGCTGGCCTGGATTCCAATTGGGGTCGCTAAGAGAATACTGGTTGACCAAAGGGGGAGGATTCTAATAAGAGACTTAAGGTCTTCTACTTGTTGGACACTGCATAGTTTCCATGGTTTCGTTATCGTGCGGCCATTTGTTATTATGTCTCCTTCAGTTTTAAGTGCTGCTCGATTCAGAAATCTGCGCATATTATTCAAAATATTCATCAGGTCGAAAACTTATGATTATACACAATTGGCTGACAATATATTCATCAGGTCGAAAACCTATAGTTACAAATCTAATATTGCAATTTACCATATTTGCTTGATATATAGGACAATTATATATGTTAGCTGAATCTATTATAATCTCCATTTCACCAAAACATATATGCAGGTTGATCAAATAAGCCCCACATGTACAATCGAGAATTTAGGTTGAAATATATATATATATATATATATATATATATATAACTCTAGAAATAGACTCCGCTTCTTTAAGTTATTTTTATTGTTTCTTTTTTCTAAAGATTAGTATTGATTTTCCTTTCATTCTGATCGACATCATCGAACATTCTTTTATATATATATATATATATATATATATTTCTGTTTATTTATAAAAAAAAATAGTTAGGTCTTAATCAGTTTTATTTACAATTGTTCTAAGCTAAGCAAGCTTATAATCATTTTTAACAACCACTGGATTGCATTTAGGTTGCAAAACCAATAATTAAAAGGGATAAATAAAAAAAAATTGAGGTTCGGTCTAATCATAAAAAGGTCTAGAACATTTTGAAAATTACAAAAACATTCTTCAGATTTGATTCCGTCTTATAATTTTCACTTATAAGCAAAAAAAATTTATATAAATCTTTGACTGTGTAGGAATATTACAGTTAGTTACAAGAAATCAATCCTTATCCCTAAAAGGCTTATTCTAATTTTCAAAATCTATGGGTATTTTTGTAATTAAGCCAAACCTCCATGTATATGTTTTGTCACTATCCCAATAAAAAAATGAGTAAACTTTCAAATGATATTCAAACCTGAAGCTGTTTGTGGGTGCCACTGTTCCTTTAGCCCCATCATCTCCATGGTAATAATCATCACTCTCACGAGAAGATATCACAACCTTCCTTTTCCTAACACTCGCAACAACCACACGTACCAAGCTCGTAAATGGGCTCCCTTTGGGCTTATCACGACAATAATACCGACTCCCAAACACGAACACGACTAATCCCACAACGTTACCCGCTATGCCTATGCCAAACCCCCAAGCCCAGCTTACATTGTCTTCAACATACACTATGCCTGTGAAACATATAACATAAGAAACATACAGAGTGAAGAAATACCAATTAAAGTAAGTGGACTGATGCTTTAGTTTGCTGAATTGGCTGGCCCCAAGTGTTGCCAGGGTGAATCGCGTTCCCCCTAGCCCAATGGACCCCAGGCCCAAAGCCGCAAATAAGACTGAGTATTGGGTCCCTGTTGGGGTGGCACATAAACTTGAGCCTGTTTCACAATTAGGGGGCCTTAAGTCAGGTAGTGTCACAGTAAGCATCAGGAGAATCAGGCCCTGTAATAAGGAAATAATTACTTAAGTAACATAGTAACATAGAAGAGTCCGCTTGATTTTTGGCCATTTATCTATAACAAAAATTATTTTTAGCCATGTTTTTCATAAATGCGTTTTTTTAGATATTTTTGAGATCAATAGTCCATGTTTTACCCTTTTTTTAGGGATGGCAAAATGACCCGCCGCGGAATGGGGCGGGTCTGAGTATAACTTTCACCCCCACGCCCCGTGCTATTTTTTTATTTTTTTAATATATTAATGTATATTTTACATGATATTACATAAAATAATATTGTTTTATATATATAATATTATATTTAACATATATAATGACATTATAAATAATATGTATTTATAATACAAAATATAATATTAATAAATGATTAATAACATAAAAAAATCAACATGGGTCGTCCCGCCCCGTAGAAGGGACATGGACGGTCTGGGTATTCGTCCCGTCCCGCCCCATTGTCGTTCCTACCCTTTTTCATTTCTTAGGGATCGGCAGATTTTTTGAGACCAGATTTCATTTCTAGGTACTCAGAAATGTAATGCACCGATTGTTTTAAAAAAAAATGACATAATAACTAATTAAAGAATACAAAAGGGTTACTGACTGTCATTTTTTAATCAAAATAGCTGAAAAATATTCCTAAATTTTATTTAACAATAATCATAAATAACCATTTTGGCCTATTTCCACGGCATAACTAATTAGAAGGACATATAAATGTTAAGAGGTTTTTCTTGTGATGATATAAAAATTTGTACCAGCAAAGAGATGAGAGAGGAAATCCAGATGACAGAGAAACAACCCAGAAATGAATCAGCAACAATGGCTCCTATTATTGGAAAAAAGTTGGTGCAGCCAAAGACCACACTGTTAATTTGGGCAGCATTGATGGTTTTAATGTTGAATTGTTGGATCAAGAATACTATTAGGTTGGCCATCCACCCGCCTGCTGCCACTGTCAGCCCGGCCACAGTTGCTGCTTCCAATGATCAAATATATATTGATTAGAAACAATAATATGATTAGTTAAACCTACGCTTGGAACCTATAGGGCTTGTATGGATGTATTTCCAAGTCCAATTTTCAGTTTCTAGTGTTGTAGAATGAATTTTCAAACTTTATTGATTTTCGTGTGAGAATTAGGAATATGTTTGGTTTGTTGTCGAATGTTTGGTTATAGTTTTTCAAATGTACTTTTGACATAGGTTTGCGTAATTGTAGTGTATTTTTACCTAGATTTGCGTGATTGGAGTGAAAAATTATTTCGTTGTGTTTTCAATAGAATATTTCAATAAAAAGTGAAAACTGGAAATGACTTCATTTCTATTAAAAACTTTCTAAACAAGTATAAACCCATTTTCCGAAATAATTGGAAAGTGGAAAACTGGTTTTGAAAACACAACCATACAAGGCTTATGTATCCATAAAAAAAAAGTAGTAGTATGTCGAATTTACCACTTATGTTTACAAAAAAATGAAAATTAAAATAGTCATGTTTTTTTTAAAAAAAATTATTTTTAGTCATTTTGACTAAAAGCTGACTGGCATACCATACCCTTCTGACATTCTTTGGTGAGGTAATTAGCCATTTTTCAAACAATTGATATGATTCATTTCCTCGGTCATGTCTTGGTACCGAGAAATAGACCAGCCCCCATAAATAAATATATATATAAGAAAAAAAAAAAGCAAAGTGGACAATGACAATTGAACTCAAAAATGGTTAAAAATATTTTTGTAATTGAGAAATAGATAAAAAAACCGATGGACTCTTTAAAAAAAAAGAAGCAAAATTTAACTTTTTTTGGGGGTAAGACAATGACAATTGAACTCAAAAATAGTTAAAAAATATTTTTGAAATGGAGAAATTACCAAAAAAACAGACCGACTCTTAAAAAAAAGTCACAAGTTAATTTCTGTGTGTGTGTGTGTGTGGAGAGGGAGAAGAGAGAGAAGAGAGTGAAGACCTATGATGAAGGGGGTGGTGATCCAGCCCCCTCGTGTGGTGGTGGAGGGTGGTGGTGCTGGCGGGGCTTCTCCATCTCCGGTGACTGAAGTGTTTCCACCACCATGCATAGAAGCCATATTATATGTTGAGAGGGGTCTAGTAATGATGTATCTCTTGGTCCTTTTATTATAACATGCTGGCTCTGCCCAGGCTCTTTTATATGTGTCGGCATGGGATTTTATTTGTTACTTTATGGAATACATGTACATTTACAAAATAACGTGTGATAAAGATAATTAATATTAGTTATATAGATATAGTATTATTATTAGTAATATAAAATATAAAATGAAATAAGAAATTAGAATTGAAATTTATAACGGTACCCATCGAGCTAGTGGAAGCGTTTTTCCACTTGATCAATGCCACAGGAGGATATTGTTAAAATATATATATTTACTTCGTTTTTGCTGTTTTTTGAATGGTGATCTTGTTGACGAAGTATACAATGCCTCCTCCTGGTGTTGCCCATCAACCAAGTGAAGTTTGTAAGCTTCGTAAAGCTCTTTATGGCCTTAAGCAAGCCTCTAGAGCATGGTATGAAAAGTTTACTTGTGTTGTTATTTCTCTTGGTTTTCGACCAAGTGATCATGATTCAACCTTGTTTGTCAAAAGTTGTGGAACAGGTCGTATTTTACTTGCTTTATATGTTGATGATATGATTATTACTGGTGATGATCTTGATGGTATAGAAACTTTGAAGTCTACGTTAGCCAGTTCTTTTGCTATGAAAGATTTGGGTTCACTCCATTATTTTCTTGGTATTGAGGTTGCCTCTTCCCCGTAGGGTTATCTGTTGTCTCAATCAAAGTATATTACTGATATATTTGAGCGTGCATGTATTACTGATAACAAGATTGTTGATACTCCGCTTGAGACTAATGCTCGATATTCTCCCTCTGATGGTTCTCCCTTGTCGGATCCCAGTTTATATCGTAGTGTTGGTGGCAGTTTGGTTTATCTCACAGTTACTCGTCCAGATATTACACATGTTGTTCATGTGGTTAGTCAGTTTGTTACTTCTCCCTCTACAGTTCATTGGGCTGATGTTTTGCGTATTCTTAGATATCTTCGGGGAACTCAGTTTCAAAGTCTTTTATTTCCGTCTAGTTCTTCTTTGGAGCTGCGTGCATACTCTGATACTGATTGGGCTGGTGATCCTACAGATCGCAAATCTATCACTGGTTTTTGTGTGTTTTTGGGTGACTCTCTCATTTCTTGAAAGAGTAAGAAACAAGATGTGGTTTCTAGATCTTCCACAGAAGCTGAGTATCGTGTCATGGCAACTACTGCTTGTGAGATAGTTTGGTTACGTTGGTTGCTCGCAGATATGGGTGTTTTTCTTGATCGTCCCACTCCGCTGCATTGTGATAATAAGAGTGTTATTCAGATTGTCCGCGATACAGTTTTCCTTGAGAGGACTAAACATATTGAGATTGATTGACATATTATTCGATATTATTATCAGACTGGTATCATCACATTGCCTTTTGTCTCTTCTTCTGTGCAGATTGCTGATATGTTTACCAAGGCACATTCTTCTTCGCGTTTTCGTTTCTTATTTGACAAACTCTCAATGCTTCTTGCGGTTGCATCGTGAGTTTGAGGGGGAGTGTTAAAATATAATATATATTTAGTTTCCTTATTTAAGTGTAGTCCTTTTATGGTTAGGATTTTAGTCATTTTAGATTTAGGTTTTCTATTTGCCTATATAAGGCTATCCTTTGTTTCTTTTGTAATGAACTTTTGATTTTGCTTAATAAGAATACAAGTACTTTATGGTTTTTTTGATTTCAACAGAGATATGTAAATGGCAGGATTAATTGGGCTTGTCTGATTATTATTTTTGTTTTGTATTTGTCATATGACGCACGTTTATGATACCAATAGTGTTTTGTGCTTGCTTGATTTGGATTGATAAAAATTGAATATTTGGGACAAAGTGACATACCCTTTTTTTTTAATGAAAACACCCAATGTGGGTGAGGGATTAAGGGTCATTTTGTTTATGTTTCCATGGTCCATTTCCAGTTTCTGAAGTTGGAAATATAATTTTGAGAATTTATTATTTTTCGTGTGGAAAATGGAATTATGTTTTGATTAATGAATTTGAAATATGTTTTATATAGGGTTGAAATGAGATTGCGTCTGGTTGAATAGTTTTGAAATATTATTTTATGTATATAATAATTGAAAAGTTGATAGTGGTGGGAGTACACTTTCAATATTTTAATAATTTGAATATATAATATTATATTTGTACCATTATATGTGGTGGATCAATTTAAAAATAGTAATATTTTAAGTAGATAAGGTTGATAGTGGTGAGTCCCATATGTATAAATTGGTCAAAATATGAGAATAGTGATTGGTTAAAATATAATAATAGTGAATGATTAGTGATATATAGTAGTGTATAGGTTTGTAAATGTACATGTAGGCCAATGCAGCCGCCACCTTATTGCCCTCTCTCTCGAGAAAGTAAGTGATTCGCCTATCATTTTATTCCTTATTCTGGTTAGAATTGTCTGCCATTTCCAATGTTCCAATTGGGAGTGAGCTGAAATTGAAATGGGTTGGAGAGAATCTGATTCAATGCAAACATCCCGGACACCAAATTGATGAAGAAATTCCAATCCTTTTTCCAGTGCCAAACATGTGTGACATATTTTTATATGTGTTATACTCATTTTGTACACGTTTAATCTTCTTATAACAGTAATTCAAACCAGAGAGTTGCATAAATAGGAATATATCAATGAGATAGCGTCTGTCATTTCTTGAAAATCATTATGCAGATTTTGGTATTAGACAGGGGCGTAGCCAGCCCGGCTGGCTACCCCTAGCCCAAATTTTTTTCCCCTCATTTTCCCCCTAGCTCAATTATTTTTTCTCTTTAAAAAAACACATATAAATTTTTTTAATTTTTTCCACTGAAAAAACGGGACAAAAAAAAAATTGGGGTGTCTGGGCCCCCCCCCCCTATCTACGCCTCTGGTATTAGATAACTTGCAAATTGGGTTTAGAAAATATCTAATTAAAAAGTCAAAGTCCAAGTCACAAAATTTCATAAAAGTTGCTTTAATAAACATTAGGGATAATTACAAAAATACCCTTGAAGTTTGGGCTAATTACAACAAAACCCAGAGATTTTTGAAATTAACAAAAAACCCTTTGAGGCTTGATTCCGTCTTACATTTCTCCCCTTATAAGCAAAAAACATATCAAAACCCTTCTGATATTTATAAAAATACTACAGTTACTCCCTTAAATTTAACATATAATCATACCTGATGGGGTTTTTTATCATTTTTTTTGTAATTAGCCCAAACCTTAGGGCTGTTATTGTAACTATCCCTAAACATTAAACAATTCCCCAAAAATGGTGGTCTCTCCTTGTTGAGAGTGTGTGTTTCTTTTGAGTGATTGTTAGAAATTTTAATTCCTACATTTTAATCGATTTTTGAAATAAAAAGATTTTTTGATTTTGCCTTTCTAGACTATTCCAAACTTAGAATTTTAATAAATATGGGAAAGATTTATTTTGGATTCCCACCTTTAATAGAATTTGATTCTCTGGAAGTATTAGGAGTCCGTTATTTTATTTCCTAACTTATAAAGAATCCTATTGGTTCCATATTTGTGTTTTCCTTGTTTTCTTTTATGAATAGGAGTTTTGGATATCAAGAAGATCAAGAATTCAAGAACATCAAGAAATCTTGGACATCAAGAAGATCAAGGACTCAAGCCCTATATAAAGAGAGGACCGGCCATCATTCTTCCCATACCTTGAACCACGAAATTCACAGAGCAATACACGAGAGATACAATCGAGAGAGAAAAGCAACAAGATTCTAAGTCTTTGTGAAAACACGATCCCGAGTGTTCTTGAAGTGTCCGCATCATGGAGAATAACACTTAGTCCGGTTCAGTCTTGTTGATTTATTTTCGTCCATTCATTGTTTTGTTAGGTTTCATAGAATAGTTTGAAGATATTTTGGCGAAGCAATTTACATAGAAAGATCTACTCAATAGGAGTTCGTTTTTCCTAGACTAGTTGAATCATTCATATTCGAGTTGTCATCAAGATATTTTCAACTAGTGATTTTGTCATAATTGACACTTCTACAAGTTATTCTTAACTTGTAGATAAATTTACTTCGTGTGTTCTTTTTCCAATGCATGTTTCATAAAGTGTTACAACATCCGGTTTAACACTTTCTCCGACATTTTGAAACGAACGTTTTGGGACCTCAAAAACTTTCAATTGGCATCTAGAGCCAACACTTGATTACACTAAGTGTTGATCCCACGTTCGAACTACGCAACGGATAATCGGATGGCTGCTTATGTTCCGTCCTCCAATGCTGGGGCGGATCAAACTACTCAACTGGAAGATAAAGATGCGTGCCTTTATCAAATCAATTGATGAGAAAGCTTGGCATGCAGTTTTGGTTGGTTGGACTCCTCCGAAAATTCAAGATAAAGATGGGGACTTCGTAACTCAGGATGAGATCAACTGGTCCAATGATAATATCCAACTGGCGAACTACAAGTCAAAAGCTCTCAATGCAATCTTTGGTGCGATAGATTTCAATAACTTCAAAATTATTTGTAACTATCTGTGACTAAAGATGCATGGGAGGCCTTACAAAGACATTGCGAAGGATCTGCAAGTGTCCAGCTCTCCAAACTGCGACATCTGAACGTCAGGTTTGAGAACTTAAAGATGGAGGAGGATGAAGACATCACTTCATATCATGGAAGGCTATGCGACATTGCTAATGAATCTCAATCTCTTGGTGAACCAATTTCAAACTCAAGATCAAGTTGGCAAAATGATGCGATCCTTACCCGAAAGATTCGACGTCAAAATTGCCGCTATAGAAGAGTCGCCAAGTATCACAACATTACGGTTAGATGAGTTGGTTGGGATTCTCAAAACTTGGGAACTCAACCGTCGCCAAGACGAGATCACAGGTAAAAGCGTTGCTTTACGGTGTGCCGAGGAACCTAGTGAATTAGTTAAGCTAACTAAAGAATTTGAGGAATCTGATTTAGGAGAAGAATCAATGGCTTTATTTGCTAAAACATTTAGTAGAATCATGAAAAACAAAAGCAAAAGTCAATTTCCTACGAAAGTCAAAAGACCTTTTAAAATTGATACTCCTAAATATCCTCAAAGAAATTTACCTGATAAAAATCAAGATAGAACCGGAAAACAATTTGATATTGAGAAGGTAAAATGTAGAGCTTGTTCTGGTTTTGGTCATTATGCTAATGAATGTGCTAACACCTTGAGAAAAAGAGGTATGAACTTGTCTCATTACCTTAAGTGATGATGAGTCCGAGGAAGAAAACACAGGTCAAGAGGAAAATCCTGTGTTTATGGCGGTTATTGAAAAGACAAGGTCTCTGCAGATCAATCCTCTAGGTGTCTCACGTGGTGTCACACGGAATGTTCCAACACCAATCTCTTGAGACATTAAAAAGGTTGAATACTGGTAAGGCTAAGCTAGATGAAATTCTGTCCCTTGGAAGTGATAACAAATCTGGTCTGGGGTATAAAACCCCTGTTTTTGTGAAAGAAAAAAGAAAATTCTGAACCTTCTACTTCGTCAGTTGAAAAGCCTAAATCTTTAAATAAAAAGGGTCGTAAACGGAGACATTACGTTTGTCACTACTGCTATAAACCTGGACATATCAGACCTTACTGCTACAAGTTAAAATCTGATTTAAAATGGTCTTCTGGTTCAATGTCACCAATAATGTCTCACGATTCTGTTAACACCTCCAAGAACACTTATCACAACACTCCACGTTTTCAAAAGGCTGTCTGGGTTCGCAAAACTGAACTAACGTGTAATGTTGTTTATACCTCTTTAAGATCTAACACTGCAGGATCTTGGTATTTCGATAGTGAGTGTTCACGACACATGACAGGTACTCGTGAATATTTGACTAACTACGAACAATTTGAAGGAGGTGTGGTAAAATATGGTGGAGGTGCTCGTGGATTGATAATTGGTAAGGGTACTTTGAATGTGAAGGGGTTGCCTAAGCTTCGAAACGTTCTACACGTCGAAGGGCTTACAAAGAAATCTTCTCAAAGATAAGCCATCTGTGTGATGATAATATGCATGTGAAGTTTGATAAAGATCACTGCAAAGTTTATGACAACACTAACTCTTGTGTCTTGACAAGATTAAGGTCTGTAGATAATTGCTATCAATTTGGTGGTGTACATGCATATCATAGTGTGAATTTAAGTAAAATCGAAGTTGTGGCATCAAAAGTTAGGTCATGCTAACTTTCGTATGATTGATAAATTGGTTAAGTATGAGGTGTGAGAGGAATGCCTAAATCGAATACTAAAAATACTCTCCGTATGTGGTTCGTGTCAAAAGGGAAAACAAACTAGGGTGTCACACCAAGTGTCACAACACTTTCACACAACACGTTGTCTTGAATTACTTCACATGGATCTCATGGGTCCGATTGAGGTCGAAAGTGCTGGTGGTAAGAAATATTCCTTTGTATGCGTTGATGATTTTTCCGTTACACATGGATAAATTTTTACGTGAAAAATCTGATGTGTTTGAGTCTTTTCGAAATTTGCATAAAAGGATATGTAATTTATACAGCACCACTGTTGTTAGAATTAGGACTGATCATGGTAAGGAATTTGAGAACTCATTGTTTTCAGGCTTTTGTGATAGAAAGGGCATCTCACATGAATTCTCTTTCAAACCCCGCAATGTAATGGGGTAGCGGAAAGAAAGAATCGAACATTACAAGAAATGGCTAGAGTCATGCTAAGTTCAAAGAATTTGACTAAACGTTTTGGCCGAGGCCCCGAATCGCTTGTCACATTGCTAATCGAGTATACTTGAGATTGGGTAGTACTATGACTCCATATGAGATTTTGTTAGGCAAAAAACCCAATCTTAAGTACTTTCATGTTTTTGGATGTGTGTGCTATGTGCTAAATGATAGAGATCAACTTGCCAAATTCGACTCCAAAAGTGATAAAAGTCTGTTTCTCGGATACTCAGTTAATAGTCATGCGTACAGGGTATTTAATCTCCGAACAAGGACTATTATGGAAACTGTGAATGTTGTCTTCGATGATTATGCTGACCTTGCAGGAAAAACTGAAGAAGATGACATCTCTGATCTCATTGAGTTAAACAAAATAGCTGAAGCTGTACCTGAACAGGATGTCGCTACGGATGCTGCTCCAAGTGTTCCGACAGATGCAGGAACCTCTGAAACAACACAGGATGAGACACCTTTGGCAACTGACTCTGACTCTGAATCTCAGGCTGCTGAACAAGATGCTGAACTGAATCAGGAACTGGATGACCACGTGACTGACAGAAGCAGGGACATACCAAGCAAAATTCAGAAAAATCATCCTACGACTCAGGTAATAGGTGAAGTTACTGAAGGAATACAGACTAGGAGGAAAGAAAAGGTAAACTATCGTGATATGGTAAGATCAGCATATTTGTCTCCTATCTGTACTGTGGTAAGAACTTGCTGTTTTATTTCTAACATTGAACCAAAGAATATCTCTGAAGCTTTAAAGGATGAATTTTGGATAAATGCTATGCAAGAGGAACTTAATCAGTTTGTTAAAAATGATGTGTGGTATTTAGTTCCCAGACCTAAGGATGTAAATGTGATTGGCACAAAATGGATTTTTAAAAATAAAACTGATGAGTCAGGAAGAATTGTGCGTAACAAAGCACGATTAGTTTCTCAAGGGTATACACAAGTTGAAGGGGTGGACTTTGATGAAACCTTCGCTCCTGTAGCCCGCATTGAGTCTATTCGTTTGTTACTTGCTATAGCATGTCACTTGGGAATTACCCATAACCAAATGGATGTTAAAAGTGCTTTTTTAAATGGTATTTTAAATGAAGAAGCTTTTGTTGAACAACCTAAAGGATTTGAGGACCCTTCTAAGCCTAACCATGTGTATAAGCTTAAAAAGGCTCTCTATGGTCTAAAACAAGCTCCCGAGCTTGGTATGGAAGATTTGAATATCTTCTTCAATTGGATTTAAAAAGAGGTGAAGTGGATAAAACCCTTTTCATTCAAAGGTCTGGTAAAAATATCATGATTGCTCAAATTTACGCCGATGATATTGTCTTTGGATCTTCTTCCCAAAAGTTGTTGAATGAATTTATTGAATGCATGTCATCTACCTTCAAAATGAGCAAGGTTGGTGAATTGATTTTCTTCTTGGGTTTGCAAATCAAGCAGTCTGATACTGGAATTTTTATCTTTCAAAGTAAGTATGCCAATAACTTGGTGAAGAAATTCAACTTAGATAGTGCATCTCACTTAAAAACCCCGATGGGATCAAGTCAAAAATTGAGTCGTGAAGATGTTGCTGAAAGTGTCGATCACACCTTATATAGGAGCATGATAGGAAGTTTGCTATATTTGACTGCTAGTCGTCCTGATATTATGTATAGTGTGTGCTTGTGTGCTAGATATCAAGCCAATCCTAAAATCACTCACCTAAATGCTTTAAAAAGAATTATTCGTTATGTTGGTGGTACTACTGATCTAGGGATTTGGTACACCAAAGATACAAATACTAATCTTGTTGGATTCAGTGATTCATTTGATCGGGGGGATGTTGATGATAGAAAAAGTACCACGGTGGTTGCTTTTATCTTGGAAATAATTTAGTTTCTTGGTACAGTCGTAAGCAAAACTGTGTGTCACTTTCAACTGCAGAGTCTGAATATGTGGCAGTTGGAAGTTGTTGTTCTCAAATGATATGGATGAATCAAATGATAGAGGATTATGGTATATACAGTAATATTCTAACCATTTATTGTGATAACTCTAGTGCGATTGATATATCGAAAAATCTGTTCAACATTCTCGCACTAAACACATTGACATTAGACACCATTTTATTCGAGATTTGGTTGAGAAAAAATATTGTTCGTGATTGAGTATATTAGTATCGAAAATCGGTTAGCGGACATATTCACCAAAGCTTTAGATTTTGAGAGGTTTTCAAATGCGAAAATCTCTTGGCCTCGTGTGTTCTCTAAACTGTTTCACGAAATGTTACAAAGATTGCACACATCACTGGGCCGTAATATCCGCACACACCGCATATTTTCTCTCCTCTCTCTTTTATTCTTTTTTAGACATCCCGCATTATAGGATCATATTTGCATGTCAGGAACGGAAATCTGTTGTGGTTTTGAACTAGTGACTATTGGATTTCACTTGGAAAACTGATGTGAGTTGATCTTTCCAAATGCGTATTTTATTCTTGTTATTTTCCCAGTTGATGAGTATAAAAAAAATTACAGATCATGGCTAGAGGCCTTTGAGGGAAACAACTACCTACCCTCTGTGTGAAAGCTATTCCTTGTGACCAATTTTTACATATGTTTAAAGTGTTTCAAGAGGCATGATCAATGTGAAAAAGAGCTACATTTGGACTAGTGTGAAAGCTACCCACTGGCTAAATCTGTCATGTTTCTCTGAAAAAAAAAAAAACTCGAAAAATCCTTATGTTGGGTACTCGGATTGCAATTCATTGAATCTGTTAGTACAGGTGTCTTCCAAGATGTTGCAACATTTGGAACAACACAGACTGTGACAGTCCATTTACACATTGTGTGCGTTTTTATTAATTCTGTATAGGCATTTTTTTTTGCTGCATAATTTGGTGAATTTTTGGCTCTGACAGATTTTTGGTAATAATAGAAGATATGAGATATTTATTTTTCTCTTTCTAAAATCTTGGATTTCTTGATATCCTATGAAAAGTGGAGTTGTGTGCCTTATGGAGATTTGGGTGATTGATTGAAATCTTGCAAGAGTTATCTATATCCTTGGTTAGGTTGTTACAAGTATGCAAAATCCTTAATTATTTGATTGCTTTTCAAAATCTGGGGTTATTTTTAAATTCGAATTTCTCTATTTCCCATATAATCTCCTTATTTCTAGGGGCATGTGTATTGATGTGATTGAAACACTTATGACCCCTTCCCTATAACATGCATACTCTTGTGCCTACTTACTCACGCATTCCAACTCTGCAATACTCCCTCTCTCTCTCGATTTTTTTTTCTCTCACCAGACCTCACATTGTGTTTTGGAAGCCATGGATAAATTTGTCACAGGTCTTCAGAAGCTTTTTGGGAGCCCTAGCAAGACTCCATCACCATCACCAACAAAATCAAACACTCCACCACCATCGCCAGAAAAGCACAACCCATTACCTGAGAAACCCACTTCCCCACAAGTGACTGAAATCTCCAAACAAACATCTCCCATAGCCGCGACTGCGGATTCCTCTTCAAAACTTCCGCCCCTTGCTCCAAATGTTGAGGAAGCCGTCCCTACTGACGTCTCTGCACCTGCCACGACATCCAATCCCTCACTTGAACAGGAACAGGAAAACCTCACCGTCGTGGAATATGCAAAACCCCCTTCTCCCGTTCATGCAATTGTACCCGGGGAAGAGGGTAATGCCATCAATGTTGAGGATACCCCTGATTTCGCAATTATACAAGAAATTCATGGTCCAATTGGTCGACCTGCTGGTACTCCGGTTCCTCGACGCTCCAAACGCCAAAGGGGTTACTCTCCCCGTGTTTTCGAAGAACCCTTACCTACCGAGGGGTTTTTGAAGAAAAAGAAATCCGACACGGGTGACGGATCCCAAACAGGGGGAGATGACGTTGACGTGCCCTCGTCTCCGATTGCTCGATCGACTGATTCTAATGGCGAGGATACTACTCAGTTTGTGGTGTCTCATAGACGACCACAACCACATCACAAGGTTGTGTTGTCCGATGACGATGAGCCCGACAGAGAAAATTCTCCTTTGATGATGATGCACCACTGGCCCAGTACTTGTGGATATTATCGCAAATTTGGGGGTCAAGGTTGGACGATACTTCTAAACCATCCCCTCTTCTTTGAACCCGTGGAGCCAACCTCACGAGTAAAATTATCAAGATGTCTCCGAAAGTGATTCGAGAAAATGTTGAGGACAATGTTGGAACACGGCACCTCATCCGACTCAGTACGATCTCTCCGATGTTTACTCCGAATTTTTCTACTCCGCCGATCTTTGCCGACCGCTACCAGGTGTTCAAGGACGCAAGTTTATTGAAGAAAAGTCCGCGATCACACTTCTTTTGAGAGGTACAATTTAAACAAATTTTTTACTCGACGATCTCTTGTTAACACAATCCTTAATGTTGTTCCATATATTGAAAAAGTTGTCCATGAGTTTTATGCGAATTTAACTTATGATGTGGGAAATAAGCAATCTAGCAAATTTGGAAAAGTGTTTGTTCGTAATAAACTTTATGATTTCAATCATTTCGGTGATTCTTGAATTCTTTGGGACACTGATTGTGAGGAGGGTCGACAAGTCGAGATTTTAATATGGTTTCGAAAGTTTTAACGCAATCGCATGAATTTGTGGCCTCGCTTCATCCTAAAAAGGTGTCTTCTCCTCCGACTTCCCTCTATGGTGTATTGTTTAAAATTGCTTTGTCCAATTGGGTTCCATCCTCCCATTCATCTAGTGTTAGACGGGGAACATGCTAGGGTCATTTATTTGATTGGGAAAGGGTCGCCTTTAAATTTTGGTCAACTAGTATTCGATCAAGTTTTGGCGGTGAGTCTTCATCTGCCTACGGTGTTTTGCCATTTCAAAGACCATCTATCTCGATTCTTTGCTCTCAAGGGTTTGATAAAGCGCCTCATGAATCCTTTACTTTGCTCCCGAGATGATTTATGTCTCTCCCAAGCTAATGGATAGGAACAAGCGGGAAGTTGATCTCGCCATTATATTTTTTTTTCGGATGAATGAACGGCTGATGCAGATGTTCCCCAAACTGTCTCCGCGGATGTCATGCCCAGATGTTCCCAACCCTCTGTTGACACATCGCTTCTAACCCATCTTCTCGCAGGCTCTATTCCTATGTCACTTGATTTTGTGCAGGGTCAAATCACATTTGTTGATCAACAGATCATCTTTGCTCAGCAAACTATTTCCATCGCTTTCGACAACCATTTTGAATGCTCAAAAGCGGTTGGGATACTACGTGGCCTACAAAGCTCAATTTCAAGACATTCTCTCCAAGCTTTTCTCGGACAAAAAGGGGGAGAAGCGAGTAATGTTTCGGCTGAGAATGTGATTCCGAGCACACAAGCAGGGGGAGCTGATGCAGCTGGTGGTGATCCGGGTGCAAGCACAAGTAGTCCTCCTGAAGATGCACATATTGAGGGGGAGATATGATTGAAATTTTTATCTGAATAATCTTTGAATACTTTGTTTTTGGCTTGGTTGTGATGATGGTTTAAACTGATGGTTTTTAGACTTAATCTTAGTTAGGGTGTGTATAGAACTTTGCACTTAGTTTTTATATACTTGTTTCTGCTACTAACGTGCAGGTGATTTAGGACAGGTTGCAACACTTGATAAGACATTTTGTTCAACACTTGAACTGGGATTATTTAATTCAGGGGGAGTTCTAATTTTCAAGTTTTTGAATTGATTTGTTTTGTCCAGAAAGGCAAAAAGGGGGAGATTGTTAGGAATTTTAATTCCTACATTTTAATCGATTTTTGAAATAAAAAGATTTTTTGATTTTGCCTTTCTAGACTATTCCAAACTTAGAATTTTAATAAATATGGGAAAGATTTATTTTGGATTCCCACCTTTAATAGAATTTGATTCTCTGGAAGTATTAGGAGTCGGTTATTTTATTTCCTAACTTATAAAGAATCCTATTGGTTCCATATTTGTGTTTTCCTTGTTTCCTTTTATGAATAGGAGTCTTGGATATCAAGAAGATCAAGAATTCAAGAACATCAAGAAATCTTGGACATCAAGAAGATCAATGACTCAAGCCCTATATAAAGAGAGGACCGGCCATCATTCTTCCCATACCTTGAACCACGAAATTCACAGAGCAATACACGAGAGATACAATCGAGAGAGAAAAGCAACAAGATTCTAAGTGCTGTGAAAACACACAGTCTGAGTGTTCTTCGAAGTGTCTACATCATGGAGAATAACACTTAGTCCAGTTTCGAGTCTTGTTGATTTATTTTCGTCCATTCATTGTTTTGTTAGGTTTCATAGAATAGTTTGAAGATATTTTGGGCGAAGCAATTTACATAGAAACGGATCTACTCAATAGAGTTCGTTTTTCCTAGACTAGTTGAATCATTCATATTCGAGTTGTATCAAGATATTTTCAACTAGTGATTTCGTCATAATTGACACTTCTACAAGTTATTCTTAACTTGTAGATAAATTTTACTTCGTGTGTTCTTTTTCCGCTGCATGTTTCATAAAGTGTTACAACAACTGGTTTAACACTTTCTCTGACATTTACTGAAACGAACGTTTTGGGACCTCAAAAACTTTCAGTGATAAAATTCATGTTTGCTTGTGCTATGGAGTACAATCTACGATCTCTCTCTTTACATGTGATAAATTAGAAGAGGAAGCTTTTGCTCTTGATGAAGATGTATGGATAAACAAACAGGGCGTGGAATACAATTAATGCCTAATTGGTCGTTTCCTTACTGATCGTATTATCAATATACATTAATGTTATGAAAAATCGTATGGCAAGCGTCTGGCGATATGTGAAACGAATTTCGATTTGGGAAATTGGAGCACAACGTTTTCTGTTTCGCTTCTATTATGATGTGGATCTGACTAGAGTGTAATTGGGATGGAGTATCTTGGTGCTTTGACAATTTCTTACTAGTTCTTCGTCGTTTTAGGTATAGTATCTACAAAACTATGAACTAATAAATAGTAGACTAGTAGAATTATTCTGGTGAATTTTAAAGAGAACATTGTGGGAATTACGCACATTGAATAAGTCAAACTATCTTTTCGACCCACTTTTAGTAGTCTTTTGCCAATTTACCCTTAAAAGTGGTTTCACTTCATTAAAAACACATCTAACTTTATCTTTCTCTCTCTTTTCTTCCACCCACCCCACTTTATTCTCTCTTTAGTTCTTTTCTTCCTAACTCTATCTTCTTCCACCCACCCATAAACCAGTCAAAGACAACAAAATTTAGGTATTGTGGCTTATTTGTTAAATTGCTTATATTAGTTCATTTGTTATTTATGCGGACAAAAGTTTTATATTTAAGATTCCATTTCTTCTAGTTTGTGAAAATTTCTACTTCCCACGTTACACACTCTTAGATTTAGATTTAGATTTAAGATATGTGTCACGGTATGCTATGTAATGTGTTATATAACGTGATATAACACGTTATATACTATATAACATGTTATATATATGTCACGTTATATAGTATATAACGTGTTATATACTATAATGTATTACATACTATAACGTGTTATATATGTCACATTATATAGATATATTATATAATGTTATGACTTTTCACGTTATAATATATTAAATAACGATATAATATATTATATTTAGTATAGTATATAATGTTATTAATATATATAATATAATTATATCACGTTATAAAATTAATGCATTGTCATGTTATAACCTATAACGTGACAACAATTATCACGTTATAATGTATAGCGTGAAAATATATTGTCATGTTATAATGTATAACGTGATAACAACTACCACGTTATACTTATAACGTGATATAAGTTTTCGCGTTATAAGTTATTACGTGATAACAATTATCATATTACTTATAACTAGAGTCAGTTAAAAAAGTCCATTCAATGGGTCGCCCGATAAGTGGTTTAAATTTTGGGCCGATTTTACAAACCCGAAAAGAGTTGGGCCTAATTAGGCCAGAACTATCGGGTCGGCCCGAAGTAAATCAAGTGTATTTAAATACATGAGCTGGGTTGGGCTCCCCAAAATAGCGGCCCGATGAAATTCCGGTCCGGCCTGATTTTCCCACTTGCCACGACGGGCTAGCACTGGGCCGACCCAACCCGGGCAAATTGACAGCTCTACTTATAACGTGAAAATTGCTCATCTTCCTCAACCCCTTCATCCACAACTGTTCATCTTCCCCAACATTTATCACGTTATAAGTTATAAGCGTGACAACTCTTTTCATGTTATAACTTATAACGTGAAAAGAGTTGTCACGTTATAACTTATAACGTGGTAACTGTTCATCTTCCCCAACCCCACGTCTTCCCCATCAAACCCTAATCAAAACCTCAATACCAGTTATTACCAGTCAAACCCAACCAAAAATCAAACATATCTACTAACCTCGTCGGAATCCATAAATCCCTAAATCCCTAATATTTCAAAAATCGAACGTATAACCAAATCCCTGAATATCTACTAACCTCTTCGGAATCGGCGGCGGGGACATCAATGGTGGCATCGGTGGCGACGGAGGCGGAGGCAAAGGTATCGTCGTGGTGGGAAGAAGATGGAGGGTCTTCGACGTCGGTAGCAGCGATGGCGACGGTGGTGGGGAGTTCAATTTCTCCGATGTCTTCTTTCACGTTATTTTTCTTCTCTCACGCTATCTTTCTCTTCTCTCACGCTATATTTCTTCTTTTTGCTCACTTTTTCTTATTTGATTTTTGTTGGAATTGGTAAAGTAACTCAACAGTGAAAAGTGAAAAAGTGAAATGAAAAGGAAAATTGAAAATTTCATATTTTTGAAATTAAGGGCAAACCGGTCAATTTGGGTAGAAAAGTTATGTGTTTAAAAAGTGGGTAAAAAAGAGGTTGTCATATCCAAAGTGGCTACTTAAAAAAAAAGTTCCTAGTTTTAAATCAAATCGTAGAAATTTTGTGGTGGAGTCTATAATTTTGTTATTTGAGTTAGACCATCTCCATCAATTTGCATCATTTTAATACAAATTTTGCATTATATTAGTGCAAAATCTGCAATTCATCTGGCATTTGCACTAAATTCTTCACTAAAAATGAATATATCATAATATCCCATTTTAGTGCATATTTAATTTAACTAATATATATATATATATATATATAAGAGAAGTTGGTGGAAATATCATGTTGAATTTTTCCCACTCATATGCAATTACAATAAAATAATAAAAATATGTGTAAAATAAGAAGTGATAAATATTTGGTATTTTATTATTTTTAGTAGTCAACTTTCTTTAAATAATTACTTTTTGAAATGATAAAAAATTAAAATTATGTAAAATTAGTTTTTCAAATCTATGTGTGTACTGCATTAATTATTGTATTTATTTTTTTTAAAGAAATTAATAACTTTTTTATTTTTGATCCATTTTTGACGTATAATATATTAAAATTAATTATTTTTTTACAATCTTCAGTTTGACAACCATATTACATATGTAATATAAAAAATATAATAAGTAAAAAATATAAGAAATTTGTACTCATTATTTTCTAATTTTTAATGGGCTTCACAAATTATGCATTCGGGCTATTGGACGCCAATTTGTATATTCATATATTTTGGTTATTTATAATTATGATATATGTATAGTTGTTATTTGGGTGCATTTCTTAATAATTATACAAAATTATATTTAAATTTATTAAATTTAATTAAAAACTATTTACTTTAATTGAAGAAAATATCTTAAATATGTATCTAGATTTTATATATTACATATATCCATACATAGCATTATATAGTTATGTACGAAGAAAACCAGGATTTATTTAATATGAAATTCTATTCATAAAAGTATTTTATATATTATAAAATATTGTTTATATTTTAACGTACTGTTCATATTAATAGAAAATATTTTTTATATTTATCCAAGTATTTTAATATTTAAGTTTCAAAATTGTACATTTGGAATTATATATGAATTTGTCTGTTTGATATTTTTTGATATATGCGTGTATATAAAAATAAAATAGTTTTTTTTTAAATATTTTATTTTTCCTTAAAAACTGTGTTGCTAAATATAAAACATGGTTTTTATTTAATTCGTTCAATAAATTTGACAATTGTTTAGTTTTCTAAACCCCAAAAGATATTATAATTTGAAATGACTTTATTATTAATTTTAAATATAATTTATTAAATTTTCTGCATTAAGGTAGTAAAAAAAAGTTAACATTGGGCAGTTAAACTTTTTTTCAAATTTTTACTTTCTTATAGATAAACATGTGTCTAAAAATAGATACAATTCATATTCCCACACAATTAAATATTTCATATTTATTGAGATTTTTACAGTTTAGAATAATTTATTTTTTATTATTTAATTGTATGATATATAATCAAATTAATTATATTTATTTTTTAATTATTATTTTTTAAATTTAAAACTTAAATAAATCACTATTTTTTCTAAATATCGATAACATAAATCCATAATTTATAAAATAAAGAATGAGAACAAGTAAAATTATAAAGATTCTTGGGTTTAATTTTTAGAATTAATAAAATAAAAAATTATAAATAGAATTAATATTAATAATAGATAAATACAATATACATATTTAGGGAATGGGGGCGGGAACGGAGAGTTCCTGTTTTATCCAATCGAAAAGGGAAGGAAGACGGGGATATAAATACCATCTATGTCTCTTCCGTGGTTCTAGAGAAGCGGGAAATTCTCATCCCCAAATTAATCAGGGATTCCTTTTTCCATTCTATTCGGTGACCAATGGGGATGGTTTCCCGGCTCTAATTCCCAAATTAATCGAGGATTCTTCATCCGAATATTTGGTTACCATAGGGGATGGTTCCCTGCGATGATGTTGTCATCCTTAAATGCAAGTGATAGAATTCATAGAACTATTAGAAAAATATACATGTAATGGCACAAAATAAATGTCTCATAAATATACACTTTGTGTATCGCACGGGTAGAAACTAGTCATTAATTCAAAACAAAAAGAAGAAGAATTTTAGCGCAAATACAGTGTTGCGCATTATGGCACAATACTATTCACATCTTCAAAATGGTGCAGTGTTGAAGCAAGTTTTTGCTCCAAACTGAAAATAGAAGACTGCTCTTATGCTTTAAACGAGTGTACCATTTGTTTCCTTAATTCTTCCCCTTTGTGTGAGTGCTACCAATTCATCAAACATTGTTGACGTTGTATAGGGTTTTTTTCCACTGTAAAAGAAATCGCTCTTCCATCCTAATTACGAGGTTCTTCTTTGAGGAACTTGTAGAGACCTATGAAATTAATAATGCCACCCCCAAGTGAGCACCACCTTTTCCGCCTTTTCATGTGCACACAAGACTTAGACTGCTGACATCGGTGGAGCTAGACACTTAATTTTGAGGAGGCTAAATCAATAATATATATATACCAAAAATTAATATTTAAAAGCAAAATATACATAAAACACTAGAGTTTTTGAAAAATTTAGCGGGGCTAACTCCCCCACATACTACAAGAAAGGAACGCATCGGAGTCGGCTGATGAATTTTCAAGAAGAAAATAGAAGAAAGAAAAATTACAAAAAAACAAATAGAAAAAAAACGAATAAGGAAAAATGATAGGGTATGGTTGTTTAGTAATTGAGGATATAAATAAAGTTTTTGGGAGAGAGAGAGAGAGATTTGATGTGATACACTTAAAAATATAATGAGTAGATAAATGCATTGGAAAGCGTAATTAATGATGCTTATTGGGAAGCTAAATATACATTCTTATAGAAACTATTGTTTTTATTTTTTAATTTCATTTAGGGGTAAATATAAAACTTCATGCTCAATAATTGTTTTGGCCCAACCATTAGGATTAGGTAATAATAGCCAAGTGCCAGGAAAATAAATCTTTCACGAGTACGGATGAAAACATGATGGGACAATATTCGCCTTATTTTTAGCTTCACCGCAAGTGTACGGTTCAATTTATAGAATAGAGTTAGCAAGGTCAAATCCACATGGACTAATAAATTATTGTACTGAGTACTGGGATTGTAATAGCCTTATTTTTATCTAAACGATCGAAATTAAGTGAATTGATTTGTAAAACTAAGACAAGAATTTATCCTAAAAAGACAATGTAAAGAGTTGATTGAAAGATCAATGAGATGAATGGATTCTTGGGTTATGGTTTCAGTTAATATCCCTTTTTATTATCAGATTAATCACAACCAAAGTTATTATTGTTCTTCCCTATAAGACAACAACAAAAGTATTTTACCCTCTCTCTCGAGATGTATGTAAAAACGTTGATTGCAATATCTATGCTAGCATCTCTACTCAACATGAGATATCCAACTCTCAAAAGCCCAAAAGATTAAATATCCTCACAAATATTCACAGACTTCTCAATCGTGCACATATTCATGTCAAGTACTCACAGATCTAGTATTGAAACTCATCTCAAGAATTATGAATCAATACATCAAAGCAAGTTAAACCAAACGTGTTTTGATAGAACAAGAGTTAAAACAAAGTACTCGAATAGGGTTGAAAAACCATAACTTCAATTGCAAATAATCATCCAATAAAAGTATCCATTAACCTAATCTCAAACCCAGGAATCACAAGATGTTTAACCAGACATAGAAAATAAATAGTTCATAGACAAATTATTCAAATTCATATCTAACCAATCGAAACTAAATGATACAATGGAATGAGTAAACTCGTGGATGTTGATGATCTCTCGATCTATCTTCAATCCTCAAGCGTGTGGTTGCGACCTCGTTCAATCTCTCCAATCCTTCGGTAGAAGGTTGCTCTTTTCTCTGCGTTCTAGGGTAAATGTTTGTGTGTTTTCGTTTGTGGCCACCTCATCTCTATTTGTACTTCGTTTGGGTCAAAACCTAGTTGAGTTTCTGTCAAACTCTATTTTCCCGTATAGGGGCATGGGTTGTGCGCCTAGCACACGCCCAGCCCGTGCGGGGTATCATAGGAACTTTTCTTTTCACTGAAGGGCACACGGGTCGTGTGCTCCATGCACGGCCAGCCTGTGCATCATGCCGTTGGCTGAGTCTCAATTCTGGATGGCGCATGGATCGTGCTATGGACGCACGCCCTGCCCTTTTCACTCAAGTAATGCATGCATAACAACTAATTCTAACTACAATTAAGCCCAAAATACATGCAAAACACATACCAATAAAACCCCAAAACTTAAATTGTTAACAGTCCCGGTCAACGCTTTTTAAATAAGACAAAACACAAATAGGAGTAATGAAGAGCAAATCAAGAACAAGGCATCACAATTCATGTCGTTTATCCATAGACGTCAAGCAACAAATCAACCAAGCTTTAAATATCTAACACAGAGCACAAGTCAATTAAAATCATGGCAAATACTTCAAATCACGCCTCTCATGGATAAAGTGTATACTCTCCTCTCTAGAATAATAAGGGACGTGTATTCGCTCAAGTCATATCAATGTTGAAGAATTACCATAGGCTTACAAATCGTCTCATATCTCCGCCACTCGATTGTATGCAATTCATAAATCAGAAAGGACTTCGCTTTTGGTTTTAAGGAAGGCTCTTTGGTTAAGGTAGGGAAATATGGAGAAAGTAACTCAAACTTAAGCGTATAAAAAGGTAAGCACATCTTTCCCTCAATCAAGTATTCTTATTCAAATCAAACATGCTACCCCAATCGTCTCTTATTCTCATGACATCTCTCTTCTCCCCTTTTTTCATATACTCTACTATCTGTCGCCTTACATCATAACTCTCAGCCTATAAGTTCATTTCCGGCCACCTCACTTAGGCAGTCATTCTTTTTCGATTTTTTTTACCCTTTTGTGAGTATATCCTCCTTTTTCCTCCTTTTTTCTTTTATTCCCAACATCCCATATGCACACCATTATCTAACTTCTCGATATCCTCCTATTCAACCTTATTCAGTCCCCTTACTCAATGATGTACGCTCAAGTTTAGGGTAACAGATATATCAAGTTACGGTTTGAATTGTGGCTATAAAAAAATCAGGCAATAGGCTCAAATTGGCTAATTAGGAAAATTAAATGTCATTAGGTAGGCAAAAGGCTTGAAAGGCTTAACAAAAATGGCCTAAAATCATCTTCATAAATTGCATACAACATGTGACTTCGATAGAGATACCAAAGCAAGTTCTAGAATTCATATCAACATGAATGACACACTCAATCGCAAACAAGATGAAAGCAATAAATGCTCAAAAAGCTCATAGGCTTCAATTGCGTAATTCAAAGCATATCAACCATGATTTCAATATTCGTGTAGCGGTACAGAACCTTTGGTCATAAGTTCGATTCTCCGTGCCAACACATAGGTAACATATTTAAAAAAAACATGATTTCAATATTCACATGCTCCATATCATCTATTCTCAACCCGGTCAACTCACGCTCAACACCCAATTCAAAACAACATAAATTGTTCAACAAATGTTCCCAATATCACAACAAGCACACAATAGCGGTCAACTCACTCCCTAAAAACCTAAGAAAGCAATAAACGTGCTAAAATCAAAAACAAGCATCTAATGCAATGCAACATATATGCTCTACATGTAACTATATGAATACAAATATCGTCACACCCTTCAATCAAAATACTACCTCTCCCCCCAAACTTGAATGAAATTAAAGCGCATAGAAGAGAAGATAGAATTTCAAAGAAAAGTATGGAATGGACCTGTCTCATTGTGGGGGTGGCGGCAGAAAGTGGCCCTGGGAGATGTGCCACATTTGTACCTGATGCATCATCTGCAACATCTCCAATTCTCGCTGCTCCTCGGCCTGATACCTCTGCTCTTGTTCTGTTTTGCAGGCACGGAACTCATCTTGGTGATGCCGGAAATCATCCTGGTACTGCCAGAAATCATCTTGGTGCTTCTGGAAATTGTCCCGGTGCTGCCTCCTGCTCTCCTCAAGAGCAAACAGTATGTCCGGATAAGCTTGTCCCCCACGCTCCTTACCTTGGTGAGAGCTTTCTGGTATGTCGGGCCTCCCTGGTTGGAACCCTTGCTCAAAACCCCCTGCTGGAAACCTGGCTCAAAACCTCTCTCTTGCCGATCATACTCCATCGCCTCAATTGCCAATTCATCCTCATCGGGCAACCCGGCTACCGTCCTCCTTTTTCGCGCAAGCATGGCTTCCATGACTCTTTGTTGGAAGAAGGTTATGTTCTCTTCTTCTATTATGATCTTCAATTGACGGAGGGCATTCATATTAATTCTCCGACTGCCCTCAATGGGCTCCAATTCGCTCATATCGACATGAAAATGCCGAGCAATAGGGGTTATCATTCCCCCAATCAATATCGTTCCCGCGGACTTCTTAATCAAATAGTCGGCGTGTTCTACAAAATAAGCTGCCGTGTTAAAAAGGGTACGGGTGAGCATACACCACAGTAGCTATAGCTCCCGCACTTGCATGCCCCCGTGGCCTCGTTATTGTGGCGGGCAAATACGGAGTGTGCGGTGATCTTTTGGATATAGCTGAAGACTGGGTTTCGGAGTGATGAGGCCTTAGACGCGCGCGCCTCATAGAGCATCGGGCCGGTTTCTGGTGTCTAAACCAACAATCGCCAGAAATCATACTGGTTATAGGATGCTGCTGATCTGTAAGGGGCGTCAGTAGGTACCCCAAAAATTTCATTGAGCTGGGCGATAGATATGCGCCTTAGCTCGTTGCCTAGCCGAAAATGGATCTCAATGGGCTCGGAGTTCCCTGTCCTTTGGTATATTTCAAGTGTGCTGAGGAACTCGAGCGCTAGCTTCTTATACGTCGGCCACCGCCCTTGCATGAATGCGGTCCACCTAACCCGCTCAAATAACTGCCAAACATCGTCCTGTATCCCAAGGGCTTGGGTACACTCATCGTCGGCATATCTCGTCAGTGTAAACGAGTGGGTGACCAACCGACTCCATCTCTCCAGGTCATCAACCTTAGTCAGAAGAAGCCCATAAGCCTCAGGGTTGTCTGGGTGTGGCTCCCATCGTGCGGTTGCACCTCCCCTCGGCCATCTACCCCGGCCTTTTTGGTTCCTTCGGTCTGCCATTAGTTCAAATCTGTACCTAGCAAAATACATGTGAGTTTCCGAACATGCCAAGTAAAACAAGAACATGATGAATTCAATAAGAATAAATCAAATAAGGCATAATGCCTCTTCCCTACAATGTAATCACAATTAAGCTCTCGAACCTAAATAACAACGTAATTGCAGAAAATCATAACCACTAACACCCTCAATAATCAAGCTCATGCACAATTCATCATTATATCACTCCCATATGTCTCAATTCATCATGCCCACAAGGTGTTCGATAAAATGTCCACTAGAAAAATTCAAGTAAATCATGGCAATTTCATCAAAACATGCACCATATATGAACTCTAATCCATAATTTACAAGAAATTCGAACAAAAACTTGAAGTTCTTACCGTGATTCTCGAAAATTATGAAAGAGGCGAAGTTGGAGCCCTAGGTGCTCTTTTCACACAAAATCTCTCTCCAAATCAAGTTTGAGACCCCAATTCGTGTGTGAGTAGTGTGGGTAATGAATTTGTAGTGAAAATTCAAGTGGAAGAGTCAAAAAATTTGGGGGGAAGAGAGCTTGTCTGAGCTCGTGCGTGAGAGATTGTTTAAAAGTGTGAAAAAAAACTGACCTGCTGCGCCCTTATTATTGCCTCGGGGAAGCGGATGCACGGGCCATGCGCTAGCGCGCACGGCTTGCCGTCGTCGCGGGTGCCAAGGCCCGATTAGAAATCAGAACACGACGGGCCATGCGCATGGCACACACCCTGCCCGTGCGAGGTGCAAACTTCGAAATTTTCCTTTTTTTGTAAAATAAGGAAAGCATTAAAAATCCTAACTTATCAAAGGGAAAAAAACATGGGAAAGAATAAAACAACAAATCGTTGGGTTGCCTCCCAACAAGTGCTAAATTTAACGTCTATAGCTTGATGCCTGTATAGTAGATCATGGTTCTCGCAGAGTGAGGCGTGTCACCTCTTCATGTCTTTCTACTTGCCATTCCAGCTTGCATAAATTCGAGCCCCCTTTGAATGTCTCTAGCATAGAAGTCACACGTCGGTCCAAGGCCATATTCTTCTCGTTTGCATCGTGTGATCGACAGTACACGCATGCTTCTGAGCTGCTGTCCCTCTTCGTGTGCTTCGCTTTCTCACATTTTAGTACTTTCTGCACATGATCTAAAGCATACACACAATCACTCAGATTAAAAGTATTAGCACATGAATTAACGACTGATAACGATTTACAGCTCTCTATCTTATCATGAGTTTTCCCAGCCTTATAGATGGAGAACAACACTTGCTCATCATTAACTCGTAATGTGAGCTCTCCTTTTTGCACATCTATCAAGGCTCGTGTAGTGGCTAGGAATGGATGCCCATGTATCAGAGGGACGTCTCGATCTTCCTCCATGTCAAGCACCAAGAAGTCCACAGGGAATATAAATTTGTCTACCTTCACGAGCACATCCTCCACGATTCCCTTAGGATATGTGATTGATCTATCCGCAAGCTGCAAGGTGACCATGGACGGCTTCACCTTTCCTAATCTAAGTTTCCTGAAAATGGATGAGGGCATTAAGTTAATACTTGCACCTAGATCACAAAGCGCTTTATTAAAGAAAACACCACCAATAGCACAAGAGATAGTGAAACTCCCCAGATATTTGAGCTTCTGTGGTAATTTCCTCTGAATGATTGCGCTGCACTCTTCAATCAAGTTGACTGTCTCGAATTCTGCCAACTTTTTCTTCTTGGACATCACTTCCTTCAAAAACTTCGCATAATTGAGCATCTGCTCCAATGCGTCTGCAAAAGGTATGTTAATGTGCAATTTCTTAAATATATCCAAGAATTTTGCAAATTGCGAATCTAACTTTTTCTTTTGAAATCGTTTGGGAAAAGGAAGGGGAGTAGTAAGTTTAGAAAAATTAGGGTTAGAAAAAGATTTAAGCTTCTCAGCCCTTTTTTGTTCAGCAATACGACCCTCGACTCCTTCCTCGGCCTCAACATCGCCCTTTGCTTTCGTTTCTTCTTCTCCTGGACTAACAATTGCTGACTCTGTAGGGTGCACGATCGGATCGTGCAGTGGCACAGGGGCCGTGCGTCTCGTGTTCTGTTCCTGGAATCCTTCGGTACCACGCACGACCTGGTCGTGCTCCCACTCATGGGTCGTGCGTCCTTCAAATTTTTGTCACTTCCCAGAATTTTTGGCCCCTTGTACTCCGTGCCACTCCTCAGACGAATAGTGTTACACTGTTTCCTCGGATTGACTTTCGTGTTACTCGAAAACTGCCCCTTCTGATGTTGTCCACCAATGATCGTCGCTAACTGGCCAATTTGAGTTTCTAGATTTTTCATTCTTGAACCCACAGTGTTGGCCAACTCCGTGACATGTTCCACGGTCTTTTCTATCTTAGCCTCATCTTTATTTAACTGGTTCCTCGTTTTACTCATGAACGAGGTGAGAATGTCCTCCAAAGATGGCTTCGCCTCTGCATTAATGACACCATTTGTCACATTAAACCCCAGTGGTGGTTGCATCACATTCTTCGTGTTTGCGTAGGAGAAATTTCATGGTTCCTCAAACCCGGGTGGTAATGAGTAGGAGTCTGATTGTTCCAGTAATTATTGAAATTTCGGTTATTAACATAATTTGCTTCCTCCATGGGATCTAGAGGAACTCCCCCATTACTTGCATCTGCGTTTCCTTCAGTCCCATTCGTCAATACACTCAACTGATTTGTCAATGCGTCATATCCGAGTCGTCAATGCCTTGATTGGGTCCGAATCGAGACTTGGCTACCCTTTTCACATTAGTTCTCTCGGAGGGCCCCTGATAGCTATTCATTGCCATATCTTTAATCAAGTGAAATGCATCCTCTAGGAATCTTGCGAGTAAAGTGCCTCCTGTTGTGGCATCTACAAATGACCTAGTCTGTCCCATCAACCCGTTGTAAAAGAAGCGAGAGTTGTAGGTCCCAAGGGGTGTAAGTGTAAGGTTTAGAAGGGGGTTGAATAAACCTTACCAAATTTTCGATTTAGGCCTTTTAAATCTCTGAGTTCTACACAATTTTGTGTCCTTGATGGACATCTAATTAGTCACTCAAGAGAGTTAATCTCTCAACATGACTCACTGTTGAGCTAATTAGTAGTAGAGTAACTCACTTGTTGGCTATAATTTGACTCATTTGTGGTTTTGTTTTCAGCGGAAGACTTAACACCCTTAAGTTTGATTAAGCAAGTTTTTACTGACTTGATTTAGTACTTATAGATTATCAAATGGATAGCAAATTTATCGTGCAGATATAAACAATTAAAAGTGCAGATATTTAAATGTCAGTAAAGTAAATGACACGATAAAGTTTTTATAGAGGTTCGAAGATGGGGTAATTCTTCTACTCCTCTCTTCTCCAACTCCGGAGGAATCCACTAAGTAATGATCGGTTTACAAAGTGGTACAAGTCCGGATACAAGTCTTGATCACACTGGCCGACTTGATCCTTTGGGACTCGATCACGAGACGCCTTGATCACTCGGTGGCTTCTCGCACGACTCAGACTTTCTTCACAGGCAGTGCCTGGCTTTGCTACTACACTCACTCACTTGCTCAAGCACTTTGGATTTGATCACGAAGCCCTCCAAAAGCTTAAGACTTGGTTCACGCCTTGAACCTTTCTACAATCCTTCTTGGAATGTAGACCCTTGTTTTCAGTATTTTCCTCTTCAATCGATTGAAGTTCTCTTTCCTTCACAGGTAAGTGTTGGATTGATGTACTTCAAGTGTAGCTTGAGGATTGAGAATGTTTCAATTTTTGATAAGCTTGTATATCTCACGTGTGTCATTCATCCACGCATCATTCTTCTCAACCAAACTCCTCGGCCTTTTATAGTGAACTTTCAAAAATTTGCCCGTTGAAGAGATAGGCTCATTTTTGAAAATCACTTTGCGATCGTTGGTTTGCGATTCTTGGAATTGCCATTTCCTCGAATGAAATGTTTTATCACCTTTCCGAGTCGACACGGTGTAGTGCTTCCCATTGGTTCATTTCTTTTGCACGCTTCCTCGGGGTGAGCACTCCAAGAAAGGTAGTATGGAGATATTACTTGTTTAAGTAAATCTCTTGATTTACTCGGCAACGGTTCTTTTCTGATTATCTCGACTTGATCGCATTTCCTCGCTTTCCCAGGTGACTTAGAGTCGCCTTCCAATCATTGGATGACTCTTTGTCCGTCGCCCCTTGAGACTTGGCTACTCTTGAGTTGACTTGGTAGTGTTTCACTCACCATTGCATCTCACCGCTTCTTTCGTCGAGTTCTGTCTGCTCTTCTTTGTTGTTGTACTTTTGTCTCGCGTGAGTTTTCCTTCAAGCCTTGATTGTCTTCTTGCAAGTTGGAGCGTAGGCCGACTTAACTCGGCTTGGCCACTCTAATTGTTACAATACATTTCAAAGCAAGAATTGGGGAGCCAACTTTCTATTCTAAGTTTTACATGGCATTCATCAAAATCTAAACAATAAAATTCCTAACAATTTCCCCCTTTTTGATGATGCCAAAACTTAAATCATACAAAGATATAAATAACAAAGATACATCTGAGATAGTGTATTGACATAGAATGTATGCGCATAATCAATCTTTTTATTGATCATATCATTCTTGTACTTAACACAATTGTTTACAAGGTGTATCGAGTATGTAATTGTCTCAAAAAAATTTATAGCATTATTACGAGAAGACTTACATTGTATGTATATAAAATACACGAAGGGTTGACAAAGCAAAACTTCATCTCCTTCATTGTCTCTTCTTTCATCTTGATCAAGATCTTCTTCTTCTTCTTCTCGTCATCATTGCTTCTTTTTCTTCTCATATGCCTTCCTGGCAGCTTCATCTCTTCTTAATCTTTCTGTCTCTCCTCCCATAGCCGAGTTTGTCTCTTGTTTTCTTCTTCTATCCTTTTTGCATACTCGGCGTTGGTTTTAGCCACTTGCAAGTTCGCCACATGGTCAAGCCCAGCCCAAAGTAGATCCCTCCTTTCTTTCCCGGATCTACGTATTCAATATTCTTGGCGGAGGCCTAGGTCCAAGCTTCTTCCTCCACTGGCCGCTTCTTCCTCTATCTTGTCTTTGGGGGGGCCTTTTTCTTTCGGTGAGTGCCAAGAGAGTGACCAGAGCGATCAGGTTTGTTGTCTGTCTCGAACCTTCTTCACATAATGTGAGACCCTTTTCCCAAGATGAGTCCCAAGCTTGATCCAAGGACATATTTGCAAAATATCCTTGATTCGAGCGTTTTGAATTCGTCAACGATCTTGGCTATGTCCCGACATCCGAAATGGCATACGTGTCTCTGCCATTTGGAATGCCTCCGTGTTCTTTCAAGATGTTCATCACCCTGGCATCCATTCTTCCTTCCACCTCCTTCATCCCCGCTTCAATTTCTTTTCTCTTCTCGGCCATAGATAAAATCAGAGTGTTGGAGTGGCGAGTCATGGGAGTTTTCGCTTATAATGTCATTTGTGTGAGGACCGCTGGGGGGTTTGTGCAATCATCAAGGTCATATTTTTGATCCTTCCCCTCAAGAGATTTTCCTTTCTTGATTTCAAAATTTCTCTCGGTGATTTTCCCTTCTCATTTGTTTCCTTGTCATCATTGCTCCTTTCTTTTCAAACTTGATTTTTTGCGCTTTAAGGTATTCCTCTTCCCCTTTTTGGCATCATCAAAGGATAGAGGAACCCCGGAACATCTTTGGCAAGCATGAAGTCGAAGTCTCCGATGGTTGAATTTTGCTTCAAGTCTAACTGCGTTGTATGCCGCACGAATTGACCGAGTAGCGTTGGATTCTCTGAAATCGACTTCATTTCAGCCATGAGAAGGCTGAATTTTCTTGTCATGTGTTCTTCCAAACGCTATTTGTATATCATTTGCATTCGCTCACGCAGCGCCTTGATCTCGGCAGTGTGAGCTTCGTGCATATGTTCAATGTGTTCCGCAACCTTTTCGCATCACAGATTTGACTCTCCACACCAAAGCTTGTTGAATAATTGTCTCAAGTATCTCACCTGTTCCACACGCATTGATTCTTTGCTTTGTTGCCACCATTCCCTTATCTGACGATTGTGATGCCTCTCAAGTGTTGTAAGGTTGGCATCTCTGTTGTCAGCGCATATCCAAGGAGGCTGATGCCTCTCCATCTTTTCAACTTGACAAAGAGTGCCTTGAACACTTCTCGTATTTCAGGTGATTCTTCGGTGATGGCATCATGGCCATAATCGAAATCAAGTCGGCTGGAACAATGGTGCCTCGAGTGAAAAAGGAGCTGGTGCGTGATAGCGTGCTTGCTCATTTCGACTCTTCGTGGAGTTCTGGTATCTCCAGTGAGAAAGGGAAAGATTCCACAAAGGATTCATCACCGCCATCCGGGATTTGTTCGATGATAAGCGGTGGGCGTGAAGTTCTTTTGGGAATCGATCCGGTGTAGCTTGAGGAGCGGGAGCGATGGTCTCTGGTTGTTGGGTTTTGTGGTGCGATGGGCTAGAACTGGCGAGCCTCACCATTGTCTTAACAACCGTTGGTCTGGTGATTTCTCCTTTTGAGTAGACCGGTCCTCGGCCTTATCGAGCGTCATCGGACGATGATGAGATTTCCATTGGTGGCTCATCATCAAAATTAAAGGTCTGACGAGTAGTCTTGGGATCGACTTGCTCGTGCTGGAACATCCGCTTGGTGAGTCTTTTGGATTTGTCATGGGGTTGACTCGAACTTCTTCTTCGCCTTCCGATCCCGAGAAGGTGACATCGGGGTTGTCTGGGAATCATGAAGTGCGATCTCCTTCTCGGATGGATCGATGGTTGCGGGAGGGATGTTCTCTACTTGTTTGTGTTACCCAGGGAAGTCTCAACCTCCGTGGGCCTTCATTTCCTCCAAAGAGTCTCTCTGCTGCGAGGCCTTGGTCTTCCTTTTCGGCGATTGTCACCTGTCTTAGGGTCTTCTACATGGCATCCATTGGAGTCTCAACCCCATGGATTGCGCTTTCATCGCCCAGTGTTAACTCCCGGTACGTGTTCCTTCTCACGTGCCTCATTTGCATCGCGCGTCATTAGCCATTGTTTGTTGGCACCTCGGCTAAGACAGTCTCAATGCGAGCTTCGTTGATGGCAACTTCTTTGTTCTCTTGCGTTTGAGTTTTCTCTACTTCGCCTCCTACATTCTTTGTGGAGTCATCTGCGGCATCCTCCGACCTTGCTGCGGTGGAGGGAGTTTCCCCCTCGGTGGAGCACCAGGTGAGTGACTTGGAGTGGGGTCACTCGTCTCCAAACTCCGGCTGTTGCAATTGATGGTTCATCCATTTGGGGCGGTGGTAGCACACCTTCAATAGGGGTTGGCTCGACTGGGGTCCCCCTAGCCCGGTTTCATCGCCAATTCCTTATTGCCTTCTTCCGAGTGAGGGGAAGTGGTAGCAGCAACATCGGTGGCTATTTTTGAACCACTCCCATTGGATCGATTTCATTTGTGTTCGGAGGATTCTCCTGGTCCCTCCATCGATCTTTTGCTCGTGAAGGATTCTTGATTCATGCAATGCTTGCTGCATCTGCAATTCTTCTCGTGGCAAAGCAGCATTCTCAGTTCCTCATCACTTTCGGAGAAGACATCAAGGAGAGGATGGAAGTGTTACGTGGTGCGGAGATAGCAGGCGAATACTTGCCTTTCGCGTCTTCGGCTTCTTGACTTGCTTTTCTCTCTCCTTGTCCTTGTAGATCTGCAGAATATCCATGCGATTTGTCTTCATCTAAGTTTGGGAGCACAGTAGATAATCCAAGGAAATTGCGAGTTCCTCTTCTTCTTCTATGAATTCAGGCCGTTGGAACTGTTCCTTGACTTGCTCAACTTCCATTTTCTCCACTCACGCAGACGATTCGGATGTGCAGGTAAGGTGGAGATAGTATCATTACATCACTATCTGCTTGGGTTTGGTTCTTGAGTTTGTTTGTGTGAGCTACTGTTTGTGTCTTGAGGTTGCCTCTGTGATCACCTTCAGCAGACTTTGTTTCATCTACTACGTCCTGGAGACTCTACTTCTCCAATAGTCTCTGGTATTTGTCTTTAGTGAGTAGGCCGACTCATTTGGTTTCTCCTGTTCGGATTGCTTTACAAGTCTTCTTCGTCTCTTAGTTTGTACCGAGGAGGGATTTAAGTTGAGAGACGGTGTCCTCTCGAGTCTTGGGCGGCTAGGGCGTGCTTGTGTTTGTTTACGAGGAGCTGGCCGTCTAGGCTTGTCGTTCTCCTCTTTTTGACGATCGAGAGAAGGAATTTGTGAGTCCTTCTCGGCCCCGCTAGCTGCAGGGGTAGGTGACACGGTGCAGGCGGGAGACTCTGCTGCGAGGGCGGTGCATGTTTGGTTTTCTTTCTTTGCAGCAGGCGTGAGATTTCTTGGTAGCTGCAGGGCGACTTTTTCTTCTTAGTTGAGAGGAGGCGTTTGTGTCTTGGGGTCGGTGATTCCCCTCACTGGTGTCGCTCTCTTGGCGTACGCTCGCTTCGAGCACCGAGAGATTAGCTCGAACATCCTCTTGTTAACATGGAAAGCCTTCCCATGTCAAGAGGTACTCCTTTCACCTCAATAGCCGGCCAATCACTAGGCCATATCCCGGGATCCTCCAAATGACCCATCTTCTTTGAAGGACTTGTTCCTACGTTCGGGCAGAGTCTGCTTTGTAGATAAACTCGGCCCGGATTTATCTTCTTTTCTTCGATTATTGCGGCCATCACAATCAATTTTGCCTTTGTGGTTGGTCAAAGTCGCCAAATTTGATGTCGATACACTTGGCAACAATGTCCAACAATTTGTGATAATCCTCCTTTGATCTCTTGTTTTTTGTGTATATTATTTTGTCAAACAACGTCGGACTTGGCTATTTCTTTCCATGCGTCGGCCAAGTTTACATCAGCCTCTTTGATCTCGGATGCTCCTCTCCGGTAGTGAGCAATATTCACCAAATCCTTGGCGGTAATAGTCATTGCTTCCCATGAACAGATGACTTGATTCCTTCATCGTGAATCTCGGCGTTCACGTAGGGTGTGCGACCTCCTCCACGTAGGTCATAGGATATTCAGCGTTAGAAACGGTTTTGATCCTGGCGTTTCTAACTTCTCCGCGATTTTCTTCACCAGGGTGTCGTCGGACCCCGCTTCACCATTCCGTCGAAATCCACGGTCGAACCGGTGTGGATTTGTTTTCCCAACTTGGTAAAGTCATAAGTTGGTGCCATTTCTTAGAATAATTTCAAGAAAAATTCGAGAGATAGATTTGAAGTTTGATAGGGTTTGAGAGTATTTGCCTTTGCCTTTTTGAGAGAGAGATTGAGCAGTTTTAGAAGTGTGAGAGAGAAACGGACGGAAATGGTTTAAATATGGTTTATGAAAGGGCGTGCAGAGGCGGTTTTGAATCGTGATCGAAATCAACGGCTTGGATTTCGCACGCATATTGAGCGATTCATGTCTCGTATTTAATGCGGCGAGCATTTATATCCAATCATAGGCTTGGTGTGCGGCTTTATATCGTACACATCATCATTATCTTTGACGTGTCTTTTAAAACATTCCCACTAAGTCAAAAACATTGCGTTTTTGTCACTTTGCTCATAAGTTATTGAAACTTATCTCTTAGCCGATTTAACTCGCTTCTCACATTTCTCTTAGTGACTCGGCTATCGGTGACTTGATATAGTGACTTTCCGTCTGGTGATTTCTTGAGCTTATTTTGTTTTATTTCTGTTTCACCTTCTTTCTGTTCCATTCCTTTTCTTTGATTCTTCTCGTGTCTCGGCTTAGCTCAATTAGCCCCAACTCATGTTTGAGTTCTTCAAATCTTGACTCACATAATGGTTTTGTGAAGATGTCACTAGTTGCTTTGTCGGTTGAGATATATTCCAAGATAATGTCCTTCTTTTCAACATGATCTCTTATGAAGTGATATCGACATCTATATGTTTTGTTCTTGAGTGCAACACGGGATTTTGAGTGATTGCAATGGCACTTGTGTTATCACACATGATTGGAATTTCTTTTTCTTCAACTTCATAATCTCTCATTTCTTTGTCTCATCCATAGGACTTGGGCAACATTTGCCCTTGCAGCCTATGTATTACGCTCATTTGTAGAGGTGGCTATTGAGTTTTGCTTCTTGCTAAACCAGGAAATTAGTCATTTCCTAGCATTTGACATGTGCCGAAGTACTTTTTTCTGTCCACTCTGCATCCCGGCATAGTCAGTCGAATAGCCAATTAGCTTGAATCCACCTTCCTTTGGATACCATAGCCCTACTTCTTGGCTTCCTTTTAAGTATCTCAATATTCTCTTAGTCAGTCATATGGCTCTCTTTTGGAGCAGATTGAAATCTTGCACATACACCTACAAAAGGTGATGTCCGGCTGCTATTTGTGAGATAGAGCAATGATCCAATAAGTGCTCAGTATCTTGTTTGATCTGAGCTTGCCATCTGCATCCATGTCCATTTTGGTGATGTGTTCATTGGTATTTTTACGAAGACTTCTCCTCCATACCAAATTTCTTCATTAAATCTCGGTGTATTTTGTTTGACTTATGAAGGTTCCATCCTTCAAATTTTTCACTTGAAGTCAAGGAAGAATGTCGGCTCTCCCATCATGCTCATTTCAAATTTACTTTGCATGAGGTTTGAGAATTTTTCACACATGACTCTTTGTTAGTGGATCCAAAAATGATGTCATCCACATATATTTGAACAAGCAAGATACTCTTCTTGTCTTCAATTCGAAAAGTGTTATATCTACTTTTCCTTTAGTGAATCCATTTTCGGGGAATTGTGACAGGTGTCATACCATGCTCTCGGGTGCCTGTTTCAATCCGTGACGGGGCTTTCTTGAGTTTGTATACTTTGTCCCCAAGAGTCTTACTCGCTCAAATCCCGGAGGTTGTTCAACATACACTTCTTCTTCCAATAAACCATTCGGGAATGCACTTTTTACATCCATTTGATATACGGTGAAATTCTTGTGAGTCGTATAGGCAAGAAACATCCTTATAGCTTCCAATCTTGCTACAGGAGCAAATGTTTCATCAAAATCTATTCCTTCTTCTTGGCAATATCCTTTGGCTACCGGTCTTGCTTTGTTTCTTACCACAGAGCCTTCCTCGTTCATCTTATTTACGAATACCCATTTGGTTCCAATAACATTTTGATGTATGGGTCTTTGTACTAATTCCCATACTTTATTTCTCTCAAACTGATTGACTCTTCTTGCATAGCTTGAATCCAATGTGTGTCATCAATGCTTGTGACACATCTTTGGGCTCTATCTGCGAGATGAAGCATGTGAACATTGCTTCTTGTTGAGTTTTGGATCTTGTCTTGACACCTTCTCTCATGTCCCCAATGACAAGTTACGGTGGATGGTCTCTCGGCCATCTTACGTCAGGTTGAAGTAAGTTAGCTGGATTTAGTCGACTTGTTGTGTTCTTTGTGGTCGGCTCTCTCGTGATCACTCACTGCAGATTTTCCACCGCTTTTGAGATTCAGCTATCTCATCTTCTTCTCGAATTGATAATCCCTGCTTCAGCTTCAAAGATAGGGACTCTTCTACGTAAGATTAGATGTTTCACTTATCGGTGACTCTTCAATGTCTTCTCCATTTATGTTTGGCTCATCGAATACTACATGAATGGATTCTTACGTAACCATAGTTCTTTTGTTGAGTATTGCAGAAGGCTTTGCTTTCATTGAGTATCTAAGAAGATACCCTCATCACTTTAGCATCAAAGGCCTTTAGGTTGTCTTTGCCATTATTGTGGATGAAGCATTTACATCCAAATATCCTGAAATATGCAACATTTGGTTTTCTTCGTCCGGATCTCATAGGAGTCTTTGTCATTGCCTATTTATCATACATCTGTTTTGGGTGTAGCAGTCGTGTTGATTGCTTGACCCAAAATCTTTTTGGTAACCTGCTTGGCTAACATGGTCCTTGCTGCTTCTTTGAGAGTTGTTCCTTCTTTCTGCAACTCCATTCTCACTGTGGAGTCCTTGCGGTGATAGTTCATGACCAATACCATTCTCAATACAAAGATCTTGAGTTATTATTCCATTGACAAACTCAGTTCCTCTATCGATCTTATTTTAATAATGGTTTGACTCTTCTCATTTTGTATCCTCTTCATCATTTGTGGTAGCTTTTGTAGAGTTCTTTTTCTTGCACATGAATATTGTCCATGTATATCTTGAGTAGTCATCTACTACCACCAAGGTGTATTTCTTTCCACTTATGCTTCTTTGGTTCCCTTTGGGCCAAATAGATCCGTATAGGCGGTCGATGATATTCTTGTTGAGGATGGGCATGTCTTTTCTTTGAGCAGCGACTTGATTTGTTTTCCCTTCGACATGCATCACATATACTCTCCTTCTTGTATTCGAGTGGAAGTCCTTCCACAAGATGACTTCTTGCTAGCTTATTAATTGTTTTGAAATTCGGATGACTCGGCTTTTTTGTGCCACGGCCAACTTGATTCATTTGTGCTCTTTGCTAGTAGAGAGTCTTTGGGTGTTGCGGTTGACCAATCCACTACATACATATTTTTCATCTACATCCGCAAAGACAACTTCATTAGATTCAACATTTTTGATTTGGCATATTCCCATGTTGAATCCAACATTGTAGCCTCTTCATCCGCGAGTTGGTGATGCTTAGTAAATTGAAGTTTAGTCCTTCAACATATGCAACATCTGTGATTTCTAAACCATTCCTTTTGATGGATCCGGTGCCTCTTATTTCACCAGGAGCCATTTCCTCCAAATATGACTTTTGCTCCTTTGACTTCCTTGAATTTTGACATGATTTCTCTTATTTCTGTCATATGTCCGGAGCGACCACTATCCATGTACCAGGTTCCTTGGCACTCATTTTTACATTCCTTGAACCGCAATCAAGGAAATTAAGTTTTAGGTACCCATTCTTATGCGGGTCTGAGGGGTTAGAATTATAAGATGATCCAACCAACCTATAGCCAAATGATTTGACTCAAGAGGTTGCCATCTATCGGTGCCATAATCATAATTAATCCTGGCAAATTGCTTGGGGATTCTAGGTTCATACATTTGTCTCTTTTGTCTCAGTATGCCTGCATATGTGTTTTAGCAATTGCCTTTCTTGGGTAATTGTGGTGTCTTTGAGTGTAGTGCCTAGGTGCATATGTGTCTTTGATGAAAGCTCTTATGCTTTTGGAATGGCCTTTGTTGAGTTCTAGGCCTTTGCCATTTGGGCTTGTATTCTATAAGTCTAAATTTGGTAGTTCACATTATTCAGTCGACTTGGCTTGGATATTTTCTACCATTCCCATCATATGTATTTCTTTTATGAGTTTTTGGGATTTTTGGTAGCTCTCCGCTTCTTCTTTACTGAGTATTTTCTGTTTGGAGTCCTCTTTGAGGACTCATTTGAATCTCTTCTCACTGCCCTCTCAAAGACTCTCAATCGGTTGTTTTCCTTTTCCTTTGTAACCAAGGCCAGTTTGCTTAGTATTGTGCTTTGGATTGAAAGTGTGTGCATCATTTAGAGTTTTGGATTTTTCGGACTCTTCATGACTTGAAGATCCTTTTTCCAAAATTACTCTTGAGGTTTGACATGGCACAAAGGAATTAAATCCTAAGCCTGTCTTGTCTCCACATTCTCTTTGACTCATAATAAGATCATCCAATGATTTAGATGCCTTAGTGAATGAGGTAATAACATTTTTGAGGTCATTCTCCCTCTTTTCTATAGCAGCAATTTGCTATTAATTTAGCATTTTCAGCCTTTAAACTTTTATTCTCATCGCCTATTTGACTTAGAGTACTCAGCCTTAGTCACTTTGAGTTTTGATTTTTGAGTAGGTTGTTTTCCTCATTCAATAGTGTATGTGAGGTTTTAATGTGCTCAAAATCTTTCATCATTTTGCCTAATGAATCATAAAGATCGGTGGGTGATGAAGTGTGTGTGTCACGGATCACTATCACTAGTGTCGAGCTTGTTGAGTTAGATTGTACCTCATCTTCTTGATCTTGTTCTTTGGCCATTAAGCGGATCAAGGCTTCTTCTTCGAGTCACTTGTGTAGTCAACTTCTTGCTTGCTCTCGAGTCATTGTCTCCTTGACTCGGGTTTGTCTCGTCGATCTCTGCACCATCATTGCCTTTTTCTTCTCTTGTCTTCTTTCTCTGAAGACCTTTCTTTCTTCTTCGTTTCGTACTTGTTGACTACAGGATATGAGCAATCAATAGCATAGTGACCTGGTTGTCTACAATTCCAACATAGATATTCAGCCTTTTGATCGACTCTTTCTATTCTTGAGTTGTCGCCCTTTGATACTCAACTTGTTGATGATCATTCTCTTGGTTGGCCTATCATCCCTTGATTTGGAGGAGCCGAGTGTCTTCCGGAGGATTCACCCTTTCCTCTCTTGTAGTTCTTGTTAAAGAACTTGTTAAATCTTTTAACCATCGGCTATTTCTTCGGGTCAATGCCTCTTTGACCTCAGCTCTCCTTCCTCTTTGACAACTAGAGCATTTGTTTTGGGTGCATTTGTCTCTTCTGGTCTTTCCTTCTCACTCAAACTCGTAGGCTTTGAGGTCCGAGAATAACTCATGATTGGATGTCTTTGATAGGTCCATGGAGTGTCTTAATGCCATGACCTTCATCTCCCATTCATTTGGAAGACTTTTAGGATCTTCATACACATTTCTTGTGTATATTCCTTTCCAAGTGTAAACTGACTCATTTGTGATTTAGAAACCGAGCATCCGGTTGATCCAGGTTTTCTCCGAGATCATTTTAAAGTTCTCAAATTTTTTGTACACCATCGAAAGTTTGTTTTCTTTGATTTGCTCCGAGCCTTCGCAAATCAATGTCGGTTTGTCCCATTTCTTAGCCGTTTTGCAAGATTTCACTTTATTGAACATGGCTTTGTCAAGGTTTTGTAGAGAATATCCTTGGCTACATTGTCGGTTGTATCTTTTTCTGTCATCATTTGTCCACTCGGTTCTTGGTTTTTCAACCATGACCGGTCAGGTCGCCGCATCTTCTTCCCCTTCAACCGCAACTCTTCGTCTGGATGTGTTCACCTTTAATATTTGCAGAGGCCCATCTTCTATCACTATCCACATCTCATCATGTAATCCGATAGATGAGCTCGCGATACGAATTTTCCAATCATCAAATTCTTCAATAGTGAACATAGGAATGCGTGTTAGATTTGCTTCCATGATAATAACTTTTAATGATAAAAAATTTGAAAGCTTAAGTACTAAAGCAGCCTTTTGAAAAGTTTGGAGATCTAGTTCAAGAACGGTGCGGAGGGTTCAATGAACCAACCGCTCCGATACCACTTGTAGGTCCCAAGGGGTGTAAGTGTAAGGTTTAGAAGGGGGTTGAATAAACCTTACCAAATTTTCGATTTAGGCCTTTTAAATCTCTGAGTTCTACACATTTGTGTCCTTGATGGACAAATCGAATTAGTCACTCAAGTAGAGTTAATCTCTCAATGCACTCACCGAATTTGAGCATTAGTAGAGTAACTCGGTTGTTGGCTATAATTTGACTGTTTGTGGTTTTGTTTTTCAAATGGAAGACTTAACACCCTTAAGTTTGATTAAGCAAGTTTTTACAACTTGATTTAGTACTTATAGATTATCAAATGGATAGCAAATTTATCGTGAGATATAAACAATTAAAAGTGCGAGATATTTAAATGTCAGAAAGTAAATGACACAAGAAAGTTTTTATAGAGGTTCGAAGATGGGGTAATTCTTCTACTCTCTCTCTTCTCCAACTCCCGGAGGAATCCACTAAGTAATGATCGAGTTTACAAAGTGGTAACAGTCCGGATACAAGTCTTGATCACAACGGCCCGACTTGATCCTTTGGGACTCGATGAGACGCCTTGATCACTCGGTGGCTCTAAATGACGACTCGGCTTTCTTCACAGGGGCATTGCGCTTGCTATTACTGACTCACTTGCTCAAGCACTTTGGATTTGATCAAGCCCTCCAAAAGCTTAAGACTTGGTTCACGCCCTTGAACCTTTCTACAATCCTTCTTGGAATGTAGACCCCTTGTTTTTCAGTATTTTCCTCTTCAATCGATTGAAGTTCTCTTTCCTTCACAGGTAAGTGTTGGATTGATGTACTTGAAGTGTAGGCTTGAGGATTGAGAATGTTTCAATTTTTGATAAGCTTGTATATCTCACGTGTGTCATTCATCCACGCATCATTCTTCTCAACCAAACTCCTCAGCCTTTTATAGTGAACTTTCAAAAATTTGCCCGTTGAAGAGATAGGCTCATTTTTGAAAATCACTTTGCAAATCGTTGGTTTGCGATTCTTGGAATTGCCATTTCCTCGAATGAAATGTTTTATCACCTTTTAAGTCGACACGGTGTAGTGCTTCCCATTGGTTCATTTCTTTTGCACGCTTCGGGGTCGAGCACTCCAAGAAAGGTAGTATGGAGATATTACTTGTTTAAGTAAATCTCTTGATTTACGGCAACGGTTCTTTTACGATTATCTCGACTTGATTTGCATTTCCTCGCTTTCCCAGGTGACTTAGAGTCACTTCCAATCATTGGATGACTCTTCCACCACTCACCAGAGACTTGGCTACTTTCTTGAGTTGACTTGGTAGTGTTTCACTCACCGCATCTCACCGCTTCTTCTTGATCGAGTTCTGTCTGCTCTTCTTTTGTTGTACTGTTTGTCTCAAGCAGAGTTTTCCTTCAAGCCTTCGGTTGTCTTCTTGCAAGTTGGAGCGTAGGCGACTTAACTCGGCCTTGGCCACTCTAATTGTTACAATACATTTCAAAGCAAGAATTGGGGAGCCAACTTTCTATTCTAAGTTTTACATGGCATTCATCAAAATCTAAACAATAAAATTCCTAACAAGAGTTGTTGATCCTTTGGAAACCGTGTTGCGGGCACCTCCTCAACAAGTCCCGGAATCTCTCTCAGGCCTCATATAATGGCTCAACATCAAACTGCCTGAACTGCGTGATCTCACTCTTGAGCTGTGGTGTCTTACTTGGTGGGAAGTATTTAAACAAAAATTTCTGACTCAGTTCGTCCCAAGTTTTCACACTCCCCTTAGTTAGTGTGCCTAGCCACTTTCTAGCATAATCCCTTAAAGAGAAAGGGAATAGGCGCAAATGTATAACATCATCAGTCACCCCATTCATCTTGATTGTGTTGCAAATCTGCATGAAGTTTGCAAGATGAGAATTGGGATCCTCAGACGGGAAACCCCCAAACTGATTTTGTTGTACCATCGAGATCAGTGCTGGCTTCAGCTCAAAATTATTTGCATTAATTGGGACATTGGCAATTCCACCATAGTTGCGATTTGTCTGTGGGCAAAAGTAATCACGAATCGTTTGCTGCTGGACTGTCGGAACCTCTAGTACTAGTAACTCATTGTTGACCTTGTTGGCCCTGTTGTTACCTTCGTTGTCGACTCCGTTATCGCCTCCGTTGTTAACTTCTACGTCCGCCATAGCTTGTTCTTGCTGTCTTTCTGCCCGTTTAGTAGCCGCACTAATTCGCCTAGCAAAAGTCTCAACCTCCAGTATGAACGGTGTTAATTCTTCTTGCTTCGAGCGAGTGTTCATGCACTACCTGAACCAACTAAAGAAAACAAGTCAAACACAATCGGGGTAAAATTAAACAACAAATAAAAAAGAAAAAAAATGTCTAATTATAAATAATTCTATTTATCGCAATATTAGTACAAAAAAATTAATTAGTCCCCGGCAATGGCGCCAAAAATTTGTTCGCCTTATTATTAGCTTCACCGCAAGTGTACGGTGCAGTTTATAGAATAGGGTTAGCAAGGTCGAATCCACATGGACTAATAAATTATTGTACTTGATTGACTGGTATTTTGCATGTATTTTGGGCTTAATATTGGCTAGAATGTGTGGATATGCATGCGTTATATGAGTAAATTGGGTATTATTCTTGTTTTGTAAAATTGGATTACGCTTTGCTCGTTTTGTAGGAATTTATCTATATTTGTAGCATGGTGGAAACAATTCGGGCATTGAAACCGCCAATACTTGACATGAGGACAAAGTTTGGAGTCGAATTGAGAAGAAGTTGGACGAACCAGGCGAGAAACGGAAGAAAATAGTCCATGTGCGTATTGTTCCAGGTGAGCACGGGCAGGACGTGCTCCTCTAGCACAGCCCGTGCTCAACCCATACATGAAGACTCAAGGTTCGACCTAGAGCACGGGCAACCCGTGCCATATGGGCACGTCCGTGCTCCTCTGAAGAAAAATTACAAGTTGTTTGATGTATTGATTCATAATTCTAACCGATGAGTTTCAATACTAGATTTTGAGTACTTGACACAAATATATCGCATGATTGAGAAGTCTGTGAATATTTGTGAGATCTTTTAATCTTTTGAACTTTTGGGAGTTGGATATCTCAAGAGTAGAGATGCTAACATAGATATTCCAATCAACGCTTTTACAAACATCTCGAGAGAGAGGGTAAATTACTTTGGTGATTGGTCTATAGAGAAAAATACGTTTAACCTTGGTTTGCTTAATCTAAGAATAAAAGTGGGATATTAATTGAAACCATAACCCAGGAATCCATCCATTCATACTTGATCTTTCAATCGCGCTTTGCTTTGTTATTTTAGGATTAATTTCTGCTTTAGTAATAATAAAACAAATCCTTTAAATTTCGATAGTTTAGATAAAAATAGGACTATTATAATCCAATACTTGGTACATTAATTTATTAATCCCTGTGGATTCGACCTTGCAAACCCTATTCTATAAACTGATCCGTACACTTGCGGTGGAGCTAAAAAAAATAGGCGAACAAGTTTTTGGCGCCGTTGTCGGGGATTAATCAAATTTTTAGTACTAATATTGTGATAAATAGAACTATTGTTAGGAATTTTATTGTTTAGATTTTGATGAATGCCATGTAAAACTTAGAATAGAAAGTTGGCACCCCAATTCTTTGCTGTAAAATGTATTGTAACAATTAGAGCCGCTTTGAATTAAGTCGCCTACGCCCTAACATGCAAGAAGACAACCAAGACTGGAAGGAAGACTTTCTTTGTGAAAGCATTTGAATATGGCAAAGAAGAGTAGACGGGAACTCTCAAGAAGAATCGAGATGTTGAGTGGAGCATCATCAAGTCAACTCAAGAAAAGCCAAGTCTCAAGTTGAAGTGGCGGAAAAGTCACCCATGATTGGAAGCCGACTCTAAGTCACCTGGGGAAAGCAAGGAAATGCGGTCAGTCGAGATAATCGAAAAAGAACCGTTGCCGTAAATCAAGAGATTTACTTAAACAAGTAATATCTCCATACCACCTTTCTTGGAGTGCTCACCCCGAAGCGTGCAAAAGGAATGAACCAATGGGAAGCACTACGCCGTGTCAAAACTACGAAAAGGTGAAAGAACAATTCATACGAGGAAATGGCAATTCCAAGGATCGCAACAAGACAAGCCAACGATGCAAGTGACTTTCAAAAAATAAGCCTATCTCTTCAACGGGCAAATTTTTGAAAGTTCACTATAAAAGGCCGAGGAGTTTGTTTGATAAGAAGGATGACACACACGTGAGATATACAAGCATATTAGAAAATGAAACATTCTCAATCCTCAAGCCTACATTACAAAGTACATCAATCCAACACTCACTGTGAAGGAAAGAGAACTTCAATCAGTTGAAGAGGAAACTTTTGAAGAAAAGGGGTCTACATTCCATGAAGGATTGTAGAAAGGTTCAAGGTTGAACCAAGTCTTAAGCTTTTGGAGGGCTTCGTGATCAAATCCAAAGAGCTTGAGCAAGTGAGTGTAGTAACAAGGCTGCCCCGCCCTGTGAAGAAGCGAGTCGCAGAAGCCGGTGCCACCGAGTGATCAAGGCGTCTCAGATCGAGTCCCAAGGATCAAGTCCTTTTGTGATCAAGACTTGTATCCGGACTGTTACCACTTTGTAAACGATCATTACCTAGTGGATTCCTCCCGGGAGTTGGAGAAGAGAGGAGTAGAAGAATTACCCCATCTTGAACCTCTATAAAAACTTCATTGTGTCATTTACATTTCAACACTTAAATTCTCGCACTTTTAATCGCTTATATCTCATTGATGAATTTGCTATCCATTTGATAATTTATAAGTACTAAATCAAGCTCTAAAATCTTGCTTAATCAAACTTAAGGGTGTTAAGTCTTCCGCTGAAAAACAAAACCACAAGTTGAGTCAAATTATAGCCAACAACTCGAGTTACTCCATCAACAGCTAATTTGAGTCATGTTGAGAGATTAACTCATCGAGTGACTAATTCGATTGTCCATCAAGGACACAATTTGTGTAGAATCAACTCGTATATTTAAAGGACTAAATCGAAAATTTGGTAAGGTTTATTCAACCCCCTTCTAAACCTTACACTTACACCCCTTGGGACTACAAGTGGTATCGAGCGGTTGTTTCATTGAACCCTCCGCAGACCAGTTCTTGAACTAGATCTCCAAACTTTTCAAAGTCTGCTTTAGTACTTAAACCTTCAAAACCTTTTTTATTAAAAGTCATTATCATGGAAGCAAATTTGACACGCATCCCTATGTTCACTATCGAAGAATTTGATGATTGAAAATTCGTGATGCGAGTGCTCATCTATCAAAGATTACATGATGAGATGTGGATAGTGATAGAAGATGGGCCTCTGCAAATATTAAAGGTGAACAGTATGCATTTAAGAGTTGAAGGGAGAAGAAGATCTTTGCTCCTGCACGGTCATGGTTGAAAAACCAAGAACCGAGTGGACAAATGATGACGAAAAAGATACAACCTGGATAATGTAGCCAAGGACATCCTTTACAAAACCTTGACAAAGCCATGTTCAATAAAGTCAAATCATGCAAAACGGCTAAAGAAATCGGGACAAGTTGACATTGATTTGTGAAGGCTCGTGAAAGCAAATCAAAGAAAACAAATTATCGGTGGTTGTACAGAAATTTGAGAACTTCAAAATGATCTCAGGAGAAAACCTGGATCAATGGATGCTCGGTTCACGTAAATCACAAACAGTCAGTTCGCACTTGGAAAGGAATATACACGAGAAGAAATGTGTATGAAGATCCTAAAAAGTCTTCCAATTGAATGGGAAATGAAGGTCATGGCATTGAGACATTCCATGGACCTATCAAAGACATCCAACCATGAGTTATTCTCGGACCTCAAAGCTTACGAGTTTGAGCCGAGAAGAAAAGACGAGGAAGAGACGGTTGTACCCAAAACAACTGCTCTAATTGTTGAAGATGGGAAGAGAGCTGAGGTCAAAAGAAGTCATTGACCTAGAAGAAATAGCCCCGATGGTTAAAAGATTCAACAAGTTCTTTAATAAGAACTACAAGAGAGGAAAGAGTGAATCTTCCGAGAAGACACTCGGCTCCCTCCAAATCAAGGGAAGATAGGCCAACCAAGAGAAAGATCATCAAAAAGTTGAGTATCAAAAGGCGGACAATCCAAGAATGGAAAGAGCTGATCAAAAGGTTGAATATCTATCTTTGAATCAGACAACCAGGTCACTATGCCATTGATTTGTCCATATCCTGTAGTCAACAAATACGAGAGATGAAGAAGAAAGGAAGGTCTTTAGAGAAAGAAGACAAGAAAGGAAAAAAGGCAATGATGGTCATGAGAGACTCATCGAAACGACCAAGTCAAGAGAGACGGTGATTCGAGAGCAAAGTGAAGCCGACTACTCAAGTGACTCGAAGAAGAAGCCCCGATCCGCTTGATGGCCAAAGAACAAGATCAACCTCGATCAAGAAGATGAGGTACAATCTAACTCAACAAACTCGACACTAGTGATAGTGATCGTGACACACACACTTCATCACCCAGTCGATCTTTATGATTCATTAGGCAAAATGATGAAAGATTTTGAACACATTAAATCCTCACACACACTATTGAATGAGGAAAACAAAGCCTACTCAAAAGTCAAACTCAAAGCCGACTAAGGAGCCGAGTACTCTAAGTCAAATAGTTGTTGAGAATGAAAGTTTAAAGGTTTGAAAATGCTAAATTAATAGCGAGAAAATGCTGCTATAGAAAAGAGGGAGAATGACCTCAAGAATGTTATTGCCTCATTTACTAAGGCATCTAAATCATTGGATGATCTTATTATGAGTCAAAGAGAATGTGGAGACAAGACAGCTTAGGATTTAATTCTCCGTGACATGTCAAACCTCAAAATTAATTTTGGAAAAAGGATCTTCAAGCCATGAAGAGTCCGAAAAATCCAAAACTCTAAATGTTGCACACACATTCACTCCAAAGCACAATAACAAGCAAACGCCTTGGTTACAAAAGGAAAAGAAAAAAATTGATTGATTGAGTGTCTTTGAAAGGACAAGGTGAGAAGAGATTCAGGAGTCCTCAAAGCCAAACTCCAAAAGAAAATACTCTGTAAAGAAGAAGCGAGCTACCAAAAATCCCGGAAAACCCATAAAAGAAATACATATGATGGGAATGGTAGAAAATATCCAAGCCAAGCGATTGGAATAATGTGAATCTGTCCACGGACTTATGGAATATAAGCCCAAATGGCAAAGGCCTAGAACTCAGCAAAGGCCATTCCAAAAGTATAAGAGCTTTCATCAAAGACACATATGCACCTAGGCACTACACTCAAAAACACCACAATTACCAAGGAAGGCAATTGCTAAAACACATATGCGGCATACATGACAAAAGAGACATTGTATGAACCTAGAATCCCCAAGCAATTTGCCAGGATTAATTATGATTATGGCAGCGATAGATGGCAACCCCTTAGAGTCAAATCATTTGGCTATAGGTTGGTTGGATCATCTTACAATTCTAACCCCTCGGGACCGGACAAGTATGGGTACCTAAAACTTAATTTCCTTGATTGCGGGTTCAAGGAATAGCCGAGTGCCAAGGAACCTGGTACATGGATAGTGGTCATTCCGGACATATGACAGAAATAAGAGAAATCTGTCAAAATTCAAGGAAGTTAAAGGAGCAAAAGTCATATTTGGAGGAAATGAAGCTCTGGTGAAATAAGAGGCATTGGATCCATCAAGAGGAATGGATTAGAAATCACAGATGTTGCATATGTTGAAGGACTCAACTTCAACTTGTCGAGCATCGATCCAACTGCGTGACAAGGGCTACAATGTTGGATTCAATATGGGTATATGCCAAATCAAAGATATTGAATCAAATGAAGTTGTCTTTGCAAGGATGTAGACGAGAAAAATATGTATGTAGTGGATTGGTCAACTGCAACACCCAAGACTGTCTACTAGCAAAGAGCACTGTGAATCAAGTCGATTGTGGCACAAAAAGGTGAGTCACCCGAATTTCAAAACAATTAACAAGCTGGCAAGAAGTCATCTTGTAGAAGGACTTCGGACTCGATTATACAAGAAGGAGAGTATATGTGACGCATGTCGAAGGGAAAACAAATCAAGTCGTCATTCAAAGAAAAGACATGCCCATCTTCAACAAGAATATTGCATCTGCTACATATGGATCTATTGGGTGATGGAACCTGCCAAAGATAAGTGGAAAGAAATACACCTTGGTGGTAGTAGATGACTACTCAAGATATACATGGACAATATTCATGTGTAAGAAGAAAGAAACTCTACAAAAACTACCACGAGTTGATGAAAAAGATTCAAAACGAGAAGAGTCAAACCATTATCAAAATAAGATCAAACAGAGGAACCGAGTTTGTCAATGGAATAATAACTCGATATTGTATTGAGAATGGTATTGGTCATGAACTATCGCCCAGCAAGGACTCCACAAATGTGAGAATGGAGTTGCGAAAGAAGAAATAGAACCCTCGAGGAAGCGGCAAGGACCATGTTAGGTCAAGCGAGTTACCAAAAAGATTTTGGGTGAAGCAATCAACACGATTTGCTACACCCAAAACGGATGTATGATAAACAGGCGGTGACAAAGACTCCTATGAGATCTGGGAAAGAAAACCAAGTGTTGCATATTTGAGAATATTTGGATGTAAATGCTTCATCCACAACAATGGCAAAGACAACCTAAAGGCTTTTGATGCTAAAGTCGATGAGGTATCTTCTTAGGATACTCGGTGAAAGCAAAGCCTAGGATACTCAACAAAAGAACTATGGTTACTGAGAGGAATCCATTCATGTAGTATTCGATGAGCCAAATGTAAATGGAGAAGACATTGAAGAGTCGGTGATAAGTGAATCATCCAACCATCTGAGAAGAGTCCCTATCTTTGAAGTAAGTGGAATTATCAATTGAGAAGAAGATGAGATAGTGAATCTCAAAACATTTGGAAAATTTGCGGCTAAGTGATTACGAGAGAGTCGACCACAAAGAACACAAGCGCAAGTCGATGAATCCGCCTAACTTACTCCAACTTGATGTAAGATGGCCGAGAGAACATCCACGAGAACTTGTCATTGGAGATATAAGAGAAGGTGTCAAGACAAGATCAGAACTCAACAAGAAGCAATGTTCACATGCTTCATCTATAAATAGAGCCCAAAGATGTGTCACAAGCATTGGATGACACACATTGGATTCAAGCTATGCAAGAAGAGTGAATCGGTTTGAGAGAAATAAAGTATGGGAATTAGTGCAAAGACCCATACATCAAAATGTTATTGGAACCAAATGGGTATTCGAAATAAGATGAACGAGGAAGGTTACGTGGTAAAAACAAAGCAAGACTAGTAGCCAAAGGATATTGCCAAGAAGAAGGGATAGATTTTGATGAAACATTTGCCCCCGTAGCAAGATTGGAAGCTATAAGGATGTTTCTTGCCTACGACTCACAAGAATTTCATTGTATATCGATGGATGTAAAAAGTGCATTCCTAAACGGTTTATTGGAAGAAGAAGTGTATGTTGAACAACCTCCAGGATTTGAGCGAGAAGACTCTTGGAGACAAGGTATACAAACTCAAGAAAGCCCTGTATGGATTGAAACAGGCACCCAGAGTAGCATGGTATGATACCTGTCACAATTCCTAATCGAAAATGGATTCACAAAAGGAAAAGTAGATAGAACACTTTTGAGTAATTCAAGACAAGAAGAGTATCTTTGCTTGTTCAAATATATGTGGATGACATCATTTTTAGATCCACTAACAAAGAGTCGTGTGAAAAATTTTCAAACCTCATGCAAAGTAAATTTGAAATGAGCATGATGGGAGAGTCGACATTCTTCCTTGGACTCCAAGTGAAACAATTTGAAGGATGGAACCTTCATAAGTCAAACAAAATACACGAGAGATTTAATGAAGAAGTTTGGTATGGAGGAGAAGTCTTACGTAAAAATACCAATGAACACATCACCAAAATGGACATGGATGCGGATGGTAAGCACAGTAGATCAAACAAGATCTGAGCACTTATTGGATCATTACTCTATCTCAAAGAAGCGGGCCGGACATCACCTTTGATGTAGGTGTATGTGCAAGATTTCAATCTGCTCCAAAAGAGAGCCATATGACAAAGAACTAAGAGAATATTGAGATACTTGAAAGGAAGCCAAGAAGTAGGGCTATGGTATCCAAAGGAAGGTGGATTCAAGCTAATTGGCTATTGATTCGACTATGCGGGATGCGAGTGGACAGGAAGAGCACCAGGCACATGTCAAATGCTAGGAAACAAAGTGATTTCTGGTTTAGCAAAAAGCAAAACTCAATAGCCACCTCTGGTGGCGAGAATACATAGCTCATGCGGCAACACAGCCAAGTCCTATGGATGAGACAAAGTGAGAGAGACTATGAAGTTGAAGAAAAAGAAATTCCAATCATGTGTGATAACACAAGTGCAATTGCCATCACTCAAAATCATGTGTTGCACTCAAGAACAAAACATATTGATGTCGAGATATCACTTCATAAGAGATCATGTTGAAAAGAAGGACATCATCCTGGAATATATCTCAACCGATAAACAACTAGCCGACATCTTCACAAAACCACTATGTGAGTCAAAATTTGAAGAACTCAAGCATGAGTTGGGGTTAATTGAACTAAGCTGAGACACAGAAGAACCAAAGAAAAGAAATGGAATAGAAAAGGGGTGAAAAAGAGTCAAAACAGTAAATCATTTCGAAGAAATCGATTAGATCGGAAAGACAACTACATCGAGTCGGTGATAGTTGAGTTATTAAGAGAACTGTGAGAAGTAGAGTTGAATCGGCTAAGGAATAAGTGAATAACTTATGAGCAAAGTGACAAAAACGCGATCGTTTTGACTAAGCGGGAATGTTTTAAGGAATACTTCAAAGATAATGATGATGTGTACGGACATAAAGCTGCACACCAAGCTTATGATTGGATATAAATGTTGCCGCATTAAATACGAGACATGAAATGCTCAATAGGCGTCGCGAAATCCAAGCCGTTGATTTCGATCACAATTCAAAACCACCCGCACGCCCTTTCATAAACCATATTTAAACCATTTTCGCCTGCTTTCTCTCTCACACTTCTAAAAACTGTTCATCTTTTTCTCTCAAAAGCAAAGGCAAAATACTCTCAAAACCCTATCAACCTTCAAATCAATTTCGAGTTTTTCCTTGATATAATCCCGAGAAATGGCACCAACTTATGACTTTACCAAGTTAGGAAAGCAAATCCACACCGGTTCTACGGTGGATTTTTGACGGAATGATGAAACAGGGTCCGACGACACCCTAGTGAAGAAAATCGCCGAGAAGTTGGAAACGCCGGGCTAAAACCGTTTCTAACGTTAGAATATCCGATGACCTATGTGGAGGAGGTCGCACAATTCTCGTGAATGCTTTGAGATTCACGATGAAAGAATCAAGTCATGCATTCACGGAAAGCGGTGACTATCACCGCCAAGGATTTGGTGAACATTGCTCACTACGGCAGGAAGGAGCATCCGAGATTAAAGAAGCGATGTAAACTTGGCCGACGCCTGGAAAGAAATAGCCAAGTCCGACTTTTTTGATAAAATAATATACACTGAAAACAAGAGATGAAGGAGGATTATCACAAGTTGTTGGACATAGTTGCCAAATGTATCGACATCAATTTGGCGACTTTGACCAATCACAAAGGCAAAGCTGATTGTAATGGCTGCAATCATCGAAGAAAAGAAGATAAATCTGGGTGAGTTTGTCTACACGCAGACTCTGCCCGAGCGTGGGGAACTAGTCCTTCAAAGAAGATGGCTCATTTGGAGGATCCCTAGGATATGGCCTAGTGATTGGCGGCTATTGGAGGTGAAAGGAGTCCTCTTAGACATGGGAATGCTTTCCATGTTAACAAGATGATGTTGAGCAAACCCTCTGCAGGCGCTCGGAAGCGAGCTTACGCCAAAAGAGCGACACCGGTGAGGGGAATCGGTGACCTCAAGATACAAATCTTTCCTCCCGACCAAGAAGAAGCCGCCCACTGTTTGCTAAAGAAGATCGCTTCCCCTGCAAAGCAAAGAAAACCAAACATGCTCCCGCCCGCAGTGAGTCACCGCCCAAAGCCGGCCGTGTCTCCGCCCCTGCAGCAGCCGGTCGAGAAGGACTCACAAATACCTTCTCCGATCGTCAAAAGGAGGAGAAGCGACAAGCCAAGACGGCCAGCTCCTCGAAACAAACACCAAAGACGCCCCCGCCGCACAAGACTTAGAAGACAACATCTCGAACGAGAAATTCCCTGGTACAAACCAGGAGACGAAGACGCAATTATCAAGCGCTCCGATTTGGAGAAACCGGTGAGTCACCACTCACTAGAGCAGATCTGGGAGGCTGGCCTTTGGAGAAGTAGAATCTCGGATGTAATTGATGAAACTTGACCAAGTCTGCATTTGAAGACGATCAGCGAGAGGCAACCAAGACACACTGTAGTAGCTCACACACTGGTGAAGCACAAGAAGAACTCCGCGGAGCGGATAGTGATGTAATGATCCTATCTCCACCTTACCCGGACATCCAAAATCGTGCGTGAGTGGAGGAAATGGAAGTTGAGTAAGTCAAGGAGCAGTTCCAACGGCCCGAGTTCATAGAAGAAGAAGAATCGCTAAATTTCCTGGATTAACTATTGTGCCCGGCTACGGATGAAGACAAGCGCACGGACATCCTGCGCAGATCTACAAGGACAAGGAGAGAGAAAAGCAAGGTGAAGAAGCCGAAGCACGTGAGAAGGCAAGCATCCGCCCTATCTCGGCACCACAGTAACACACACATCCTCTTCTTGATGTCTTCTCCGTGATGATGAGGATCGGGGAGAATGTCTTCTTTGCCCTACGAAGAGAGTTGCAAATGCAGCAAGCATTGCACGAATCAAGAATCCTTCACGAGCAAAGACTAATGGAGGACCTGGGAGAGTCCTCCGAACACACCGTGAAATCGATCCAATGGGAGTGGTTCAGCAAATAGCCTTGTTGTTTCTTGCTACCACTTCCTGACTCACTCGAGAAGAAGGCAATAAGGAGATGGCGATGAAACCGGATAGTGGGGACCCCTGGTCGAGCCAACCCCTATTGAAGGTGTGCTACCACCGCCCCAACGGGCTGAACAAGTCACTCAATTTGGTGCGCACCGGTGAGGGAAAACTCCCTCCACCGCAGCAAGGTCGGAGGATCTGCAGATGACTCCACAACGAATCAAGGAGGCGAAGTAGATAAAATACAAACACAAGAGAACAAAGCAAGTTGCCATCAACGAAGCTCGGCACGATTGAGGCTGTCTCGGTGAGGTGCCAATCGCTTCCAAGGCTAATGACGCCTGTTGATGCGGTCGAGGCACGGGAAGGAACATCCGGGAGTTAACACTCAGGCGATGAAAGTGCAATCCATGGGGTTGAGACTCCAATGGATGCCATCAGAAGACCCTAAGACAGTGACATCGTCGAAAGGGAGGAGGAAGGCCTTGCTCGATAGAGAGATCGCTGGAGGTATCGATGGCCCACGGGAGGTTGAGACTTCAGGGTAAAGAAGTTCGATGTAGAGAACATCCCTCCCGCCATCATCGACCCATCCGAGGGAAGGAGATAAGCGTCTTCATGATTCCCAGGACAACCCCGATGTCACTTTTCTCGGGATCGGAAGGCGAAGAAGAAAGTCGAGTCATCCCCATGACAGAGATCCAAAAGACTCGGTGCGGATGTTCCAAGCACGAGCAAGTCTCGATCCCAAGACTACTCGTCAAACTTTTAACTTTGATGATGAGCCACCAATGGAAATCTCATCATCGTCCGATGACGCTCGATAAGGCCGAGGACCGATCATCGAAATGGAAAAATCACGGTGAGACCAACGGCATTAAGCAGTTGAGGCTCGGCAAAGTCGGGTCTACTTACAACAAAACCCGGTGAACAAGAGACCATCTGCGCAGCTCCTCAAGCTGCGGCAAGCAGGATCGATTCCCAAAAGAACTTCACGCGCACCGCTCATCATCGAAGCAGATCCCGGTTGGCGGTGATGAATCTTTTGTAGAATCTTTCCCTTTTTTGGAGATACGAGAACTCCACGAAGAGTCGAAACGAACAAGCACGCTATCACAAACCAGCTCTGTTCTTCCATCGACACCATTGTTCCGGTGATTATGATTTTGATCTTTGCATGGCCATCACCGCAATGTAAGAAGAACCAAGTTTGAAGTTTGAAGTGTTCAAAATCGCTGTTCTTTGAGGTTGAAAGGATGGAGAGGCATCAGGCCTCTTTGGACATCTTGATCGACAATAGAGATGCCACCCTTTGGTGATTTAAGAGGCATAATGATTCGGATAAAGGGAATGGTGGCAACAAAGAAGAAACAATGCGTGTGGAACAGGTGAGATACTTGAGGACATTGTTCAACAAGTCTTTGGTGTGGAGAGTCGAAAATGCCGATGCAAAAACGGCCGAGAGAACACATTGAGCATATGCATGAAGCTCACACCGCCGAGATCAAAGCTGCGTGAGCAAAATACAAATGATCTACGGACGTTTGGAAGAACACATGACAAGAAAATTCAGCCTTTCTCATGGCCGAGATGAAGCCGATTTATTGAGAATCCAACGCTACTCGACCAATTCCGCGTCCGCATACAACGCGCGGGACTCAGCGAGTAACTCAACCATCGAAGACTTCGACTTCATGCTTGCCAAGATGTTCCCGGGGTTCCTCTATCCTTTGATGATGCCAAAAGGGGGAAGAGGAATACCTCAAAGCGCTAAAATCAAGTCGAGAAGAAAGGAAGCGGTGAGAAGGGAAAATCGGTGATGAAGTCTTGAAACGAGAAGAAAGGAAAGCTTGTTGAGGGGAAGGATCAACATATGTGACATTGATGATTGCACAAACCCCAACAAGGTCTGTCACAACCGACATTATAAGCAAAGCAAACTCCGTGACTCGCCACTCCAACACTGCTATATCCATGGCCGATAAGAGAAAACTATCAAGCGGGGATGAAGGAAGTGGAAGGAAGAATGGATGCCAGGGTGATGAACATCTTGAAAGAACATGGAGGCATTCCGGTGAGAGAGACACTTATGCCATCTCGGATGTCGGGACAGAGCCACGATCGTCGATGAATTTAAAACGCTCGAACTGGAGGGATACTTTGCAAATATGTCTATGGCTCAAGCTTGGGACTTATCTTGGGAAAAGGGCCTCACGTTATGTGAAGAAGCCGACAGCGGCAGACTACCGGCAGATCACTCTTCTTTTGGTCACTCTCCGGTCACTCATTTGGAAAGAAGACAAGTCAAGATACGCCCCAGGTAGAGGAAGAAGAGTGGAGGAAGAAGCTTGCACTCCAGGCCTCGCCCAAAAACATTGAATACGTGGATCCGGGAAAGAAAGGAGGGATCTACTGGCCGGGCTTGACCAACCAAGCGAATTTGCGAGTGGCTAAAACTAACGCCGAGTATGCAAAAAGACTAGAAAGAAGAAAACAAGAGACAAACTCGGCTATGGGAGGAGAGACAGGAAAGAATAAGAAGAGATGAAGTCGCCGAGGAAGGCATATGAGAAGAAAAAAAGCGGCAAATTGACGAGAAAAAGAGAAGAAGAGAAGAAGATCCGATCAAGATGAAAGAAAGAGGAGATGAAGGAGATGAAGTGTTGTTGTCCAACCCTTCGTGTATTTTATCATGTAAATACATACAATGTAAGTCTTCGTAATAAAGCTATAAATTCTTTATTTTCGGTGTAGACAAATATGTGCTCGATACACCTTGTGATTGTGTAAAAGAACAAGAATGATATGATCAATAAACGGATCTATTCTCGCACATACATTCTATGTCAATACACTATCTGTATGTATCTTTCTTTGTTTGCATTTTTGAATGGTTTAAGTTTTGGCATCATCAAAAGGGGGAAACTGTTAGGAATTTTATTGTTTAGATTTTGATGAATGCCAAGTAAAACTTAGAATAGAAAGTTGGCACCCCAATTCTTCTTTGTAAAATGTATTGTAACAATTAGAGCTGGCAAGTGAATTAAGTCGACGCCTAACATGCAAGAAGACACCAAGACTGGAAGGAAGACTTTCTTTGTGAAACATTGAATATGGCAAAAGAAGAGTAGACGGAACTCTATTTGAAGAAAGCGGTGAGATGCGGTGAGTGGAGCATCGATCAAGTCAACTCAAGAAAAGCCAAGTCTCAAGTTGAAGTGACGAGAAGAGTCACCCGATGATTGGAAGTCGACTCTAAGTCACCTGGGGAAAGCAAGGAAATGCGGTCAAGTCGAGATAATCGTAAAAGAACCGTTGCCTGCATTTAAATCAAGAGATTTACTTAAACAAGTAATATCTCCATACCACCTTTCTTGGAGTGCTCACCCCGTAAGCGTGCAAAAGGAATGAACCAATGGGAAGCACTACACCGTGTCGAACTCGAAAAGGTGAAAGAACAATTCATACGAGGAAATGGCAATTCCAAGGATCGCAACAAGACAAGCCAACGATCGCAAGTGACTTTAATCGCTTGTTTAAGGAAAGAGAACTTCAATCAGTTGAAGAGGAAACTTTTGAAGAAAAGGGGTCTACATTCGGGAAGGATTGTAGAAAGGTTCAAGGTTGAACAAGTCTTAAGCTTTTGGAGGGCTTCGTGATCAAATCCAAAGAGCTTGAGCAAGTGAGTCGTAGTAACAAGCAACTGCCTGCGTGAAGAAGTTCGAGTCGCACGAGAAGCCACCGAGTGATCAAGGCGTCTCAGATCGAGTCCCTAAGGATCAAGTCGGCTTTTGTGATCAAGACTTGTATCCGGATCATTACCACTTTGTAAACTCGATCATTACCTAGTGGATTCCTCCAGGAGTTGGAGAAGAGAGGAGTAGAAGAATTACCCCATCTTCGAACCTCTATAAAAACTTCATTGTGTCATTTACATTTCAAAGACTTAAATTCTCGCACTTTTAATCCGCTTATATCACGATGAATTTTGTCCATTTGATAATTTATAAGTACTAAATCAAGCTCTAAAATCTTGCTTAATCAAACTTAGGGTGTTAAGTCTTCAAAAAAACAAAACCACAGTTGAGTCAAATTATAGCCAACGGTGAGTTCTCCATCAATGGCTAAATTCACCAGAAATTGAGAGATTAACTCTCTCGAGTGACTAATTCGATCGTCCATCAAGGACACAGTGTGTAGAATCAACTCGTATATTTAAAGGACTAAATCGAAAATTTGGTAAGGTTTATTCAACCCCCTTCTAAACCTTACACTTACACCCCTTGGGACCTACAACTATTCTTAATCTAGACATTTTTTCTTTTCTTTTTAATATGTTTGATTTTTCTTCTATTGTGGTTAACTTGTTTTCTTTAGTTGGTTCGGGTAGTGAATGATCACTCGCTCAAAGCAAGGAGAATTAGCACCGTTCATACCCGAGGTTGAGGCTTTTGCTAGGCGAAATAGTGCGGCTACTAAATGTGCGTAAAGACAAGCAGACCAAACCATGGCAGAGTTGAAGACAACAACAGAGAGGCAATAACCTGGGGTAACAACCAGGCCAACAGTGGTCAATGTTGAGTTACCAATACCAGAGGTTCCAGTGGCTCCGTGCGATCAACAAAGAAAGGCGATTCGCGATTACTTTACCAATCAATCACAACTATGGTGGAATTGCCAACGCCCCGATCAATGCGAATAATTTTGAGCTAAAGCCGCCTCGATCTCGATGGTGCAAAGAGAATCGGTTTGGGGTTTCCGTCTGAAGATCCCAACTCTCATTTTGCGAATTTCATACAAATCGCAATACTATCAAGATGAATGGGGTGACGATGATGTTATACGCCTTTGCCTATTCCCTTTCTCTTTAAGGGATAAGGCTAGAATCAGCTAGCACCCTAACTCGGGAGTGTGAACAATTGGGATGAGGTGAGTCGAGGTTCTTATTCAAATACTTCCCACCAAGCAAGACACTACGACTTAAGAGCGAGATCACTCAATTCAGGCAGTTTGATTCTGAGCCTTTGTACGAGGCCTGGGAGAGATTCCGGGATTTGTTGAGGAGATGCCCGCAGCACGGATTTCTTAAGGATCAACAGCTCTGTTTCTTTTACAATGGGTTGATCGGGCAGACTAGATCATTTGTGGATCTTTGCGGTGGGGCGCGCTCGCAAGGTTTCCGGAAGATGCATTCAACTTATTGGAAGAGATGGCCATGAGTAGCTATCAGTGGCCCTCCGAAAGAACTAATGTGAAAAGGGTGGCCGAAGTGTCCGATTCGGACCCAATTAAGGAGTTGACAACCCAGATGGCCGTACTGACAAATCAACTAAGTGCCTTGACAAAGGCAAACGAGGGAAACGCTGGTACAAGTAATGGTGGAGTTCCTCTAGATCTGATAGAGGAAGCAAATTACGTGAATAACCGGAATTTCAACAATTTCCGAAACAATCAAAATCCCACTCATTATCATCCGGGCCTGCGGAACCACGAGAACTTCTCCTACGCGAACACAAAAACGTGATGCAACCACCACCAGGGTTTAATGTGACTAATGGTGTTATTACTGCAGATCCTAAACCAACCATGGAAGACATGTTCACCTCGTTTATGAATGAGACGAGGAACAGGTTCAACAAGGATGAGGCAAAGATGGATAAAATCGAAAACCATGTCACCCAATTGGGGTCCCGGATGAAGAATCTTGAGACCTAAATTGGTCAAATAGCTACGATTATTGGTGGGCAGCATCAAAAAGGCCAGTTTCCGAGCAACACTGAGGTAAATCCAAAGGAGCAGTGTAAAGCCATTCGTCTGAGGAGTGGAACGGAATACGTGGGGCCGAAAATACCAGAAAATTTTGAAAAATCACAGGACGGCACGGCCCGCGGCCGTCTTTGGAACGGCAATCGATCGCGCGGGTGATGCGAGAAGCTTAAATCCTCCTCTAACCCCGATATTTCTAAACTTAATGTTCCCTTCCTTTTTCCCAACGTTTTCAAAAGAAAAAGTTAGACGCGCGCAATTTGCTAAATTTTTAGATATTTTTAAGAAATCGCATATTAACATTCCTTTTGCGGGACGCATTGGAGCGGATGCCCAATTATGCTAAGTTCTTGAAGGATGTTATGTCAAAGAAGAGGAAGATGACTAGTTTAGACAAATAACTGGACAGAGGAGTGCAATAATCCAAAGGAAACTACCACGAAGTTGAAAGATGCGGGGAGTTTCACTATCCCTGTGCTATTGGTGATGTTTTCTTTAAGAAAGCACTTTGTGACTTGGGAGCGAGTATTAACTTAATGCCCTTGTCTATTTTCGTGCAACTTGGATTGGGAGAGGTGAAGCCATCTACGGTCACCTTACAACTCGCAGACCGATCACTCACGTATCCAAAGGGAATCATCGAGGATGTACTTGTCAAAGTTGATAAATTCATATTCGCTATGGATTTCTTAGTGCTGGACATGGATGAAGATAAAGACGTTCCTTTGATACTAGGGCATCCATTCCTAGCGACGGGGAAGGCCTTAATAGATGTGCAAAAGGGAGAGCTCACGTTACGGGTTAATGATGAGCATGTTCTATTTACTATATATAAGGCACTTCAATTTCATGATGGTGTGGAGACTTGTAATTTCATAGACGTAGTTGAATCCTGTATTGATGAGTATGCGGATCATACATTGTTTAGGGATACTTTGGAGTTTGGTTTGACACATTCGTGTTCAACATCGAACTTGACTATTGATATTGATAACCAAGACTTGTATGATTGTGTTGGTGCTTTGGATAATATGCAGGAACTACCGAGGAGCGCAAGAGGCGCACACACGCTGAAAAACATACGGGAGTCAATTTTGCAGAGATGCGAGGAGACTAACCTTGTTTTAAATTGGGAAAAGTGTCATTTCATGGTACGAGATGGCATTGTTTTAGGCCACCGAGTCTCTTCTGCAGGTTTGGAAGTTGATAGAGCGAAGGTTGTGGCAATCGAGAAACTCCCACCTCCAACAAACGAGAAAGCCATTCGAAGTTTTTTGGGGCACGCCGGATTCTACAAAAGGTTTATCCGTGACTTTTCTAAAATCACTAAACCTTTAAGTCGGGTTATTAGAAAAAGATATCGCTTTCAATTTTTCCGATGTTTGTTTGCAGGCTTTTGAGATTCTGAAGAAGGCTTTGGTGACAACACCAATTCTAGTAGTTCTGGATTGGAGTCAGCCCTTCGAACTTATGTGTGATGCCAGCGATTTTGCGGTTGGGGCTGTTTTGGGCCAGAAACGGGACAAGATGTTCAGAGCCATCTATTATGCGAGTAGAACTTTAGATAGTGCCGACAAAACTACACGACCAACGAGAAGGAAATGCCTGGCAATTGTGTTTGCATTCGACAAGTTTCGATCCTACTTGATTGGAACTAAGACTATAGTCCACACCAACCACACAACAATTAAATATCTATTTAACAAGAAGGATGCCAAACCGAGACTGATTCGGTGGATCCTCTTGCTACAAGAATTCGATGTGGAGATTCGAGATAGAAAGGGTCAGTTTGTGAGAATGTAGTAGCCGATCACTTGTCCGTGACCGAATACAAGAAGGAGGAAAAAGCCAACGCTTGGGAGGAAATTAAGGAGGAGTTCCCGATGAGCAACTTCGATGCTACAAGCTAAATTCCCATGGTACGCAGATTTTGTTAACTATTTGGTTGCAGGGGTTTTGCCTACGGATTTATCATCCTATCAAAAGAAGAAATTCCTCCATGACGTCAAGTTCTACATGTGGGACGATCCCCCGCTCTTTAAGAGGTGCTACCGACACCATCATTCGACGATGCGTGCCTCAAGAAGAATGGGAGGAGTTCTACAACAATGCCATTCTTCACCTTCCGGGGACATTTCGGTCCGACTCACAGGGCGGCTAAGGTATTACAAAGTGGATTATACTGGCCTACATTATCTAACGATTGTTATCTATTCGTACAAAGTTGTGATAGGTGCCAGCGGATGGGAAACATCTCGAGACGACATGAGATTCCAATGACCAATGTGATGGAAGTTGAACTCTTTGATGTGTGGGGGATCGACTTCATGGGCCCCTTCCCATCTTCGTCGGGTTATCAATACATTCTACTTGCAGTGGAATACGTATCTCGATGGGTTGAAGCTATTCCGGCATAAACCAACAATGCGCGAGTAGTGCTTAAATTCCTAAAGAAAAATATATTCACTCGGTTTGAAACCCCAAGAGCTTTGATTAGCGACGGGGGGTCACACTTTATGAATAAATTAATGAGCACTCTACTTGCAAAGTACGGGGTTAAGCATAAGGTGGCATTAGCATACCATCCGCAAGCAAACGGGCAAGCAGAGGTAGCCAATCGTGAGATTAAGAAGATTTTGGAGAAAACGGTAAACATAAATCGCAAGGATTGGGCCATGAAGCTAGATGACGATTATGGGCATATCGATCGCATACAAGACACCCTTGGGCACATCACCATATCGAGTTAGTATTGAGGAAAATCGTGTCACTTGCCCGTCGAATTGGAGCATAAGGCGTTTTTGGGTCAGTAAAGAAGTTAAATTTTGACTTCAAGCGGCGGGTGAGAAGAGGCTCTTGCACTTAAATGAGATGGAGGAATTAGGGATGAAGCCTATGAAAATTCCCGGATTTACACGGAGCGAACCAAATGATGGCACGATCGAATGATAAAGAAGAGGGAGTTTTTCTTTGGGTGAACAAGTCCTTTTGTTTAACTCGCGTCTTAAACTCTTTAAAGGAAAGCTTAAGTCTCAGATGGTCGGGGCCGTTTGTGATAAAGAAAGTGTTAAATCCTCCGAGAATAGTGGAGCTATTGAGCCGAGATGGGGAGACATTCATGGTGAATGGCCAGAGAATCAAGCATTACTTGAGTCGGGATCAAACGGAAGAGGTGACACGCCTCACATTGCTAGAGCCGTGATCGACTAAACAGGCGTCAAGCTATAGACGTTAAATTTAGCGCTTGTTGGGAGGCAACCCAATGGTTTTGTTGTTTTATTTCTTCCCATGTTTTCTTAATTTGTTTTTTTTTTCCTTTTCTAAGTTAGGATTTAATTGTTTTCATAGGTTAGAAGTTTTCCCTATTTTTTTTATAAACAAAACAAAAAACAAAAATCGAAAAACAAGGTACGGCATATAGCATGGGCAGCCCGTGCGCCATGCGCACGGCCCGTGCTATACTGTACCTGAAGGATATTTCTTACGGCCCCTAGCACGGGCCACCCGTGCCTTTTGGCATGGCCCGTGCTCTTTCCAGAAAATTGGATCAAATTCTACGGCCCCCAGCACGGGCGGCCCGTGCCAAAGGAGCACGCCCGTGCTCCTATCTGCTGCAAGTTAAAACAGACAGAGGGGTTCAAATTTTTTCACAAAAAAACCATCACCCCCTCGCGCGACTGACGAACAAGCTCACCCCCTCCAAATTTTGTTTTTCAAAATCATCCTAGAATATCACCACTACTCACCTCCCACACTACTCCGAACACGAATTACATTGGTTGAATTGCTTGGAAGCAAAGAATTGGGGTAGAAAGCACCTAGGGTTTCAAAAATCCAACTCTTTTCCTATTTTCGAGATTTAAGGTATGAATTGAACTTTTTATGTCAAATTTCTTGAGAATTAATGATTAGAGTTGATTTATGATGCTTGTTTGATACTTGTGCCATGATTTTGATTGAAATTTTCTATGGGGCATTATATCGAACACCTTGTGGGTTGGTGAATTGTGATGATTTTGGTTTATTGCTGGATGGATTATACTTGTGCTAGATTGCTTAGGATGTTAGTGGCTAAGATTCTCGGCAATTATATTGGTATGTGAATTGTAAGCTTAATTATGGATCGAATTGTTAAGATGAGCTACTATGCCTCTATTGTAATTATTGTATTAATTCATCGTTTGTTTTTACTTGGCACGTATGGATTCTCAAGATTATTTTGCCAGGTACTTCTCACCAATGGCGGAACCACAAAGAGGTTGGGTGGACGTTTGAGGAGAAACGCGAGGCCGATAGACCCCAACAGCCCGCTTGCCTATGGACTCATATTCACTGAGCATGATATCATGGCGCGTTGGAACCGGCTCATCACTCGTGATTACATTCCCACACGCTATGTCGATGATGAGTGTACCCAAACACTAGGGATACACGAGGAGGTGTGGCAAATGTTTGAACGAGTTGGGTGGACGCGTTCATGCAAAGACATGGCCAACATACAAAACACTCGCATTTCGAATTTCTAAGCACCATCCAAGTTATGGAAACGCGACCAAGAAATGAGCTAGCAAATCCACTTGCCGGAATGGGCAATGTATGGTGGGAAATCACGATCGCCGAGCTGAATCGAATTTTTGGGGTACCATCCGACGCCCCATACAAAATGGCTGAAAATTACAATGCGCGTGAATTCTGGCGGTTGTTGACAGAAACCCCCGAAACCGGCCTCATGCAATATGCCGCACGCTCTTCCAAAGCATCGTCACTCCGCAACCCCATCTTCCGCTATATTCAAAAAGTGATGCCCCACTCGGTATTCGCCCGGTACAATAATGGGGGTATGCAAGCGAGAGAGTTATACTTGTTATGGTGTATGCTCACTCGCACCCCCTATAACATGGCGGCTTACTTCGTGAAACACGCTGTCTACATACAGCAGCATGATGTGGGGAAGATCTTAATTGGGGGAAAGATAACCCCTATTGCGCGCCATTTTGAGGTTGATATAAGCCATATGGAGCCATTAGCGGGCAGCCGAAGCATCAACTTGAGTGCCCTTCATACCATGAAGATCATCAGCAATGAAGAGAATATCTTCTGTTTTCAACAAAAAATCGGGTCTTCGTTTCCCCTTCCTAACCCGCAGCTCACAGCGGTGATTGATAACCAAATCAACTGGCTTATGTACTCTGAGGAGCATATCAGAGTCATGCAGGGTTTGGCCGCACGAAAAAGGCGCAGGGTAGCCGGGTTGCCCGACGAAGAAGACTTAGTCATGGAGGCGCAAGAGTATAATATGCAGTCTTGTTTGTGTTTGAGGGTGTCATTCATGTTTGATTTGAATTCTAGAACTTGCTATGGTTTCTCCGTCGAAGTCACATGTTGTATGCATTCATGAAACTGATTTTAGGCCATCTTTGTTAAGCCTTTGAAGCCTTTTGCCTACCCTATGATATTTGATTTCCCTAGTTAGCCAATTTGAGTCTATTGCCTGATTTTTGATAGCCACATTTTAAGCCTTCAAATCTTATGTAATATAATTGTTACCCTGAGCTTAAGCGTATAGAGTTGAGAAAAAGGGGATGAATAAAGGATTGAATGAAGGAGTGTCAAAAGTCAGAAAATATGTACATGTTGGGAATTTGGGAATAAAAGAGGAAAAAGGAGAAAAATACTCACAAAAGTCGAAAAAAAAAACGACTGCAAAGTGAGTCGGCCAGAAGTGAAAAATAGGCTGAGAATTGTGATGTAAGGCGAAGGGAATAATGTGTATGAAAAAGAAGGGAGAAATAGAAAAGTGGGAGGATATAAGGCGATTGGAAGCACATAGTCGAGTGGAATTAGAAAAATGGTTAGAGAAGAACAAAGGTGTTTTCCAATCTATACGCTAGAGTTGAGTCACTTTATCCATATTTCCCTACCTTAACCAAAGAGCCTTCATTACAACCTTAAATAAAGTCCTTTATGATTTGTGAATTGCATACAAACGAGTGGCGGAGATGTGAGACGATTTGCAAGCATATGGTAATTCTTCAACATTGATATGACTTGAGCGAATACACGTCCCTTATCATTCTAGTGAGCAGAGTATACACTTTATCCTTGAGAGGCGTGACTTGAAGTGTTTTACCTTGATTTTTATAAACTTGTGCTCCATGTTAACTCTTTGAAACTTGGTTGATTTGTGCTTGATGTCTATGGATAGATGACATGAATTATGATGCGGTGTTCTTGAGTTGCTCTTCTTTTCCCCAATTGTGTTGTCTTGCTTATAAAGTGTTGACCGGGATCACAATGATTTAAGTTTGGGGGTTTGATTGACTGGTATTTTGCATGTATTTTGGGCTTAATATTGGCTACAGTGTGTGGATATGCATGCGTTATATGAGTAAATTGGGTATTACTCTTGTTTTGTGGAATTGGATTACGCTTTGCTCATTTTGTAGGAATTTATCTATATTTGTAGCATGGTGGCAACAATTCGGGCATTGCAACCGCCAATACTTGACATGAGGGACGAAGTTTGGAGTCGAATCGAGAAGAAGTTGGACGAACCGGGCGAGAAACGGAAGAAAATAGCCCATGTGCGTATTGTTCCAGGTGAGCACGGGCAGGGCGTGCTCCTCTAGCACAACCCGTGCTCAACCCAGACATGAAGACTCAAGGTTCGGCCTAGAGCACGGGCAGCCCGTGCCATATGGGCACGCCCGTGCTCCTCTGAAGAAAAATTACAAGTTGTTCGGCACCCAGCACGGGCTGGGCGTGCCAGAAGGGCACGATCGTGCCTCGCTGCGGGAAAAATAGAGGTTCATCCAATTTCAACTAAGTTTCGACCCGAACGAAGTACAAATAGACACGAGGCGGCCACAAACACGGACACGCTAATTTTTACCCTAGAAACCAGAGAAAAGATCAGTTTTCCACCGGAAACTTTGAGAGATCGATCAAGACCGCAACCACACCTTCGAGGATTGAAGATAGATCGAGAGATCGTCATCATTCCCGAGTCGCTCATTCCATCGTATCGTATTTCATTTAGTTAGATTTTAATTATGGATAATTTGTCTATGAATTGTTTATCTTCAATGTCTGGCTAAAACACTTGTGATTCTCGGGTTTGGGAGTAGATTAATAAACACTTTTATGTGATGATTAAGGATAATTGAAGTTAATGTTTTCTTTCTCTATTCAAGTACTTTGCTTTAATTCTTGTTTTATCAAAAGGCCTTTGATCTAAACTTGTTTGATGTATTGATTTATAATTCTAACCGATGAGTTTCAATACTAGATCTTGAGTACTTGACACAAATAGATCGCATGATTGAGAAGTCTGTGAATATTTGTGAGATCTTTTAATCTTTTGAACTTTTGGGAGTTGGATATCTCATGTTGAGTAGAGATGCTAACATAGATATTCCAATCAACACTTTTACAAACATCTCGAGAGAGAGGGTAAATTACTTTGGTGATTGGTCTATAGAGAAGAATATGTTTAACATTGGTTTGCTTAATCTAAGCATAAAATTGGGATATTAATTGAAACCATAACTCAGGAATTCATCCATTCATACTTGATCTTTCAATCACGCTTTGCTTTGTTATTTTAGGATTAATTTCTGCTTTAGTAATAATAAAACAAATCCTTCAAATTTCGATAGTTTAGATAAAAATAGGACTATTATAATCCAATACTTGGTACATTAATTTATTAATCCCTGTGGATTCGACCTTGCAAACCCTATTCTATAAACTGATCCGTACACTTGCGGTGAAGCTAAAAAAATAAAGTAACGATCTAGAAATCTTGGGATTGTAATAGCCTTATTTTTATCCAGACGATCGAAATTGAGTGAATTGTTTTTGTAAAACTAAGACAAGAATTTATCCTAAAAAGACAAAGTAAAGAGTTGATTGAAAGATCAAGGAGATGAATGGATTCATGGGTTATGGTTTCAGTTACAATCCCCTTTTATTATCAAATTGATCATAACCAAAGTTATTATTATTCTTCCCCATAAGACAACCACAAAAGTATTTTACCCTCTCTCTCGAGATGTATGTAAAAATGTTGATTGGAATATCTATGCTAGCATCTCTACTCAATATGATATATCCAACTCCCAAAAGCCCAAAAGATTAAATATCCTCACAAATATTCACAGACTTCTCAATCGTGCACATATTCATGTCAAGTACTCGCAGATCTAGTATTGAAACTCATCTCTCGAACTATGAATCAATACATCAAAGCAAGTGAAACCAAACGCATTTTGATAAAACAAGAATTAAAACAAAGTACTCGAATAGGGTTGGAAAACAATAACTTCAATTTCAATTATTCAAATTCATATCTAACTAATCGAAAGTAAATGATACGATGGAATGAGCAAACTCAGGGATGTTGATGATCTCTCGATCTATCTTCAATCCTCAAGCGTGTGGTTGCGACCTCGATCAATCTCTCCAATCCTTCGGTAGAAGGTTGCTCTTTTCTTTGCGTTCTAGGGCAAATGTCTGTGTGTTTTCGTTTGTGGCCGCCTCGTCTCTATTTGTACTTCGTTTGGGTCAAAACCTAGTTGAGTTTCTGTTAAACTCTATTTTCCCGCACATGCGCACGGGTCGTGCGCCTAGAGCATGCCCAGCCCGTGCGGGGTACCGTAGGAACTTTTCTTTTCACTTAAGGGCGCACGGGTCGTGCGCTCCATGCACGATCAACCCGTGCGTCATGTCGTGGGCTGAGTCTCAGTCGGGTGGCGACGGGTCGTCTTTATGGACGCACGCCGCCTGCGGCGCACTTTGAGCCGATAGATGCTCGTTTCTTTCCGTTTGTCGCTCGGTTCGTCCTTTACCGCAATGCTCCGAATTGTCGCCAAAATGGTACAAATATCAATAAATCCCTACAAAACAAGCAAAGCGTAATACATTTTCCACAAAACAGAAATAAAACTCTTTTCACTCAAGTAATACATGCATAACAACTAATTCTAACTACAAGTATGCCCAAAATACATGCAAAACACATACCAATCAGACAAGTATTTGAAGTCCCAGACCTATCCCTGCCCAACCGCCCACCCCATAAGGCGTAGCAGTTTGACATATCGCGGGTCATGAGAGAAGGTGGTTAGACTTGTGTATAATAAAAAATTGTTAATATATTATTAAGGCATGTTATTTATAAAAGTTGTCGCTATCAATGCATAAATGTTATGCAATGTTAAATATAATATTAAATATATAAAAATTGGTACGTGTATGTATGTAAAATATATATTAAAAATAAAAATATTAGGTGGACATGGATGGAGTAGGGTGGTTGGAGTGAGTACACACGTAATAGAAATGATAATATGATTTTCAGGCCCATCCTGCCGCAGGTCACGGGATGTGACTGGTCAAATTGGTATTGCTATCAAGAGTCTAATTAAATCCGGCTAGGGCTTTTCTCATGAGCCCTTTTTATTAAATCCATACTGAGGACAAAATATCAGGCCCTATTTTTATTCTCAAACAGGCCCTTATAAGAACAAAGTTGGGACATCTTTAATCTTTTGCACTAACCATTTCACCTTTTGTAAGATTTGAAAGATTGCGTTTACTATTAATTGGATATATATAATTAAGAGAGTAGGGAAGATGGACCGTGGACGTGTGTTTTTATGGTAAAAATAATAATTTGTAATTCTTTGGTGGTGCACTAATCACAATCATTGTGTATAGCCAAGTTTACAATATTGCATCTGTCGGGCCAAAAATGTTCGATTCATCAAATAATTGATCCACTTAGCACGGATAGTCATAGCGGCCACCAAGAACAATTTTGATTGGTGTTAGGCTTTGCAATAATTTATCCAATGAGTCTACAAATAGTCATATCTTCGTCATACTAAGGAAATGTCATGTATATTCATAGCCCGCGATTTGAAGATCTTGATAAGTCACAATTATTATTGATTCATAAGGAAACACATGAAATTGAAATGGTATCACAATTATTAAATTATTTGGGTTTCGATGAATAACTCAGGCTCAATACCCTTTGGCCTCCACAAGAGGACATTACACTTTCCAAGAGAGAAAACAAATATACCTACAAAGAGATGACTCGGTATGATATATAAGTTTGTTTAGAGACACTTTTATGAATATTATCAAGTGTTTGGTAGAAATGCGTTTGATATCTATCTAAAAATAAAATCTAAAAATCACAAATTTATACCTCTCTAAAATAGATTTTCTAGAAAAGATATTATCCTAAAAGTTGATTCAAAAATAACAAGCAACCAAGTAATATATTTAAGAATGAACTTTCATGTATAGAAATTTGAAATGAACTTTCATCTCTAGAACTGAATTTGAAATGAACTTTCATGTGTAGGTGTAGGCTTGTAGCTTCCACGTTTGAAATTTTTAGATGAGTTTCAATGGACGGCAAAAAAAACAAATTGGTCATTTATCTAACATCACTTTGAGATTTCATCTTTTTTCTTTTTGCTTTTGATAAATAGTCCTTTTTCTCAACAAAAAATTGAAATTTGGTCCTCTTACCTGCTATAGTAGGTTACTTTGACCTGTTGAGCTGATGTGGCATTTCTATTTTCAAAATATTTAATTTTCATTTAAAAAACAATATTTAAATCTTACATGGCATCCTAAAAATTCGAAAAAATATTTTAAAATCTAATAAATTTCTAAAATTTGATAATTTATTTAAAAAACTATAAATAGTAAAAAATTGAATTAATTTTAAAATTACAAAAAAAAATACAAAAGTTGTTAAAAAAATATAAACTGTTTGGAAAAATCTGAAATTTATTTGAAATATTGAAAAATATTTTATTTTTGAAATAGAAAAACTCAAAATTATTTTGAAAAAGTTGTTTTTAAACTAAAAGATGTTTAAAAATCTGAAAATTTGTTTAGAAAACTAAAATTGTTAAAAATCTAACAATTATTTGAAATATTAAAATATAAAATTAAAAAAGTTGAAAATTGTCTAAAAACAAGAAAATTAGTCTAAAAATCTGAAAATGGATCAAAACTAAGACTTTTAAATTTTTTACAAAAACAATTGAATTATTTTTTAAAATAAATCCGACAATTATGACAAATATATAAAAATAATCTAATATTTAAAGAAATTTCAGATTTTTTTCCTTTGATTTTCAGATTTTTTTTTACATATTTGGCATAATTTTTAGATTTTTGAAAAATAATTTATAGTTTTTTAAAAACAATTCTAAGTTTTTAATCTATTTTTTATTTTATAAAAAATCAGATATTTTTTTTATAAAAATTTAAAAAAGACTTTGTTTTTAATCCATTTTCATTTTTTCAGACAAATTTTCTTTTTTTTTTTGAACAATGTTCGACATTTTAAAATAGTTTATAATATTTCAAATAAATTTCTAATTTTTTAAAACAGTTTATAGTTTTTTTGTAAACAATTTTCATATTTATTTTTTTTGTAATTTTAAACAATTTCGATTTTTTTCTATTTTTAGTTTTTTAAAAAAGCTATAAGATTTTATAGATTTTATTTTCTAGATTTTAAAATGTTTTTTTGAATTTTTAAAGACACTGTTACAAAAATTCAAATAAATTTTAATTTTAGTAAAACAAATTTCAGAATTTTTAGATAATTTTTTAGATTTTTAAAAAAAATCTTTTATTTAATTAATTTTTCCATCATTTAAGCCAGCTAGGATGCCATGTAAGATTTAAATATTGTTTTCTAAATGAAAATTAAATATTTTGAAAATAAAAATGACACATCAGCTCAACGGGTCAAAGTAATCTGCTATAGCAGGTAAAAGGACCAAATCTCAATTTTTTGTTGAGAAAAATGACTATTTGTCAAAAGTAAAAAGAAAAAGGATGGACTCTCAAACTGGTGTTAGATAAAGGACCAAAAAATTTTTTTTGCCTTCAACGGACTATGAGGGGTAAAAGTAGGGGTGTCAATTTAGGTTTTGTCTGGGTTCGCGGATCCGAGTTTGAGGATTCATGGGTCAGAATCAGCCAATTCGGACCCGACCTCAGAACCTTGAACATGAACCCGGCTTATTTATTTTGCAAGTAACCCGGACCCAACCCATTTAACCCGTACAATAAAGTTATTTTTATTTACATTCAATAATTTCAACTAAACAAATTTTTCTTTTTTTAAATCAATCATTGTAACACACTATTCAATCAATAAAAAATATAATTCACAACATTCAAAAAGAAATAATATAATTACATAAATAATATAACATACTTGTCATATTTTGAGGGCAACATACAAAATAATAACAACATACATAATTAAGGAGGTTTTAGAATTTAAGTTTCAAGAACATGTCTTGTTTTTCCGTTTTTTCTAATAATTAATTATTAACTTATTTTTTTTTAATTCATAAACGGGTTAGAAATGTTAAATGGTTATAGCAGCATAGCATGTTGACCTGAACCCGGACTATTTAATTGGTGGATTATTCGAGTTTGGCTCAATTTCAACCCAGACTAATGAAGCCTTGGAATCAACGGAAACAGAAAATTTTGGAAAAATCCAATGCAAGCGCACCTCGCTATTGCGCTTAGAAGAAAATTAAAAGAAAAAAAAATTGAAAAAAGGTTATGGCGCAATATGAGATTGTGCGAGGCGACCAACTTGCACTTTGCCAATATAACTCGATTCTGACCATATTGATTTGCTTAGCATTGTCATTTAGTTTATAGAATTTTTGTTGTGTGTTGTCTATCATATAATATGATAGCTTGTATTTTCCATATTTAATTATAATTCTAATTCATATTAAAATAAAAAAATTCGACAATAGAAAGAATAATTGAACAAACAGAAGTTTTTTGAGGTATTAAAAAAAACTATACTAGTGGTATGATGCGCGAGAGAGGAAACAAACAAGGAGGTTGTATACTTTATAAGCTTCATATTATATGGTCATGTGTGTGCTAAAATATAAACTAAACTATAGAGAAAATGTATTTCATTAATATATTTCCAAAACTAAGATTGTGTTACAGCTACACCTTATTTATAGAAGAGAAGGGAGGGAGAGTAGGGATCTGTTACAACTGTCATAACAGAAATGTAACTACCATAACTAACAATTGCAACAACTTTGAGATACACTTTTGTCTTAAATCTCATTTGGTGGTTAGAACTCTATCCATCAAATCTCCGTTTGTGACCAGAATTCGTATGTCGGTGATGAGTTTATCTTCTACGTTGATCAGAATTTTTCAATCACTACAAGAAAAATGCTCAACAACAACACCCAAAAGACAACGGATTTTAGCTAAACCGTTGTCTTTATAAGTATTCACAACGGATATTCGTTAAACCATTGTAAATGAGCGGATTTTTTTGTAAATGACATCAGATCACTCGAGCCTAAGACAATACTTTCTTGAAGTGTTGTCTATTAGCGGCCTTTTTATTTTTTGACAACAGGTTTCTCGGGTCTTCGACAATGTTTTTGTAACCCGTTGTTGATTATCGCCTAATATTTTTTAAAGGACAACATTTATTCATCCTTTTCGTTAATGGTTGGTTACACCATTGTAATTAGCACCATTTTTTTTCTTAAAGACAACAATTTTAACAGCAGTTATAAACCGGAGTCGATAGGTATTTTTCATGTCCTTATTTATTATTTATTTTAATGGTATAACTAGCACTTTTAGTTAGTTTATCAATTTTATTTTAGCAACTTTAGCATAATTCTAAAAGTGGTGAGAGTTTTAATTTTTATTTTGTTATCAATTTTTTATCTTATGGTATAACTATCACTTTTAGTTACAACAACAACAAACTAAGTCTTAATCCCACTACGTGGGGTCGGTTATACGGATCATACCGCGCCATCGTTTACGGTCATAAGCCATATTTTCATTTATTTCTAGGTATAACATGTCTTGTTTAATAGCTTATTTCCAAGTCTTTTTAGGCCTACCTCTGCCTCTATTGATTTGTCTGAGTGATTCTCTACCTTCTAAACGTCGCACAGGTGCAACTAAAGGTCTCCTATAAACATATCCAAACTATCTTAATCGTGTTTCTCTAATTTTCTCATCTATTGGTGCTACTCCCACTTTGTTTCTAATGTGTTCATTTCTTATTCTATCTAATCTGGTGTGTCCGCACATCCATCTTAGCATTCTCATCACGGCTACCCTCATTTTTTATTCGTGTTCATATTTAGTCGTCCAACATTCTGCTCCATAAAGCATTGCGGGCCTTATGGCCGTTTTATAAAATTTTCCTTTCAAATTTAATGGTATTTTACCGTCACAAAGGATAGAAGATGCACTCCTCCATTTATTCCAACCCGCTTGGATCCTATGTGTGACGTCTTTATTGATTTCTCCGTTCTCTTCAATTATAGATCCTAAATATTTAAAACTCTTTGTTATACTCACTTCATGTCCATCAATTTTAACCTTCGTCTCATTGTTCCTGTTGTTTTTACTAAAGTGACATTCCATGTATTCTGTTTTAGTCCTACTTATAGTAAAACCTTTTGATTCGAGTGCTTCTCTCCAAACTTCCAATTTTGCATTAACTCATTTCCTTGTTTCATCAATTAAAAATATATCGTCCGCAAATAGCATACATTCAGGGATGGATTTTTGTAAGTGTTTAGCGATTTCATCAATTAGGATAAAAAGGTAAGGGCTTAGAGCGGATCCCTGATGCAAACCGATAGTGTTTGGGAATTCACTAAATATTCCTGTTGGTGTCCTGATACATGTTGTTATATCATCATACATATCTTTTATGACATCTATGTAAGCTATTTTTATTCCTCTTTTTCCAATACGCGACACATTATATCTCGGTTGACTTTATCGTATGTCTTTTCAAGATCAATAAAAGCCATATGTAAATTTTGTTTTCTCTCATTATATTGTTCACATAATCGTCTAATTAAGTGTATAGCTTCAATGTGGATCTTCCTGGCATGAAGCCAAATTGATTATCTAATATACTAATTTCATTTATTATTCTTGCTTCTATAATTCTTTCTCATAGTTTCATTGTATGACTTATTAATTGAATTCCCCTGTAATTTGCACAATTTTGTATATCCCCTTTGTTTTTATATATAGGTATCAATATACTTTTTCTCCATTCATTAGGCATTTTCTTAGTTTTTAGGATAACATTAAATAATTTAGTAAGCCATGTAATTCCAAGCTAGACATTTCCATGCTTCAATTGGTATATCATCTAGGTCAACTGCTTTGCTAGTTTTCATTTTGTTTAGTGTTTTTTCTGTTTCATGAAGTTGAATCATACGATAAAAGGTACGGTTTCTGTTTAGTTCAGATTGGCTTAGTTTCCCTAATGTGACTTCATTCCTCTTCGGTTCGTTAAAAAGATTATTGAAATACCTCTTCAATCGATCTTTTATGTCCTCATCTTAATTTACTAAAATATTATCATTCTCATCTTTTATACATTTAATTTGGGTTAGATCACTTGTTTGTTTTTCTCTAAATTTTGCTATTTTATATATATCTTTCTCTCCTTCCTTAGTATCTAGTTTTTTATAGAAATTTTCATATGTTTTGGTTTTTGCTTCATATATTGCTTTCTTACTTCTTTTTTGGCGTCTTTATATCTTTTAAGATTTTTTTCATTTTTACAGGAATATAATACTTTGTAACTAGTTCGTTTTTCTTTTACCTTCTCTTGGATTTCTTGATTCCACCACCATGACTCTTTATTCCATTTATTACCATTTGACACCCCTAATGTTTCTTTTGCGATCTTTTTCATTTGAGTAGTTACATAGTTCAATGTATCATCGGCTTTGTCTTCCACTTTCTAATCAATGGTTTCTACTAGAGATTTGACAAAACTATCTCTTTTTTCTTTACTCTTTAGGTTCCACCACTTAATTCTCGGTATGTTAATTTTCTTTCTCTGTAAGTGAATATTAATAAGTTTGATATCCAAAACTAGTAGTCTATATTGGGTGGTGATGCTATCTCTAGGTATTACTTTGCAATCTTTACATATTTTTCTATCGCTTTTTCTGGTTAGGAAGTAGTCAATTTGTGATTTGTTAGAACCACTTTTAAATGTAATTAAATGTTCGTCTGTCTTTTTAAAGAATGTATTACCTATAATGAAATAATAAGCAACTGCAAAGTCTATGATGGTTCTACCCTCATTGTTACGCGAGCTAAAGCCATATCCTCCATGGACTCTTTCATAATCTTCATTATCCTTCCCCACGTGTCCATTTAAGTCTCCACCTATGGTGACTTTTTCATTTTGAGGGATTGATTGCATTAGAGTTTCTAAATGTATTCCCAAAATTTAGTCTTAGTAGCATCATCTAATCCTACTTGAGATGCATATACACTAACAATATTTATAAGTTCGTTACCTATTACAATTTTAAGGGCTATGATTCTATCTCATTTTCTAGTTACTCCTACTACTTGATCTATGAAGAGAGAATCTACAATGATACTCACCCCATTCCTAGTTCTATCTTTTCCACTATACCAAAGCTTATAACCTGCAGTATCTAGTATCTTAGCTTTCTCGCCTACCCATTTAGTCTCTTGGATACACATAATATCTATGTTTCGTCTTTTCATAATATCTACTAGCTATATAGTTTTACATGTCAAAGTACATATGTTACAACTGTCAATTCTATACTTTCTAATTTTCTTGTTATCATTTGTGTTCCTTTTATGTGTGAGGGCTCTTGTGTATTTTTCACTACACCCAAGCCCTTATGGAGGTGTAGCGGTCCTTGCCAAGACACCGCAGTTAGACCCTGCGGCGCACTCCTTACGGGGAGCATCCTAACCTTATCACGGTGTTTTATATGATCCATATCATAAGGAAATGACAAGAGTTTTACGTTGGTTGTCGACCTAACGCAACTTTAACATAATTCTAAAACATTTTCTCTAAGGCCCCATTTGGATGGAGGGATTTGAAATCCCAAGGGATTTCAAATGAATGGATTTCAAAGTCCTTGGATTTCAAATCCACTACTTTGAAATCCCTTATTTGGATTTGTGTGGATTTGTGGAAGGATTTTAAAATCCATGGATTTGAAATCCATTGTTTGGCAAATCATTTGAATTTTCAGTTTTAAAAATGAAACTTTTAAAATGTGTTGAAATCAAATACCAATACACATCCTAAGGAAGTGTTTGCAATCACTAAAAAAGTGCTTTTTATTTATTGGCTTAAAAAAGACACTTTTTTAGGGGATTAAAAAAGAACTTATTTTAGGGGATTAAAAAAGCACTTTTTTAATATTTGCAATTGTCAACTTATACTCATTGAAATAAAGAGAAGTATAATAATAAATCTACACCAATATAACCCATAAATGCAATCAATATTCAGCTCGGCCAAAACGAAAGAAATATAATAATCGGTTTCAAGTTGCTATCAAAGCATTCACTAAACAAAATAACAGATTGCTACCAAAGTAAGTTGTCAGCCATTTAGCACAATTTAGAACAAGTAGATTCAAACACAATTAAGAATTGATAAGAAAATAAATCCACTCCTTTTTCTTTTCATCTGCAAGGACTTTCAACAACTTGAACTCCTCCGGATCACCATTCATCGACTTTCGACAAACGGCTTTAAAAACATCATCACTACTAAGCTCGGGTATACTCGACACAACATCATGTATCTCAATTCCACTTGGTTTCTCTTCATGTTTCTTCTTGCTAGCCAAAAACTCCTGAAATGAAGTAGCAATTGCACCTACTGACTTCAATTAGAGAGTCTTTCTTAAACTTTTTTCTTCTCAAACATGGAATCTGTTGAGCTTGATGGTCTTGCCCGTGCTTTTGAATCGATGTATGAGTGAATCTACTTCAATTTCCACTTCCTCACCCATTGCTTCGCTTACCTTCTTGAAAAGTTTCAAAGACTCGACTGTTGCTCTATCTTTTCCACACAAAAGAACAATCTCATCCCAATTCTCTATCATTTTATTTTGCATGCCTTTTGCATCCGGATGTGACTACACACAAATCAAACAAAAAATAGAAAATTTGTCATGTATGTGAATTTTTCATTCATATACAACGAATAAAAAAATCGAGAAAAACTAAAAAGGCTAGTACAATGTGTAAACAATTAACACTCCACCATAGAGGACAATTTTAAAAATACACTTCCCAGGTTTCACATTGTAATTATGACTACAAATTAGTTCTCTTGAGAAATAGGCCAATCACAAGCAATAATACAAAGTGACAATTATGGAAACATAAAGTCGTGATGTTTGAAGTTTATATTTTCAGTTTTATGCTTATTGGAGATATTTTACTATTCACAATAACATATGCAACATATATATAGGCACAAAACAAAGTGATATATATATATATACATAATAAATTTCTAACCTCAACATATGCAGCCCAAGAACTCCATTCATCTGTTTGACGACAATCATTTTTCTCTCTTCATCCCATGCAAAACCACTTTGCTTGGTTTGGATATCTGAAACAACGTTAAAATGTCTCTTCCAATTTTTGAGTCTGTTTTTTATGTTGTCTTTTGTCAAGTTCAGATGCAACTTTGCATTTAAATACGTCGCGTGACTTGCAAAGCTTGGGGCTTCCAAGTATCACCATCACACTTGTAGCCCCAAAGCCATTTGCTCGCTTAAGATAAGTGCTAAATGGCTGTCCATCTCCTTATTCCAAGATACGTATGGTTGTTTGTACTTGAATCTTTGAAAATATACATTTAAAAGAAAAACTATAATATAAGAAATGTCAATTAATTAAGATAAAGATAAAGATCAAAAAGGTTACCTTCAACATGCTCCGTTGAAGCATCACATGTGGAAAAGTTACCCTTAGATGCTTGCATATCCATGGACATAGCTCTGGCTTTATCTGAAGCTTTTACTCCCCTTTTCATCTTGCTAGTCATACTCATTTCTTTATCATTTAATTTCAAATTTGTCAACATAAAAAATTAATAATATAAAGTAAGAACTTCTTCAAGGATAAATATGAATGACTAACAATATTATAATTGACCATGCATATTAAAGATAATTTCAATATCCATATAATCAAAATAGTACTAAAATTCACATCACAATAGAAGACAAATTATGCCATAACTTTTTAAAAAACTCGAAATGAACTATTGTCGTCGAGCTTGATACTCCTAATACATTTGTTGAGCAAGATTGTCACGAAATGTCTTTGTCCACTCAGTGTGGTCCGATAATTCTTATTTGGTCTTCATCAATGGAATCGTCATCTTCCATTCCAGAACGATTGGCTAAATCTCGGTCCACTTCGATCAATAGAGGATCAATAGGCATCTCACCACGCACAAAATTATGCAAAATACAACATGCATTGATGATTCTTATTTGAGTCTTTAAACCATAGAAGCTTGCAGTTCGCAAAATAGCCCATCTTTTTTTTAGCAAACCAAAAGTTCTTTCAATTGCATTTCTGAGAAGAGTGTCAAGATTGTACAACTCTTTGAAATTTGTTGGAGTATTTCCTTTCCACTCATTCAAATGGTAACGAGTCCCCCTATATGGGGCAAGAAAGCCCGGACCATTTGTGTAACCCGCATCCACGAGATAATATTGGTCTAACAAAGTTTACAAGAACAAAAAATCAAATACTATATTTAAATATTATAAGATAGGACTTACTAATAATAAAAGTTTAACCTACCCTTGAAAACTCTTAAGCCATTAGGTCTCTGTAAAGCATCACGTAAGACTCGTGCATCAGAAGCAGACCCCTCCCATCCAGGTAGTGCGTAGAGAAATTTCATATTAGCATCACAAACTCCTAAAACATTTGTACTTATCACACCCTTCCTATTTCTATATCTGCTACGATCTTCTGCTAGAACTGTGAGCTCAACAAATGTTCCATCTAAGGCCCCCACTGCATTCTACAAGAAATTATAAATAAGCCTAAGGCATAAATTGAAAATTATATTCAATAGAGTTAATAATATATTATTACCGGAAACCATTTCCATCTCTCGTCTCGTTCATTATATATCCAATCGCTTTGTTGCTTGAGATAAAGCTTTCCAATTTTCAACACCGCACGCAATCTGAATGAAATGTCTACTTATAGTTTCTCCCGACCGTACAAATGTAGTTGTGACAAGATCTTATTTTTTTGATCATGTCCAAGAATATGCAAGAAGAGTGCCACAATTTCTTTTATTGTAACGTGTCTTGAAGCAACAAGTGCACCCTCATCACATAACACATCACATAATTTATTAAATGTTTTTATGTTTACTCGTATTTCGCTTAAAACATGTAGGATCATGACATAATGATCTCATCCAAAGCTCCTTTGGTGAGCCCTTTCATCATAACTCATTGGCAACTCTTTGATCAAATATTTGTCATGGTGCCAAGCTCCAAAAATAGCCATTAGAGAGGCCAACAAAGATATAATGATTTGTCTTCTTCGTCATTTTCCAAATTCTCTCTTAAACGCGTTTTCTATTACCATTATCCATCTGCGGAAAGAGATTAGATATTATCATTGTCCTTTGTAAGATTTCTTTTGGACTGCTAATTATTCGATGAAGGGATGATGTTTGAATTACCTTCAAAATATAAAAAAAATAAGAAAAAAGAACACAATGTTGAAATTTAGAATATTCAAGCCCCATATAATGGCTCTGTCATATTCCTAGTTACACAAACTACCCCTGAGGTTGGGTTAGTTACATAAAAAAAACTGAATAATCATTTGTGGAGATGTTGAGGGTTGTAGCCAAACAGACGAAGATTGCTGGATAGCATATAACCAACAACTTAATTAGAATTATTATGGTGTGTTTTGCCATATATCATCTAATTCTTGGCAGAGACAGAGAACAAATGTTGTGTTATAAAAAGAAAAAGAAAGATGATGGGTTGATAATTCTGTGAGAAGAGTTGGAAGGCATCATGATTGATAACTTTAATCAGTGTGTGAATTATTTTGTTGATCAATTTTGACTTGAACACTCTACTACTTGATCTGCTTCTATTTTTAGTTTGTTCCCACTCTCCAACTCTCAACTCATTTTGATTCCCATTATGGTCTGTCTCTCCACTAAAAGGTTTAGGATTATTGCAGTACAAGTGTCAAAAATTAAATGTTAGAAGACTCATTATTCTATCCAATATTAAAGTAACCTGATACAGACATAAAGTAGTCAACTAGCAGTATTTTATGAAGCAATATTTATTAATTTCCAAATAGGAAGATTAGTTACTAAATGCTTAACCACAAAGATGCTAGCAATAAATCTAATATGAAGAGAAAACGCATTAATATGGAACAACATCAGCTATATCACAGACAGCACCAAGTTATATATGCCATATATTCTACTCATATATATATATAGGTAACAAGATAAGCCAAAAAATTTAAATTCCATAAACAATGAATACCTAATATTTTCCAAAAAGTCATAAACTAGTAACAGATAACAGACCAACCAAAAAAATGTACACTCGACAACAGAGAATCAATAATTCAGGTAGCTCACTGGTTGTAAACTTCCTAAATCACCACATCGCAAGCAATTAAATTGAAACCAAAATTCTACTTCTATGGGAATCATAAAATGGCAGAAAACAAAAACAAAATACAAAAAGAAACACCAACAAAACAGGCTGTAAACAAAAATTTGGGGGAAAACAAAAAGGAAGAAAGAAATACTTCTCTGAGTATGTTTCTTGTAGAAATTGAGTTAGCTAAAACTCTGAATCACATCACCTAGCTTCAGTTTTCTCTTGTTTGCAACCTACAAAACCCACAATTGAGTTTCACAATCAAACTAATCAAATGAATCAAAAAAATGAAGAAATGGAAAATCAAACTCATAATCATGCATACATACATAATCATGAATATGATAAAGTAAAAACAGAGATCCCTGCTATTATGAGAAAGCAAAAAAAAAAAAAATCAAACTCATAATCGATTCCACGTTCTTAGATTTTACTGTTCGATTTTCTTCTGAAATATTTGTTTTCAATCGATTAAACTGAGATTGATAATGATTTTTCTATTCTATTTTTACTGCAATTTTCGTAGTTCAATGGAGAGAGAGAGAGAGAGAGAGAGAGAGAGAGAGAGAGAACCTGAATGGCGTAACAGTGAAGCTGGGTGTGAGTTCACGTGTTGGTATGAAGAATAGAAATTACGTATGAAGAATAGAAATTACGTATGAAGAATAGATTTGAAATTACTAGGTTTAACAATGGATTTGAAATCCATCAAACTAATGAGCAAAATCCATCAGGCTTCTAGAGTGGATTTGAAATCCCATGATTTAAGTTTACATCCAAATAGGTGGAGGGATTTGGGCCTGTGGATTTCAAATCCACAGGCCCAAATCCCTCCATCCAAATGGGGCCTAAGGTTAACTGTTAAGCCTTATGCTATCTATTTGTAGTGCAAGTGTCGAAAGGTTATTACTACATCTCTCACTTCATTACTTGGCATGTCCATTATTATGATTCTCTCTAACCTGTTTGAGCTGGATCTGAATTTGAGAGTTTGAAGAACTTGAAAACAGAGGATACATGATACAGTATTCACAAGATTTAGGAGATTTCACAACCAATATTGCTTCTTTTCATTTTTATTACATGATGTAAGGTATATATAATGTGTAGGATTGCTAATATATGCAATATTTTAGAATTGCAAGAGCAATACTGCAGAGATCTACTTCTGTAAGAGAAGATCACAAAGGTCTAATCTTGTTAATTTCCAGAGTTGCTCATCCATACCTCCAAATGAAAATTGATTAACTTTTGCTTTTGTCGCTAACCATTCTCGATTATCCGAGTAATGATGAAACTCATTTGACTTGGCTCTTTTCGTGCCTAAACAAGTTTGTGGCTTTGTGATGTATATTTGAAAATTATATCTAGTAATTATCAGGTCATCTTGTGAAGCTTTGATATCAATTATTATTATGTTTACTAGCAATAATTTTTGTATTGAATTGTTATATTGCATATAGTGTTATATCAATGTAGTACTTGTTTAATAAACTAAAATTACTCCAGCCATGAACAATCCATCAGCCTTCGGTTTTGCATCAAGAGAATACCAAAAAGCAAAAAACGCAGAAAAAGAAAACAGGAATCTGTTCTTAGTTCTTACCTCAAAATTTACATCCCATAGTTCACTAGGTTTAGGTTGTGTGTTGGTTTGTTGATTTTTTCAATCAAGTGCTATATTGTTGTTGTGTTTTGCTTTAATATTTTGTTAATTTATAAATTTAGCTTGCTACTCATGTTAATTAAAATTGTTTCAGATATAGGCTCCTCTTCAACCCGATGCATTCCAATGCGGTTATTTTGTGATGCGGTACATGAGGCAGGTTGTAGAAGATTCAACTACAGACATGACTTTATTGCAATCAATGGTAAAATTATATTAAAATTTGGTGTTCTCATGTTTTTTGCAAATGTTTAATAATTGGAGCCAATTATATAACCTATGTTTTCTCATAATTCTCAAGTGTTGAGTATTGTCAAGTTCAAATTGATGAAGTGTGATCGGAGTGGGCAGAATGCGTCCAAGACCATATGCATGAGTGAATAGCTATTTTGTTCATAATTTTATGCAAGTTTTTTTTTTTTACAGCAATTTTTATGCAAATTTTCATAGTTATAAAGATTGCACATTCTGTAATTGAGTGAATCCGATTTTAATGTAAATTGATGTATATACTTCTTATTTGCATGCATGAACTTCAATTATTTTCACACATAATATTGGAGTGATTTGCAGTTGCCTTCAATGAAAGAATTAGTGTAGCTTTGAGAACACTTGTTAGACGTTTTGTTAAACACTTGTTAGACATTTTGTTAAACACTTGTTAGTACGTTTCGTTAAATACTGGATATTGTTTTGTTAAACACTTGTTAGTACGTTTCGTTAAATACTGGATATTGTTTTGTTAAATATTTGCAGATATGTACTAGATACAATCATTCGAATGTCATGTTTTGTTTTAATTAGTTATATGTTGCTTTCTTGTATTGTGTTTTTTTTGCATCTATAAAATAAAAGGTTATATTACCACAGGTGAAAAAATAATAGACACCAAGTAAAAAATGCATTAGCCGCGGTCCAAAATTACAACGGTTATTATGGCTTGTAAAACTGTTGTAATACTTCAAAACCACAACGGATATAATTTGTTGTGTATTACAATAATCAGCCGTTGTCGTAGATGGTGTTGTAAAAAAAGTATGCTCAATGACAACGGATTATAACTGTTGTCTTATTATTAACGACAACGGATTTAAACTGTTGTCATTGAGCGGACTTTTTTTACAACACCATCTACGACAACGTCTAATTATTGTAATACACAACGGAATCCTTAAAAGAGATTTTATTTGGGTCAAAATATCTAATAACTTTCCTGTAGGATACACTTTTCAGGAGGAAAAATTATAATTTCTCAATTATTACATAGAAAACCAAAATGTTGAAGCAAATGCACATGCATTTCCATACCAAACCTTAATAAGACATTATTAAGACATCATATTTAGTTCGATGTCATTTAATGGTTGCCAAAACGGTTCAGTTCAATTAATTTGAATAAATTAAGATGCATCTACCCACTTTGTACGCATAAAAGATTTAATAGGTGTACCCAACTTAAGTTTATACAGACAACAATTCCGTCTATAAGAGTATAAATTATAACCATAGATTATATTATTTAGGCTGCGACAACCTAGCAATATCCTTTCTACACAATGAAAACTTCATCACCAAACTCGCTCAAAGAGGATTAAGTTTCATTGTAGAGATTAAAGAGAAAAAAGTGTTCAACATGATCGATCATGTTCTTTCATAGAAAAGATGGTGGTTAGCAAGGGAAACTGCTTGTAGACATGACAACCTTCTTTAATCTATCATGATTTGTCCTCAATTATCTTCCAAATGGACGAAGTGCATTTTTAAAAAATTTAATATACTTGCCCTTGATTAATTACCTTGTACAAGAAGAATCAATTGGAAAGAAGATATTAGCCTTTAACTATGAAAGTTGGGTTGCTCTGTTGGGGTATCGCGAGTATAAAATACACAACAAATAATACTGAATAAAGCAAACTCCTAGGAAAGGCCGGAGGAGTCACAACGGTCCCACTTAAAATCCGGTCTCCTTAGACAGAACCTACTTAAACAGTACTACAAGCAACGGACTAAATACCCCACAACAACAAACAATATTGAATACTAACTACAATAGGAATAGTTACTACAAGAATAACTACTACAAGAATAACTACAAGAATACCGGAAAATAATTGCAGAAACTAAAAGACATAAAAGAAAGAACACACCAGAATTGATAACGGAGTTCGGCCAATTTTGTCTACATCTCCGGGCACCGCAACCGCAACGACCACTTTACTAATCTCCCGAACAAATTACAACTTGGGCAAAATTACCCACAAATTAGGATTTCCCAAATATAGGACTTCCTCAAATATAGAGATAGAAGAGAAGATTTTGGTACATCTTAAAACCAAAGACTAAGGCCTTATTTATAGTTAGGAACCCACAATTTTTTCATCAAAATTCTATGTGGGATAACTAGGAGTCAAATAGTAACAAATCTCCACCTTGACTCATTGTAGTCCCACTTTGAAAAATTCAACTATTCAATTTAAGCGGTCTTCAGCGGTGCCTCCAAACACGCCCTCTGGCGCCAACTCAAATGTGCAAGATGTTGATCAAGTCTAAACAATGTTTAAACTTGATTGATGTCACCACCTTGGTTAACATAACTGCGGGATTTTCAGTGGTATGAATCTTCTCAAGTAAAATGTTTCCTTCTTCTAGAATCTCCCGTGCAAAATGATAACGAACGTCGATATGCTTTGTTCTTGCATGAAGAACTTGGTTCTTTGCTAAGTGAATAGCGCTCGATCGTCACAATGCACAAAGTGATGTGCTTCGACCAACTCCTAAATCTTCAAGCAAACTTTGAAGCCAAATAGCTTCCTTTACAGCTTCACTGACCGCCATATACTCTGCCTCTATTGTAGACAAAGCAACCGTCGACTGTAAAGTAGACTTCCAACTGAGTGGTGCATTTGCAAAAGTAAACAAATATCTAGTCGTTGACCTTCGCTTATCCAAATCACCTGCATAGTCAGAATCATAATATCCAACTATACCTTGACCAAATTTACCATCCTGCTCAAGCACTAAACCAACATCTACAAAAGATAAGAATATACCAGTAATTCATTTCATGACTTGCCAATGACCTTTTCCAGGGTCATGCATATACATGCTCACAACTTGTGAAATATCTGGCCACGTACACACCATTGCATACATCAAGCTACCAACTGCATTAGCATATGGGACTTTATCCATATAGTCTCGTTCTTCATCATTCTTTGGTGATAGTTGGGCACTCAATTTCAAATGAGGAGCAAGTGGTGTACTTACAAGTTTTGTATTCTCTGTCATACCAAAACGTTGTAGTACCTTCTTCAGATATTGTTTCTGAGTCAAACAAAGCTTGCCACTCGTTCTGTCCCGACTTATCTCCATCCCAAGTATCTTTTTGGCTTCTCCGAGATCTTTCATTTCAAACTCTTGATTCAATTGAGCCTTCAACTTGTCAATTTCCATTTGGCTCTGTGATGCAATCAACATATCATCAACATACAAGAGTAAGTAAATAAAAGATCCATCTTGTAACTTGTGTAAATACACACAATGATCATAGTTGCTTCGTGTGTACTTTTGCCCCATCATAAACTTATCAAATCGTTTGTACCATTGTCGTGGAGATTGCTTCAATCCGTACAACGATTTGATCAACTTACAGACCCAGTTTTCTTTCCCTGCAACTTTGAATCTTTCTGGCTGAGTCATATAGATTTCACCCTCCAAATCACCGTGTAAGAACGTCGTCTTCACATCGTCTCTTCCTCCATGGCACCTTTCCACTTCTCACTTTCTGGACTTCAAACTATTTCTCAAAAAGTGAAAGGAACATCATCATCTATAACTGGAAGTGCATAAGCTACCATATCTGCAAATCGAGCAGGTTTGTGAATTTTTCGTCTAGGCCTTCTTACTGCAATGGGTTCAAGTTGATCCAATGGTTCTTGGGTCTGAACTTCTTCTTCATCATCATCTGACAAATCCTCTGTTACTGAATTGTCATTCTTAGCTGGAATTATAGCCATTTCTTCTACCTCCACCTGCTTTGGTGTATGCTCCACCTGTTGTAGAGCACTGTCGGTCTTTTCACTTGCTACTGTCTTGAACATGGCATGTTCATCAAAGGTAACATCTCTGCTAAACAATATTTTCTTCGACTCCAGACACCAAAGACGGTATCCCTTTACGCCAGAGGTAATTCCCATGAACAATGCCCTTTTAGCTCTTGGTTCTAACTTTGATTCCTTCACATGATAGTAAGCAAGAGAACCAAAAACATGTAAGGAATCATAATCGAATAAAGCTTTCCGGACCATACCTCTAAAGGTGTTTTACCACCTATTGCAGATGATGGCAATCGATTGATGAGATGTTGCGCATACGCCATACCTCGGCCAGTTGTTGTCCGCCCAACCCAAAGATTGGACAACATACATCGAACTTTCTCCACCAAGAGTTCGATTCATGTGCTCTCGCCACCCCATTCTCATTGTGGTGTCCTCCCGACCGTGAAGTGTCGAACAATGCCATACTTATGGCAAACTTCGGAAGGATCGCATGTATTCTCCACCATTATCATCAGACGTAGAACTTTGATCTTTTTCCGATCCGATTCTCAATTCGTGTTTTCCATTTAAGGAAAATTCCAAGCACTTCATCATTGGTCTTCATAGTGTACAACCAAACACGTCTGGAAAAATCATCGATGAAAGTGACAAAATAATGTTTTTTCCCAGAGATGGCGTCTTGGAAGGCCCCCAAACATCTGAGTGAACATAATCTAAAATACCTTCTGTATTATGGATAGCAGTTACAAATTTCACCCTCTTTTATTTTCCCATAACACAATGCTCACAAAAATCAAGCTTACATACCTTAACATCTTTCAATAGTCCTTGTTTTGCCAGAGTTTGCAAGGATTTCTCACCAGCATGTCTCAATCACATATGCCATAACTTGGTTGCTTCAGACTCCTTTTCATTCCTGGAATCTGTTAGTCCAAGTAGCTACGATAATCTAGAGGGGGGATGAATAGATTATGCCGATTTTTCGCAAATCGCCCTCTTTTTCGAATCAGCAAGTAAATGACAAGAATGTAAATGCAGAATTTAAACAACACTCGTTGATTTAAATAGGTTCAACCCACCTAGGGCCTAATCCTCTACCACCCCAATATCTCCGGGATGGATTTCAAAAAGAAAAAAAGATTTTATTAATTACCACAATTAATACAACACCTTGAGGATTACCACAATCCTTTTTACAACACCTTCAAGGAGAGATTACCACAATCTTCCTTCACCACCTTTGAAGAGTACCACACTCTTCAAACACCTATCACCTGGATCATCCAAGTGTATTCTTACCACAAGAATACTCACAAGGATGTCTTGTGTTGAATGATGGACAAAATTCAAGATTACAACTCTATGAAACCAATACAAAGATTGAGTGCAAGTGTAATCAAGAATCGAAAAGCCTAGACCTCAAAGATGTGCAGGTGAAAGTACTTAGCCTATTACAACAAGAATGTAAAAATGAAAGCTTGAACAATTTGCAGATTTCTTGTTGTGTGTTTTACTTGTATGTGTTGTATCTTGTGTCTTCAATTCATCCTCTATTTATATGGAAGTCTTCATCAACATAGGCTCCTCTATCTTCACTTTTGTCTACAAAAAGAAGATCACAAGATGTAGAAATATTGTACAAAAATCAAAAGTAAATCTTGCTGTCAAAAATTTCAAACAGCATAACTTTGTTGTCACATAATAGCATAGGGCGACCGGTTGCCCTGTTGAAGATTTCGACCGTTTGAAAAAATTAGTGCGATCCAGGTGTAAGTCCAAGCGGCTACGATAATCTAGAGGGGGGTGAATAGATTATCTCCATCTTTTCGATTATTGCCCTCTTTTTCGAAACAAATACGCCAAGACAATAATAAAGGTGTGGGAAGTAAACAACACGCGTCGATTTAAAGAGGTTCAACCCACCAGTGGCCTAATCCTCTACCACCCCAAAGATATCAGGGATGGATTTCAAAGAAAAAGAATTTTATTAATTAACACAATTAATACAAATTCAACTTACAACACCTTGAAGAGCACCACACTCTTCTTCAACACCACCTTTGGAGATTACCACAATCTCCCTTTGAAGATTACCACGATCTTCCTTCACCACCTTTGAAGATCACCACAATCTTCAATCTTGAAGAATACCAAATTCTTCAACACCTCAAGAGCACCACACTCTTGAAACACCTATCACCTAGATCACCCAAGTGTATTCTTTCCACAAGAATACTCACAAGGATGTCTTGTGTTGAATGATGACAAAAATCAAGATTACAACTCAATAATGAATATTACAATTTGAGTGCAAATGTAATCAAGAAATAAAGCCTAGACCTCAAGATGTGAAAGTGAAATCCTTAGGCTATAAATACAACAAGAGTGTTGAATATGAAAGCTTGGAAATTTGCAGATTTTTTGTTGTGAATTTGGTTGTATTATTGTATCTTGTGTCTTCAATTCATCCTCTATTTATAGGAAAGCTTCACCAACATAGGCTCCTCTATCTTCACTTTTGTCTACAAAAAGAAGATCACAAGATGTAGAAATATTGTACAAAATTGAAAAGCAAATCTTGCATTGTCACAGATTACCGGTTTGAATTTTGTTGTCAAAAAATAACATATGGCGACAGGTTGCCCTGTTGAAGATTTCGACCGCTTGAAAAAATAGTGCGATCCAGGTAGGGGTTGCGGGGTGCGACGGTCGAGGTGGGGTGCGACAAGTCGCCCTAGGGGTGACGACAGTCGACCTCACCTCGACCGGTCCCCTCCCTCTTTTTTCAAGACTGTAAGTTCTGTTTCGTGTTTCTTATCTTCGTGCACGGTCGACCACTTTGGGCGACCTGGTCGACCTCCCTTTGAAATGTTGTCCGATTTTTTTCAAAAATAAACTTCAAGAAATACTCCAAAAAATTAGTAAAAACATTTTAAATCATTTGGTAGTATTTAGACAACATTTATAAACATAGTTTTGGTGTAAAAACCAATTTAAACAAAACCATCAAAAGTGTTGTCCAATTTTTATCAAATTAAAATCCTAAGAAATACTCCAAAAATTAGTAAAAACATTTTAAATCATTTAGGAGTATTTGGACAACATATAAAAACATTGTTTTGGTATAAAGTCTTATTAAAACAAAATCATCAAAATCTTGATAAAAACATTTATCTAACAAACTCCCCCTTTTTGATGATTACAAACCAAAACAATTTTTAAAAGGTCGATTTTAAAACAAAACAAATTTTCCGGTCTTAAAACAACAATCAATTACAAACAAGATACATCATAAGTACAAGCACACAAGGATAGGAGCAAAGATTTTTCAAAATCATTTTTGCACAAGCTCCCCCTATCAACATGCATATAAAGAACAAGTATACAAGCAACAACTAAAAGCTAAAAGCTTAGCTTTCACAACTTAAGCTTGAATTCCATGAGCTTATAAGCTCCCCCTGTCACAAAACATCATTAGTCAAGCATAAAATTCCACAATACATCAAATGGACTAAGCATTGTTCACAGCTTATGGCTTTCAAGAACCCTAGCTTATAGCTTTTCTTGCAAGCTTATTTTCGCTTCTTTGAGCGTATGAGCATTTTTCCTATTTCTCCCCCTTTGGAATCATCAAAAAGAATGTTAGCACGATAAAAACGTCATATATTCATATCAAAGTACGCAAATTTATCGATTTATCGAGCTTATTGAAAATTGAAGCTTAAATTCCAAATAAAAGAGAAAAGTTGATCAATTGACTTGCAAAAGCTCATTTGATTGATAAAACATGATCTCTATAAACTTATATGACTTTTCAAATCGAGAGAATCACGTAGGTGATGAATTTTTCATTGAAATATTTTGTCGAACACTTGGCGTGCGTCGAATAAAACTAGAAGTATATAACGCCTTTGAAATTCATTTAAGCCAAAAATTTTCATCACCAATTCAGTTCAAACAACATTCAATACATCATAAATATTAAGCTCATCACATTCATATGAAACTAGCATCAAGAATTTTGCAAATAAGTCAAAATCTCAAGGGTTCAACCCAATTGAGCAAATGGAGTAGAATTCTTGAGCAAATGGAATAGACTTCATTTAATATACATTATGTCATAATCAAGCTCGAGATGAGGTGAAAGACTCGGCGGTAAACGATTAAAAAGTCCGCGAGTTATCCTTGAGACGGAATTAAACACATCTCAAGTTTTTGTTAAAAATGCAATCCCTTAGAAAAAGATATCGAATATGTTTAGTTCGATTATTACGAACCATATTTTGATAAATGTAAACACCGATCTTGTTATCCCAAAAAATAAGAACGTTTTAATACTATGGATATACAAGTCATAATAAGAAGTGCCTTTCAAATATTTGAAAATTTCTTTTAACGGCACTTAATGAGATTTGTTGGGATAATTTTTGAAGTTGAGCATATAGACATAAGGCATATAAAATGTCGAGTCTATGGAAATAATACAAGAAAACATACCTCTAATTTGTTTGTCAACCGACATGCCTTTCTCAACCTTTGTCAATCTCTTCATTGGTAACCATAGAGGTTGAGATGATTTTTCCTTCTTCAATGCCTAATTCCTTCAAGAGTTCTTTTAAAATGTAACCATCTACTCGGCATTGAATGATTTGAAGTCCAAGCAACTTGTAATGAAAGACATGGCATCAACTTGTAAGTCCAAGCGAGAAATTGAGCTCCCCCATCATGCTTATTTCAAGTACACCTTGCATCAACTTGCCTTAGTTCGACCAATGTTGCCTTGGTCATCGAGTTTGTTCCGGAATACCCTTTTTGCATTTATAATCGTTTGTGATGAAAGATATGGCATCAACTTCCAAGTATCATTTCCTTTTTAGCTCCTCTTGCAATTCTAAAAACCAATCTTCATCTTGAAGCATCAGTTGAGGAATTTGTCTTCTTCATCACTATTGGGCATCCAATTGATCTAAGGTGTTCATTTACATCCAAATATTTGGAGTATTTCCTTTTCTACACAACTCAAAAAACTCATTAACGGCATCTCTTATATAATCAAGAGAAAAATAGCCCAAGTGTAAAAACATGCCTCAATCATCAATCACAAAATATCTTGCATAAGAGCATAGTAGAAGTAGGCACTACATATATAGACCATGAAGCAAGGAACACATACAAGGCATTTAGAATATCATCAAGAATCTAATAAATCATACAAGTTCAAATAAGCTTAAGAAAGCTATAAAAGGTCTCTTTTGAAATTTGAAAATCCGATAGCATATAATTAAGACCTTATTTAAAAAAACAGTATTTGAACAAGAGTTGACAAAGCAAATATGTGCAATCAATTATCGAATAGTGCCTTTCAAAAAATCCTATTAATGGCACTTGTATGAAATACTATGAAAAACAAGCACATAGGCACATGGCAATACATATATCGAGTCTATAAGAGTAAGAATACCGATGAGAAGCGTACCTCGATAGTTTATGGTCCTCTTAACACATTATGACATAAATAGCCATTTGTGAGGATACATGAATCCTACACAATTCTTAAAACAAAACTAGCACAAAACATAGTAATGGAGGTGTAGGCTAAAGCAATAAGGTATATCACAAGTATGCTTATGCTATATAAATCCATAAGAGATAATAAATCAAATTTTTATTCATAGTAAATGCATAAGAGTTTATATAAGCATCATACAAGGTCTCCTTTTCAAAATATTTTAAAAACACAAATATATATTGAAGACCTTAATTTCAAAAAAAAATATTTGAAAACTCATTTGCAATTAAGACACAAATAAAAGCATGCATAATAACAAAATAAAATGCATATTTAAATGGGGAGATACGGGTTACCAATTACGCCATTTCCATGGGTTGTGTCGTTCCCATTGTTGATGATATCTTCCCTTTGAAAATCTTCTTCATGTTGATGGTGGATTCTCCGATTACTCCATCTCCAAGGATTATATCCTTTCCTTTGTTGATAATATTTCCTTCTTGGAAATTCATTTTGGTGGTGTCTTCTTCTTTGATCAAATGAGATGGTCATTTGATGTCTTCTTGGTGGTATGTATTTTCCTCGATTATTATTCAGCCGGGTACCTAATATGACATTATTTTGTGGTACCCTCAAGTGTTTGGGTCCTTTGGAATTAGCTTTGAGACTTTTAGGTCTCCAATAATAATTAGAGCTATTTCTAGCCCGACAAGTATTAACCGTGTGACCCGTTTTACCACAATAAAAACAAGTAGTAATTTTGGGAGCATAATGACCAACATGCATAGAGACTTGATTTCTTTTCACATAATTAACAACACTAGGCTTATGATCAAGTCCTTGTTTCAATTTATCACAACTATGAACATCAATAATATTGGTCATTTTATCGGTACTCAAGTTGGATTTTGATAAATCATTTTTCATTCAATTAATATCCTCAACAAGAGTACTATTTTCTTTTTCAAGGTTTCTAACCTTGTCAAGTGTGGTGGTGTGATCACATGAAAGTGATTCATAAGAGGAAAATAAATTGTCCTTATCAATTTTCAAAATATTGAATTCCTTTTTCAAATTTTTGTATTTATCAAGTAAGCTTTGGAATTCATTTTGAAGTTCATTAAAATCATTTTGCAAATCACTATAATCATTTTGTAATTCATCATCATAAGAAGTGGAGGGTTTTGAATTTACCTCATTTTCTTCTTCGAAGCCCATAAGACATCGTTCATTTTCATCGACGTCGGAAGTTGTAGGAAGCTCATCCCATGTTGGGTTTGTATCCATTTGAGAAGTAGATGTTTTTGAGTGGCTCCTTTCATTTGCATATACTTCTTCTAATTTTCTCCATACTTCATGTGTCGATTTAATTCCTACAATATGATTATATTCCAAAATGGTAAGTGAACAATACAAAATATTAAGAGCTTTACCATTTAAGGAGATGATTTTCTTTTCTTCATCATTGAGCTCTTTGAGGCCTTTGTGTAGTGTGTCCATCATTGGAATGGATTCTTCATTTACGACCGTGTTCCAAATATCGAACCCGCAACTTTGTAGATAGCATTCAATTCTTTCTTTCCAAAATGTAAAATTTTTGGAATCGAATAGTGGTGGCTTGGTGGTGGAGGCGCCGGTAAGATAGACTTCATTCGTAGCCGGTGATCGTTCCTCTTTACTCGCAATGTGGAACGAGCTTGCCAAAGAGTTTGTCTCTGATACCACTTGTAAGTCCAAGCGGCTACGATAATCTAGAGGGGGTGAATAGATTATCTCCATCTTTTTGATTATTGCCCTCTTTTTCGAAACAAATACGCCAAGACAATAATAAAGGTGCGGGAAGTAAACAACACGCGTCAATTTAAAGAGGTTCAACCCACCTAGGGCCTAATCCTCTACCACCCCAATATATCCGGGATGGATTTCAAAAAGAAAAAGAATTTTATTAATTACCACAATTAATACAAATTCAACTTACAACACCTTGAAGAGCACCACACTCTTCTTCAACACCACCTTTGGAGATTACCACAATCTCCCTTTGAAGATTACCACAATCTTCCTTCACCACCTTTGAAGATCACCACAATCTTCAATCTTGAAGAATACCAAATTCTTCAACACCTCAAGAGCACCACACTCTTGAAACACCTATCACCTAGATCACCCAAGTGTATTCTTTCCACAAGAATACTCACAAGGATGTCTTGTGTTGAATGATGACAAAAATCAAGATTACAACTCAATAATGAATATTACAATTTGAGTGCAAATGTAATCAAGAAATAAAGCCTAGACCTCAAGATGTGAAAGTGAAATCCTTAGGCTATAAATACAACAAGAGTGTTGAATATGAAAGCTTAGAAATTTGCAGATTTCTTGTTGTGAATTTGCTTGTATTATTGTATCTTGTGTCTTCAATTCATCCTCTATTTATAGGAAAGCTTCACCAACATAGGCTCTCTATCTTCACTTTTGTCTACAAAAAGAAGATCACAAGATGTAGAAATATTGTACAAAATTGAAAAGCAAATCTTTGCATCACAGATTGCAACGGTTTGAATTTCTTTGTCAAAAAATAACATAGACGACCAAGGTTGCCCTGTTGAAGATTTCGACCGTTTGAAAAAAATAGTGCGATCCAGGGTAGGGGTTGTAGGGGGTGCGGCCGTCGCCCTAGGTGCGACGGTCGGCCGACCTCACCCTTGACCGGTCCCCCTCCCTCTTTTTCAAGACCTGTAAGTTCTGTTTCGTGTTTCTTATCTTGGTCTGGGTCGACCACTTTGAGCGACCTTCGACCTCCCTTTGAAATGTTGTCCGATTTTTTTCAAAAATAAACTTCAAGAAATACTCCAAAAAATTAGTAAAAACATTTTAAATCATTTGGGAGTATTTAGACAACATTTATAAACATAGTTTTGGTGTAAAAACCAATTTAAACAAAACCATCAAAAGTGTTGTCCAATTTTTATCAAATTAGAAACTCTAAGAAATACTCCAAAAATTAGTAAAAACATTTTAAATCATTTAGGAGTATTTGGACAACATATAAAAACATTGTTTTGGTATAAAATCTTATTAAAACAAAATCATCAAAATCTTGATAAAAACATTTATCTAACACCAGGTACAGTGTCGTCGTCGGGGGTCGAGGTCGGCCGACGGGGTGCGGCCAAGTCGCCTAGGGGTGCGACCTGGTCGGCCTCACCCTTGACCGTCCCCTCTTCGATTTTCTTGACAAAGTGAGTTTTGTTTCAATTTTGAGTTCTTCAAGTACCGGTCGACGTATAGGGCGACCGGTCGACCTCCAATATTAAATGTTGTCCGATTTTTATCAAAAATAAACTTAAAGAAATATTCCAAAAAATTAGTAAAAATATTTTAAATCACTTGGGATTATTTTGACAACATCTATAAACATAGTTTTGGTGTAAAAACCAATTTAAACAAAGCCATCAAAAGTGTTGTCCATTTTTATCAAAAAATAAATTCTAAGAAATACTCCAAAAATTAGCAAAAATATTTTAAATCATTTAGGAGTATTTGGACAACATTTATTATCATTGTTTTGGTATAAGAACTCATTTAAACATAATCATCAAAATCTTGATAAAAACATTTATCTAACAAACTCCCCCTTTTTTGATGATTATAAACCAAAACAATTTTAGGAAGTTGATTTTAAAACAAAACCAATTTTCCGGTCTAAAACATCAAACCATTACAAGCAAGATTCATCATAAGTACAAACACACAAGGATAGGAGCAAAGATTTTTCAAAATCATTTTCGCACAAGCTCCCCCTATCAATATGCATATCAAGAACAAGTATACAAGCAACAACTAAAAGCTTAAAGCTTAGTTTTTACAACTTAAGCTTGAATATCATGAGCTTATAAGCTCCCCCTGTCACAAAAGCATCATTAGTCAAGTATAAAAGTCCATAATACATCACATGGACCAAGTATAATCCATATAATCCATAGCTTTTGGCTTTTAAGAGCTTTAGCTAATAACTTTTCTTACGAGCTTATTTACGCTTCTTTGAGCTTATGAGCATTTTTCTTGTTTCTCCCCATTTGGAATCATCAAAAATAATGTTAGCACGATAAAAACATCATACAATTATGTCAAAGTGCGCAATTTTATAGATTTATCGAGCATATTGAGCTTTTAAGCTTAAATACGAATAAAAAGGAAAAAATTGCTCATTTGATTTGTAAGAGCTCATTTGATTGATAAAACATGATCTCTATAAACTTATAAGACTTTTCAAATCAAGAGAATCATGTAGGTGATGATTTTTTCATTGAAACATTTTGTCGAACACTTGGCGTGCTTTGAATAAAACAAGAGAAATATAACGCCTTTGGGATTCGTTTAAGCCAAAAAATTTCATCACCAATTTCAATACCACAATATACATTCATCATCAATCATCATAAACAACATATTAATACAAAAATTTCAACAATATATCAAGATACAAGCACATTCTCAAGGGTTCAACTCAATTGAGATTAAAAAGAGAAATTCTTACCATCTAATTGGTAAAGATGAACAATGATAATGATAATCGAGCCTCATGAAGTTCAAAATATAAAATGTATGCAATAAAACAAATTTGAAGTGAAATTTGTGTGAAAAGTGCGTAGGGGACGAAAAATAGACAAAATGAGCCAAAATGGAAATCAAAACAGAACGATTTAAACCATAAAATGGTGAGGGGCGACGGTTGGGGTGGGCGGCTGGCCGACGTCATGGGCGCACCGGTCGGCCTTCCCCCAACCCCGTTGTTGTTTTTTTTGTTTTACCAAAATCCGAGTTTTTAACCAAAAATCCGATTTTTCGCCCCTAAGTTTTAAAAGCGTGCAAAATGCAATCATAGACTTCATTCAATATGCATTATGCCTAACCGAGCTCGTATTGACGCAAAAGTCTCGGAAGATAGCAGTTTTGTAAAAATGTCCGTTAATTGATCTTGAGATGGTACAAAAGATATCTCAATTTTTCGTTTTGAAACACAATCCTTTAGAAAATGATGCCGAATCTCAATATGTTTAGTACGGTTATGATGAACCGGGTTTTGAGCAATGTTTATAGCGGATATATTATCACAAAAGATAGGAACACTTTCAAAAGAACATTTTAAATCCGCTAAGGTTTGTTTCATCCAAAGAAGTTGTGTACAACAAAATGCCGTGGAAATATATTCGGCTTCGGCCTTTGAAAGTGAAACACAATTTTGTTTCTTTGAAAACCAAGAAACTAGGCAATCACCTAGAAATTGACATGATCCGAAAGTACTTTTCCGATCATCAATATTTCCCGCATAACCCGAATCACTATAACCTTTAAGATAAAAATTTTCATTCTTTGGATAGAATAAACCATATTGAATAGTGTCTTTCAAATATCGAAAAATTCTTTTAACGGCACTCATGTGAGATTCTTTGGGATTGCTTTGAAAACGAGCACATAGGCATACGGCATGAAGAATATTCGGTCTACTTGCGGTTAAATAAAGTAAACTACCAATCATACCTCGATATTTGGATTCATCAACCGACTTGCCTTTTTCATCTTTGTCAATCTTGATGTTTGTTGCCATTGGGGTAGAGACGGTTCTTCCTTCTTCAATGCCAAATTTCTTCAAAAGCTCCTTTGTATATTTTGATTGAAAAATATAAATTCCTTCTTGGCATTGCTTAATTTGAAGTCCAAGGAAGAAGTTGAGCTCCCCCATCATGCTCATTTCAAATTCACCTTGCATTAACTTAGAAAATTTCTTGCACAAGGATTCATTAGTAGCACCAAAAATAATATCATCAACATAAATTTGCACTAATAAGCAATTTTGCCCTTTTTCAAAAACAACGAGAGTAGTATCAACTTTACCTCTTGTAAAACCATTTTGCAAAAGAAAAGAGCTAAGTCTATCATACCATGCACGGGGTGCTTGTTTCAAACCATACAAGGCATTTTTAAGTCTATAAACATCATTAGGCCTAGAAAAATTTTCAAACCCCGGAGGTTGTTTTACATAGACTTCTTCTTGAATAATACCATTTAAAAATGTGGATTTTACATCCATTTGGTAAATTTTAAAACAAGAATAGGCAAGTAAAATACGAATAGCTTCTAAACGTGCTACGGGTGCAAATGTTTCATCATAATCAATACCTTCTTCTTGACAATAACCTCGAGCTACTAACCTTGCTTTGTTTGAACAATATTGCCTTGGTCATCGAAGCTTGTTCTCAAATACCCATTTTGTACCAATAATGGTTTGATATGGGGACAAGGTACTAATTCCCATACATCATTCCTTTCAAATTGATTCAACTCCTTTTGCATTTCTAAAAACCAATCCTCATCTTCAATGGCTTCCTTAGCATTTTTAGGCTCTTTTTGAGATATAAGAGCTTTCTCGGCAAATTTTCCTCGAGTCATTACTTTATCAAGGGGATCACCAATAATAAGATCTTTTGGGTGATCTCCTTAAATTTCAATGCTACGGGAAGATTCAAGTATCACCTTTATCTTCTTGAGGAACATTTGAGCTTGAAGGTTGATCATTTTGAGTTTCATCTTGAACAATGGGTTCAACAATATCCTCTTCATCACTTTCATCATTGGGTATCCTTTCAACACCTGAAGCTTCATTGAATTTGACATGGATGGATTCTTCAACAACCCCACTAGTCTTATTGTAAACCCGATATGCTTTGCTCTTGGTTGAATACCCATAAATATTCTTTCATCGGCCTTAGGATCAAGTTTGTCTAATTGATCCTTAGTATTCAAAATAAAACATTTACATCCAAATATTTTGAAATAACTAATATTTGGAGTTCTTCCTTTCCAAAGCTCATATGGAGTTTTATTCATTTTAGGACGAATATAAACTCGATTAATGACATAGCAAGCAAGCGGTACTTACGCTTCGCCCAAAAATATTTTGGAAGTGAAAATTCATTTAGCATGGACCGACTCATTTCTTGAAGTGTCCGATTCTTCCTTTCGGCTACTCCATTTTGTTGAGGTGTCATTGGAGCCGAAAAACTATGACTATATCCCTTGGTTTCACAAAAGACTCTAAATTCGCCGTCAAATTCTCCACCTCTATCACTTGAATAGACTTAATAGTATCTTCCTTTTCATTTTCAATAAGTCTACACAACTTAACAAACTCATTAACTAGACGCTTTTATTTGTAAGAAATAGAGCCCAAGTATATCTAGAAAAATCATTAACTATAACAAAAGTGTAATGTTTTCCACTTAGACTTGTCGTACCAATATCCCCATACAAATAAAGATGAAGCATTTGTAGGGGTTTTGTAGTGGAAATTTCATTTTTGGGTTTAAAACTACTCTTAACTAATTTGTTCTTTTGACAAGTGTCACATAAGCCAAGATTTTCAAAATTCAATTTGGGTAGTCCTTTTACATGTTGGTTTTTGTAAATAGTTTGCAAATTTTTGTATCCAACATGCCCAAGTCGCCTATGCCATAAACTAGTTAAATCATTATTGGCGACAAGACAAGAAACATTTTGACTAACCAAATCACTTGTACAAATTTTGTAAAGATTGCCTTTTCTAATTGCTTCACAAATAATTTTATCATTTTTGGAAATAAGACATTTTTCTTTATTAAAAACAACATTATAATTTGAATCACAAAGTTGGCTAACACTTATCAAATTGAACTTAAGCCCTTCTACTAAAAGAACATTATTAAGAGAGAAAGAAGAGTTACCAATTTCTCCATTTCCAAGAATTCTTCCTTTGTCATTGCCGAACATGACCATACCCTCTTCTTGGAGCTTGATGTTGGTAAAAAGTTCTCTCTTTCCGGTCATATGGCGTGAGCATCCGCTGTCCACGAGCCATTTTGAATCTTCCATTGTTGTTATAGCCCCTATAACCTACAAAGGAATTATTTTTAGGTATCCTATAATTTTGGGGTACATGGGGGTTAGCCTTGAGACCTTTAGGTCTCCAATAATAGCTAAAATTATTCTTCAATTTACAATTGCTAGCATAGTGTCCATTCTTACCACAATAAAAACAAGTAATAATACGAGGACTACTAGCACGTACAAAGGTTGGACCTTGGTCTTTTTTCTTAAAGGCATTTTGAAAAGGTTTGTAACCAAGTCCTAATTTAGAATGCTCATCTCTTTGTGCATCTAAAATTTTTGTGACTTTATCCGTACTTAAATTGAATCGATGCACATCCTTTTTTCAAATTTTCAATATCATTTGTGAGCGTTTGTTTTTCGGTTTCAAGAGTACGGACCATAGTAATAGTAATAGCATGAGCCTTATCAAAAGAATCATAAGAAGTAAATAATTTATCTTTTTCTAGTTTAAGCTCTTTATGCTCCTTTTTCAAATTCTTGTATTTAATAATCAAATTTTGAAACTCATTTTGCAATTCATCAAAATCACATTGTAATTCATCAACTAGGGAAGAAGATGAAGCATTAGAGCGTACCTCGGTATTTTCATCGTCTGTGGCCATAAGACCATGTTAGTATTCTCCTTCCTCGTCGGTTGTTTCAAGTAATTCATCCCAAGTTTTGACGTCCGCTTTTAACGCCTTCTTTTTCGGAAAAGGCTTTTTCTTCTTTTGTTCCTCTTCCGCTATTTTCGGGCAATCGGCTATGTAGTGCCCGGATTTTTCGCATTTGAAACATGGATTGTCTATAGGCTTTCTTGCTTTATTTTTATTTACAAATTTTACAAATTTTCTAACAAGAGCCGCCGTTTCTTCATCATCCTCATCACTAGCATAATAAACATTATTAGAAGAAGATGTTAAACCTTTAATAATATTTTGCGTACCCGGTTTAGAGGTGGATGGTTGAGGATTTTTCCTCTCCTTGAGATATACTTCATAAATGAGGAGGTTCCCAATGAGCTCATCAAACTTGAGTGTCTCAAGATTTTGAGCTTCCGTGATTGCCGTCACCTTTTCGGACCATGAGCCGGGAAGGGCGTTCAATACCTTGGTCACCTTGTCTTCTTCGGAGATGATCTTTCCAAGAGCCACAAGAGGATTGACAATGTTGTCAAGCCTTTCCACCATTTTTGATATGATTTCACCATCATGCATATTGAAATTTTCAAAGTCTTTCACAAGCATTGTTTTTCTTGCTTGCTTCACTTTCTTTGTGCCCTCATAGATGGTTTCTAAATTTTCCCAAACTTCATGTGCCGACCGTATGCCTCTTATGCGATTATATTCGGTGGCGGTAAGAGATCAATGTAAAATATTTAAGGCCTTACCGTTTAGAGAGAAAGCCTTCTTGTCATTTTCATCGTACTCCTTGAACGGCTTGGGAGTCGTGGTACCATCCTCCAATTTTGTTGTTGGTTGAGCAACTCCTTCAATAACCACATTCCAAATATCAAATCCGCACCCTTGTAGAAAGCACTCCATGCGGTCTTTCCAAAATGCGTAGTTGTTGGCGTCGAATAGTGGTGGCTTATTGGTGGAGGCGCGGTGGTGAGATAAGCTTCATTCGTAGCCATGGATCTTTCCTCTTTACTCGGAGCAGCTAGCCAAAGAGTTTGGCTCGATACCACTTGTTAGTCCAAGTGGCTACGATAATCTAGAGGGGGATGAATAGATTATGCCGATTTTTGCAAATCGCCTCTTTTTCGAATCAACAAGTAAATGACAAGAATGTAAATGCGAATTTAAACAACACTCATTGATTTAAAGAGGTTCAACCCACCTAAGGCCTAATCCTCTACCACCCCAAAGATCTGCGGGATGGATTTCAAAAAGAAAAAAAGATTTTATTAATTACCACAATTAATACAACACCTTGAGGATTACCACAATCCTTTTTACAACACCTTCAATGAGATTACCACAATCTTCCTTCACCACCTTGAAGAGTACCACACTCTTCAAACACCTATCACCTGGATCACCCAAGTGTATTCTTACCACAAGAATACTCACAAGGATGTCTTGTGTTGAATGATGGACAAAATTTAAGATTACAACTCTATGAAACCAATACAAAGATTGAGTGCAAGTGTAATCAAGAATCAAAAAGCCTAGACCTCAAAGATGTGCAAGTGAAAGTACTTAGGCTATTACAAACAAGAATGTAAAAATGAAAGCTTGAACAATTTTTGATTTCTTGTTGTGTGTTTTGCTTGTATGTGTTGTATCTTGTGTCTTCAATTCATCCTCTATTTATAGGAAGTCTTCACCAACATAGGCTCCTCTATCTTCACTTTTGTCTACAAAAAGAAGATCACAAGATGTAGAAATATTGTACAAAAATCAAAAGTAAATCTTGTCAAAAATTTCAAACAAAGATAACTTTGTCATGAGAATAGCATAGAGGCGACCGGTTGCCCTGTTGAAGATTTTGACCGTTTGAAAAAATTAGTGCGATCCAGGCAGGTCCTCGTGGGGTCGACCGATCGACGGGTGCGACCGTGCCGCCTAGGGTGCGACTGGCCGGCTCACCCTGATCGGTCCCCCTTCGATTTTCTTGACCGAGTGATTTCTCGTTTCAATTTTGAGTTCTTCTGTACCGATCGACGTATAGACGACCAGGCCGACCTCTAATATTAAATGTTGTCCAATTTTTATCAAAAATAAACTTCAAGAAATACTCCAAAAAATTAGTAGAAATATTTTAAATCACTTGGGAGTATTTTGACAGCATTTATAAACATAGTTTTGGTGTAAAAATCAATTTAAACAAAACCATCAAAAGTGTTGTCCATTTTTATCAAAAAATAAATTCTAAGAAATACTCCAAAAATTAGCAAAAATATTTTAAATCATTTATGAGTATTTGGACAACATTTATTATCATTGTTTTGGTATAAGAACTCATTTAAATATAATCATCAAAAACTTGATAAAAACATTTATCTAATGAATCCAGAATCGATGTTGTCCCAATTACTGTGTTACCTTGATAGTAATACAAATTATTTCTCCTGATGCCTTTCATCACCACGAGTGAGTTGGATGTAGCTTTCAGAACTCCATCTCGCAAAGTAACAATTAAGCCTTTTGATTCTAAGGCTCCCAAAGAGATGAGATTCTTCTTCAAATTTGGTACATACCGAACATCCGTCAAGACTTTGGTTGATCCGTCATGATTTTTCAATCCGATAAAACCTGTCCCAGTTGTCTTACAAGCATTGTCATTGCCCATATAGACAACTCCACCATTGATCTCTTCAAAATCAAAGAACCACTCCTTCACGGGAGACATATGATAGGTGCATCCAGAATCCAGAACCCATTCATCAGAATGGGAAATTAAAGGTGAAACCACCAGTGAAAACTCATCTTCACTTTCACCTCAAAGCAACACAAGCATCTTGAGGAGCTTTTCCTTTATTCTTCAACTTTGGACAGTTTTTCTTCCATTGTCCTTTCTCATGACAGAAAGCACACTCTTCTTTGTCAAGTTTGGCTTTGGAACGCGATTTTTCTCTTCTACTCTTCTTTTGGCTTTTCGAACGGCCTCTTGCAACCAAAGCTTCATCATCTGCTGCTATGTTCCTGTTTTCTTTTTTATTCTTTTTTCTTAATTCATAACTATACAAAGCAACACAAACTACATCATGAGATACATCATCTTTTCCATGAAGTAAAGTAGTTTCTAAATGTTCAAATTCATCAGGAATAGATGATAACAACATTAAAGCCAAATCCTCATCACTAAAGGTTACATCTAAATTAAGCAAATCTGCAACTAATTGATTAAATGCAGTAATATGGTCGTTCATAGTAGTACCTGAGTGGTACTCAAACCGAAAAAATTTAAACAATTTTGGCTTATAAGCCCCCAAAATAAGATATAAAGAGCTTATAAGCCCCCAATTGCAACTGTTTATAAGCTCTTTATATCTTATTTTGGGGGCTTATAAGATCTTTTTTTTAAATTACCAAAAAAATTTAAACAGTTTATAAGCTCTCAAGCATCTCACAAAATGTTTTGAAGAGATTATAAGCTCAAACACCCTCTAAGATTTCAAAGTGCAATTGGTTATTGTGCCATCATTTAGATAAATAAGGTCTCCAATTCCCATTCTATTTCAATAAATTTATCCCATTTTTGCTGCATTTCAACAATTTGCCCGATATCTTCTTTAGTCTTATATAAACGAGACATAGGTTATTTAAACTTACCTTGTTGCAAATTGGAAACAAAACTTATTAATTCACCTATGGTTTGTATTTTATGTGCATGTCTTATTCGAATTAGAAACCATAAAAAATTTGGTAGAAATGCATTTTAACTAACTAGTTTATAAGATTGTTGTCACCATTCTTACTAAGAAGATTTGAAATTAGAAATCTAAAACTGTTTGAGTTATTGTCTTGGATCCACAATTAAACCAATGGATTTTTAGGATTGGATGTTTCAAATTTAATACCGATATTTTAGCAACATATTCAATAAAACTAAGTGTACTAATTGGTGTATTGATCTTTTTTATAAAGGGAGTGTGTGAATGAACTACAACTTGGATGATCGTGGACTAAGCGTATATGGAATCTGTCGTCAAATATTCGAGATTTAATTGAGATATAAATGATTAATTGAAATATTAATGAAATGTGTTTCAGCTACCTAAACTAAATTCCCAATATCTCTTTTCATATATTTCACTTTAGTTTTTATTTGGTTGATTTACTAAATGTTCACCCTTATGTCTCTTTTGTCTCTTCTTGATTTCCAGTCCTACCACCATCTTACGTACACGATGGTATAAAATTCTAAATTCATATGCGTCTACAAGATCACATAATAAATTCAATCGATTACAACAATATTATCAATAAACAATGAGCACAAAATTATCGACTAATTTTATTGAAATTTGAAAAGGTTGTGATGACCATATATTGTTTTACTGGCAACAACAATGCCATGTTCCAACACATCAACATCAAAAGAAGCAGTAAAACCTTAACATAACCAACAAAGTTCTTCCAAAAACACTAATAAAAAATTGCAAAAAACGGCCATCACTCGTGCAGCTTCATGCGCACCGCTCAGTGGCTGGCTTAGGCATAATCAGCAAATCTGCAAATCAAAGGCAAAGGATGTTGTTAGATGAGATAAAGTAAAGCCTTCACAAAGAAACTCATAAAACCTATCATGTGTGAACTAAAAAACCAAGAACTAAAAAAGGCTTACCCCAACTCAGAGAGCTTCTGGTGAGCATCTGCATAAGCAGCAAAGAAGGCATCCTCGTCCTAACACAAAACAACCATTCGTTAGTAAGGAAATAATAGCGTCGAAAAGATGAAAACACGGAGAAGCAGAGGGGATGAAGATCCACAAACCGCAGCAAATGTCTTAACAAGGGAGTGGAATTTAGGGTCAGTGAGAAGAGCCTTGTCCGTTGGCAACTGCAAAAGCCCTTCCGTCTCCCCTCTCAGAAGCTCCCTGTTCACAGTTGTAAGACAAAACAAATTACAAAACAGTTAAAAGTACTAACTACAAACACACGAATACAAGAGGGGTGTAGTGTAGTATTACTTGAAGTAAGAATTGTCAAAGATGAGAGGGTTTTCAGTCCATGGTCCCTCAAATCCGGAACGTTCGATGTGGCACCTTCCCTGCAGGAAAGACAAAACAAAATTATAAATATCACAATGAAATTTCTGTCTTTTATTTATTGGATACCAAAAGATAATTGTAAATACAAACCAGAGTGTGGCCACCAGAGAGTGCAACAATATCCTGGTCAGTCAGACCCATTTGTTGGGTAAAAACAGTTCTCAGGTGGTCGGTTCCTGAAATTGTATGTAAAGATACAATTGAGAATACAAAATAATCCTATTATCTGAAGTTTCTTCATACTTATCAACAGAGCCGTCAAGGGACTACTTACCCTCAGTAGCATTAGGCAAACGACCTTCAACAGGTGGCTCATCCTTGTCCTGAGATTTTAAATCAGTAAACTTTCTCAACAATTGTACTCACAAAACAATCAAGCAAATACTATCTTGTCTTACGGAAATTAACAATGAATCTAAATTGCAATAAAATTCAGCATAATGGAAGAAAATACCTTATTTCATAAAGTTGAAATTACAACGACCAACATCCCTACTATACATGTGACCACATACAGGGGGTTTTGTTGAAGCGCATGGAGAAGACAAGTCATCATTTAACCAAATTCATATTAAGAATTTAAATATCATATATGCACTCTGATAACAAGCCAAAACACCTAATGTGTGTGAAAAGTATGGGCTCTTCTCTAAAGAAATGTCGCTCATACATCAAAAAAACAGCCACACCCCACCAACACAAATTACACTGGTGATACATATACATGTATTTTTTAATGTTTGACACCACAAATACACATTGAAAGATTCATAAAATGCCAAATCAGTGCATCTTTTAGAAAACATACATAAAAGAATATATCTAAATAAAGAATGCAAATGCAAAATTTCACTAACCGGCCTTCCTGGGTGGAATGGAACTTCAGGTCCTCCTGTAACTTCAACAGCAACGACTCCAGCCAACTAAATGCAATGAAAATCCATAAATCCTCAACTTCCTAAATTATTGTACGTTACTAGAATGAACGTTGTTTATAAATATACAAGTACCTGATAGAAGTCAGCATGAGTAAGGATGGGGTATTGCACCCTGATTGGCTCCAAGAGCCTAAGAGCAATGTCGAGACCAGAGTTAGCAGCATGGGCCTGCTCAGCCGGGAATCTCATGGTTCCAAAAGGACCTCCAGTCCTGCTGCATCGTTCAAATGTACCAGCAGAGTGCCAACTGAAATCACAGAGCCAATATATGTTCATCAACACCAACTACTCAAATGTTTACATATATTAGCCACAAGCAAATATATGTCTAAATTACAGCCCTCAAAAACTCGTAGGAAAACAATAAACGCCTGTTGAACACTAGACTATTTACAGTTGATTCGGACACTAACATTAACATCAATAAAATGGTCAGATGCATTTACATTTTACAAATGAGTAAATGAACGAATCTAAGTCAATGTTGAAATTTGCACATGTTAACAGATTGCTTCCATGGTCAATGATCATCTTGTCAAATTAGTACACAACCACACACATACGTCTATTGACTTGTATATTTTGGCAAATAATCATATACCCCTATTCGAGATCTTTTCAACTCCAACTCCTTGTTTAAATTTCAAGGTCTAGCCACAACTTCTGAGAGGACCACCACATTAATTTAGGAAATGTTTGTTTTTGCGATCTATGTTTATGAGGAAACGAGGGGGAAATATTTGAGAATGAAAGAAATGTTTAATTTTATATTAGAGAATCTTACATTATTTTATTATTAATATATATACACACACGCACACGCACATAATAAACTGCTTAGTCTAAAAATATTGATGTACAATGAACCCATCTTTTTATTTAATTCTGTATTTACTTTTTAGTTTTAGTTTAATATTTTTGGGGGTGGGAGAGGGGGGAGACAAGGAAAGAAAAACAATCAAATCTGGTATTGGGAGAAAAAAGATGTCCCTCAAACGTATTCCACCATAAGGTTAGGAAATGTGTGGATTTGTTTTGTTTACGAGGGAGAATGTTTTGAAAATGAAATGATTTGAGGAAAATAATTGTTTGTTTCATTTTGAAAGAATGAAAAAAGGGATAATTTGATCAACAACAAATTACAAATCTAAACATCAATTAATTATTTTATTAAATTTAAAAAAAAAACATTTTTCTTGGATAATTCAACTTGCAATATTTACATTGTAATAATAAGCCAGTCAAAGTTTATATTTCATTACTACACGGATAATAGACGCAATCACTACAACATACCGAAAACTTCTCAAATCCTAAACCGATAATTACTATAATCTCATCTATCGGATAACAAGGTCACCGAGAAATCAAAACACCAACTAATTCACAAAATATCAAAGGTAAAGACTAAAGAGTCAATAGAAAAGAGCAACAAAACTTACGCAAGACGGAGCATGATAGGAGCACAGTTCTTCGAGGAGATCAAACCCCTGAGCTTCCTCTTGCATCCCTGAACGGCCCTCAGGTACTCATCACTCACAACTGGGTAGACCTTCACCATTTTCACCGCTTTCTGCAAATCAGATTTGTTTCAATCAACAAACACAAACATAAACAAAAAATAATCACAAAAATCAAAAAAATCCGAAATCCTCCATGATTAAAAGCAGGCAACGAAAACGATAGCAATCACAGACCAAAAAAGTCAACGATAACAAAACCAAAACAAAACTCCAATCGTGGAAAGCGTAAATCTACTGACCTGGAAATAGATAGAGATGGGAAATTAGAGAGATGGACTAAAATATAATAAAACCCTCAAAATGCGAGTGTGGAAAGCACAAGCAGTGAACTGAGGATTGTGAAAATGGAGTGAGAGTAATATAGGGGGAACGAAGAGAGAGAAGTTTCTGGAAGACTGATTTGCAGCCGCTGGATGGGGATAATCGTGAGGCAGATGTGTGGGGACGGCTGGGATTGGTCTGAATAGATGGTTGGTGTTCTTTTGGTAGGTGGGGAATTTAGAGAATGAGTGATTTTGGAGGAATGGAAAGCGAGAAGCCATGAAGACGGACTTTTTGGTCTTATTATTATTGATGCAAAATGACCGAAATGGCCTTTTCATTTTAATTGGGATTTGAAAGAGTTTTTGTTCGGAAGGATTAGATCTTCGATTTAAAAAGAATATATCATTTTATTTACAATTGCATCGATGATTGACACGTGTATAAAAATTACCTTATTTTAAAACATAAATTAAGAATAAATTATGAATTTTTAATATGACAGTTTTTATGCATGTATTAATCATTTGTGTAGTCAAATATGAGATGAAACACATTTTTTGAATATATAAAATCTCAACTAATGGAGGTGTTGGGTTGTCTCATCCATAATTGGTGATTTGTCTTATTAACCAATTGAAAATTCTTAATATTTGATTGGATCTTTAATCTTTTTTTTGAACTAACGTATTACAACAAAAAAAAAAATATCGATTAGTGAGTTGTATAATTTCGAAGCTTAGAGTAATAAAAAAATTTATCACCTGCAAAATAAAGAACATTTCTATGAATAAAGTAATACAGATTATTCATACAGACTTTTGAAAAATATAGTGCAAGTATAGTGTAACGGTCGTTCAATCGGTTGAATTCGGAATCGGTGATCAAATCGGGCGTCCAGTCGTTGAATTTAGAGCTGACGGTCGGATGGTCTGGTTAGCCTCCAAAACCGATTGAACCGATCAAAATCAGCGAAAATTTTAGAATTAAGACAAATTTTAGAATTTAAATTTGATACTTTGGGAGTGTTTGCAAAAACTTCTGCTTTTAGAAGAAGTGATTTATTATAGCAGAAGTAGAAGTAGTTGAGAATCAGAAGTTGGTAGTGTTTGAAAATAGAATTAAAAGTTGAGAATGAGAAGTTGAGAGTATTTGGTGAAAAAAGTAGTAAAAGTACTTATTTATTTGTAAAATTCAAACTAGAAATGACAGAATCTAAAGACTTCTCTCCTCGCTTTTATATTCGATTAAATGGGTTATAATTAAAGCGAGAAATTTGTATATGCAAACACTAAAAACTCTTTTTTTTTTAAGAAAAACATTGGAAAATTTATTTTTAGTGTTTGCAAATATTCCCTTTATTATATTTGTGTGATTATTTGAACTTTGAGCTATATCATATGTTTTCAGTTGTTTATTTATATATTTTTTATTTTAAAATGTACTATATTATTATTTAATATAATATAATGAATAACAATAATTTTGATCCGACCAATTAAATCGTGAAATGATAGTGAGTAGAGTCACATCAAAGCGAATTCGGGCCCGTCGGCCGCCCGCCCCCCCGCCTAAGGTAGGGGTGGGTTAAGTATTTAGTAGCCCGCCGCCACAAGGGTCGCGGGCTTGCGGGTTGGGCGGCGGGCTAGCCCGAGTAAAAAAAAAAAAAAAAAGAAAAATGAAAAATTAGATAAAATAGACAAAAAAAATAGGATAATTGATTTTTATATTTTTATCTCTTATAAAATATATATAATATTTTTATAAAATATGTACTTGTTATCCATTAATATATTTAATTCATTAAAATTAATAATATGAATAAAAAAATATTTTTTCATTTTTTTTATTTTTTTTAATTTTTGGCGGGCCGGCCCGCCCAACCCGCAGCCCAAGGCGGGTTGGGTTGGGTTAAGGTTTTCTCGGCCCGCTCCGCCGGCCCGTTTTGACACCTATTAGTGAGACCCATTTTGTTGACCGACCCAATTTTTAATACATTGGTGTAAGTTATAGACTTTTAAAAATACCATTAGACGGCCGCATCGCACGGGATTCCTGGTCGGGCAGAGGGTAATATAGGTAAATCGATTTAAATATCTTTGAACGATAGTGTGAACACAATGAATTGGCTGAAAGATTCCATTCAGAATTGCCAATGACTAAACAAAAAAAAAGGCACCCTGCAGCCCCACTCGTCCGGCATTTATTTAGTTATTTTCATATGTACGACGTTTATTTTTTATTTTTTCTTTTGCAACATTTACAACGTTTACTTTTTTCATATTTGATAAACCATATAAATTCACTCATCATGAATCATGGCATGTGGAGTAAACCGCAAAACGGGGGTTTAGCCCCTTTAATTAATGATAGTAATTAAAAAAATAATGTAAAATCAATTTTTTAAAATAAATATTACGTGTACTTCGTATAAATTAATTATGGTTCAATTTTGTTGTTTGGAATACTCTTTGACAGACTTTTTTCTGTCTTTATTTATATTTTAGTTGAAATTTTGAAAATTTTATATTATGCTCTAATATATTTTTGTAATTTAGAAATATAAATAGAAATGTATCGCCTAAAGTGCTTTTATTGATCATTTCTCTATTTGTTTTGTTATTGAAAAAATAATATAAGCAGAATGTTTTTGTATTTCTCTATATTGCTGAAGTACAATGACGTCCATTATTTATACAAGGTAAGGTAACTAACAAATCTAGAGAATAGATAAGTATGAATCATAAAAGATAAAATACAAGAGCTACAAAATGGGTGTCATCATTATCACGCCCTCAAGCTTAAGTTGGATTACGACATCAAGCTTGTTTCGTAAACTAATGAAGTGAGGTCATGCAAGGGATTTAGTCATGATATCCGCCAACTGATCGATGGTGGAAATGAACTTAATTGACAATTCATCAGCAGATACTTTTTCACGGACAAAATGAACATCAAATTCAATGTGTTTCGTGCGCGCATGGAACACAGGATTGACGGTCAGGTAAGTGGCACCAATGTTATCACACCAAAGAGTAGGTGCAATAGAACCGAGTAGATTGAGCTCACGTAAAAGCGATTGTATCCAACATAATTCTGCCATGGCAAAGACAATTGCACGATATTCCGCTTATGTACTTGATCTCGATGTGGTGGGTTGTTTCTTCGCAGACCATGAGACTAAGTTAGAACCAAGATAATACAATGATAGGTGGGTACTTTTCTATCGGGGCATCCACCAATCGAATCGTAGTCATCGTGCAATTCGGTGGTAGAGAGAGGTCGAAGCAACAACCCATGAGAACTAATGCCTTTAGATATCGGAGAATGCGTTCAACGGACCAATGTGGATCGCGGCGAGCATGCATAAACCGACATACCTTGTTCATATCAAAACTAATCTCTAGTCTCGTGAATGTAAGATACTGAAGAGCACCAACAACACTACGATACAAAGTTGGATCAGGAAAGGGATCACCGTCATTCTGAGATAAATACAATGATGACGAAAGTGTAGTAGCAGTAGGCTTAGCATCAACCATTTTTGTGCGTACCAACAAGTCAGTAATATAACGATTTTGAGAAAGTAGTAAACCTTCAGATTTGCGATAAACCTGGATACCCAAGAAGAATGATAAATCACCAAGATCCTTTAATGCAAATTGACTATGGAGTGCAGACGCAATGGATTGAATGGATGCGAGAGTAGAACCTGTTAAAAGAATATCATCTACATACACTAAAATCATGACAATAACATCAGTGGCATGTCGGAAAAATAGAGATGTATCATATATTGCTGAAATGAACCCCATTTGAATTAAGAAACCACTTAGTCGGGAAAACCAAGCACGAGGTGCCTACTTTAATCCATAAAGCGCTTTCTGTAATTTACAAACATGATTTGGATATTGAGGATGAACAAAGCCTAGAGGTTGAGACATATAAACATCCTCAGAAAGTAGTCCGTGCAAAAAGGCATTGTTAACATCAACCTGTCGGATAGGCCAACCACGCAAAATAGCAAAAGACAAAATGATACGAATAGTGGTGGGTTTAACAACAGGACTAAATGTTTCAATGTAGTCAATACCCTCTTCCTCTTGATTTGAAAAACTCATTTGCAACCAATAATATTTTCATTGGATGGTTGTGGAGTTAACGTCCATGTATTATTCTGAATAAGGGCATTATATTCTTTGTTCATGGCATCACGCCAGTGATAGTGTTTGGATGCAGAGGAATGGGAGGTTGGTTCATAGTCTACAAGCGAGGAAGAGATAGAGGGACGGGTAGTGATTGTATAGCTGAGAAAGTCGGAAAATTGTTTGGCATGTCACTTGTTGTCACGAGTTCGAGTGACCATGGGGTGATGAGATTGAGACGGAACGTCATGTAATTCGGGATTAGAAGAAGTGTTAGGGACGTGGAGGAAAAGGGAGAAGAGATGGGATTGGATTTTGATGCGGAAGATGGTGAGCATGGAGGGGAATGAACGGGTTGTGAGGTTATAGAAGTTGGTGAGAATTGTGGTTGTATTGGGGAAAGTGGGAGGCGTGTGGAAAATGAAGGAATAGAAGTATTTTGTGTTTCTGGATTAGATGAAGAAGATGGGGATGTGCACAAAGTGGATTGGTGTACTGGTGGATAAGAATTATCTAAAACAGAAGAAGCGTATTTATTGAATTGCGACAGTCGGGAAATAAGAGAAGAGTCGGATAAAAGCAATGATGTAAGGGACATGTTAAAAGGAAAAGAATTTTCATTAAACACGACATGGTGAGCGAGGTGAACTTTGGTTTATTGAAGATCAAAGCAACGATATCCAAGGTGATCAGGACTATACCCAATGAAAGCACATGGAACCGACTTTTGACTAAGTTTGTCAGTTCGAGTGGCACCTAAGAAAGGAAAGCACAAACATCCATAAATGCAGAAAAATGAGTAGTCAAGTGACTTGGAAAATAATTGTTGAAAAGGAGAAACATTGTCTAAGACAGGAGTGGGCAAGTGATTAATTAAAAAGGTTGCGGTACTAAAAGATTCGACCCAAAATATTTTAGGAAGAGAAGCATGGAACATTAAAGTGTTGCCAATTTCAGTAATGTGTCGAATTTTTCATTCAGTCATTCTATTTTGTTAAGGAGTATGAGAGCACGAAATCCGGTATTGGATACCACTAAATTGAATAATTGTTTATAATTGACCATAGATTAATTCATGTACGCCATCACATTAAAAAATTTGATATTTGTTGAGAGTTGATTCTCAACCAGTGCTTTAAAATAGACAAAACAATTAACAGATTCAGCTTTTGTGCGCATAGGATAAAACCAAGTGAAACGAGAGAACTAATCAACAAAAATGACAAAATAACGAAAACCAAAAAATGAAGCACTAGAAATAGGACCACAAACATCACAATGTATGATTTCAAGACGAGCAGTGGCATTATTAGAAGATGAATAAAAGGGGAGCTTATGGCTCTTGCCCATCATGCATGAATCACAAGAGGAACAAAGAGGTGGAGAATCAACAAAATTAACATAATTCCTAGAGTTGAGAAGTGTTAAAATAGACTGCGACGGGTGCCCCAAGTGTTGGTGCCAAATGGTGGACGGAAGACGAGGCATTGTTAACACCGTGGGAGATGAAACTGAAGGAGATGATGATGATGGAAAAGCATATGGGCTAGAATCAATATGGCCTTTGAGGAGAGGCGTCCTGGTGCGGAGGTCCTTGATAAGACAATAATCAGGAAAAAATTCAAAAGAAACGGAGTTATCTTTTGTGAATTGAGAAACTGAGAGTAAATTCTTAATGAGACGAGGAACATGAAGAACATTGGAAAGGTGAAACTTGTGAGAGGAAGTAGAGAAAATAGAATTACCAGTATTAGAAATAGGAAGTGGAGTGCCATCACCAACAACAACCTAGTTTGTGCCTTGATAAGGCTGCAATTGATGAAGAAGACGAGAGTCTGCGGTCATGTGAGAGGTAGCACCAGTATTCGGAATCCACGAAGCAACAGAATTTGTGGCAGCAGGGTTCGAGGAGTGGTGAAGATGAAGACCAGCAAACTGATTTGTAGGGGTGATCACGGTGCGGTTTTGCGGTTTTTTGCACTATATTGAAACCAAATTGCCATTAGCGGTTTTTCTAAAAATATAATTCAAATTGCGGTTTTATAGAGTAAAATCGAAAATGCGGTTTTAGGCGGTGGCAGGCGGTTTTGCGGTTTTAATCGATATGCAATAAAAATAATTCGTATTACTAATAATAAGTTATTGCAACAATTGTATCAAAATCAATAAAATGCAAAGAACAAGATTTGATTGGTTTTAAAAATTAATCGGCTATTAAACATCTATTTTTTTTTTTCACAATATAATTTATAACATAAATTTTCCTTAGGTTTGCAAATTACGATTCCAAAAAGTAAAAGCACATATTGTTGAGGTAAAACTAGTTCATACATTAGTCTGCATATCAAAATCCAAAAATTATTGTGCCTTCATTATTCCATACAATCGTATTAAGCAAATAATCATTAATCAGAATGGATTTTGTTATCCTAATCATCATTATTAAATAGGATGAGAAATCGGTCCTCAGTCCTTGATTTGAGCAATGAAATGGTTAGGAAGATTATAGTTTTGTAGAGATAATGTGTTTTTCAAGATCTAGAAATATAAAAGATTATATGAAAATTATAGGAAGAATATATTGTTATCCATAAATGGTTAGAAAGATTATATGATATAGGCGGTCGGTTTTGGGCGGTCGGTTTGTCTTCAAAACCGCAAATTGCACCGCTTTAGCGGTGCGTTTTTTCATTAATATTTTTAATCGCGGTTTTTAGGATAAATCAATTTTGACGGTGCGGTGTGGCGCGGTGCGGACGGTTATTTAAAATTTATGATCACCCCTACTGATTTGGAGGCTTGGACTGACTTGTGTTGCGGGACTGAGAATATCGATAATTGCATTTGGCAGCTGAGTGGCCGAACTTGTGACAAATTTGTCATTTCAATCGAGAGCCACCATGAGAGGATTTGAAGTGATTATTAGAAGGCTGGTAGGACGGGACAGATTTAAAATCCACATAGGAAGAATTTTGTGGAGATGGTGTGGAAAGTAAGCCTTGTTGATTAAGAGAAGTATATTGAAGTTGAGTGTTGAGAGCAGTGATAGTTGGAGAATCAGTCACATATTAAGTAGTATCGTCAAGGAGAGTACGTTGTTCATATGTGAGTAATTTCGCAGTGAGATCAGAAAAGGTGGGTGTGGGATTGAGATTTTCAAGTGAGATCGGAGTCAGATAAAACATCACCAATGGTAGCGAGAGAAGTAGAAAGATGATGAATTTGTTGAAGATAGTCGGAGATGGAAAGAGACCCTTTACGGAGAGATCGTAACTGAGTCCGAAGAAGAGATTTGCGAGCGAGAGATTTTTGCATGAATGAAGTTTGGAGAAAATCCCAGAGATATTGGGTTGTGTCGTGGCTTGTGGCTTGATGAACTAGATAATCAGAGAGTGTAGAGGTGATACAAGCAGTAACAAAACGATCGAAATGGGTCCAGTTAGGAAGAGAAGAGAGATTGTCATTGCTTGGTTTGGAAATAGTACCGTCAATATATCATGTAAGATCGGTAAAGGCAAAATAATTCAGGATCTGGGTTTTCCACGTGAGATAATTAGTGTTGTCGAGGAGAACAATGACAAAACTTTTGACATGGTGGGTTGGTAATGGAGTTGATGGAGCAACTGAGGGAGCCATGGGAACAGAGGAGATGTGAAAGAACAGAAAAATGAAGGGAAAAAAAAGGATTGGAGACGCAAGTCATATTAGACAACTGATACCATGAAAGAATAATATAAGCGAGAATATTTTTGTATTTCTTTATATTGCTCAAGTACAATGACGTCCAATATTTATACAAGGTAAGATAATTAACAAATCTAAAGAATAGATAAGTATGAATCATAAAAGATAAAATACATGAGCTACAAAATGGGTGTCATCATTATTAGTTATCTTTCATTTTCCACTATTCTATTTTGTGTTCCTTGTTACTTCTGTTCCATTTTTTTTTCTTTACTTATTTTTGTCCTAAATTTTTGTTTTTGCTCTTTTTATTATTTCTATTATCTCTCTCCCTGCCTCCTCATTGACTTGTCACTCCTCCTCCCGTCCTCCGCCACCACTCAGCCACCCTTCATTTCATTTTTTTTCTTTTTTTCGTCTCTTTTTTTTTTCATTTTTCCTTTTTCTCCACTTTTTTTTTTCCAATTGTCGTTACAACATTGGCTTTCACAACAAGTGTGGCGCAACATTAAGAAAGTGATCACTAGAGTCGGGTTGGTTGGACTGGCCTATTGTGGGCCTATTAGGTCAATGGATAGAATTGAGTTGGATCGGCTCGACCTAAAATTTTGTACACCGCCATTTTTGTGTAGACTAAACCAGCATATCGACAATATTTACACGTGATTTTCGTTGGCCTTGTCGGACCCCTAAAAATGAAGCTCATGCCATAGGTATGGATCGGTCATCCTGGCCCGCCAACTCTATAGTCAAGGGAAAGGTGCTGAATCGACAAAAAATATTTTTTTAAACCTCTAAATGGAGCCTCTCGGAGATTAAGTCATTTTTTCTCGACTTTGAATTCAGTCCTTTAAATGGATTAAATTCGGACTTTTAGTCCTGTTACCTGCTATAACAGGTAAATGTTAACTGCTTGTAGATTTTCTTGAATTCAATTTTTAAATAAATTTCAAAAAATAATAGAATATTATTCATGACAAAAAAAATCATATATTATGGACAAATTTATTAAGAATAAAAACATTAAAAATTAAGTTTACTCCTTTTCTTTTTTAAGATTAATGATCATGAATAAAAAATCTAATGTAAAATCAATTTTTTAAAATAAATATTATGCGTACAGAATATAAATTAATTAGGATTCAATTATGGTGTGGAGTACTCTTTGACATTCTTTTTTTCTTTTTATTTATTTTTTAATTGAAATTTAGAGAAAAATATTTTATACTTTAATTTATGTTTTATAATTTGAAATATAAATAAGTGTATCGCCTAAAATATCTTTATTACTAGTTTCTCTTTTTGCTTTTGTAATCTTTCATTTTCCAATTTTTTTTATCTGTTATTTTCTTCTTCTATCCTCTTTCTTTTCTTTTCTTTTCTTTAGAATTACTTTTTATTATTTTAGTATGTCTTATTTTTGCTTTTGCTCTTTTATATTTTCTATTCCCTCCACCCTCATTGACCTGACCACCACCATCACTCATCCTTCATTTCTTTTTCTTTCTTTCTTTTGTTTATTTTTTCCTTTAATTTTTTCTTTATTTTTCCCTTTTTCCCTTTTCCTTTCATTTCTTTTTTTTTTTTTTTTTTTGACAGCCCTTTCATTTCTTTTTTTTTTTTTCGAATTCTCAATGCGGCACCGGCTTTCGCAATAAAGTGTGGCCACACCATTATTACGTTAATTGATTATTATGTATCTAGACAAATTTGTTATTATATATCAATGTATAATTATTTATGCAAATTATCTATCACATTTCTTCATTATTATGTTTCTAGACTAGTTTGTTATTATGATGCAATGTATGTGAATTATCTGTTACAGTTCTTGATTGTTATGTGTCTAAACTAGAATTTGTTATTACTTATCAATTTATATTTATATATATGTGTGTGTTAATTATCTAGTATCTTTTATTAATATTGTTATGTATCTAGACTCACTTTAGGTTCTCATTTTGTAAATTCCATCAATTTAGGATATTATATTTTTTATATTTTTCATTTTGTGAATCGCATTAACCTAGGATAATAGATTTTCTTGACTATTAGCATGTACCGAATATAAAGTTAGCCCAGATTCATGATAATAATAATCAAGAAAATATAATATCCTAAATTAAAGGGATGCACAAAATAAGAAAAAGTAATTTCCTTAATAATATAACAATGTATACATTCTGGATATATTTAGAGATCTAATAATATTATATTTATAACAAAGAAAAAATGGTTAACCAGCGGATGATATTGAGTTGCACAAATAGTTGACACTCAAACCCTAATTGCTACCGCGGCCATCAGCTCTGCAAATTACTAATCCAATTGCCTATGCACATTCGCTTCTCTAGCAGCTGATATTGATCTAGTATGCATCCTAATGTGTAAACAATAAATTCCCATTAATTGCACCAACAATGATGCAGTATTACAAGACTTTTTCAGTATCCAACTTGAATGTCATTTGCATAATAGTATTACTGCATGCAATACAATAAGTCGTTTAGTGGTGCCGGGAGTTTGACGATTCTCTAACACTCAGGTCAGATTCACATAGATAGAGAGAAATTGAAATGCACCATATTAGCATATTAGAACAAACTGTGTACCTTTGAAATGAGGTCGGACAAGTATTTATAGATTTTAGGAGCGAATTCAATGTTGTTTTGTGTATGGACTAGTTAAGGCCGTTAGACCACAAAAATAAATGCCTTGTCAAAACTTACTGAATTAACATTATTATTATTATTTGGGCTGTGCCTCGTCAGTAAGAAAACCACATTAAAATTAAAAATAACTTATTACTATGCATTAATTGAAATGGCGAGAAAAAAATTTAATTACTGGTAGAAAAATGAAATATAAGAAAAGATAGTAAACTTGAGTTTGAAATCCAGTTCAATTGATTTATCCATATTTTTGGGTGAAAAGCAGAAAATCAAAAGTTAATTTTGTATATTTGTACCAAAAACAAAAAATATAATATTTTTAACATATTTCCTGTTTTTAAAAGAAATACTGAAATAAAAGACCACTACAATTGGTATTATCCATGCTACACCCGGTGTACTACAACAAATGTATGTACACCTGGTGTAGCATCTAGAATACCCACTACAATTATACACACAAGAACATTTAAAATTAAAATGTGATTTTTGCTTAGGGTGACGCTATTCACACCCCAAAACTCTCTAAATACACTCCATTTATTTAATTATATAATTTCCATAAATATAAAGGACTATAATGCCCTTAGTAACCCAACAAATTTTTAAATACACCCAATATTTTTAAACCTTATAATCTTGTTCTTCAACCCATCGAGGCATCGATATTCTTCTGTACAAAAATTGCAATTTTTTCTCTTTACATTTTGTAATTCTCCATTTTTTAATACTTAAGTTTTCGTATTTTCAAATCGTGTTGGGTTTTGTTGTTCTTATTGACACGATCGAGCCTTATCTATATAATTTATGGCATGATCTTAATGAAACGATCAACAACCCCAAATTTTGAACTATGGAAAAATTGTACAGTACAGAATTCCAGAAGCCAAACAAAAATAATGGAGTAGACCTAAAAAGAAAAATCTGTAATGGAGTAAGTGAAAGTGCACTAGTTTTTCATCTTTCTTTTCCAAGACAAAAGAATTATTTTTGGCATTTTGATGTTCTTGGCTCTACTTCCAAAGGCAGTCAACCCCGACTGTGCAAAAGAACCTCAACCACCATGTTTCCTTCAACGAAGCCACTCTAACAAAGGCTCAGGAATACCTTGTGTCGCTGCCTTTTGACATTACCGCCGACAACATCAACTCAAAATCCCAAAACCAGTCGTCTTGTCTCTCCCTCTAAAAAGAGGGGGTGTATTTGGAGGTGTGGTGGAGTTGTAAGGGCATTGCAGTCATTTATATATATGTAAATTCTTTAAATAAAAATAGAGGGTGTATTTAAAGATTTTGGAGATGTGAATAGCGTCGCCCTATTTTAATGATTTTAACTTGTTAGTAGACTAGTAGTAACTACTCCACCACAAGTCAGTTGGGCTGGATTATGGGGAGAATTTCGTGTCCCATTGGGGCCTAGAATAGAAACTAGACTACCATATGGGCTTCGAATCTATTGCCAATTTTGGGTGCTATAGACTTGGAGTCCGTACAATATCCAACACAGGTAATCCAATTCCCAATAGGATATCCATATATCTATAACCACATTTCTAATTGAAAAACAGTATTTGAAAGAGGTCTAGTATTAGAGGAGGTAAATTGATGCAATCAAATGTTTGGCCTTAACTAGGCTTAAGAGAAAATTTGACAAATAAGTTATCATATTTCAAGAAATTTTGTAATTGTAATATTGTGACGAATTAGACTAAGCTAATCAATCATCAATGCAATCAAATGTACGTGGGCGAATTGAATTTACCCATATAAGCACACTTGTACTGAACAAAGTAATGTATATCTCAAAATCTATCAAAATTTCTGTCAATATTTCAATTTTATGCCCAATTATTGCCTTTTGTACCCAGACAAGTACCTACAATGTATTATAGGTTTATTACATTTTGAGTGGTTTCACGTAGACATTGACAAAAAGTGAATATGATGTTTCTTAACAATTTCTCATGCATTCCATATTGATTGTCATATTTGACCTTGAATTTCCATCAGAATTGATGCTTATGTGATATGTATATCACTTAGAAAAGATTAGTTGATAGACAGATTACTATTGTGCATAGCTATGCAATGTGGAGAGCCACTAGTTCAACCCCATAAAAGGATATCATTATGCAGTAGAAGACACATGTAGGGATGTCAATGGGCCCGGGTAAGACCCGGACCCGCCTTATTTGGGGCGGGTATGGGACAAGTAAATGGGTATGGGGCGGGTAACGGGTATATGTTTTCAGACCGGTAGACGGGTGGGGTAACGGGTCCAGACGGACCACCCATACCCGACCCGTTTAATTATATATATTTTATTTTTTTATTTTTTGTTTTTGTAAAGACAATTTATCTTGCAACCCTCATTTATAAATCTAATTTATTTCTTTGTTACATGTTTGTTATAATGTTATATTTTTAATTGACTTACATTAATTTATCTAGAATTTAATTTCTCAAATGAACTATGGAAACTAGGAAAGGCCTTAGTTGATCTATTATTCACTCTAGTCTTCAAATTGATTGTGTTGTAAACCTTGTGAATATTTTAAACTTAGATATAAGTTGCTTTTGTTTCAGTGATTTTCAATTATAAATTGTTTCAATATATTACTTTTTTTTTTTTTTGGTTTTGGGTTTGTTGAATTTACTAATTATTTTTATCAATATACTACTAATTGTTTCAATATATTAATCATTGTTTCAATAACATTGCATGTAAATTTTTTCAATATATTACTAATTTTTATTATTCTTGGTGGCAATATAATGGAAAAAATAAAAAAATAAGTTAAAATGGATGATATAGGTGGGTCTAATGGGGTCAGCGGGTCTTACCCGCTAAACACGTCCGGGTTGGGACGGGTCTCGGAGTCCGGGAGATGCGGGTGCCGGGGCGGGTCCGGGTCCTTGAAATCTTAGCGGGGTCGGGTCTCGGGTCCAGGCGGACCCGACCCGTACCCGACCCATTGACATCCCTAGACACATGGAAATATAATAAAAATGATGATACATGGAGAAATTTGTAATCATAAATGATTCTCAGATTTTGTGCATGTTTTGGGACATTTTTGCAATAGAAGTTCAATTAGAAAATAGTTTTTCTTTATTAATTGCCTTTTTCAAAAAGCTAGTTTGTTGTTTATGGCCCAATACCATTTATGGTTTGTGGCCCATTTAAGTCCAGCCCAAATGCAACTCAACCCCAAGCATTGACCCGGGCCGACCCTTGCCCCGTTACTAAAACCGCGGATCCCCCCTTTCACTCTATCTCAACCGTCCCTTTTAGGGATTTCATCACAGCCCTTCCTTAGCCCTTTATTGCTGCCTGTTGGCTGAAACCCTAAGAAAATGAACAGTACTCCTCTTTTAACTCCAACGGCTGAAATATCTCTCTCTCTCTAAAAAACGCGGTTCTCTCTCTCTTATTCTTTGTGAATATGAGTTCAATCTTCGTGGGGTTTTTAGAGGTGGTTTACGATTTCTTGTTGGGTGTTCGAAAAATGGAACTTTGAGGGGATCTTTCGGGTTTCACCGGTCTTTGCGGTGGTTTGAGAGGGCTTTGGGCTGAGTGCTTATTGTGTTCATCTTCTCCACCTTAGGGCACTTACCTAGGCTTGCTTTGTGCACGTCCTTGGGGTATAAAATCAGTGTCTGAGTCGAAGGTGTCGTTCTCCCATCCTACGTTCGACTCGGTGTTGAAGAAAGGAGCAACAAACCGGTGATACCATTTCTTGCTCTAGCTTTCAGTTTTATTGTTCTACTTTAGAGCACTATTGATCTTTGGTTTTTTTATCCTTATATTGCAGTGGTTCGGTTCGTAGGAGGCAGCCCCATTTCCGGCGGACTCACCCTAGTTCAGTTCGGCTCCGGGAGGTTTCTAGGGTTTTAGCATAATCTGTCTTTTTCTCGTTTTTTTTTTCTTTGGCTTGAATGGGAAAGTGCTTTCCCTTGTGCGTGTGCATCGTACGGTTTTGTTTTCTGGTTTATTGCTTTTATAGAAAAAGGTCTGTAATCCCTAATCCCTATCCCGTAGACTGCATCTTGTAATAGTTTATTTGTTGGACTATTTTGAAATGGCTATGGCGTACGGACTCGACAGCAGGGTCGATACCTAACATAGTTTACATTAATAACACATGTTTGACAAAATCCATAAAAAAAATTGTTGTTTTTCATTAGTGTTCCGAAGACATTTGTCTTAAATAGAGTCGATAAAATAGGAAAATACCAACTTTTTAATAACCTCCAAATGAAAGTAATGGAAATGGGTTATGAAAACCCACATTTTCCCACTTTTTTGAAATGGGTTGTTCAAAATAGGACTCCAAAATAAGCCACCAAATTTGTCATTTGGAGAACAAAGACGATAAATGGATGAATCGAACATCTTATATTGATGAATCAAATATCTATTAATACAATTTTTTACTTTTTTACCGAAAGAAGATAAAACTATCAAATAAAGCGAACACACACATCATATTATTTTATATCCATGGCTCATACTTGAACTGTTTGCTAGCGTTATCTAGTATCGTACCATTTTTAAAAAAAAAAAATTCACTTGTTACATTTTTAAAAAAAAATCCTTGCGTTGTAGTTTCTTGTATAAGTAATTTGTTCATTATAATTTCTAACGCGAAAAGTTATCACACAATATAATATGATGAAATGAACCATCGCACATATGTTAAATAACTTTTTTTTTTGCTTCATAAAGCATTTAAATCAACTTAATGTGACTTATAAATATAATAACGGTACTATCAACGGTGGAACCAGGGGGATAGGGGGCTGTCACCCTCTCAGAAATTTTCCAAAATCCCCCATCCACCCAAAAAAAAATATTTTTTGATTTTTATAATAGTTAAGATGAATGACTTAAGTTATAATTGCCCCCAAAAATTTTATAGTTTTTTTATTAGTTTTATAGTTTTGATTCGACAATTATTGTTTTTTTTATTTGTCAATATTTTTTTTTTGGTTATTAGTTTTATAGTTTTGATTCGGCAATAAACTTCTATCTGCTTATTGTAATGACTTCTTAAATTTTTTAATTAGTAATTCATTATAATTTGTAATTACATTAAATTTTTTGTGCCAGCGTCTTCCATGCAAATTCGACAGTCAATTTAATGGTCTTACGCCATTAAATTGTGACATGCATAATGTGAATGGATACACTTGGACGGTTAAAATGGTCAGTCTCTATGGTGCGTTCTATTTTATGGATGGATGGAGCAAATTCGTCCATGATAACGAAATTTCAGAAGGTAAAGTTGATTTTCTCTTATCGTGCCAACCACGTTTTTGATGTGTCAATATTTTCTAATGATGATTCATGTGAAAGAATTGATGCGTACCCGACTATATGTGTATTTGATATCAGTTCGGGTAATATATTATAGTTAAATCATATATATATACGATATTTCTGTTTAATTATAAATTAATTGATTGATTTAATTAATATGTGTGCAACAGACAACGATGTTTCTGGCAATGATGACATTAAGGTGGATGCTGTTGAGAATGCAACTTTTCGATTGATTCACTCAAAGTCACATATAAAGAAACATCGCTTGGTAAGTATTTACTCATATATATATATATATATTATATGTGTGTGTGTGTGTGAAATGGTAACAAATATTTGATTGTTTGAAAACTGTACATACCCCTTTCATATCTTGATATGAGATTAATAAAATTAATCAAATTGACGTTAAATAATTGACATGGTCAATCAATACTACAATTGTCTTATAAAATCAATCATATAATTACTTAATTAGTATATGTAATCAATTAGTATTTATTATTTTTATAGTTTATTAACTATAACTCTAGAAAAAAAAATTAGAATTGTTGGTGCTTTACTTTGGTAAATCAATAAATTAATATTAGAAGATGAAATAATCAATATATAGCGACCAATATATGTTTTGGAGTTATCCAAAATTGACGGTGTTTTGCTTTGGTAAGTCATTAGAAAGAATTTTTGTAACGAAAATAATGTGTTGTTAACTCAATATATGATAATTAATAATTATATTGTCAACCAATATCATTAAATAAATTGCTGTAAAATCAATTATATAATCATTTTTTATGATTAATTGATTGATGTTACATTTTAAAATAAACTTCCCAATTAAAAATTTTTGGATTGTCAAACTTCCCAGTGTATTCTATTATTTCTTTTGATTGATAAGCGATTCACATCAATCCATTGTTGATTAAAATGAGAAAACTCATGGGGGTTACATACATCTATTGAAAATAAATGTCAAAGAATGAATATTGATATCAATTGTACTATTTCTATACCTTGTTTCAGTTATATCATGTTTATAATGTAAGTTTTTTAGTGGATTACTATGATATTGTTGTAAAATTTATGTTAATACTACTAACGTTTTTATAAATAACATAATAGCTCATTTTAAATTTTATTCACGATTTTTTCAACCATATTATTTTGAATAATATCTCAATTTACATTTTTGATTAACAATGTGAAGTATTCAATTTTTTTTCAAAAGTACAAGTACAATATAAAAATACATGTCTCACAAATTATATAAAACTGTTTATAGAGAGGTGTGTTAGAAAGAAATAGATTATATACAACAATAATTTAGAGACACGCATAAATTGAGAGATGATTCTGAACAAGTTGAATTAGATATTTAAGTTTATAGTTGATAAAATTGATAGATAAATTTTTGTTTTTAATAACCTTATACGAATATTACTATTAAAATAAAGTAATAAATACCAGTTCATGTTAATAGATATTATAAAACCATAATATTATAATAAAAATATACGTGCAACACACGGGTGAATTACTAGTTTACATTAATAATATAAAAAAATCATTGTTTTTCATTAGTGTTCAGAAAATGGTTTTGACATTTATCTTAAATAGAGTCGATAAAATAGGAAAATACCAACTTTTTAATAACCTTCAAATGAAAGTAATGGAAATGGGTTATGAAAACCCATATTTTCCCACTTTTTTGGAATGGGTTGTTCAGAATATGACTCCAAAATAAGCCACCAAATTTGTCATTTGGAGAACAAAGACGATAAATGGATGAATCGAACATCTTATATCGATGAATCAAATATCTATTAATACAATTTTTTACTTTTTTACCGAAAGAAGATAAAACTATCAAATAAAGCGAACACAAACATCATATTATTTTGTATCCATGGCTCATAGTTGAACTATTTGCTAGCGTTATCTAGTATCGTACCTTTTTTTCAAAAAAAAAAAATTCACTTGTAACATTTAAAAAAAAATTAAAATCCTTGCGTTGTAGTTTCTTGTATCAGTAATTTGTTCATTATAATTTCTAACGCGAAAAGTTATCACACAATATAATATGATGAAATGAACCATCGCACATATGTTAAATAACTTTTTTTTTGAGCTAATGATGTGAATTATCCAATTGGGATAGGGGAGAGACTTTTTTGACATGTAGGATAAAAAACATAGTTTTTTACCCATTTTTGTGGTTCTTTTACCACAATACCCTTGATGTTTTAAACGCAAACCTTAAAGTAGGTAAATTGTATTTCTCTCTCTTGTTAAATACATACCTACATACGATTCTTTCCATTTGCTCTTCATTTTTTCTTTCTTTTCTTCTTCTTCACAAAAATATCAAAAAGTTCTTTTTATGGTCTTTCGTAACCAAAATCGTGCCAAATATTCGTGCCCAATTTTAAATAGGGCACGATATCGTGCCTCAATAAAAATTAGGCACGATATAAGTTCTTTTTATGGTCTTTCGTAACCAAAATCGTACTCAATATTCGTGCCCAATTTTAAATACGGCACCATATCGTGCCTCAGTAAAAATTATACACAATATCGTGCTCAATTATAAATAGGGCACGATATCGTGCCTCAGTAAAAATTAGGCACGAACGTGCCCAATTTTCAATAAAGCACGACATGTATGCACGATATAATATTTTGCATGCACGATATAACTTTTGCATTTAATTTACATGCATGCACGAAAATTGAGTTTCTTTATTAGGTAGGTGTGCTTTTAAGAGTGTATAAAAATGAAATAATTAACCTTGGAAATTGGACTGGATATAGAGTCATGCGCAGGACATGTATAAAAATGAATAAATGAATCTTGGAAATTGGACTGAATATAGAGTCATGCGCATGACTTACAATTACCAAGATAGTGGTTCATTTTATTTTTTCTTTGAGAATAGATAATGTAGTGGTGTCAAAATTTTGACGTGTGCTTTGCAACTTTTGTGTGTAAGTCCAAGCGGCTACGATAATCTAGAGGGGGTGAATAGATTATCTCCATCTTTTCTATTTCGCCTCTTTTAACAATCGAAAGCTCAAACACAATAATAAGGTGCGGAATGTAAACAACACACGCCGATTTAAAGAGGTTCAACCCACCAGGGCCTAATCCTCTACCACCCCAAAGATATCCAGGGATGGATTTCGAAGAAAAAGAATTTTATTAATTACCAAAATTAATACAAATTCAACTTACAACACCTTGAAGAGCACCACACTCTTCTTCAACACCACCTTTGGAGATTACCACAATCTCCTTTGAAGATCACCACAATCTTCCGACTTGAAGAGCACCGAACTCTCCAACACCACCTTTGGAGATTACCACAATCTCCCTTTGAAGATTACCACAATCTTCCGACTTGAAGAGCACCGAACTCTCCAACACCACCTTTGGAGATTACCACAATCTCCCTTTGAAGATTACCACAATCTTCCTTCAACGGCACCTTTGAAGATCACCACAATCTTCAATCTTGAAGAATACCAAATTCTTCAACACCTCAAGAGCACCACACTTGAAACACCTATCACCTAGATCACCCAAGTGTATTCTTACCACAAGAATACTCACAAGGATATCTTGTGTTTGGTTGATGAATTACAATCAAGATTACACTTTGAAAAATATTACAACTCAAAAGTGCAAGTGTAATCAAGAATGAAAGCCTAGACCTCAAGATGTGAAAGTGATAGATTTTAGGCTATTACAACAAGAATGTTGAAATGAATAACAAAGATTATGTGCTTGTGATATCTCTTGTTGTTTGTATCAAGTCTTGTATTTGATCCCTCAAGCTTTCATCTATTTATAGGAGAGCCTTCAAATTTGAATTCCAACATAGGCTCCTCCAAAGGCTCCTCCAAAGGCTCCTCCAACATAGGCTCCTTCATGGGCTCCTCCATGTTTTCTTTTGTCTACAAATAAGACAAAGAGATTAAAATAAATATGGTTGTCTCATAAGGATACAAAAATCGATTATAGAACAATCCCACATTTTAAGGAAGAATGGTCTCACGCACAACGGTTATATTTTAGTCATCAAACTAAAAGATAACTGGTCGCGCACAAAAGGGCGTTTGAAATAGATCGAAAAATTACACTGGCGACCTGGCCGAGGGGTGTGACCTGGCCGACATCACCCTAGCCTGGCCGACCTCTCCAAAAATAGAACAGGAGATTTTGCACACTTGCAGTGTACGGCCGACTGGCGACCGGCCGACCGGACGGCCGACGCCCAGTGATGCACTTGGCCGACCGCTTGAAATTTCTTCCGTCTCATTTTCTGCTTCAAAAACATCTTCAGTACGGGTTGCCCTATAGGGCGACCGGTCGACCACGAGACGTAAATGTTGTCCAATTTTAGTCGAAAAATAAAACTTAAGAAATACTCCAAAATTTAGTAAAAACATTTTAAACCGATCGAGAGTATTTAGACAACATTAGAAATATAGTTTCAATGTGAAAACCCATTGACATAAAATCTTTGAAAGTGTTGTCCAATATTAATCGAAAAAGACTTGAGCAAATACTCCAGGAAAATATTAAAACTATTTTAAATCATTTAGGAGTATTTGGACAACCTTTAAAACCATTGTTTTGGTATAAAACAAAATCATCAAAATCATGATAAAACCATTTATCAAACAATCTCCCCTTTTTGATGATTACAAACCAAAACAATTTTAATGAGGTCGATTTTGAAAACAAAACAATTTTACCTAGGTTAAAGAGAACTATCCGTTGTGAGCGACAACATTCCATGCAATAAAAACACATGGATGGGAGTAGAGATATTCAAACACATATAGCAAATGCTCCCCTATCAACATGCACAACAAGAGTTATATAGAAGAACTTAAACATAAGCTAAAATATTAGCTTTTCGATATTGAGCTTAAGTATCAATAACTTAAAAGCTCCCCCCGTCAAAGATACATCATTAGAACCGTATATAAGTCCATACTACAACCAATGGACCATGATTCATACATAACCATAATACACCAAGTGGACTAAATATGATCCACAACTTATGGCTTTATGAAGCCATAGCTTAGCTTCTTTTCGTTAAGCTTATGAGCTAAGATAAGCTTATAACCCGTTTCTCCCCTTTGGAATCATCAAAAAGAATGTTAGCACGATAAATACATCATATATTCTTATCAAAGTGCGCAAGTAAACCGATGTATCGAGCCATTTGAACATTGAAGCTTTTAAACCAAATAGAAGAGTCGAATCATACGACTTGTAGAAGCTTATGAAAAATCATTTGATTTGCGTAGAAAACATGATCTCTATAAATATATGAGACTTTTGAAATCGAGAGAGTCGTGTAGGTGATGAATTTTTCATTGAAACGCTTTTTTATCGAACACTGGCGGGCGTAAAAAATTGAAAGAGATATATATAGCCCTTGTAAATGAAATCAAGCCAAGTTTTCATCACCAAATGCAATATAACATATCAACAATCAATAAGCTCATCACAAATATATATGAATTGCATCAAGAAAAATACATATAAGCCACAAACTCATGGTTCAACCCAATTGAGCTAACGATAGTGAAATTCTTACCATTCAATTGGTAAAGTCGAGCAATGATGATGATAACCGAGCTAGATAATCCCCAAAATATAAAATGTATGCAATAAAACAAATTTTGAGTGAAATTTGTGTGCAATTCGAAGGGGACGAAAAATGGACAAAATAAGCCAAAATGGCGAAGTCCTGAAAAGAACTATTTTTAGCCAAAAATCATCCGGGCGACGGCCCAGGCATGGGCGACGGCCGACGGCCATGACTGGTCGGCCTTGCCCTCACCAGTGGTTCTTTTTTGTTTTGAAAATCCGAAATTTGATCCAAAAATCCGATTTTTCGCCCCTAAGTTTTAAAACGCAAAATGCAAACGTAGACCTCATTCAATATACATTATGTCATAATCAAGCTCGAAATGAGGTAAAATACTCGTGAGTTAACGATCAAAAAGTCCGCGAGTTATCCTTGAGACTAATTAAACACATCTCAAGTTTTTGTTAAAAATCACAATCCCTTAAAAATATATCGAATCTCAATATGTTTAGTTCGATTATGACGAACCAAATTTTGAATACGAATAACCGTATAATAGATACCAAACTTGTTATCCCGAAAAATAAGAACATTTTAAAGCTTTGGATACAACAAGTCATAAGAAGAAGTGCCTTTCAAATATTTGAAAATTTCTTTTAACGGCACTTTATTGAGATTCGTTGGGATAGTTTTTGAAATCGAGCATATAGACATAATGCATATGGAATTTCGAGTCTATAGAAATAATACAAGAAAACATACCTCGAATTTGTTTGTCGATCGACATGCCTTTCTCAACCTTTTGTCAATCTTTAGTCATAGTGGTTGAGATATTTCTTCTTTCTTCAATGCCTAACTCCTTCAAGAGTTCAATATAACCATCTTCGCATTGAATAATTTGAAGTCCAAGCAAGAAATTGAGCTCCCCCATCATGCTCATTTCAAGTACACATTGCATCAACTTGGAAAAAATATCTTGCACAAATATTCATTAGTAGTACCAAAAATATTCTCATAAATATGCACAAGTAAACAATCTTGCCCTTTTTCAAAAAAAAAAGAGAGTAGTATCAACTTTACCTCTTGTAGAATCATTTAGCAAAAATAGCTAAGTCTATCAACCGTACAAAGCCTTTTTTAAAAAAAATTGGCCTAGAATTTTAAACTCCGATAGACTTCCATATGAATAAAACCATTTAGAAAATTAGCATCCATTTAGTAAAGCTTGAAATTTTCTTAAAACAAGAATGGGCAAGTAAAAAGCAAATAACTTCTAAAAAGAGCTATGAGTGCAAATATTACATCAAAAATCATTACCTTCTTCTTGAAGATACCTTCGAGCTACTAACCTTGCCTTAGTTCGACCAATGTTGCCTTGGTCATCGAGTTTTGTTTGAGTGCCCATTTTGCATTTATAATCGTTTGTGATGAAAGACATGGCATCAACTTCCAAGTATCATTTCCTTTTTAGCTCCTCTTGCGCTTCTAAAAACCAATCTTCATCTTGAAGCATCAATTTAGGAATTTGTCTTCTTCATCACTATTGGGCATCCAAATGATCTAAGGTGTTCATAATAGAACATTTACATCCAAATATTTGGAGTATTTTCTTTTCTACACAACTCAACAAACTCATTAAAGGCATTTCTTATATAAGCAAGAAAAATAGCCCAAGTGAAATAACATGCCTCAATTGTCAACCACAAAATATCTTGCAAAAGAGCATAGTAGTAAGAGACACATATATATATATATATAGATCATGAAGCAAGAAACACATACTATGCATTTAGAATATCATCAAGAGACTAATAAATCATGCAAGTTCAAATAAGCTTAAGAAAGCTACAAAAGGTCTCTTTTGAAATTGAGAACGATAAAGCATATAATTGAGACCTTATTTAAAAAAGTATTTGAACAAAAGTTGACAAAGCAAATATGTGCAATCAAATATCGAATAGTGCCTTTCAAAAAATCTAAAAATCCTCTTAATGGCATTTGTATGAAATACTATGAAAAACAAGCACATAGGCATATGATAATACATATATCGAGTCTATAAGAGTAAGAATAACACAAGTAAACGTACCTCGATAATTTATGCCTTTTCTTGATAAAAATGACGAAAATGGCCATTTGTGAAAATATGTAAATCCTACACAATTCTTAAAACAAATCTAGCACAAATCATAATGATAAAAGTGTAGGCTAAGAGATATCACAAGTAAGCTCATGCCAAAAAAAAAAAAAAAAAAAACCATAAGAGATGATAACATACTATAGTTTTCAAAAAATGCACAAGAGTTTTAAAAACATCATATAAGGTCTTTTTTTTTAAAAAAATTTAAAAGCACAAATATATATTGAAGACCTTAATTAAAAAAATTTGAAAACTCATTTTGCAATAAAGACACAAATAAAAGCATGCATAATAACAAAATAAAATGCATATTTAAATAGGGAGATACGGGTTACCAATTACGCCATTTCCATGGGTTGTGTCGTTCCCATTGTTGATGATATCTTCCTTTGAGAAGTCACTTTGTTGATGATTTACTTTGATTGCTCCATTTCCAAGGTTTGTTGCTTTCCATTGTTGAAAGTCTCTTCTTCTTTGAAAATCATCTTGTTGATGATGTCTTTGCCATTTCCAAGGATTGTGTTCTTCCCATTTTTGATTGTACCTCTTCTTGAAATGGCTTTGTTGAGAATAGTTTCTCCTTCTTTGATCAAATGAAACGGTCATTTGATGCCTTCGCGGTATGAATTTTTTCTTCGATCATTATTTCGCCGTGTACCTAATATGACATTGTTTTGTGGTACCTCATATGTTTGGGTCCTTTGGGATTAGTCTTGAGACTTTTAGGTCTCCAACAATAATTAGAGCTATTTCTAGCCCGACAAGTATTTACCGTATGACCCTTTTTATCACAATAAAAACAAGTAATAATTCTAGGAGCATAATGACCAATATGCATATTGACTTGATCCTTTTTCATATGATTAACAACATTAGGCTTATGATCAAGTCCTTTATCACAATTATGAATATCAACAATATTGGACATTTTATTGGTACTCAAGTTGGATTTTAATAAATCCTTTTTCATGCAATCAATATTCTCAACAAGAGTACTATTTTTTTTTCAAGGTTTCTAACCTTGTCAAGTGTGGTGGTGTGAGCACATGATAGTGATTCATAAGAAGTAAATAAACTATCCTTATCATTTTTCAAAATATTGAATTCCTTTTTCAAATTTTTGTATTTAACAAGTAGTTTTGGAATTCATTTTGAAGTTCATCATAATCATTTTGCAAATCACTATATTCATTTTGCAATTCATTGTCATAAGAAGTAGAAGGTTTAGAACTTACCTCGTTCTCTTCTTCGATGCCCATAAGACATTTTTCGACTTCATCATCGGAATTTGTAAGAGGCTCATCCCATATTGTTGGATTTGATGTTGTATCCATTTGAGAAGTAGATGCTTTTGAGTTGCTCCTTTTATTTGCATATACTTCATAGATGGCTTCTAGTTTTTGCCATACTTCATGTGCCGATCGAATACCTTGAACATAATCAAATTCCAAAGTGGTAAGTGAACAATGTAAAATATTAAGAGCTTTACCATTTAAGGAGATGATTCTCTTCTCTTCATCATTGAGCTCTTTGAAGCCTTTTGAGGTGTGTGGTGTATCTTTCATCGGAATGGATTCTCCATTAATGACGGTGTTCCAAATGTCGAACCCGCAACCTTGTAAGTAGCATTCCATTCTTTCTTTCCAAAATATAAAATTTTTGGAATCAAACCGAGGTGGCTTGGTGGTGGATAAGGTGCCGGAAATTTGAGCTTCGTTTGTAGCCGTCGATCGTTTCTCTTCACTCGCGATGTGAAACGAGCTTGCCAAAGAGTTTGGCTCGATACCACTTGTAAGTCCAAGCGGCTACGATAATCTAGAGGGGGTGAATAGATTATCTCCATCTTTTCTATTTCGCCCTCTTTTAACAATCGAAAGCTCAAACACAATAATAAGGTGCGGAATGTAAACAACACACGTCGATTTAAAGAGGTTCAACCCACCTAGGGCCTAATCCTCTACCACCCCAAGATATCCGGGATGGATTTGAAAAGAAAAAGAATTTTATTAATTACCAAAATTAATACAAATTCAACTTACAACACCAAGAAGAGCACCACACTCTTCTTCAACACCACCTTGGAGATTACCACAATCTCCCTTTGAAGATCACCACAATCTTCCGACTTGAAGAGCACCGAACTCTCCAACACCACCTTGGAGATTACCACAATCTCCCTTTGAAGATTACCACAATCTTCCGACTTGAAGAGCACCGAACTCTCCAACACCACCTTTGGAGATTACCACAATCTCCCTTTGAAGATTACCACAATCTTCCTTCAACGGCACCTTTGAAGATCACCACAATCTTCAATCTTGAAGAATACCAAATTCTTCAACACCTCAAGAGCACCACACTTGAAACACCTATCACCTAGATCACCCAAGTGTATTCTTACCACAAGAATACTCACAAGGATATCTTGTGTTTGGTTGATGAATTACAATCAAGATTACACTTTGAAAAATATTACAACTCAAAAGTGCAAGTGTAATCAAGAATGAAAGCCTAGACCTCAAGATGTGAAAGTGATAGTACTTAGCTATTACAACAAGAATGTTGAAATGAATAACAAAGATTATGTGCTTGTGATATCTCTTGTTGTTTGTATCAAGTCTTGTATTTGATCCCTCAAGCTTTCATCTATTTATAGGAGAGCCTTCAAATTTGAATTCCAACATAGGCTCCTCCAAAGGCTCCTCCAAAGGCTCCTCCAACATAGGCTCCTTCATGGGCTCCTCCATGTTTTCTTTTGTCTACAAATAAGACAAAGAGATTAAAATAAATATGGTTGTCTCATAAGGATACAAAAATCAGATTATAGAACAATCCCACATTTTAAGGAAGAATGGTCTCCGCACAACGGTTATATTTTAGTCATTGTCAAACTAAAGAAGCACGGCCGCGCACAAAAGGACGTTTGAAATAAGATCGAAAAATTACACGGGCGACCGGTCGAGGGGGTGCTCGACGGCCGACATCACCCCTAGCCGGTCGACCTCTCCAAAAATAGAACAGGAGATTTTGCACACTTTGCAGTACGGTCGACTGGCGACCGGCCGACCGGACCGGTCGACGCCGTGATGACCGGCCGACCGCTTGAAATTTCTTCCGTCTCATTTTCTGTTTCAAAAAACATCTTCAGTACGGGTTGCCCTATATAGGGCGACCGTCGACCACGAGACAGTAAATGTTGTCCAATTTTAGTCGAAAATAAAACTTAAGAAATACTCCGAAAATTTAGTAAAAACATTTTAAACCGATCGAGAGTATTTAGACAACATTAGAAATATAGTTTCAATGTGAAAACCCATTGACATAAAATCTTTGAAAGTGTTGTCCAATATTAATCGAAAAAAGACTTGAGCAAATACTCCGGAAAATATTAAAACTATTTTAAATCATTTAGGAGTATTTGGACAACCTTTAAAACCATTGTTTTGGTATAAAACAAAATCATCAAAATCATGATAAAACCATTTATCAAACATTGTGGTGGTAGCTTATGTGGACATGAGCGTTAAATATTACTTGCTTTCCAGGTGCCCAACTACAAGACAAGCAATTGCAACAATATAATACACGCACGACATACGATATATAAATGGGAAAATTTTTTAAGTACCCACTATGGATAGTGGGTACTCTTTTCTACCCACTAACATAACAAAATTATTTTCTACCCAAATTGACAAAATTGTCCCTCCTTTAAGTTGGTGACTTTTGAATTTTGAAATTGAATTCATGTATACTCACATCATTAAACCGTATGGAAAACCGTATGTATTCCATAACACACACACACTCCAAGACAAAAGTTAAAAGGCAAAGTGAAAAAGTAAAAGGCAAGAGCAAAAAGTAAAAAAGAAGCACAATTCATAAATCGTGCCTAAATCGTGCACCTAAAAAAGCAAAAGCTCCATGGATTCACACAACCCGTCGTCCGCCTCCACCGCTACCGTCGCCGCCACCGAAACGCCCGTCGCACGTTTTTCCTCCGCTCGCATAGAGGTTAGATTTTCATTCTCAAATCTATGTTAGTTCGAAATATATATGGTAATTGATTTTTAGTTCGAAATAAATGTTGGATTTTCAAGGATTAGTATGTTAGTTGTTGGTTGATAATGAGAATTGGTGTATTGGTTAGTATATTCGAAAATGGCTTTGCATTATTACTTGATAATGGTGTTTTGGTTCGAAAATTGGTTTGCAATTTTTCTGGTTTATGCGGCACGATATGCCGAAGAAGAAAATGAGGCGCGATTAGGGTTCCGGCACGATATGGGGCACGATATCGTGCCGTAGGTTTATTTGGGCACGATATCGTGTCCCAGCTTAATTTGGGCACGATATCGTGCCCAATTTAATTATTTGATATCGTGCCTCTACCATCTGATCTTTAATTTTCTTTAATTTTTGTACCTCATTACTACATTTCTGCAATTTTTCAACAATTCATCTTACTAAATTGCAATTTATTAATTGTTGTAGGTCGGTCCACAGTGGATGAGACCCTCATTTCATCGAGACCATCAGAGATGAGTTGCGGGAGATCGGTGGTGGTCTATATAGTCACTTTAGACAGTCGACTTTCGGATATTTTATGGATTTTGTGTATGACGGAGCTAGTTGTAATCTGGCACTGGATGCATTGGTTGCGATGGAGGATCGTGTGCCGGACGCTCCGGAATCAGAGTGTTGGTTCCACGTCGGAGAGCAGACTATCAGATTCTCTTGGCATGATTTTGCGATGATATCGAGATTGTGATTTTCAGGGTCCACATTTGACGCTAACGGTGATTTTGAGGTACCCGAGACTGGTATATATAGACGGTATTGGCCTAGGGGTGATCGGGTTACCGCCGCACATTTACGCGATTTATTTGCTGATGGCACCTTACATGACTCACCAGACGATGCCCTAAAGGTGGCGAAGGTGTTATTTGCCTTTTACATGATACTGTGTTTCGATGGCCGACAGACCGCAGTGGATCGTTGGCTGTGGTTTTTGATCGAGGACGATGCACAGTGGGAGACTTTCCCTTGGGGGAGATACTCCTTTCAAAAATTGATTCATTATATTCGGCAACTGCATGATGTTCTGCCACCTGGCCGATATACTAAGGACGTTCCACCTCGATATCGGCCACATTCTTATCATTTTTATGGGGCCACTTATGTCTTGCTGGTACGTATATTTTTTATTTTATTTCTATTTGTACATAGTTTTTTAAATATTTAAAAAAACTTATTTTTGACACTTATCAATGTTCTCACAGATTTGGGCTTTTGAGGCGATACCTCGTCTGGGTAATGCCTGGGCGACTCGAGTATCCGACACCCTATTGCCTAGGTGCCTCCGTTGGAGGTTTTCAAGACCACCGTTGACATGATGATTTTTCTTTGACACGGTATGTATTAACATTGTTTACTTTTTTATTTATTTAATTAATAAATTATTTTTTATTAATTTATTTAGATATTTATTTACAGGCTTTAGTGTGACATGAGATATTGGACCCGACCGAGGAGGAGCTCCAACAGATATATATGAAGCGAGTCGATGATCCAGTTATTTTGTTAGGTCCTTCTCAGTTCATCCCGAAAGAGAACCGGTTTTTAAGCAATGGGTCTTTGGGAGGGGCGGCGGCAGGCAGAGGACGAGTACAGATTCGACAGCCCCACCCCTATCGCAGAGAGAGGAGTGTCGATTCGACAGCCCCTGCCCCTATCGGGCAGGGGGCGAGGCGCCCGGGTCGCCGCTAGGGGCGAGTCGAGGAAGCAGGGCAGGATCAGGGGGAGAGGTAGAGCCGATTCAGAGGCCGACACTACTACTCCTATGATTCAGAGGCCGGAGAAGCGGCGTTGGACAGATGGCCCATCATCTCATCGGGCTGATGATCCCTTATATGCCCGGACATATGACGCAACAGCTGGGCAGATAGATGCGCGTGATGATCCATCAGTCCTTCAGGATACTCGTGTTGATCCATCTGTCAGTGGGCAGACAGATATGCTGGCGCTAATGCGGGGTCTTATGTAGGAGATTAGGCAGTTCGAGAGACGCATAGAGGAGCAGTTTGCTCGATTGGAGTCACGAGTCGATGATGTCGTTTCTCAGTTAGAGACTATCATCTTAGAGGAGGGTTCTCGCTTGGACAAACACCTCGATCAAGAGATAGGTCGGGTTTCGGACCTTATTCAGTTCCCATACCTTGATCAGTATGATGACTTCGTGCATGCCAGTCAGAGATACCCGAGCTAGTCGCAGCAGATGCCACCATCGACTACCCCTCCGGCCATGTCGACTTCTCCTCCTCCGACAGTGTCGACTCTTCATCCTCCTCCTTCGGCCATGTCGACTCCTCCTTCTCTTCCGACAGTGTCGACTCTTCCTCCTCCTCCGGCCGTGTCGACTCTTCCTCCTCCTCTGGCCATGTCGACTCCTCCTCCTCATCCGGCATTGTCGACTTCTCTTCCGCCATTGTCGACTCCTATTATGCCTGTGTTAGTACATTCTCCGCGACCACGAGTGTCAGTCATGATTCCAAGGCCATTGTCGTCTCCTCTTCGAGCTCCATCTCCAACACTCGTGGTCTCTGGTCCACGAGCGCCCTCTCCAGATTTGCCCTCACCGCCTACTTCCTTCATCCAGGTTCGGGATAGGCAGCCATCGCGACATATTCGCAGCCCATTCAGGGATCCTAGGTCTCGCAAGCCAGACCCGACCGAGAGGGAGTATACCCACTTCTTAGAGTCTAATGAAGAGTAAGTATTAAATATTTTTGCATTTGTCTTGCCGTCTTAGTATTAACATCTCATATTAGTGTAATGTCTTAGTATTTGAGGGTCCAATTGCAGGAGGAACGTGGGGCTTATGTACCTTGTTGGGCCATCATTTTTCAAGGAAATGGCGGATCCAAATGAAGAGTTGGAAAATGATGTAAGTTTCTTAATTTTTTGCATTATTTAGTTGATGAATATTTTATCGATTAATATCGATTTTTTTCATTTATGTACAGCATATAAATGCATACTTGTCCATACTACAGTCCGATCCCCAGTTTCTTGGGGTTGAGCCTCATGAGAAGCAAATTGGAACTTATAGGATTGTATCTACGACATTTTCGGTTAGTTTATTTATTATGTTTCTCGCATTTTACTATAAACTTAATAAATGATACTTGTTAACTTATAAACATTTTTCAATGTGTAGGATTTCATACGGCTTATATGGAATGGTATGCATGGTACGGATCCTGCTGACACAGTATATGACCCAGCTACCATGGAGGAGATTCCTCCCGGACAGGAGTTGGATGAGTTGGTCAGGGTTGTCCAACACGGATCTCCATGATGGGGTAATCCTGGTCCGTGGAGTGTCGTACCGTGGGTACACTTGAATTTATTTATTTTTTTGACTAGTTTATTCATTTTTTTCATTCAATTTTTTTTTATTATTTACTGATTTTGTTTTTTCCCCAGGTGTACATGATCGTCAATTTATCGGGCCATTTTGTCGTGTGCAGACTGGATCTACGTAGAGCCAAAATACATATGTACGACTCTGTACGTGCCCGATACACAGATGATAGTTTTGCCAATCGGCTAGCCGACACACGTCCACTCCGTTGCATGCTCCCATGTGTGCTCATTCGCGCTGGCTACTACGACACCGTACGTAAGGAGCCCATCCACCGCGAGTGGGACCTTGTCTATGTGCAGCCGAAAGATTGTTATTTGCAGGACGAAACCACCAGTTGTGGTGTATTTTCCATATATTCCGTCATTAGTTGTATCACGCAGAAGATTAATAGGAAGTATGTGCAGTAGTCGATTCCCGAGATAAGGAAGAAGATGGCACAACAGGTTTACCAGTACAGTACATATAGTAGTACTTTGGAGTTGTAGTACATTTATTTTTATTGTATATCTTATAAATATTTTGAGTTATTTAAATTAAATATTCATTTTGCATGATTTTTCTTAATTTGTTTAAAAAAAACAAGAATTTGTTTACTTTAAATTAAGAGAGTTACAATTAGCAGATAAGAAATTCACAAAAAATTACAAATATATTCATATTAGGCACGATATATCGTGCCCCTTTCATAATTAGGCACGATATATCGTGCCAATTTCATAATTAGGCACGATATCGTGCCCAATATAATTAAAGGGGCACGATATCGTGCCTAATTATGAATGGGGCACGATATATCGTGCCTAATTATATTGGGCACGATATATCGTGCCCCTCATATTGGGCACAATATCGTTCCACTTACATAATTAGGCACGATATATCGTGCCTGATATAAGGGGCACGATATATCGTGCCGCTCTTATAATTAGGCACAAAATACTACACTACTGACTTGATTAACATATATTTAAATGATTACTGAGTTTCTGCTCTTAATGTGTTTTTATAATATAGTGTTACAGTTGAAATAACTTTTGCCTAATTTTCATCATCCAGACGTCTCGGGCATCTTCGATGGGTATGATCATCTGCTCGGCATATTCCATATTTCTTCTTACTACGCACTTGTCTCGAAGGACCCAGCTGTGTTACCGAGGCACTTTCGCGCTTATCAAACGACAATGACATAGTGCATTTGACGCAATTGTGGCCAACACCCCCACACATTGAACAAATTTGACTCTTACGTAAACGATTACTTGATGATTCAACAGCAGAGTGAACTCTACTTTGTCTAGGACGACCTGCTTGTCTTGGGTTATTTGGAGGGTTGCATACTAATTCTCGCACCTCTTGTGGTAGAACCCATTCACTCGGATCAGGAATTGGTAAAACTTCATCTGCCCACATTTGTTGAACATTTTCATTTTTATAATAATGGGCAACAAATGAATAGATATTGAGGTTCACCTTTCTGCACAAATAAACAAACAATTACGTGAAAAATATCGAACGAATTATGTGAAAATATTGATATAAATTTTAAATTTGTTTATACCTAATTGTTGCAGATGCATGGGCACAAGGCATCAATTCATATTCAAATTCTCGACAACTGCACGTTCTTTGGGATAAGTCAACCAAATAGGTCTTTGTTCCATCTTTCACCTTGTACTTCACATTACTAAGACATTGTACATCCATTCTACGACCTATCTCAACTGCACCACTTAATCTTTTGGTTGCTTCAAGTGTCAGCTCTTGATCTCTTTCATTAGCAGCGATGCGTCGTTCATAAAACCACTTTTCAATAATAGTCCGAGCACACTCAAGAACAGAGCAAACAAGTAACTTTCTGGCCCAAAATAACCGACTATTGAAGCTCTCAGCTGAGTTTGATGTCATGAACCCATAACGCCGGACAGGACACTTAACTCGAGACCATCTGTCTTCCCCTACACGTTCTAACTTCTTAAACGCACCCGTCTCACTAGCAACTTTTATGTTTTCAAACTACTTATCATAATATTCACGGCAGTATGAATATGATGCATTCCTAAACACTGCTACTATATGTTGACCGTATTGAGCCAAATTACTCTGCAAATGATAAGTGCAAAGCCCATGTGATGCTTCTAGGTATACTGCTTTTATGGCATTACTGATACTCTTGTGTTGATCAGAAACAATCAGTAGATCACGAGGGCAATTATAAGCATCTCTCAACTGTCTCAAAAACCACGACCAGGATTCGTCGTTTTCAACATCCCCAATTCCAACCGCAAGTGGGAAAATCTATTCATTACCATCTTTTGTTACGGCCACAAATAATATTCCCCGGTACTTGCCTTTAAGGTGTGTTCCATCAATCACAAAAACTAGCCGGGCATTGTTTTGGAATCCAGTGATTGATGCATGCAAAGCAAAAAACACGTACTTGAATCTATTAACATTATCCGACTTCCATCTAGTTACCGATCCGGGATTCGTTAAATTCAACATGTGTAAGTATGCCGGAATTAGATTGAAAGACTTGTTGCTATCTCCATATATCAACCCAAAATCATGATGCTTAGCACTCAACGCAACATTATAACTCATTTTAAGCCCATGTTGCGATTCCAACTCCGCTATCATATCTCTTGGCACGAGCGCAGAATGTTCCACTAGTAATCTAGATGCAAAATACGCACCTACTACTTTATAATGCACCCGCCTAGATGCATTGTCATTCAAATTTAACCCACATCCATGGTGCTTGTCAAACTTCCCTACTCTCCAAATACCATCCTTTCCATATGCACGCATTCGAAAAGGGCATCGTTCATACTTGCATATTGCATGAAAACGAGTCTTATCCGAGCATTCAACTCGATACTCGACTTGATTTTCAAGGTGATACATGCCTAGTGTGTTATCCAATTCAGTTTTGCTCATGTATATTGCTCTTTGGCGCAATGTCCCACCAGATGCTTCCAATCTAGCAGGTTCTTCGGGAGGAACGGAAACGTGCGAGAGTGCACCAAGAATCACCCAACTTCGTCCTGTGGGCACTATTGTTTCATCCATATTGTCTCTATGGATATCTATATGTATGTTAGCACCTCGTCTTCTCTGCCGATCTTGGTTTTGGTTTTCGAAATACTTCTCTCCGCTTCACGTCTCCACTCACAAAATTCCTCAAATTCAAGACGTTGTCTTTGGTCATTTTCAAATTGATTATTAGCTTCAACATCGGTACCAACATCACCAAAGGTGTAGTTCTCACCCAAATCATCCGGGTTGTTATTATAATCAAGCATCACCAAAGATCGTAGTTTTCACCATAATCAACTTCATTATTATCACAACCAACATCAGCATCAGTATTATCATGATTAACATCAGCATTATCACAACCTATATCAGGATAATAGTCATTTTGTTGGCCATAATCAACTTCATTGCTTGGCCTTATACTAGGTCCCAGAGAATTGATATTTGGAACATTAACTGTAGGTGATAGTGGACGCGGATGATCAATAATTGGAACATTGTTCATATGCATAAAAGGTGCTCCACTAGGCCTTATTGTATGACTATATAGATTGATGTGCGGTAAACCGTATTGTTGAAAACCAAGATGGTGCATGTAGTTGTAACTAGCCCCAATGACTGTTGAAAAATCATTCTGACTAGACATTAGTTGCATAAAACTTCCACCAACACCTTGTTGACCTTTAATGTTCTCAACTCGATTATGCCCAGACTTACTTCCCAATACATTATGCGAAGTAGTCTCACCCATCATTTTTCTTTTCAGTGTTACAAAAACAACTGGTAACTCGGTGTTCTCAAACGCACTTTCAATGTCATCATCGTTTTTCAACTTTAACTTCCCAAGTTTGTTTCCAGAAATATCTACAATAGCATGCATTACACAATCGTATACGCCCCTATCAACTTCAACAACGCCATAAATCTCCTCCAATATTTCCTTATAATTCATTTTGCCCGGTTTAATATGTACAACTTCTTCTTCACCATTTTTATATTCTAAACCTTCCCAATGACCACCAAATCGAACAACAACATAGCCAGAGTTCATCTACATACAAGAGATATAGAGAAAAAATATTAAAATACATAAAAAGGGCCTGTTTTGTACTTTGGCACGATATATCGTGCCAAATTTTAAAATAGGCACGATATATCTGCCCTATATTTAGGCACGATATATCGTGCACAATTTGTATTGAGGCACGATATATCGTGCCCTATATCGGGCACGATGATATAGGGCACGATATATCGTGCCTTAGTACAAAATGTGCACGATATATCGTGCACTGTGCTTCATAGATGTAGAAAATTTTCCCTTTCACAATACATTTCAAATATTTTGCAAATATATTGCTCTTGAACAATTTAAACAAGGTTAAATAATTAGGAGGAGAAGAACATTATCTTGTTATTCGATTTTTTGGTGCGATTTTGGTGATGAAAGACCACAAAAATAACTTCTTAATATTTTGTGAAGAAGAAGAAGAAGAAGAGAGAGAAAAAATGAAGAGCAAAATAGAAGGGGAGGGTTCACGTATGTATTGGGAGTATTTAATTGCAAGAGAGAGAAATACACATATACATACTTTAAAGACTTGCATTTAAAGCCTCAAGGGTATTGTGGTAAAAGAACCCCAAAAGTGGGTAGAAAACTATGTTTTTTATCCTACATGTCAAAAAACCCTCCCACCTATCCCAAGTGGGTAATTTGCCCTATTAACTCATATAATAATTGTCTTGTTGTCTTTATATATAGGCACGATATTGATACAATACAAATACGAGCACGATATAGGCACGATATGGGCACGATATGTGCACAATATAGGCACGATATATATATATATATATATGTACATGGGGGTTGGCACGATATGGACACGATATAGGCACGATATATATGTATATATACATGAGGATTGACACGATATGGGCACGATATAGGCACAATATATGACACGATATGGATATTCGATTTTATACATAGGTATGTGTATTTGGAGGGAAGTATACACGTTTTTCAAGGAAAGCATTAATTATATCAGTTTCAAATTTCAAAATCTCCAATTAAAGAAGGGACATTTTTGTCAAATTGGGTAGAAAAGAGTTTTCTTATGTCTATAGGTAGAAAAGAATATCCACTATTCATAGTGGGTACTTTAAAAATTCCCCTTTTTTTTGTTTCATAAAACATTTAAATCAACTTAATGTGACTTATAAACATAATAATGGTACTATCAACGGTGGAACCAGGGGGACAGGGGGCTGCCACTAGGGGTGACAATTTTTGACACGACACGATAGCACGACATGAAAACGATACGATAATAGCGGGTTAGTGTTTAGTCTTATCATGTTCGTGTCCATATCGTGTCGACACGATAAGGACACGAAAATTTCGTGTCGTGATCATATTTTTGTCGTGTTTACACGATAATAACACGAACACGATACGATACGACACGATAATGACACGACACGAACACGATAATGACACGATAATGACACGACACGTTAAGAAAGACGATAATGATACGACATGAACACGATAAGGACACGATAATGACACGTTTACCTGTTAGTGACACGATAACCTGATATTTTGTATGTTTGAAACGTGTATTGTCGTGTAATATCGTGTAATTTGCTATCGTGTATTAACATGTAAATCATTTTCTTTTTTATTTTTTACTTATCGTGTCGTGTCGTGTCGACACGAAAATTTTCGTGTTCGTGTCGTGTCGGAGTAGATCCTTATCGTGTCGTGTTTGCCCTTATCGTGTCGTGTCGACATGAAACACGACACGATAACACGATTTGCCACCCCTAGCTGCCACCCTCTCAGAATTTTTCCAAAATCCCCCCTCCACCCAAAAGAATAAGTTTTCCAATTTTTTAATAGTTAAGATGAATGACTTAATTTATAATTGCCCCCAAAAATTTATAAAAACTTCAAATTATTGTCTTTTACAATAGAAAAAGACATTAATTATAGTTAGTATATGAATATTTTTTCGTATAATTAAAATTTATAAATTCAGCCCGATTTTTAGCCTTCCAAAGCCGGAATCCTACATCCGCCACTGGATACTATTATACAAGCACATAGTGGGCGATATTTCTCGATAAGAGTTACTATTTAGACAACCAATCAATATTTTCTTTATCTTTAAAAGGAAAAAGGAAATACAACCACGTAAAAGGAAAGAACCAAAATTAGGGCTTGATTTCCACCCTAATTCACCATTGCAAAATTTGAAAATTAATACACACACGCTAACCAGTTGGAGTTCGTATTTATTTCTTTTTTCTTTTTTTTTTGGTTTTATAAGCAACCTTTATGTAGTTAGAACTATCAAAATTAGCCTGGCTCGGGACATAACTTTATAAGCCAAAAAGAGTCGAACATATTTGGCCGACCCATTAGACCCAAAATTCCGAACCCACCCCATCTTTCATGTATATTATAACGAACTGGGCAGACTTGAGCCTCCAAAATGGGTGGCTGTCTGATTGATTTCGAATCGGCCCAATTTTCTTTTTGGCCTGGCGGACTAGCACCGAGCTGGCCGCACGGCCATTTGAGAGCTGTATCTTTAGTACATCGGCTGCACACCATTATCTCAAACCCGTAAACCGAACCCAACCATCAGAATACTGACCCGACCCAAGAGTGACAAATAGCGTAAAAACACCCATCACCCAAAGCCAACCCCTTCAACTTTCCTCACTGTAATTCTCTCTCTGAATTCTCAGTCTTTGTGGTTCTCTTTCTATCTGTCTATCTATATCTACATCTCCATATCGCTATTCGTTTCATCTCGATCCAAGGATCCGCTGTATGTCCCCGTATCTCCAATCTCTGTCTGATTTTAGATCCCTAATTTTATTGAAAAAATAGCAACTTCAATTGTTTCTAATTATTCTGAATGAATTTTGTTGATTCGTTGGTTGGTTTGAGTTCAATTGCTTCTATTCAGTGTTCCTCGATTGCAATTTAATTTTGATTGTATCTGTGAGGAACTCAATTTTGTTCGTTGTTCTCGATTTGATTTTTTTAATCGGTTTAATAATTAGCTGAATCTTCATGATTTCCTGGTTGGTGGCGGTGGGGATTTTATTAGAAAAGCTCGGGTTACTTTTGTGGCTAAAGGTTTTTAGGGTTTGACTTTGGATTGGGTGGGTAAAAGTAGTTTTATTCCAAAGTTAAGTTTGTCTTGCCTAAATTCTTTTTTTTTTTTTTTCCTTTGATGTTTGGTATTTTTTTTCTTTGTTTTATTCAATCCGTAATTTTGTTGTGTTTGATCTATTGTTTAGTCTGCTATATGTGGAGTGATTTTAATTTGCATGTCTATATTCAGTTTAATCTACTTCCAGCTTTTATTTTTGTTTGGATATAAAATTTCATAACTTGTGTTTTAGTTGGATTAGTGTCTGCTTCTGATTTGTGATTTTCTTAGGGCAACCATGAGTGACGAAGGAGAGAAGACTTGCCCCCTCTGTGCTGAGGATATGGATATGACTGATCAGCAGTTGAAGCCTTGCAAGTGTGGCTATGATGTATAAATCCTTTTCTCTTATATTTTTTTTTTGTTTTACAATATCTGAATTTATTCCTTGTTTACCTGCATAATATTACAAATGCCAGTTTAAGCTACTTAGCATCTATTTTTGACTATTACTTGGAATTTACAAGCCATGTCATTGATATTTTAGTCTAGCAATTGGACATGGGTTTATTTGGTTCCCCTTGTATCCTTAAAAAAGTGAACAAAGAAAGGAGTGGAGAAAGAGCGAGAAAAAGCAATCTTTTGTTGTTACATTCTTAGGCAAGGAAACTCGTATTCCTTTTTTGCGTGGTTTGCAGCTTAATCATTTTATCAATATCCTTCGCTTTCCATAATGAGGTATGGCATGCTTAATCCAATCAGTGATATTCAATACTATTTGCACATGCTTATTGGTACTAGCCTGAGAAGGGGAGCTTTTTTAAAGGTATATATCAATGTTTAGGAATGCACATTACATCAATGTTGAGTCATCTGGTTGATGTACTTTACTGGCATGAAGCTATGTTTTCGAGTTTCGCCCATTATTAAGGGCTATTAAAACCCTCACTCCAAGGCTGAGCTCCTCAATTTTTCCATGCCCTTGCACTTCAAGACCAACCTACACTTGCTCGTCTCTGTTTCATGTGGGCTTTTATCTAATTTCTTGAGTGTGGCGGCATGCACATCTCATGATCATAATATGTTGTGTACGTTACTTGCGACAGTTTACATCTGAAGGATTTTACAAATCTCTCGAGAATAATCTACTGTGGCCATGCTTGGCAGCAAACTTTGCATAATTATTGTTGACTAGATGAAGCTATCTGCCTCCGGAGCTAGATCTCAATGAATTACCATGGGGAAAATGAGACTCATTTGATTGCTAACCTCTTCTCCTTTTGTTTACTTGTAGATTGCCTTTTTTCTAGTTTCTTTCTTCCTTTTTTACTCCTCTTTTTTCCTTGTTATCGGTCCTAGTCTATTATCTTATGCTTTAAATACGTGGCTTCAAGTACATAGATATGCAGGTGGTATTGGAACTTGATTTGTTCTTCAACTTTGTGGTGTGGATGTTTCTGTAAGGATAAACATTTGTTTATATGAGCTTTCAAGAAACTGGTTCTATGGTTCCACCTTCAAAAGTTTGATATTGAAAGGCCTACCGGAATATGAATGTGAGATGGGTAGAGCTGCCAAAGCCAGTCTTTCAACTTTTTGCCACTTAACGCAGGATAGAAACAGAACTTGTTAAATGAAACAATCTACTAGCAAAAGAAGATGAAAGTTTATATTCTTTTGATTATTCTTTTTCAAGAAATAGCATGCACTGGGAATGGTGGTCTCTTTTTAGGTATTAAATTGAGAGGCTGACCTTTTATCATCGATATGTCATCCAGGGCTTTTTGCTCTTATATTTCCTTAGTGTACTGAATTCTGCTTATATGGAAATGCGAATCTTTTCAATTTTCCAGATATGTGTTTGGTGCTGGCATCACATTATGGATATGGCTGAGAAGGATGCGACAGAAGGGCGTTGTCCAGCATGTCGTACTCCTTATAACAAAGAAAAGATTGTTGGAACAGCTGCAAGTTGTGAAAGGTAATTAACATTTAGTGTTAAGTGGGTAGGAGTTCCATCCAAAAAAAAAAAGTGGGTAGGAGTTAGGAAAACTTGCACTAATTGAAATAAGTTTATAGTGTTAGTGCTCTATTTATGTCTGCATTATCATTTTATCAGGCTGGTTTCGGAGATGAATGTGGAGAAAAAGCTAAAGTCACATAAGGGAAAGAGCAAATCCTCAGAAGGAAGGAAGCAACTTGCAAGTGTCCGGGTTATCCAGCGGAATCTCGTTTATGTTGTAGGCTTGCCACTTAGCTTTGCGGATGAGGATGTAAGTGCCTCTCTAGATTTTGCTGTTATACTTCTCTCTCATATCTTTTTCTTGTCTTATTACTGTTGATTGTGTTTTGCAGCTTCTTCAGCGCAGAGAATATTTTGGTCAGTATGGAAAGGTGCTGAAGGTGTCCATCTCTCGGACAGCTGCCGGTGCTATACAACAATTCGCAAATAGTACATGCAGCGTGTAAGTTAAAGTTTCTGAGTTCAAATGTTTATTGTGATGTTAGAAAATTGGATAAGATGTTTTAAGTTCTGTGGGATTATGTATACATGTATATGACTTGAATATTGCTTATAGATTACATTTTCTGAAACAGTGATTGTATACCTTAGATTGTCTGAGTATATGTGTTGGTCATACATGTTATTCCAGTAATTACAATTTTTAATGTTTGTCTCATTTCTGCATTCTGTTATTTATGTATTTTCAATTGGTTTGTTGCTAGATATATCACATATTCAAAGGAGGAGGAAGCTGTTCGTTGCATCCAGTCTGTACATGGATTTGTTTTGGATAGTAGACCTTTGAGGCAAGTGTCATCCTTCATATGTGTACTTTTACCTTTTATTGTGATATCAAATAGTATTTGAAAACCCTATTGCAGGGCATGTTTCGGGACTACTAAATACTGTCATGCATGGCTGAGAAATGTGGTATGATGCTACTGTTTGAAATCCAATTACGGACAGAATTTCATTGGTTATACTATTTTCCGTATTACACATGCCCAGAATATGGTGGTCTACATGTGTTTCCTAATAAGAGGTTTTACCTTTGAACCAGCCTTGCAGCAATCCGGATTGTCTATATTTGCATGAGATTGGTTCCAATGAGGACAGTTTTACCAAGGATGAAATAATATCTGCTTACACAAGGTATTTCGATATCAGTATTTATTCAGTTATATATTTCCCTTTTCTATATCAGTATTTATTCAGTTATATATTTTCCTTTTCCATCAATTTATTTCTACATCAGAAGCACGCAATTATATTTCCTTTTTGTTCATATTTTTGTCCATTACCTCATTTTCACATTGCCTGTTCATGCGTTTTTCAAGTTGTCTGCTTCTGATTTGATGAAGAAGTGAGTTTTGAATGTTTTGGTTCTTAGATAGGTAGACTGCAATTTTCAGACATTAGTTTCATCTGAGAGATTGGGCATTTGCTATGTCATTATTCAGGCAGAGAATACAATTCAGACTATTTTTTCTTTTTTAAACTGTGTATTGTCCTGCCCCAGTCTGTGTTGTGTACTATCCTCACCAACTTTGAATCATTTACAATATAATACTGTGGTGCTTCTTCTGATTATTTTCTGTGTTCAAAGCCACTATTTCTACTTAACGTGTTTTTTCTCTTGAGAAAGGATTACACTTATTACGGTGCTAGTTTCTTACCCCAGAGATTGCCTTTTATTATTTTAATGATTGGAAATGGATAGGCAAGGTTTGAACAATCCTTTCTGTCTTCATTTGGGGGGAGGGGCGGTGCTTGATAGAAGATGTTTGTTTTTGGTATGAACGTAGCTTTGCATGCTGAATATTGTTATATTTCCACCTAATTCTAAGGCATGAAGATCAACCATTGCATGATAGTTATACTAGCAGATATATTTTTTGTGGTAATGCAGTAGATTGGATCTTTAAAATGCCATTTAAGTTTTTTGTGTTTAAAGAGAATAGTTTGTGTTGGTACATGAAGTAGCTGACAAGATTCTACCATGGTTTCTTATGGTATCAAGTTGTTTTATATTCACCAGTTTACGTTCTGAGTTGAGGTCTAAATAAGGATGTCTTGCGGCAGCTTATAATGAGGGAGACTTAGAAATTCAACGTGAAGCTCATTTTTCTCATAACTGAATACTTGTTTCTTTATATGCACAACCAATTGAAGTATCGGTTTTCTTGATGTCTTTGTACTAGCTATAGATGTTCTTCAAAGTAGGTTCGATATGAGAACTTGTTATGATCCTTTTATAAATAAATTTAAATATTTCATCATCGGGTTTTACCATCGTCTGGAATGCTTTTTGGAGCTTTTGTAATTGTATCTCAAGTATCTACTGACAAATGTATGGAAAGGAGTAGAGTTCAACAAATTACTGGTTCCACAAATAGTACACAACGACGTTCAGGAAATGTGTTACCTCCACCAGCAGATGAGTACTGCAATAACTCCTCCGCTTCTTCAGGGAAGCCTATAACTAAAACTGCTGTAAATACAAATGTAAGATTTTCTTGTTTCTTGCCTTTGCCTCCGAATCACTTGTTTTTCCCTTCTAATGGTGCTTGCATGGTTTTATTTTGTTTTCAGTTTTTCGTTTTTTACATTACGGCATTTCTCATGAGTATGTTGCATTAAGCTACGTGAGGCAACTTAAAGAGAGTTTGGTGTTAAACCAGTTCTTAAAGAGATTGGTGTTACTTTCTCTCAGAAAAACATTTGTTATCCATCTGGTCATGAGAATGTTAATAATAGGTTAAGTTCGTTGTCTCATATTATTTGTTGTTTCTCTGACAATTGTGATGTCGAGGTGATTGATAATGATATACCCTAATCCAATTTACCCATTCTAATATGATTTTGTTATCTGGTGTGCAGAATTCAGCAATCAGTGCTAGAATCTCTCCACCAAATAGCAGCTCTGGTAGATCTGCTGTTCTTCCAGCTGGAGCCTCATGGTATGTCCTCTGGATGTAGATTGCTACTAATTTTATTTGCTGCTCATTTTGACTGTTCTATTGTTAGGGGAACTTGTGCTTCCAATAATCAGCCTTTGCCTACAAGTACATCATTTTCCAATGGGCCAGTTAAACAAAAACCAGATGTCTGTAATGGACCAGTGACGTGTTCTACTGCAGCAGAAAGCCCAAGTGAGCTTTCCTCATTGCACAGTGATACTGGAAAGACGGTAATTCCTAGTGAAGAAAGCATCAGCTCTCAAGATAAAAGTAAAATGGAAGCTTCAGAAAAAGAATCAAACACAGATGGGAGGATTATTGTTTCTGAGAGTTCCTATGCATCTGTACATCCTTCTGCTTTGCCTGTAAATAGACAGCCCCATGTCCCACCTTTAACCAAGCCTCCACCTTATAGTAACATTTCCTTAAAGTCTAGTGGACTTGCTACAGACAAAGATTCTATTGATGCAACAGATGGAAACATTGAGAATATATGCTCTGATATTTTATCAATGGGCATTCATAACAACCAAGTTTTAGAGAATGGCTATGTTAATCACATTAGAGAACCATTGACTTCTCAATCGTCTGGGACAGCTGCAAATATAATTGAGGATGTTGGTTTCACTGATCTCCAGTCTGATTTTAGATTGGGAATGACGAGTCAAGTATCGCCAATTGATTTGCATGAAATAGAAGATGACTTGTTGTCTTTTGAGAACCAACGGCTAAAGGATCCTGAGGTTGCTACGAACAGAACACCAGAATTTTGTCATGCATCTCATCTGTCAAACTATTCTAATATTCATTCTCCTCGGTACAGTAATGCTGATGGTTCAATCAGTGTTGATTTGGATAGGCATATTGTAGATAGAAATAGCAATTTGATGGTTTCAACATCTAATTTTCCTATTGGACATCCTGAGAATATATTCAGGAGTCCTGAGGTTAATAATGTTGAATATTCTAATTTGTTTCCTAGTAAGGATAAAAGGTCGCTGCTAGGCAGATATGAAGGTGAAGTAGTCAGTGGTGCTGCAGATATGGGAGAGAGCAGCATAATATCAAATATTTTGTCTATTGACTTTGACCCATGGGAAGAGTCATTACCTTCACCTCAGAACATGGCTAAGTTGTTAGGTGAATCTGATAAACGCCAAGGGTCTTTTGGAGTACCAGGTTCACGGAAAACTCAGAATAACAGTCAATCAAGGTTTTCATTTGCTAGAGAGGAGGAGCCGATGAACCAATTATCTGATTTTGGACAATCTATGGATTACTTTGAAAAAGGCGTTAAGCACCGTCCTTTCGGCAATGATTTCTCTAACAGCAATAGCTTGCATTTTGAGAAGTTTGTAGGTCGCAATGGTTTTCCTACTTTAAATGGAATCGAATCAGAGACTTTTGCTGGCAGTCATTCTTGTATCTCTTCTGACAAACTTTCTGGTGAGTTATTATTTATTCATCTTTTATGAATATATTTCACTTGGTTGTCACTTTGTTGGATTTTTCGAAATGATGTGACCTTATCTTGAGGCTAATTTATCCATCTATGCTAAGTTTAAATAAATGTTATCAAAATACCGCGGGACTTGATTTTTTTACCAATGTAGTGAAAACAACTTTACAAATGATGTCTTTGGGTTTTCATTTTTTTTTTCTTAAAATCAGATGTAATCGCTGTCTTCTTTTTTTCTTAAATATTTTTTAAAAAATGACTGAGAACAACTCTTTTTATCTGTGTCTTCAGTGAAAAAAGAATTAAAAAAATTTCCGGAAGACAGCAGTATGTCCGCTGTCTTCTGCATAAATTTCCGTTTTTTCTTAAATTTCTGATTTTGTAATTTGTCTTCATAATGCTTAATATTTTTTCCACCCTAAAATTAGTAGTTTTTTATAATTCACAATTTTAATATTGTGTAATATTTTTGTTAAATTAGTAGTTTTAATTTGAAATTCCTAATATATTGAAATTAAGAACAGTTAAACGTACAAATATCTTAAAATAAGACGTTTTCAGAAATTAGTACAATACATAGTGATATTATTTTTCCAAAATATCTAATAATGTTCTCCAGTGCCACAATTAGGCCTATGTCGATCTCGTCTACTCCGTCTTCTACCCTCACGTGGTGGAGTAACGTGTGTCTGCTACTCCGTGTGATCATCATCTGGAGTGGTGGAACTCGAGCCTCCATCATCACTATACGAACTGAATAATGGTGGGTAAGGAATCGACAATGTAGCAAAAGCGCGACGATCAGTAACATGTCTCGGAGGCTCATAATCGGTGATAGAAATCACTGTCGTCAGGACTTTTAAAGAAATTTTTCTTCTTTCTGAAGACAGTTTTGGCAACAGTGTCTTCAGCCGTTAAAAAAAATTGTAAAAAATGAAGACAGCGATCTGAATTTAAAAAACAATTAAAAACCTAAAGACAGCTTTTGTAAAGCTGTTTTCACACTACATTGGTAAAAAATTCAATTCCCACTGTATTTTGAAAACATTTATTTAAACTTGCCATGGATGGATAAATTAGCCCTTGAGAACATTTATACTCCGATTTAGGATATGTATCTTTACAAACTTCTAATGGAAATTAATCATGTAATTCTTTTGGAAGATACCCCTGAGAATTGCATAGTGCTCTTAGGGCCTTGGTCTTTAAATTATATAGCTACCTTTTGGTTTAGGATGGATTGGGATAAGGGTCTTCTGACTATATATTCAAGAGTTTTTTATGTGCTCAAGTATGGAACTATTGGATAGATCTGGTTTGCTTGGATGTCATTAGACTATAATCTTTGATAATATTTTATGTATATAGCTCATACCCTCTCACCTTTATTTTACCTTTTATTTTTCTTATTGTTTTCTTTTCTTTTCTTTTTTGTCTGATAACAACCCCCCCTCCAGGTGTGTGTTGAATATCTGCTTGTTTGATATGTGGTTAGCTTTTGTGCATCAGTATTGAACACCAATGAAGAATCTGCTTCCAGTTTTATTTGGCTTCATTAGAGTTGATGGCATGCTTATGTGTCAAGTTAGCCAATAATGGGTGTTTGATAAGATGTTAAAAAAACAATACTGAGCAAGATAGTTTACCCTATTTAATTCTTGGCAAACCTAGAGAATGTTCAAACAATCAAGCTTGGCTCTCTGCTTGAGTCATGCTCGAATAAGCTATTCTTTTTCTGGTTAAACGACATCTTAATCTGTCTAAAATATTCGTAACATAGTTCATTTTTTGGTTCCTGTCTGTCTGCTCTGCATCAAGACAAATACTCAAGTTATCGAGCTTTTAGTGAGTTGAATCTGAGCGAAGGCCAAGCATTTGATTTTTTTATGTTATATCTCAGTGAGTCAAGCGTTTCCTGTGCTTGAAGCTTTACATCCTGGCTCATAGTAGCCCAGTCTGAAGGCGCTATTACCAGGCTAACATGAGCCTGCACCGTGCTACTCAAGCCCATATATAACCATCATATTTAGATTTTAATGTGGTAATATGTGAAAGTCTTGGTTGCTTGATGGTTTAAATATGTTTCAGTAATCTATAGTTATTAGTAAAAGCCAACTACAGTGAAGAAAAACTGGAAGATGGATGCATTGAACTTAAAAGACGGATCAACTATGTGTTCTTGTTTACTCAAGTAACTTAACAAACACAAACTGTGTCCGGAAAAGTCGAGTAAATATTTATATAAGATGTAGCTGGTTTTGTTTGGTTATGCTTGATGTGTTAGCTAGTCATTGAAACGATGTGGTGTACTGATGTACATGCCTGGTCACTTTTCCTGATTTACCGGTATCACGGCTGAAATTAGTGCTTTCATTTTTAAATTAACTTAGCTCATAACTCTTTCTAGCTATTGCCATTTTTGTAGAACGTAAATCCTGGCAAAGATACCTATTCTTTTATTAATGTCTTCGTCTTTATGAGTTCTTTATTTGTTTATTAAGTTGTTGTCTCCCTCAAGCTCTCTTTTCCTCTGTCCTCGAGCAGTTTCAAGATCTCAGATATCACCCCCTCCAGGATTTCGTGTGCCTAGTAGGGCCGCACCCCGAGGCTTTAATTCTCATGAGAGAATGGATCCAATTTTGGACAGAGTCTCCGGTTAGTTTTTTATGCTGCGTCCTGCTGAGCACATTTATGAGTTTCTGATTTATACTCAAAACTTCCAATTTTATTCTGTACTTCGCAGGAAATCACATGCTTGATGCTTCCTCTTTGTTCAGAAATCATTATCGAACACCCTCAGGTGGTAGTACCATTAGCAATGGTGATAAGTCTGTGTTTATGGATCCTGCAATAATGGCAGTTGGCAAAGAAACACCTTCAACTGTCACAAACAGCTCAGATGTAGACTCAAGGTCAAATTATTCTTCGCAATTTAGTACATATGAAGAGGCGAGATACCACCAATTGTTTTTGCAAAGATCACTTCCTTCACATCAGAATCAAAGATATAATAATCCCGCGGACAGTTTTTCGCCACTCGACGATGCTTATCAAGTTCCTTCTAGGGTTATGGAGCAAACTCTAGCCAATAATTTTTCTCCTTTTTCTCAATTTACCCTCCCGCAGTCTAGGAATGGAATAACTTCTAACGGACAATTGGATGGCTGGAATGAGGTCCAGGGTGGAAATAATTTGCGTATTGCAGAACTCCTCAGGAATGAGAGATTGGGATTTAATAAGTTCTATGGTGGTTATGAAGATTCCAAGATAAGAATGCCCAGTTCAGGCAATCTCTATAATGGGACTTATGGGATTTAGTTTGAAGATTCTTATTCAGCCTGGTTGGTGTTGACGAGTGGCGAAATAGGATTATGTGTGACTTTGACAAACCTGCATTAAGGATTCAACAGTTGGCACTGAAAAGACCCCAATAAGTGGCTGTTGTATTGACTTTAGAAATTGTCAGGAAGAAGATTTCAAAATGTTCCCATTATAAGGAGATGAGAGTGAGTCGTGATTAGTCTGACAGGGCTACTTTCTGGTTGGTGAAGGGTCAAATGTTCTCAAATAGGGAGTCCGGAAACCAACAGGTATACTGTGACTCACTTTCTCTATGTAATATGCGTATTATGTAGGATTGTTTCGAAAACTACCCTTGAGGTTTACCCTAAAACAAAAATCCCAGTTGTCTTTCACAATTTGCAAATACCCCCGTATAGTTGTTTCCACTTTACAAAATGTACACTCAAGAGGGGGGGTATTTGTTACGTAAATTCAAACCTCAAGGGGGTGTTTGTAACTCCTTTAAGGGGGTGTTTGTAATTTTGAAAGATAACTAGAGTTTTTCTAATTATTCTTGTAGTTAAATAGTGAATGGGCTTGTTAACTAATGTCAATATTGTATCCTTTTTTAAAATGAAAGAAAAGATCAGTGCGAGCTCATGTGCCTTTCCAGTTCACGTGGAACTGTGTAATGATTTGATGTGTTTTGTTGTGGGATGTTTCTGTCTGTTTAGTTTTGCTTGACCATACAATTTTGATTGTATTGTGACGATGTTCTTAGCTTTTGTAACTATTTGCAGGTGAAAGGAGCTTGAGAATGAGGCTCGATTCGATGGCTACACTACAAAATATTGTACTTGGTGATCCTTCAGTTTCCGAGTGTTGTTTTTCTGGGAGGGGTGAATCAGATGAATGATTTCAGATAAGGCAATGCTTTTACTAAATCTGCTTACTTTACAACTAGATGGGTTGCGCTTATTGATGTTTCATAATTGCTAAAACATTCATTCGAAAAGTAATGGATTTCGAGGTAATGAGTATTGGAAGTATTCTGATTTCCTACCTAGTTGACTTGAATCTTGAATGGTTTGAATATTTTTTAAGTTTTTTTAATTATTATTATTATTATTATTTTGGTTTTGGTTTTGGTTTTGGTTTTGGGATTGGGTGATGGGGTTTACAAAGTTGTGAGAATGGAAACAGATGCATAGTAATTATGGTGGATATTTATAAATGGAGGACCTAAATTAGCCTGTGGATATTTACTCCATGTGAATAGCATGAATTTGAGCTCGACCCACTAATAAGATTGTTTTAAGTAATTGTTGATATATGATTTCGTAAATTTTTTTAACTTTGATCAAATTTTTAAAGAATATGGGTTTTTAAGTATGTGAGTTAAAAGTCTGAGGAATTAAAATACTCTAAATCTAGATATTGGTGATATTTATTTATAATATTGATTTTGTTTTTAACATCTTAACTTGTATTTAAAACATTTTCCTGTCAGAATGGAACCGTGGAACAAATATGAAGAGAGTACTACTATCAAATTTATTAGAGGTATTCATAGAGGAGGTCTTGGATGACCTTATCATCTCTCATGCATCTAAGTTCATGCATAAGTTCATGAGACGAATCTTAAGAAACACAATAATATGAACTATTTTTATGGGTTTGGATTCGGGTTGAAATTTAATTGAAATATATGATTGAATTATATTCATGAGATTGCCTCATATTCATATCTTTGAAAGACGCTTGGTAGCCTAATATGGTAAGTTTTTAAAATTCAGGCATGTGTTTGAGTTCGATTTCCACTTGGCTCTCTCTCCTTCGATGATTTATTCTAGGAAAAATCATATATTTTATCTATGACACGTCTTTGGTGTTTTTGGTTTGTCAAAATTCCTTTTTTTTTTTTTTTCTTTCTATTACCCTTTTTCTCTCGGCCAACTTTGGTTCTTCTATCCCTTTGTATCTCAAACAGGAGTTTCTTCTCTTTCAGCTACAACTATGTTTCAAATAATTCTTTGTTTAACCATTTGTAAATTAATTTTTTTTATAATAAAAGTTTCAACATTTAGGGGGGAAAACAGATAACTACATGATATAAAATTTACTAAAACAAATAACCATATTTAATAAAGTTTGTACAAGTGCATGCGTTAATCTACCTAAATGTACTTTAGGCCGTATTAACAATTTTTTTAATTTGAAATGAAATTTTGAAAATAACTCGAGTAAAACATAATATTTGAGTAAAACATAATATTTTCATACGATGTATAACTGTTTAAGTCTCGTATATATCATTCATAAATAATAATTAATGTGACAAAATCTCTTGAAATTTTCATCAGTAAAAAACTTTCTCGATTTTCCCCCTATTTTAAGAAAATTATATCATATTAATTTCTTTTCTTATTTTTTCAATACAAATATATAACTTTATTAAATAATATAAGTTGTATTATATTTTATGTAATACTTAAAAAGTTACATTGATATATTCTTGACCTACTAATTTATTACACACAACGAGTTTTATTGTATAATCAAAATTTGGGGAGTTATTCAAGCATGAATATTAAGAGTTAACGAGTTATTCCTAATTCTATATTTATTATTAGGGATAATTAAAAAAGACACCTTGAGGTTTGAGCTAATTGCAAAAATGCCCAATGATGTTTTAAAATTATAAAAGCCTCATCATATTTGATTATGTCTTAAAATTAAGAGGCTAATTGTAATATTTCTGAAAATATCAAGGGGTGGGGTTTGAAATATCTTTTGCTTATAGAAAGGACCATTTAAAACAAAATCAAACCTCGAAAAGTTTTTTGTAATTTTAAAAAAAAAAATTGAATTTTTATAATTAGCCTAAACATGAGATTTTTTTTGGTTCTTATCCCTTATTATTATATCTCAGTATCTCAGAGTCAGACAGTAGTACTTGCAAAAAGTACACAATTACTAATAAAGTAGTGTCCACATGAAGGATGGAAAATGTACCTGTCTGCACAAATGTTGTACTATGAACAAAGTTTGAAAAGATTCCTACAATTGCCCAAGTTTAGCAAAAGCAAAATCATAACTGGAGCTTCTCAAAAAAAAAAAAAAAAAATCATAACTGGAGACCGGCAATAACCCGTACCCGTTTGGGACAGACAAAGACAAAATAACTGATTTGACAGTATTATGACCCAGAATCTGACCTTAAACAGTGACCTCAGATTCGATGTGATTTATTTCCCTAACCTATATAATTCACTCATTTGCTATAAAAATTATTGCATATTGCAAATTAATTAATTCAATAATTTCGAGGTATTTTCCTCTCCAATGAATACTATTTTTTAGTACCCTGCAATAATTTATGCTCAAGGTGATAAGGGTTAAATCAGTACCGGGCCGATCTGTTGAGCTTGCTTGTTGGGCTGGGCTGCTAAGCCCATCATATGGGTTAAATAAGTTCGGACCGGCTGATGGGCCTACTAATTAGGCCGATCCATTAAGCCCTAGATAGGGGGCTGACCTGTCAAGTCCTAAGTATTGGGCCGACCTGATTAAGTCCAACGCGGTAGGCCGACCTGCTAAGTCGTAAGTCTTTGGGGCCAATCTGCTAAGCTCTAAGCATAGGGCCAATCTGTTAAGCCCTTGGCGTTGGTCTGACTTGGTGTGTCCTTATGCATTGGGCTGATCTCCTATGCCCTGCGCATTGGGCCGACTTGCCTTGCCCTACGCATTAGGCCGACCTGCTAGGCCGCAGGCCTTTGGGCCGACTTGATAAGTCTTAAGCATATGATCGATTTGTTAAGCCCTAAGGGATGGTCAACTTGCTAGTCCTGAGGAATAGGGTCGATCTGAAAGGATCTAGTTCGGCTCCAGGAGTAAAGGGGTCCTGAAGACGTTTCTTGGAGGTGCTTCCAATAGTTGAATATTTGCACGTTGATCCGAGGTGCCGCAGGTCAGTTTGGGACCGAGGTTTTAGGGAATTAAATTAGGGTTTTGGAAGATCCGATCCTATCTTAATCATGACTCTAGTACCAAATCGTAACAGAATCCCGGATTTTACGGAAACCCTAATTCGGGCTAAGGTATAAAAGCCCAAGTCCAGGTTCATTCTTGACCTAATCACACTTTTACTTTTACATTGTATTTTTGCCTCTTGCTTCTCTTCCAAGTTTCTGACTTAAGCATCGGAGAGGGTACGCCGGAGGCCCCCTCCGGCCCCCCTTTGTACAGGTTTCGCGGAAGAGTTCGACTTAAAGGCTGATCGGCGGGAGAGGAGTATTTTCGAGAGCAACCACAAGGGAAAAAAAATCTAAATTTATGGTTTTGTGTGTTTGGAAATCCTTTATCATGTAAACCACAACCTTAGAATTATATGATATTTATAATAGCTTAGGTGATTTTTGAAGACAATCACAGATATTTCTCTCTCTCTCTCACTCGGTTTTTAAAATTTTAATGTATATTTGTTTTATTAAGAAAAATAATAGCTTACTGGATAGAATGAAGATATACTTTCAAATTTCAATTAGGGTTGGTTTTACAAAACATCAACTATCAATATGTGCAGTAATTAAATGAATTCTATTTTGATCAATAGAGTTGACACATATTAATTATTTTAAATTCAATACAAACAATAATAACCTAAAATTTTGAAAGATGAACTGAAAAAATATATTAAAAATGTGAAAAATATTATTTTCGTATTTTTTTTTGTATAATTTTTAGAGATTGTGCTAATTCTTTTTGTCATGTATACGAGCATTCCAAGTAGAGCTGTCAAAACGGGTTATTGGCCTGTCGATACAAGAGAAAAAATTGGGTCGGACCAAACAGTGACCGAGAAACCATATTTAGAGCCCAACCCCTTAAAATATACTGAAAAAATAGGGCCAACTGGGCCAATCCAAATAGTTCTGGTTTTTTTTGGCCTAAAAAATACAGCACAATCCGGTAAAAAAAATCGGGCTATTCGGGTCAATCTAACGGGCTGGGCTGGAATTGACACTGCTAATCCCAAGAGGCTACTTTAATTTAAAGAGCATCTTAAAATTTAATGAGTGATATTCTAGTCATCTTTTGAAACTATCTTTGTATTTGACTATTTTTTTTCCTAATATTAATTAATTACACATGAGATATTGGAAGTAATTATGATATTTTTTGAATTTGTGTTGTTTTTAGAAACTGCCATTCAAAAATGTTATTCAAAGTGCAAGAAATCCAAAGCAATTAGTTTTAGAGAGTTGTTTTCACTCTCCAAATTTAGAGAGTGGTAAAGGTTCTCCTCACATTTTCCTCACATTCTGCATAATTACCCTTTTATAGAAACTAGTAAGAAATACGTGCGTCGCACGTGATCCACATGACTTTACCAAAATAATTTTATTGATTAGTATTAAAATATTAAAAGTGAAATAAATATTAATTAAATTTAAATATTACACAGTATTTAATATATATTTTGCTATACTTTAATTATAGGTCGATATAAATTATTAAATAATCATTTTAAAGAACTTAATCCCACAAAATATTTACAGTTAGTATAACAACAAAAAAGGTTTTATATTAGCTTACAATCACATTCATCGGTCTTTTATTTCATTGTTATGGCTAGAAAAGTCTTTTCTCTTACATGATTTGGGAATTCTTTTAGCATTGGATGCATTTTACATAACCAGACAAATAATTTAGCATATAAATAATCTAATGATTAGTAAATCACATGCAAGTTATAACATTAATAAAAAAATTAATCAATTAAATATTATACCAAAATGCATCATAATATCATTACTTTGTTATTGTGATTCAATTAAAATAAAATAAAATAAAGGTTAGTCAAATTCTTATACTTCATATGCTTACTTCTTTTATTCTATCTCAGTTCTTCGATTAAAGAAATGTAAACAAAAATTACAATATAATATATATTTAAAAAAAATTCATATATCATTTTAATTCTAGTAACAAAGTCAATATTTTATCATTAGCATTTAAACTTAAAGTTTGTAGTCCTCCTATTTCCAGTGTCTTAAAAATAATAAACATTAACCTAATATATAAAAAAATTAATCCATTATTTTCATCGAGAGTCAGGTATTAAATAAAACTATAAAAAAGTGATAAGTCGAAATTTGAGTTTTGAAACTCAGATTTAGGGTTGTAAATTTTGTGAGTTGTATAGTGATGAAAATTGCAATTATTCTTAATATACTGAAATAATCTATATTTGTTTGAAGAGACTGTAAATTTAAAATTGATCTCATTTACAAAATCATATTATTTGTTGTAAAATATAATTATCAATCCATTTTTAGTGCCTTTTATTGAGAAAATGGTATATAGTACTTTAATCTTTATTTAAAAATTTGATTGAATTTTTGATCAAATAAGAAAATATAGTTGCCAAAAATTTAAATATCAAGTGTTAAAATACCCCCTTAATTTTTCTGTTCCGCCTCCTTATACCCAGAATAATTCATATTACTTGGCACTAAACATGGTCACTTCACTCCAATTTATTATTATATATAGTTTAACACAATAAATTTGATACATAAATATTATTTTAAATATTTTGATTATTATATTGGTACCTAAGTTATCATGTAATTTAAGAAATATTAATATTTGACATAAATATCAAACTATTTCATATTACATAAGTTTAGTTTATTTATTTATTTGTTTACAATTTCATATACACACATTAACTTTCCATTTATGATTCTTGTTTTCAAGTTTTTCATAATATTGATTTGGAAAAAATAGATTAATTTGTACCCAATTTTATAATAATTGACTTTGTGCTTGAATATTTCTAAGTCATAAAGTTGTGCTTTTAAAATGAAATGAGATTTACATATTATACGAAAGCCACTTAATATTCTTTAGAATTCCCAGCTATGACCCACATATTTTTTTTAACTATTTACTTTTATCTTTTCGAATATTTATAGTATGTTTCATTTGGTTTAATCCTAAACTATCTATATATGTGAGATTCATCCCCAAAATTATTTAGACCAATCTCAACTTATTAATGTCAAGTATAACTATTTATTTTTTAATATTTTTTATTCTTAGTTTTCACTCTTATTTATTGTAATTATTTAATTTACTTAGTTTTTATAAATGTTATGTTAGTATTTGAACTAATATATAATTTGTAATATATAATTACTTTCTCAATAGTTAAATTGTTATATATTAAATGAGTTTATTTATTTTTTCTTTTGCATAGCAGATATGATCTTTTAGACTAATCCAATTTTAGCTCATGTTTCACTCTTTCACACCATTTTATTAAAATTTAATTATTTTTGTTTACGTTTTTATTATAAATATATATCATATTGATATTTTAAACTTATAAGTTTTAAAGGTGTAATTTTCAAATAACATTCAAGTTTTATCACAAATGTCAAAATACATATGGATTTTTTTTATTAAGTTTGTCTTCTTTATTTTTTTATAAATTTACATATACAATTTTTAACACTTTTTGCACTTGTTCTTAAAATTTATAGGATATAAAATAATCAAAACATTGAAATCATAATATATTAAAAAATAATAAAATTAGAAACTAAAACTTATAATGTTATATATAGAAAATTAAGTAAAATTCATATTGACACATATAGTTAAAATTTAAAAGGTAACTTTTTTGCCGCGACAAACTTGTTTTGGTTCTTGTTCGCTTTTTTATTTCATGTTAATCTTATTACTTTTATTTTGTATTTTTATTTTACTGATATGGCTAATTAAAATAATATATACATGAAAGTGCAATAAAAATAAAATATGAAACTCTTTTGTTTTCAATATTATTTCTTTAGCAACCATCAATAAATTAATTTTTAAATTGCATATTACAAATTAAGGGAGAATTTTTCGACCATAAAGAAATTATGTATTTTCTCTACTTTTTATATAGCATCAAAACCACCTAAAATATTTTTTATTTTATTTTTTCTTATCGTGTATATTGTAATTTGATCTTTTTCTTATAAATTATAATAGACATATTTAATTATTGAGAAAATTTAAAAGAATATAAGAAATATACAATTTTGCATCATACTAAAAGTTAAATAGTTAAAATTTTCTTTTATAACGACTTGTGTATATGTTTAGAACATATAGTTGAAGATTTTGAAACCTAGTTTAAATTTGAAATTGATTTTATAAGATATTTAACGTATTCGTAGTGTTATGATTAAAAAAATATATTTTCAGATTCTGAATTTTTTTTGTTGCTATAATGAACTACACTCATATAATTAAATAAAAAAGTTTAAATAAATAACAAACATATAGAAAAAATAAATTCTTAATTTTTACATAGTGTTGAACTTTATAATGTTAAAATTTTCTCATGTGAAGTCCTTGAGCTAGTCTCCTGTCAGACCGTCTAAAGGATCTAGATCCGTTAGACGGGTCTAAATATCCTACCCATACCTGACTCGGATCCGCAAAAAAAAAAAAAAAATGGTCCGCAACAAACATATTATGCACCTACTCTGCTCTGTTTTCCATTCATTCTCTTTTTTTTTTGTTTGAACCTGCATGTATAAATTCCCAAAAATTAAATCACTTTAATTTCACAAAACCACTCTAGAGATTCATCAACTATCCCTACTATTTTGGGGCACTCGTCGGTTTATCCTTTCCAAGGTAACAAGAAAATCAATTACCATTTCTTCCTGCGCATATTAGCCGTGTTTGCTCTGTAGCACGACCTTCCACCTCCCCCATTCCGCCGCACACCGCCCTCTGACCATGACACGCCTTTGGGTATGTCGAATTCTGTCGTAAATCGGTGAAAATTGATTACGTCTAGAGAAAAATGAATCGATCGTTTGTGGTTTCGTTTTTTCTATAGGCGGTGGGGGATTTGAAATTTGAAATTTATGCGTGTGATTTGTTTTGTTTGTTAAGGAAAATGAGGAAAGGAGGGGGGAATCGATTGAAGTAGTTAGGTTTTTGAAAAATGACGGCTAAATCATGTGGCTCCGTGAGGTAGCGTGTGGTTCTACAACGGAGGGTGGGCTACAGATTGAGATTGGAGACGAGGCGTTGATGGTTCGGAGTAAAACTCGGGTCAGATTGGTGTCTGATGATTTGTGTGTCCCTCTCAGATTGATTCTTTGGGATTGATGTGCAAAACGCTCTTCTCGGAAAATTACTAATACTTTTTCGAGAAACTACTAATACTTTTACGAGGGACAACTAATACATTTCGGGAGACAAATTAATTATATTTTGGGAAACTACTAAAATACTTTTCAGGAAACTAATAATATTTTTTTGAGGAATTAGTAATACTTTTTTGAGGGACTACTAATACATTTTGGGAGTATATTCATGAGAAATACTAAAATACTCTTCAAGGAACTACTAATACATTTCAAAAGAACTGCTAATACTTTTTAGAAGGACGACTAACACTTTTCAGAAGGACTGTTAATACATTTCGGGAGAAAAAATTAATTATATTCAGGGAAACTACTAAAATACTCTCTAGGAAACTACTAATACTTTTTCGAGGAACAACTAATACTTTTTCGAGGGAATGTTAATACATTTCGGGAGTATATTCATAGAAATACTAACTCTCCAGGGAACTACTAATACATTTCAGAAGAACTGCTAATACTTATTAGAAGTACGGCTAATACTTTTCAGAAGGACTGTTAATACATTTAGGAGGAAAATTTAATTTATTTCAAGGAACTACTAATACTTTTTCGAGGAACTACTAATACTTTTTTGAGGGATTGCTAATACATTTCAGGAGTATATTTAAGAGTAATACTAAAAAACTCTTCAAGGAATTACTAATACATTTCAGAAGAACTGTTAATACTTTTTAGAAGGACGACTAATACATTTCAGAAGGACTGCTAATGCCGATACTCCCTGAAAACTACTAAAACACCACTGCTAATATTACGAAAATGCCACCGGATCCGCGGGTCAGATCCGTCTAACAGATCAGACCCGTTAAACGGTCTGACATGAGTTTTTGTGGAAGTCCTTATATATGCTTATGACATATGGTTAGAAAGCTCTCGAAATCTAGTTTAATATGAAGCTAATATTATTTGAAAATTAAAAATATTTTAAGAGTTATAGCTGAGAATAAATACTTTTAAAATGTAGAATATAAAAGGTCATAGTGTCATATAATTGAACCAATAGAAACTAAATAAATATGAAATTACTTAGTTGTCCTAAAATTTTACTATGTCTAAAGGATATTTTTGTCCAATCAAAAATTGCAAGAAACATTCACACTTTTAAAATAGTATAGATGACTAAGATTCTGCCCATTGAAGAGAGGCATGTCCTTCTTTTATCTAAATTACGAAAAAAATAGGATAATTACAAAAACACCCCTGACGTTTGGGCTAACTACAAAAAATCCAAAGATTTTTGAAAATTACAAAAACCCCCTTGAAGTTCGATTCCATCTTACATTTGCCCCTTCATAAGCAAAACATATATAAAAAACCCCATGATATTTATAGAAATACTACAGTTAGCCCCTTAAATTTAACACATAATCAAACATGATGAGGTTTTTTGTAATTGTGAAACATCTTTGGGTTTTTTTCGTAATTAGCCAAACCTCAGGGGTGGTTTTGTAATTATCCCTAAAAAATATGCTTGCCTATGTCCCTTTGCCAGCATCTTGTCCTCTTTGTCCTTAATAACAAAGCCAGATGAGTTGAATTCACATAGACATGGATTTTCTCAAGTTACTGAACTAATTCATAACAAATAATTTAGCAAATGAGGGATAACTAACATATCCTTTGAATACAGAGAACCTTGTAAGGTTTTTAAAATGGTATATTGATGGAAGCAAACAAAAGATTACAAATTAACAAACAATGTTACAATTAACAATAATAAGTATCACTTATCCTTTGTCATAAGCCTCCTCCAGAAGCACTAGAAAAGAAACCAATTTTCTCTGTGTATCAACTTCTTTTCTAGCCAAGAAAAGAACATAAAAAAACAGAGAAAAAAAAAAGAACGAACGAAAAAACAGATTCGTGTTTCTACATATCCCATTCAAAACCAAGGATGACCGATTAAGGGCGCGGCAGTGAAGACCTGATCTGAGAGGAATACTGACAAGTGTTTGCAGATGTATTTGGATACGACGAGAAACAGAGATTAAGGGCCGTTGGATATGAATTTGAGAAAACAGGTGATGATGAGAATCCTGATGATGCTGCACTAGACAACGTTGCATTTGGGTTAGCGCGAACCTGATCGTGCATTTGCCATGTCCAGTTAGCTAGTTCATGTTGAGAAACCGATTTCGTTCTTTGCTGAGCTGCCGGTTCCTGCCAAACAGTCCATAGTCTCAGACATCTTATGACTTTAAGACATTAAGATGTGCACGGCAAAGTCTGGTATCTCAAACAAAAGGGTTAATTATTACTGAAAATACTTAAGGTCCAGTCTAATTCAAATATCTTTTAAAATTAAAAATTCTCGCTTGATATCTTTTTCTATTTTACATATTGCACCTGTTAACAAATTTTCAATGGGGTATTTTGAAAGATAACAGATTACTGAATTTTTTTTGTTGTAAATTGTAATTAGACTAAACCTTGTGGTTGGTTTTGTAATTTACCCTAAACAAAAACAAGACATGTTCTTATTATTGTATATAGGTTGTCATATCCTCTAGTTCATCTGCTGTTATTGATGCCAATAAGAACAATCCTAGCAAACTAAGATGAAGATCAATAGAATGGTGCCAATGACATTCTATCTACACAATATTAAGGGATAATTGCAAAACCCCCCTGCGGTTTGGACTAATAACAAAAAAAACCCAGATGTTTTTGAAAATTACAAATATCCATTTGAAGTTTGATTTTAATTCATGGGGGTAAATGTAATATTTTTATATACATCAAGGTTGTTTTGAATTTCTTGCTTATGAAGGGGAAAAATGTAAAACAATATTAAGTCTTACATTTTTCACATTTTTGTAATTCTCAAAAACCTCCGGTCTTTTGTAATTACTCAAGTCCGGATTTTTTTGGTAATTATCCCTAATATTAAATCACGCTTCCTCAATAGTATTTACCACAACGACCATGAAATCCAAATCCGTACTCACAAGTTAATCACATCTAACGTCTTGAATGCGGTGCCTAATTGCATTTTGTGTTTTTTGATATGGGAATTGCCTGATAAAAGAAATCAATTATGTTCACCTCATAGTTTGGAGAAAATTTAGGATTAAGTCCAGTCAACAAAATAGGATGTTCTGATGTTACTGGCAGTCCCTTCAGTGGTGGATTACCTGCTCTTGTAGCAGCAGAGTTTTCCACATGTAGCTGCAAAAACAAAACAGATATGGATTATCACCCATCCCATTTGCAGAAAAATGATAGAAGACGAAGATAAATCAAACAACAGAACAATGCATTGGAGAATAAAAGATATGGTGAAATTGGACCAAAAATTAAAAATGAAAATATTAATAGGGATAATTACAAAAACTACCAATGAGGTTTGAGATAATTACAAAGAAAAACTCAGAGAAGTTTCAAAATTACCAAAAAAAAAAAAAACTGAGGTTTGATTCTGTCTTAACTGTAAGGGGGTAAATGGTAATATTTTTACAAATGTAAAGAGGGTGTTCAAAGTGTTTTTGCTTACAAAGGAGGTAAAGTGTAATACAGAATCAAACCTCTCTGTTTTTTTTTGTTATTAGCTCAAACCTCGAGGGTAGTTTTTGTAATTATCCCATATGAATATGATGCACGTATCCATGGCTTCAATGACAAAACTAGATTTGTAATTCATTCTTTCTTCAGAACTTTACCTTCAATATTCTTGCATTTTTAACATCATAAGGATGGAACTGAAACGACCCCAAATTTCCACTCTCCTTCGGATAAGCAGTCGATATCCCCAAATTCAAATCAAGATCATTCCGGCTACCTGCTTTGATGGCATTGAAAAAATTCAGACAACTTATGTATATAATAATGTAGTAACAAGAACACAACTGCTACGAGCAGAGCAAATTATGCGATAAGAAAGCACAAAAAGAAGAAACAACTCAAAAATATTACCTTGGTTATGCGTTTCTGATGATATCATCTCCCCATCATATGCACTCGGCTCAAAGTTGGTGACGGCGTCCCTTCCATTGCACTTGATCGCGGCCTTATCGTACGCCCTAATTTGCATAAAAAATCAATTTTGAGGATGTAATATTTCAAGGGTATTAAAATTCAATATTCATGATCATTAGGACCTTGCAGCCTCTACTTCAGTGTCGAATAGTCCAAGATATATATACCTGCAGTGCATCGCAATCCTCACTAAGATAATACAAATCCCAAATTATTGTTTATCTTGGCTAATTTACACTTTGAAAATCTTAATATTATCATTTATACGCCATAACGCGGATAATTATTTCCCATGAACTCCGAATTTTATACGTAGCACCTGGACTGACTTTGATGACAGTTCTGATTATTACAAAGAAACACAGCATACAGACAGTATCAAAAGAGAATTATTAAGAATGTAATAATACAGTTCCTTACTTCTTGCCAAGGAACTGTCCCATTCGAGCTTCCCAACGGCCACATTTGTGGAGTGTAACTCCTCTGTATTTAGAACTCCCTCTTGAGAATCCATTGCTCTGCCTACGTAAAATATGCACAAATTCCTCCTTGGACAGATTCTTCGTCTGAAAAAACACACAAAAATGAGCAAACTGTGTCAATATCCATTTCACTACACTTTCTTTCTTCAAGTTAAGATTGATAAATACATTGCACACGTACGTTAGATACACAAAAAACATCCTTCTACTCACTGACGGATCTAAGGGGGGCGAGTGAGGGTTGTTGCCCCCAAAATTTTCCAAATTTTTTTCATCTTTAATTAGCTGCTATTTAGTCTACATATATGTATAAACTTAAGGGGAAAATACATCTGCCCCCAAAAAAAATCAGAAAAAGTTACTGTAATTGTCTTTCAAAATGGGTTTCGCCCCCCAAAGTCTCAAATCCTACGTCTGCCAATGCTTCTGCTTGACGAAGCAATTGAACGACGTGATTTTTCATTGAATTATTCACAAAAAAATGAGATCTCCATAAACATGAAACAAGGAATTAATCAAAGTATGAATAGTTTGTGAAGAAGAATTATGCATAATTGTTTGCACCTGTTTCAAATCCTCCTCATAGTCATTGAGGTTAAAGTTAATATCAGCATCAACTCCCCGGAATTTTATTGCAGCTCTATCATATGCTCTGATATACAATAAAGAAGGTAAACAAATTAATCAAGGATTCTATCAAATTTAATAGCTTAGAATAAAATAAAATAAGATACAAGCAAATTCAAATAACAACCATATTCCTTAAAATACAGAAAAATTAATAAATTTACCTAGCTGCAGCAAGAGCAGTGTCAAATCCACCTATACAGAAACCAACACCAAACCCCATCAAAAAAATGGAAAATTAACCGAATAGAAATCCTAAAATATTGAAAACAATTATATTCGTACCCAAATAAACTTGTTTCCCACAGTCCCTGCACCAAAAATCAAGTAAAAAATAGAGAATATATAAATATGGATTAAAAAAAAAATCAAAGTAAATAAAGATAAAATTGAAAGAAATAAAGAAAAATTATATAAACTACAAATTGTACCATATATGGGATTCCCATCTGCCTGTCCTTCTATAGAAAGTAACCCCTCTGTACTGTGAGCTCCTTGACCTGGGCCCCCTCCTGCTCTTCCTCGCTTGCACTTGTGGTACCTGCTGCTCCAGTTGTTGTACCGGGAGACTAACCGGTCCACCGATCTGCTTCCCCAGGTTCAACTCGCCGAGTCGGCTCACCGGGAACAGCTCCCGGGTCACCAAACCCGACTCGGCCAAAGTCAACCCACGACGATCACGATCGCCCTTCTCAGCCGTCGGATCACTGTTACCAGAACTACAGCTGTTGTTGTTGCTAGCCAGGATGTCGAAGCTGAATGTGAAGGCGGGGGAGCCGTCTCGGCCGGGCGAGGAGGCGCGTGTGTAGCACGCGTCGTCGTTGCTGGAGCTGGTTTCTCCGTCACCGTTCACCACAGACGATAGAGACGTCGCTGGCGATTGCGCCTCCGAGCGATTCGCCTCAGATTTCGCCTTCCCGTTGAAATCTACGGTCAGATTGAGATCAAACATCTCTGATTTCATTTTCCACCCTTTTCCCACAAATATAATCCGGGTTTTATAATGTATGCGTGTAAAGTGGTCTTCAATTTTTTTTTTTTTAAAGTGAAGAGATGATGGTAAGAGGAGAAAATACAGTTGGGTTTTGATAGGTGAAAAGCTGCAAGGGATCAAGAAAATAATAAGCACACTCAAGATTATATATACATGCTCAACTCCTATGCTTCAATATTTATACAATATTTTATTCACACGCACATTTAATATATACACATATATGCAGGGAGAGAGAGGGGAGAGAAGAGAGAGAGCTTGCATTGTGAAGAGGGACGATTACAGTGGGTGTGGGTGGAGGGTGAAAACTGAGAAGCATTCTTTTTTTTAATTCTAACGCTTAACTACACTTAGGACAACACTTCCGATATTTTTTGGATTACAAAATGGGATACAATAGATATTAAAAAAAATGTCCATATAGATATTGTTTAATATTTAAACTTCTAGAATAAAATACTGTTTAAAATTTTGTAAAAGTTAATCATGTAACGGTACATGAAAAACTAATACACATATATAAAAAAAGTAATTAGAGTAATTAAGAAAAAACAAGAAAAACAAAACATAGTTTTGGTAACATTATTAATATTATTAGACTTTTTTTTGTTGATATTTTTAGTTTTGTAGGTTTTGATTATTACCACGATTTATTTATTCAAGTTCTTAAAGAAAACTTTTAATTTTTGAAATTTTATTGTTGGGATTTATATTGTTTTATTTGGATTTTTTAATTCTTTTTTGTAAAAATAGGGCTACAAATTTATTATTATTATTATTATTATTATTATTACTATTATTATTATTTTACTAAAAATTATTGTTGGATTTTTCCAATTTGGGCGTACAACTGTACCTCCATGTTAATACATAGATCCGCCCCTGGCCTAACTATGCCTGAAGACACCAGCTCCGGCTCCTCATCGCTGCCACCAAGGTAAACTGCGGGATATGCACATACTGACCAGTGTTATTGTAGAGGTCTGGTTTGGCGGTGTTATTCAGAGGTCACGACATACAATCAAGATCTTTAGGTAAAGAGAACAATTATGTTTGATTATCAAATTTAATAATAGTTGATCTCTCTCAAAATCGAACCAACACGGATGTTATCTCCCCGAATCGAACACAGAATGTTATTTAGTATGGGTTCCCATCAAATTTTCACTAGTTCGCATATGCCCCAGAGAATTTAATGGAGTAGAGATTTGATCCCCTGACTCCACTCCACCCATTGTTGGGGTGGTTAATTGATATGGGGCGTGTGAAGGAATATATATATATATGTGTGTGTGTAGTATCATTTTTTTATTTCTAAAAGATTTATTTACAACGTTTGGTTTTTACAAGTTTTAATGGCTCTGGCATTTGTGAGATGGGCAACTGGACTTGTTTCAGTTTCTCTTGATATTGTCGACAATATCTTTTCTTGATTATTCGCAATAATATGCTTCAACTGTCCAATATTTATTAGGAGTCTTTTGTAATAAATAAAATGGATAATTAAAAAGACTACCGATTTGTGATAAAATCCAGAAGATTACCTCAATATTAAATTAGTGGAGTTCTGTTGTAGTTTTGGTGATAATTAATCATCTCAATATTACTGCATGAGTAATTATTACACGCATACAATACATACAGGAGTATAAATATTCTTTATATTTTTAGTTTTATTTCTTAAGAAAATGAAATCTAATTGATGTGTAACACTAAGAAAATGCAAAAACATTTAGAATGGATGTACGACCCAATCTATACTTGTGTGTACAACGATAATAAATAGAGAAAAATTAATTCACATTAAATTAGATAATATCTAAAACTTATAAAACATTTTTAAACATTTTCTTCATACAACTGATTGCTTGTCATGGAATAGAACTAGGGATGAATGGATGATTAACAACAGATAGGGTTCTCACACATTTAAGGGTATTTATACTCGAACCCTATAAAATTAATACTATCCCTTCACACTCCAAAACCAATAGAAAAATTACACCTATTACTCGTACCCGTCCCAAATTCATTTACTGATACACGCATACTACCCGCCCGCCTAAAACCCATTTATTATATATAAAGACTTATAATGATATGAATGTTTAAATGACTATCTAAATGTGTATCCGACTAAAAATTAGTTATTATATAAAAAAACACCTAATATGTTAAATTCTTAATAATATCAACAATGAACCAATTTTCATTTTGCAAAATCAGTACAAACTATCATCATTCATTAACAAAATTAAAAGCAACACATAGATATAAATTCCTTAAAACTGCAGAATCAACACTAATACACTATTTATCCATATAACTATATTATCAAACATGTAGGTCTATCAAGCTTGACAAGATAAAACAAAATTGATAGGATCACAAATTTAAAGAAAGTTATAACAACTTCATATCTTCTTTAATTTGTACAAAATGGAAATCCATGTTGGATTTTAAGAAGAAATGTATCATACTAAGTGAAAAAATAGGTAGAGGTTAATAGGAGTACCTTGATATTTTTATAAATATTTATGAACTTTCTATTAATCAAGTCCAACGTCTCGACCTACATTTTAAATTTTACCGACTGATCATCTAGATTTCATTTTGTTTAATAAATCAAACTAGAGCGAATTTATAATTAAGGATGTCCAGCCAAATATGGTTTTCTTAATTTATTTTTCAGACATTGAAATAATATTTGATGCTGCTTTTTAGGGCATATCACTCCAAAGCTAATATTTCGAACAAAGTTCTTCTTCTAAAGGGGAAGTCTTCAAGTCTTCTTCTCCGGGAGCTGGAAGTTCTTTAGACGGGAACTTGTTTGCACACATGCAAACGTTAGAGGCCCCCGGGGTTGTCCCAGGGAGACCCCCCCGACGCCCAAATCAGCACTATGATCGAGAGACACTACAAGAAAACAATCAAATTCCAACAAAAAATAATTCCAACGAAATATATAACAGTTGAAATTTTTACAATTCCAACGGAACCATTGGAATTTCCAATGGTGTATTATACCATTGGAAATTCCAATGAAAATTCCAACGATAAACAAAATCGTTTATAAGCTGTTGGAATTTCCGTTGAAATTTAAAATTTTAACGAAAATTTCAACACTACAACAAACCGTTGGAAAATTCAAACAGTAATAAAATCATTGAAATAAACCATTGAAATTAATATGGAATTTTAAAAATTCCAACAGAAATTCCATCGCTTAAACATATCATTGGGAAATTCTAATGGTAAACAAAATTTGGAATTAATCGTTGGAATTTCTGTTGGAGTTTTTTAAATTCCAACGAAAATTCCAATGGTACAACAGGTTGTTGAAAAATTCCATTGGAAATTTCAATACCATTGGAAAATTTCAATCGGGGTTAAAATATTTGATATTGTTATCCATATCAATAAAATATATATTCTCTTTTGTAGTCAATCATATTAAAATTACATTGTCAAACGTGCTTGACTTGGGACAAAATTGATGATGGGTGACCTACTATGAAGTTAAAGATATTGGATAATAAGATAAAATGATTGACTATTTCAATGGATATATACCATTGGAATTACTATTGAACTAAATTCTAATGGTATAACTCCGTTGGAATAACCGTTGGAGTTTTTTCCAACGATTATATATATATACATATGTATATACATATATATATATATATATATATATATATATATATATATATATGGAGAGGGTTATATGAGACCACCTCATAGGTTGAGTTCACAGGGACCAATCCTAGCCACATATCTATGTTTTTCAAGGGCTGCGATTTAAGAGTTTAAATTGCAGATTACAAGATGTTAATTAAACAAAGGGGTAAATTAGTCATCCTCCAACATAGCCCAATATTAACGAGATTCAGTTGATTCTGAGATCACGCAATCCTTCCAAATCTCGTAGCAAATTCAACGTGGACAATCCTCATCCTTCTTCTTCAACGCACTACTGTAAGAAATCCTTTCTCCTTCTTCTTCAATGCACTACTGTATGAAAAAAGTTGCAGACAATTCGCTATAGTTGCTAGAACTCGACTACTATTCGAAGGTTGCTTATGAAGATGTAATTTGTTGCTTGTATAGATGTGTCATCATGCTTTTATACCATTAACTACATAAGCAAGTCATGAGCAACAAACTCATACTACATAAGCAACAAAACTATATTACATATATCAATAAATATACACTACGTATGCACCACAGATACATTAACTACATAAGCAAGTCATAAGCAACAAACTCATACTACAAAAGCAACGTATATACACTAAATATGCAACACAAATACATTAACTACATAAGCAAGTAATAAGCAACAACCCTGTACTACATAAGTAACATATGCAACACATATATGATTAAATTACACATGCAATATGATTATACTACACATGCAATATGATTATACTACATAAACAGTTAACAACAGAATACGCTGGGAGAAAAAAAAAACGTGAATATGAGGGAATATGGGTTACTGAAAAACTGAAAGCACGTGTCGCGTGAAAGGAGGAAGGAAATTGAACGTGATTGAGTTCTCATCAAATCTCAATAACTAATTCTATATTGTAAAATGACTACCTTACCCTTCTTAGTTGTTGAAACAAAAAAATAAATATAAACCCCCCTAAAAATCTGGACCACCCAAAAATATTAATTTATGGTTAGAAATGGTTCATATGGACTCACCGTAATTGGGAGGACCCACTGGATCCAAATCCTATGTATATATATATATATATATATATATATATATTCTTCCAATGGATATACCGTTGGACTAAATTCCAATGGTATAACCATGTTGGAATTAGTATTGGAAAAAAACATTGGAGTTTTTTTTCCAATGATTGTCTATTTCAATGGATAAATACCATTAGAAGTGTCGTTGGAATATTTTTTTCTTTGGAATTTCCGTTGGAATTTTGCATTCCAACGCCCATTTTACCAATGATGAATTTTCTGTTAGAATTTCCGTTGAAATTGATAATTCCAACCGTAATTGGCCAAATTCCAACAGATTATTTCCGTTGGAATTTCCATGTTTTCTTATAGTGAGAGAATAATACAGTAATCGAATACTAAATTAAATACATCAAAGTAATTATGAGTCAGATAACTTACAAATGAAGATGATATACCTTTTTATATCTGAGTAGCGGGCCTCGTGGGCCGCGTAGGAGAAATCGGCTTGTGGACCAATCCAAGACTCCTTTAGGCCATGTTATTCTATTAATAGTCTATTGGACAATTAATATTAAATCAATGTATAAATCAAATTATATATTTAACTATTAAATATCGTTTTTGCCCCAATAATACTTTTGGACAAAAGCTTTTGCGCTTTTGAGAAATAATTTTCTTTATGATTTATTCCACCCATTGAATTAATATTGAATAAATTAAGAAAATCAAACTTGAATTATCTTAACTTTTTCTTTTAACCAATGAAATAATCTTGACCTAATTGAACCTAAACAACAAATAGGACAAGTACAAGTGTACAACCGAAGAAAAATAATTCAAGAAAAGCAAGAAGAGAAATAAAAGTAGTAAGACAGAAATCGGTGATTGGTGGTCCGTCTCCCAAAATAGGAATTTCCGTCGGTAACGTTAAATCAGAGCAGTCTTATTTCTTTAGTTTTCCATTTTAGGCCCCGCCAGTTAATTGAAAAGAAAACCAAAGAAAACAAGGTTTCATTGTCTCCATTCTTGTAGTTTGTACTATAATCGGGACATATATTAATGGTAAAAAACGTGTTAACACGATAGCTACTGCCTACTGCTAATAATATCCATGCCAAGAATGATTGATATATTTTAGTTACAACTCCATCTTATTAAGAATATTCATTCACTAAACCATATTGAATCAAATCGAAAACTTGGTATATCGAACTTTATTCGTATTTCGATTCAATATTTAATAAATTATTTTTTTAAAACAAAAATATAAATGTTACAATCATAATTATATCTTTTAGAAGATTTTTGTTACTTTAATTTATAAAAGATTCTAATAGTATTTGAATGTTCTATTCAAAAAATATGATATATTCGTATTATTTTAAAAAAATCGAAGAATTTTTTTAACTATTCCTATCAACCAAGTTAGTTTAAGCAAAGGGGATTTGACGTCGAATATGAAAAACACAAAAATACCCCTGTTAGAGTATTTCTAAAAGAGTGTTCTATTTTTAATTTGGAGCAAAAGCTTGTTCCAACACTGCGCTGAAGTCCACACAATTTTGAAGATATAAATAATTTTACGCCAGAAATAACGCAACATTGTAGTTGCGCTAAATTTGTTCTTTTCTTGTTTGTTTTAAATAATGACTTTAGTGTGTGAAAATATATACTAAAAATATATGGAATATTCTTTTTTAGTGCAGAATTTACTCAAATTGCTGGAGATGAAGTGCATATGTTGCACCAGAATTGTGCAAAATATGCACTAAACTAGTGTAAGTGATGAAGATGGTCTTAATTAAAAATAATTCAAACAAGACCAATATTTGAGCCCTTTTATGTGGATCTTATTTGACTCAACTTAATATGAATCATGACCCGAAATATCAGCTCTTGATTTTTTGAGTTCTGACAACAAAAAAAAAAACTCCAAATGAAAATATGACACATGATATAACAAGCGATAGACCTAACATAAATCTAATGAATATTCCATACTTTTATGCATTTATTATTATTTTTTGTATTTTATCACAGGATCGATTCTTCACTCACAATAAAACAACCAAAAGATTTTTATTGCACGACCAATCTAATATAGTTAACAATTTTTATAATTTCAAATTCTTTCTCAAATAAATTTGAGATTTAAATATCCGACCTCTACTTCAGACACGAATCAAAGTGGAGAAAGAGGAGATGTTTTAACATACGCAATTTCGTATTTGGAATCTAATTCGGTTTATTCTTCACTATAATGTGACTTTTGTTATTTATAAGTTACCAAAGATTTTGGATAAATCTCAATAAAATTGTAATAATAAAAGTGACTGAATAGCAAAGGAAGTAGGTTGTCCCACATGTACTACAATGAGACCACTTTGTGATTTTTCCTGATAATGGGAAACCGCAATCACTATCCTTCGGATACATACTGGGAAAATATATGGTTTTAATGCAATAATTTGCAAACCACACCAGTCAGGTAAACCACACCATGCAAGCCAATGAGCCATGTAGGACAGGCTTGACCAAGTGGTATAGAGATATGAATTCGAACTAAACCCTTAATTTTAAGAACCACTAGGTCACCCCATGAAGACAATGAATTAACTAAAAAGCTCATTAAATCACGTGAACGTGTAAAATTGCCTCACGATTGGTGAAAATTTGTATGATAAATGTAAGTTTTGACCCATATTTGACCAAATATTTAAGTTAGTTTTATTTATATAAAATAAAAATTAATTAGATAATCATAATCTATGTTATGAGTGGATGAGATTAGCATTTAAGATTTCTCCAAATTAATTTTGGGTAATGATAAATTAATGCACAGAATGAGTCACTTAAAATAGAAATGAGTATGGAAACGTAGAGGATGGACTAGACTCCATCCCACATGGGTGAGCTAAAGAGAACATCTTATCAAGCTAAAGTGGAATATTGGATTTGGACCATTGGTCGGGGCACCAAAAGTTTTTAGAAGGAGAGGACCTGTCTGCTAGTAAGTTTGGTCCAAAAACACATGCACGCACTTCCGCTCATGCGCGGGCCGTGGGCTTGGGCTTGCTAAACCCATTCCCTTGGGGCACCTGAACTGAACACTGAAGTTGAAGCTGATTAGTTCGAGAAACATCATTCCGATTGATAAGTGTCAATTCTGCATGACGGTAAATGGTCAGTTCCATATGTACTTAGCGACCAAAAACCCAGTTTCACGCCCGGTCAATTTTGCCCGCTTGTTCAATTCTAAATCATCGCGTCTGTTTAATTTTGTCTCGCCTTTTTGGCACATGTCTGTTCAGAACGGTCGATTTTTAGGGGTTTTCATGAACACACCGATCCAACATCTACATCTATAAATATGATCCATATTGTTGTATTCATTTACTCCATTGAACAACCATTTTTTTGCATCTTGTTGATTCTTTCTTCAAAAACTCGAAAATTCTGAAACATCTACAAGTTCGTTGTAAGTTTGTTTTTTGAAACACTACTAAAATAAACTTGAAAGTCGTTGTATTTTAAAGATGATGACAAAATTGCTTTTTTGGTCTGTTAAGTTGGCTCGAATTCGTATTTAGTCCTTTAACGTTTATGGGTGGCGTTTGGCAACCACTAACTTTTTTAAACCTGTACATTTAGTCCGATTTTGAATTTTCGGGGATATCTTATTCCTAAAATGCTGAGTTGGACAAAAATACACCATGTTTGGACCATTTTTTTTTCCATGAAATGACTATTTTGCCCCTTTTTTTTGGAGGGAATCCTTGGTCATGTGCATATCACATGACTTGTTTAATATCTCAATAAAATTAAATAACAAAAAAAAATATAAGATTAAATTAAAGGCAAAAAAAATCTGAACATATAATTATATTTTATATAATTGACAAATATAAAATATATGTTCGACTTTTATTTAATTTAATTCAAACAAAGTAATCTGAACATATTTTCATAAATTTCAATTGTAAATAAAATTTAAAAAAAAAAAGAAAACGAATAAAAAAACAAATATATCTATAATTTCAACTGTAAATTAAAATAAAAGAAAAATTAAAGAAAATAATAAAAAATTAAATAATAAAAATAAATAAAAAAACTTAAATTAAATTAAATAAAATAGTCGAACATGTATTTTTTAACATTAAATAAAAATTAAAGAAAAATAGAAAATATCTTTCTTTTTTTTTGGTTTTTTTTGTTTTCTATTATTATTTTAACTTTGTTTTACAGTAGAAAATTGTAAATATATATTTTTTTCTGTTTTGTTGTTTTCTATTATTTCTTTAATTTTAATTTATAGTAGAAAATTATAAATATATATTTATTTTTCTATTTTTTTAATTTTAATTTACATTTGAAAATTATAGATATCTACGTTTTTTTTTGTTTTCTATTTTTTTTATTTTTATTATAGTTGAAAATTGTAAATACATATTTTTTATGTTTTGTTTTCATTTTATTTTTTTAATTTATTTACAGTTGAAAATTATAAATATATGTTCAGATTATTTTCTTTAAATTAAAATAAAAATAGTATCGAACATATATTTTAAATTTTTCATCTTTATATAAAAATTAAGGAAAACTGGAAAAAACAAAAAAGTACATTATTTTCTTTTTTTTTTTGGTTTTTCTATTTTATTTGCTTTCTATTTTTTCTTTAATTTTAATTTACAGTTGAAAATTATAGATATATATGTTTTTTTTTGTGGTTTCTATTTTTCTAATTTTTATATATAGTTGAAAATTGTAGATACATGTTTTTTTGGTTTTCCTTTTTTAATTTTATTTACATGTTTTTTTTTTTTCGTTTTCGTTTTCTTTAATTTAATCTTACATTTATTTTTGTTATTTAATTTTATTGAGATATTAAAAGAGTCATGTGATATGCACACGACCAAGGTTTTTTCTAAAAAAAAGGGCAAAATAATCATTTCGTGGAAAAATGGTCCAAACATGGTGTATTTTTGTCCAACTCAGTATTTTAGGAATAAAATATCCCCAAAATTTTGAAATCGGACTAAATGTGTAGGTTGAAAAAAGTTAGTGGTTGCCAAACGCCACCCATAAAAGTTAAAGGACTAAATACGAAATCGAGCCAACATAACGGACCAAGAAAACAATTTTGTCTAAAGATGATTATCTGAACCATTAGTACTTTTTTACGGAGCAATTTTATTTTATGGAGATACTATTCAATACTAGCCTCGACTTCAAAAAATCGTTTCGTTATCTACCTAATTTTTGAGAAAACCAAACGAATTCGGTCCTTTGTTCTCCCCAAACAAAATTCTCGCTTTGACAAAACTGTTTGACCATAAAAGCTTACTTTTTATTTTTGAATTTGTGTCATAGGCTTTTCACAATCTTCATATTGAAGATTTCATCCCCTAATCATTTTGAGTCAAAAATAGGTTAATAAATTAGTACCTGATAAGGGCAAATGATAGATCGGGCCGACTGTGTGCCTAAGACATGGGCGACTGACAGCCAGGCCCGGGCACGTGGGCCGACCGATGATCCGGACATTCGGGGCGAAATGATGAGACCCATAGCCTTGGGATGATCTTAAGATTAAATAATGGGCCGATCTGTGGAGGCTTAAAGATGAGATTGGCCTACAGGCTTATCAACTTGGGCCTACTGTTAAGCCCGAGTGCAAGTGGTTGTGGATGTTCATAAGACCGACTGTGTAAAGTCATTTGTGTTAAGCCTGTTGGTGACTGTTGAAGTCTAACATGACTTGAGGAGGAAGAGGTCGGCTCGGCACTCGAGATGATGAGACACCGAGGTGCCTCGAGATTTAAGGGGTTTCGCATCAATACAACGGGCCGACGTGTTCGAGACCGGTCGGAGCTATGGTCTTACGGGCGTAAAATTAGGGTTTTTAAGAGATCCGATCCTAATCTAATGATGACTCTGACACCAAATCGTAACGGAATCCCGGATTTTACGGAAACCCTAATCCGAGCTAAGGTATAAAAGGCCCAAGCCCAGGTTCATTCTAACCTAATCTCATTTTTACTGTTACATTGTTTTTTCTATCTCTAGCCTTTACTTCCTTCCCAAGATACTGACTTAAGCATCGGAGAGGGTACGCCGGAGCCCCCCTCCGGCCCCCCTTGTGCAGGTTTCGTGGTGGACTTTGTCTGGGAAGGTGATCGGCGAGGAGAGGTCTTTTGTGGGAGCAACCAGTACCATTTTGACAAACAAATTCGGAAAACATTTACAAACATACTTTTACTATTGATGATTCTTCAAAGAGTGGTTTATTTTTATTTTTTAGGTATTTGGGGCTTTATATGTGTAAATTATACTAATAATGAAATGAATGTTTAAATATATATTCAGAAGAGGAGACAAAGCATCTTGATTGGAGATAAGGTATACTTTCTTTTTTGGTTCAATTAAAAGTCCATAGAAGTGACCTAAGCCAATTTTGCCATCTGTCCTTTTTTAGTAACAATATATCCCTTGAATAATAGTCCATTTTCTTTAAGCATCGTGGTTGCCATATGCTTGAGCTGTTGAGCATTCTAACTGCCAAATGTCTTATCATATAGTAATATTATAAGCTATTTGGGATCATTCCATAATGTAATGGGTGTATCATATTCAAAGACGGCCCTGGCGCCGTGCAAATGGTGCCGCCGCACAGGGGTCTCCACCGGCGAGCACCCTCGATTTATTTTCTTCTCTTTTTATATGCATGTGTGGATTGGTTATATAAAATAAAGGTTCCAATTAATAACAAAATTGTTAGTTGATGAAGTGGCTGATCCACTACTCTTATGCTCAATGGTCTTAATTTTGATTCCATGCTGAAGCGAAAATCCAGGATTTTTTCCATCTTTATCTTCTAATTAATTTTTTTCTTTGTGCAGAAATCCATCTCTATTTAACAATTTTTTGTGTTTTGTTTTTGTTTTTGCAAAGAATTAAAGAATTTAAAGAGCCACATCTTTAAGCTCTCGTTCTTTCTTTCATAATTGCTAAATTTGTTTCTTTTGCAAAACTGAATTGAAGAATTAAAAAATGCAAGAAAATTAATTTTTCGTAGCTAATTTATGAGTATTTTATATTTTTTTTGGTCTTTCTCTATGGTAAATCTTATCGAACAATCTTTTTCATAATTTACTTTAATAAAATCGAAACGTTAAAGTTGGAGTATAGTTTGTTATTATATATATATATCTTATTTAATATATTAAATCAATAAAATTACATTTGTAACATTGATTTTGTTATTTTTAATTTTTTTATGTAAACACAAGGGTCCCTCTTTTTTTCTTTTTTTTTTGCTCTAGGCTTTTCAAAACCTAGAACCGGCTCTGATCGTATTTGATTTAAAATACAAAATTTTGTTTTGTATTTAATGATGTCAGATGGATCAAATAAATTGCACTTAATAATCCATCCAACAATTTCATCACTTTCATTTTTTCTCCAATAGTTGTGGTTTTCTTCATAGAAAAGTTTTGCTGTAATTGTTGGTTATTAGTTGACATGTATTGTACTAATTGTTCTTGTAGTAAAGGTCGCAATATATTTTAAGAGTCGGAACATGTCACTTAAATTACAGTAAGACCTAATTTAAAGAATTTAATTTGTCCAAACAATTATAATTTTCCCAACAACGAAAAAAAATAAAAATAAATACTGGAATCCCATAATTGGCATCAAAGTCAATGTAAAAAATTCATTCTCAACATGACAATTGATGGGGAGAGAAATTTGATTTGATATGACACTATTGTCTTTATGATGGACGCTTGCAAATCAACGTGAAATTTTATTTTGTTTGGAAGGTTTAATCATTTAAATTGCACAATTATCATAATTATTTGATGCAACAATAAATCAACGAATATGTGAAATTTTCATTCTGATTCTCCACTAAAAATGGTGACTCATATTGTAAAAAAAGAAAGAAAAGACAGGTGTGCATGTGTTATTAAGGGATATGTCGTACCTCATATATTTTTAGATTTTAGTGGTTCCATGATTTATTATTTTATCCTCATTGAATATATCTATATCTGGTAATAACTTTCTTTCTTAATTAACATACTTTGAAATTCTTTGCTCAGATTTTTGTTTGTCTTCCAACAACTAGGATAAACATCCAACTTGATGTATATATGTACTTTTAGGAATAATTACCAAAAAAAAAAAAAAAAAATTGAGGTTTGGACTAATTATAAAAAAAATCAGAGATTTTTGAAAATTACAAAAAGCTCCTTGATGTTTTATTCCGTCTTAAAGTTTCCCATCATAAGCAAAAAAATATTTCAAAATCTCCCTGAATTTTATAGATATAGTACAGATAACCCCTTAAATTTACGACAAAATCAAACCTCAAGGGTGTTTTTGTTATTATCCCTAAATTTTATTTCGTTTTGATATATATCACAGTTAATATTCATAATAATAATAATATTAATATATAGGAGGCAACAAAAACATGTGATTCACGAAAAATCAAGATCACACCAAACTACTGACTCTCTTGTTAGTTCTCCTCTTGGGCAGGAGTTTAGTTCTCTTCTCCGAGTTATGGTTCCCGATAGGGCTAAGGTTAGGGACCCCTGATCCCTTGTTGTCTAGTTTCTCTTCTCCGCTGTTCAGGTTCGCCTCTGCCGGCCACCCACTCTCCCACCATCTTCACCGTCTTCATCCCCTGATCCACCCCATTTTTCCTCTGCCTTTTCCTCTGCTTTTCCCCCCGTCCATCAGCAGTTAGCTTGTCTTTCCTTTTTAGTCTCATCTTTATTTTCTTTTCTAACTTTATATTTTTATTTTCCACCCATAGCCTTATGTCCCGCGTGGACTGAACCCACTAACTTTTCAGTCCTTGGTCTTCGCAAAATTCTTTGTGTCTAGCCTATCACCCTCCTACACCTGTCATCCACTCAATCCTCAGCCTCTTGTTTGCCTCCCCACTGTCGAATTCTTTTCCTCTGAGCCCCCAACCTTTTCACGGGATAGTCCGCCATTTACGCCCTCTTTGATTTTTGTCTGTGCTCACCGTTTTTCCTCTTCTTTCTACTGTTGTTTTTTTGCAGGTGCTCCAGCGGCTCTATTCTTTGTCCAAGTTATCGGTCCTTTCTTGAGAAGATTATGGAAAACCTCACAGTCAATGAAGGTGAGATTGTCGACTTAGATGAAGCCGACCCCGTGAACGATCCTATGGTTAACAACCAAACAACTTGTTGTCTGGTAGGGAGGTTAGTAACAGAAAAAGCTTGGAAACCTTTCTACTTGATAGAGGTGATGAAGAAAACATGGTGATCCAGGGACGAGGTTATTGCTAGGGAATGGGGACGAGGATTAATCCTGTTTCGATTCGGAAACAAGGAAGACTGTGACTGGGTTTTAGATAACCAATCGTGGCATTTCGATAGCGACCTCTTTGTCCTAAGAAGCCTAGAACCAAATGAGCAGCCTTCCACTATCCAAATTAACCATGCGGCATTTTGGATACGGGCTTATGACGTTCCTGTGGCGTGTATGAATCCAAAAACTGCTACTATCATTTCGAAACAGTTGGGGAAGCTGCAAGCTCTTGACCACTCAACAGAAGGCATGTTTGGAAAATTCCTTCGTTTCAAAATACTCATCGATGTCACAAAACCTCTCATCCGGGCGATTACGGTGAAAGTTAAGGGACAGCTCCTGATATTACCGCTGAAATACGAAGGACTTCCCACGTACTGTTTCTGTTGTGGGGTCATAGGTCACTTCTTTCGAAATTGCTCGCACTATAACAGAAACGAATGTCAGGATATGTCGAGTATGGATTACGGGCCATGGATAAAAGCATCACCCCTCAAAAGAGCTAACCCCAAAAAGATGTGCGCACAAACTCTGCTAACCCACCCATTCGAAACCTTTTCCATAAAAACACCCAACCCACAAACTCTGAAAATTCCTCCACCCCATCACCACCATCCAGACAACAAGCTATACACAAAACACTCCCCCAACCCGTCAAACATCTCCCAAACGAACCCCCCGAACAAGAAGATACAAACAACGTACCTTCCTCTCCCATGAGATCCTTCTTGAACCAGTCCCTCGAGTCCCTCTCGTTACTCCCCGTCCACCATAAAAGCGTAGACGACTACAAGAATCGCACAAACCAAACACCAGACCTTCCCCCTAAGACTACAGACCTGGTCACCCAAAAACACACTAACCCCAGCCCCCCAACACCATTACACCTCATCACACCCACCCTGAAACCAACTGATATGACTGGTACAGAACCATGCTCACTATACCCAACCCCAAAGCACACGCAAGCCCACCTGATAACTACTCATACCAAATATCTTTTGAAAGATTCCAAACGGCCGACAATACAAAGTCTACCAAACAAAACACACGGACCCCCCCACATAATGAACTAGCCACTAAGGACCCTGACACACAATCATCAAAAACAACCAATAATAGCAACCAACCCAAACGAAGAACCAGTAGCCTACCTAACAAGCATACCTCAACCCAGTTTTTACCTGAAAAAAGAAACATTGATCACACCACCACCCTAGACTCAACCCTCTCCCTTAAACCCAACCAGACAACGAAAAACTGAAGGAGTTTGGTCTTTTTGATGCCCCCTGCGAATTTGTACTAACGGCGGAGGTTGCCCGAAAGCAACCCCGCCGACAACAATGAGTTGCCTAAGTTGGAACTGTCGGGGGCTTGGGAACCAACCGACAGTACAGTGCTTAAACGATTAATCCGAACAAAAGATCCCGACATTGTATTTCTTATGGAAACAAAATTAGGTGTTACAGAACTTCAGCAAATTATAAACACGTTGGATTTTTCTGGAAATCATATTGTCGAGTGTGATAGGTCAAGAAGTGGTCGGAGGGGCGGACTTTGTTTGTTTTGGAAGGACACTATAGATGTTACTGTTATTTCGGACTCTCTACATCATATTGATTGCCGAGTTAAGAATGATGAGGGCGAGTGGAGGTTAAGCGGGATTTACGGGTGGCGGAAGAGAATCTGAAACATTGCACATGGGAGCTACTACGACATCTAGCTACTACTCAGTCGGATGAGTGGATCTGTGTTGGGGACTTTAACGAGATTTTATACAATCATGAAAAAATCGGGGGGCGTACAAAGGAGGATGGTAAGATGGAGGCTTTCCACCGGGCCATGCAAGACACGCACCTAGAAGATTTGGGCTACGATGGGTACTCTTTTACATGGACAAATGGACAAAGTGGGGATGATAATATTCAAGAAAGACTTGACCGATGTTTGGGGACTCAAGGGTGGAAAACAAAATTCCCAGATTATTCGATCCAACACCTCCCTAGAATCGAATCCGATCATTGTCCATTGCTTATCTCCTGGTTAAAGAGGAATAACAATAATCCGAGGCGTAAGAAGAAGAGACGGAAAGTGTACAGATTCGAAACAATGTGGCTCCTTGATGAATCGTGTAAAAATGTGATAAAGGAGGCTTGGAACAATAACTATGGGGACATCCACCCACGCAGTCTGAGCGAAAAAATTGCAAGTTGTGGAATGCAACTAAAGGGATGGGAGATCACGCATTTTGGTCATATTGGGCGTCAAATTGAGGAATGTGAAGAAAAACTCAAAAATTTGCCTTCGGCCTTATCTGCGGAAACTCGAAACATGCGAAGGGTCATCGAAAACACCCTCGGGGATTTATACCAAAAACAAGAACACATGTGGCACCAAAGGGCTAGAGCAAATTGGATAAAAGATGGTGACAAAAACACTGCCTTTTTCCATAAAACGGCGTCGGGAAGGAAGACCAGAAACAACATAACCCGTATCAGAGGGGCGGACGGTCAATGGGTCGAGGATGATGAGCTTATTGAAGGAGTGTTCAATGACTACTTCAGGAGGATCTTCTCTTGGACCAAAATCCGGACATGAATAGAGCAATTCGGGGGCACTAGAGCGAAAAAATGACAATTTGAAATGAATGAAAGCTTGACACAACTCTTCACCAAAGAGGAAGTTATGGCGCACTTTGCGCAAATGCACCCCACAAAATCCCTCCCCCGACGGTATGCTGCCGCTATTTTTATCGAAATTCTCGGCCTATTATTCACAATGATGTTCTTTCAAAGTAGCTCAGGTATGCTAAATGGTAACTTATCCCCCCCCCCTTAATCAAACATACATAGCCCTCATCCCCAAAATTAAGAAACCCGAGCACGTATCCGATTTTAGGCCTATTAGTCTTTGTAATGTGATTTTTAAAATTATCACTAAAACTATAGCTAATAGGCTTAAACCCATTCTCCAGCATATCATTCACCCTACTCAATCTGCCTTTGTCCCGGGCCGTCTTATCACGGATAATGCCCTTCTTGCTTGTGAAATTTTTCACTCGATGAAACATAACTCGGCAAAGAAAAGAGGTTCTTTTGCGCTCAAACTAGACATGAGCAAAGCATATGATCGTGTCGAGTGGAATTTTTTAAAACAGACTATGCTTAAAATAGGTATCCATGCGTCGTTTGTAAATTTGATTATGAATTGCGTGAACTCGGTTTCCTTCTCTATTTTGATTAACGGTCATCGTGGTAATTCCTTTTCCCCGTCCCGTGGACTCCGTCGGGGAGACCCTTTATCCCCTTATCTTTTCCTTTTTTGTGCAGAAGCCTTCTCGGCATTAATCAGGAAAGCTGAAATTAATGGGTCTTTAAATGGAGTGAGAATATGTCGAAGAGCCCCGTCGGTGTCACACTTATTTTTCGCGGATGATAGCATCATTTTCGGTAGGGCAAATGAGGAAAAAATTAAAACAATAGCAGATTTAATTAAGGTCTACGAGAGAGGTTCAGGCCAGTCCATAAATCTTGAAAAATCTGCCATAGCCTTCAGTAAGGGGACGGAGAGCATCATAAGGAGTCGATTGGCTGGACTTATTGGAGTTCCAATGGTCGACAAACATACTATCTACCTGGGACTCCCGTCAAATGTGGGAAGATCAAAATCTGAGATTTTCAAGGCGGTGATCGACCGGGTCAGAAAGAAGCTAAAAAGCTGGAAAGCTAATCTATTGTCACAAGCCGGTAAAGTGATTCTCATAAAATCTGTTGTACAAGCCATCCCGACGTATATTATGAGTTGTTTCCTTCTTCCGGTTAATATCTGTCAGCAAATCGACTCGATTATTAGCAACTTTTGGTGGGGACAACGAAACGCCGAGAGAAAAATTCATTGGGTTTCTTGGAATAAATTTTGTCGTAGTAAACAAGAAGGGGCTTGGGTTTTAGAGACATTCAATGCTTTAATGAGGCGTTGATAGCAAAACAAGGTTGGCGGTTGATACACGACGATCACTCTCTACTTGCCGAGACTTTAAAAGCCAGATATTTCCCATCTAGTTCTTTCTTAGACGCAACTGACCGCTATAATCCGTCTTATACATGGAGAAGCATCGTTGCGGGAAAGAAAATTCTAGCTCGGGGACTCCGCTGGAATATTGGGGATGGTAACAAGGTGAGAATTTTTCAAGACCCATGGCTCCCGGACCTACCCCTGTTCATGGTGTCGTCGCCTACCCCTGTACAAGGAGAGGAAACTCTAGTTTCAGATTTGATGGTGCCTAATGCTCCTATGTGGAATCAAGGTAAACTTCAATCTTTATTCAACACACAGGAGATTAAATGCATTAATTCCATTCCTATTAGATATAATAGAGGGCAGACAAATTGGTATGGCACTACACCAAAAATGGAATTTATCAAGTTAAATCGGGGTACAAAATTGCTAAATCAATAAAAGAAGAGGCGGAAAACATGTCTTCGTCGTCCGGCAGAGGAAAAGATATCTGGAAATGGCTCTGGGCTTTAAACGTTCCACAAAAAGTGAAATTTTGTGTTTGGAAATGCCTGCTGGGAGTTGTCTCAGCAAAAACTGAACTCCGAAGAAGGGGCGTCCAATTAGACCCGGTGTGTATAAGGTGTGGAGCTGCGGAGGAAACAGCGGAACACGCGATCAGAGATTGTGTTTGGGCAGAATTTTATTGGGCAGCGGGCCCACTGAGATTACCGTCTCCTCCACCGCATACGAGGGGGTCACTTGCGGACTGGATTATCGCCTTTTCCGAATCAAAAAATTCTGAAGCACATGCTTGGTTTGCTATGCTCCTGTGGGCCGCTTGGTATGCACGCAACATACTGTTTTTCCAGAGCAAGGAGATGAACCATCAGGAATGCATCACATTGGCCGCAAGTCGACTATTAGAACACGAAGCCACCTACGCGGAGCCTACAGGGGTAAGACCGAATCCTGCGAACATATCTTGGGAAGCTCCAAGGATAGGCACCTTCAAGATTAACACTGATGCATCGATCCGCAGCAATATGGGCACGGGTATAGGGGTGATCATTAGGAATCATAAAGGAAAGTGGTAACTGGGTAACCTTACTAAATGGATGCCGGAGGAACTCCCCATTGAAAAAAGCGGTGGCTTGTAGAGAAGGCATAATTCTCGGCTCGCCAATGTGGTATTCGGAAGGTCATTGCGGAGACGGACAGTCTGTCCATTCACAAGAAGCTATCTAGGCGCGAAGAGGATCTATCTTACGTGGGAAATATTATCTCGGAAATCTTGGATTTGTCTTTTTCGTTTGAGTCTTTTCGTTCTAGTTTTGTTTGTAGGACGGGTAACACCGTAGCGCACTTGTTAGCGCGTCATGCTTTTGTGTCTGATCAGTTAGATTCTATTATTGGTGATGTACCTGAACACATTTTGAGTGTGGTAGCTTCAGAAACTACCCCTAAAGTAATGAAAATCTTTCTTTCCTTCTAAAAAAAAAAAAAAAAAAAGATCACACCAAAACAGCACTTTAAAAAATCTGCAATAAAATAATAGTAATAATTTCACTAACAGTCTTTTGTTGGTACCTAAACCCCACCCTGTTCCTTTTTCAGCCTGGCAACAGATTTTAAGAGATAAGAAAATCATATTGCCGACAAATTCGCAATCAAATTGCCTTTTCCCAAACAGATACTAAAATAGTAACAATTATAAGACAAGGGAAATGCGACTTTGGTAGACCACCCCCAACGCCTTTTCATTTGGTCCATTAAGCACGAGTTTAATTCAAAACCTCAGAGCTCTGCTAACAACGAAATAAAATACTAATATTTTCCTCGGACCTGAGTTGCCCACGTTGCCAGAGTCGAAATTCTTGACTTTTACTCGGATTTCTTGACCAATAAAATCTTCTGGTAAGATTTTTTCAAGGTTTGTTCTCTCATGAAAATCATCAAACCTAATACGAAATTGAATGTGATTGTTTAAAGTAGTTGGGGGTAATTATGGTAAGTTGGTTTAGTATAATGAACCCAAGTGTTGCTTTCACTTTATTTCATTTTATTTGATTACTTTTTTTCCCTATATAAATAATTTTTTAAAATTTATTTAGACTTCAATTGTAAAGTGTAGGTAAAAACGTTTTAGATAAATAGTTACTAATAAAATCTATTTTTTTAGTAAATATCTATAATATTTATGTAAGTAAATTTAAAATCTATTAATGATTAGTCGGTAATTGATCGATATAATTGGAGAAAAATATATTTTTATTATTCTGTAGGTAACAGTAAATTTAGTAACAAAAGATATATGTTGGTAATTAAATTTGAAGTGGAAGTTTCTTTGTAGTGTCATACTCGTTCTCCTTTGAAAAAATGAAATGTTAACTTTGAAAGAGAAAGAGTCCAAATTTTAGGTTCTATATATTTTTTTATTTCAATTTTTATTTCATTGTATTAGATGTATGGAATAGAAATGTCAAATAAAAAATCTCAATCTGTAAAGAAAATTCTCTCACATAATTTATTAAATATCCCTCTTCGCTATTTTAGGAGTGTGCAATAACTTGCCTTCTTTACAAGTTTTCTTTAATTTTTTTTGTAACTAACTTGAGTGTTGAAGGATTTTCATCGGGACAACCTTACATGCCTAATAACTTACAGTGTTCCAAGCCGTAAATCAAATAGCAAGAGACTTCCAACTTAGAGTTTTACTATACATGAGGTGATACTATATCAACATTATTATTTTAAGAGAAAAAAATATTTCTGAAATATTGTAGAAAAACTAAATATCGTATAGTGTAGTGCACTTAATTACGTGAGAAGTAAATATAAAGATTGTTACATTGCGTTGATATCAAGAAATCGTGTAACCTGTGAATTGCGACACACACATATATAATATGAAATTCATCATTAATATTTAATTAGAGTATAAGAAGTTTGGTGGGTCCTATGCAACCCCATGATCTACAATCATGTGAGCTTCTTGTAGAACGGGCCAATTTTTCTTTGCATTGAGATTGGAAAGCGCCAGAATCCTCACACAACGCCGCCAAATACTTGCCCGTTTATTCACAATGTAACGTTCTAAGTCTTGTAGAGTTTTGTAGAGAATGTAGGGTGATTCAGAGAATTCCCTCAGTAAATATCTTGTAAGAATATTCTAGGGACATTCCTTAGAGAGTTCTAGAGAATTTCTCCCAACCGTAGGATCAAATGCATCACCACCGTCCATTTAGGAGGTGGAGTAGTATAAATAGGGGCGTGGTTTCATTTGCAAACCATCAAGTCTCAGTGTAAGCAAGTTTGAGTGAATATACAAGTGTTCTTTCCAACTATCTTGTGTTCTTTCTTAGCCATCTTTCTTACACTTCTTCACACACTAAAGACGTTCGAGAGAGGTGACTTAGAACCGCGAGGGGCGGAAGAGCGCTAAGGCCGCACGGTTCATTGTTAAGGGAACAAGTCCGTGACATTCTGCTTCAGCCTTCATTCTTAAGCCTGCCTTATTTAAAAAATCAATTTTTAACAGTATATGATCACATGGTTCATCTCTCTCTCTCTCTCTCTCTCTCTCTCTCTCTCGTTAATGATAGATTTAAGTATCATTATTAAATTAACTAATGATGTTTAGGTTGATAACATTTTTTTCAAAAACATACGAAAATATGAAGATGTAGTTGGGAGACGTGTGTATTAAAAATATGAAAAGAAAAGTTTATTGTAATCACAGAAGTCAGAACCTTATTAAAATCATTAATAATGTTTAAGTTGATATCATCTTTTTTAAAACGACATATGAAAATATCAGGATGCAGTGGGAACATGAGAGAGAGAAAGAGAGGATTTTTTTTTACTCGATTTTTTTTTTTTTTGCCATTCCCAACAAACTAAAATATTTTTTAGCCATTTTTTTTAGCTATTTTGGGGTGTAAAATGACATTCATACCCTTCTAGCATGTTTGTTTGATATTTGAGTTATTTCTCTCTCTTTCACTTATCTCTATGTATCTTCTTACTCTTTTTTTTCCAAACTTTTTTTAAGAAATCGAATATGTAGTTTTCATTTTTAAATATGCAATATGGGTGTTGAATTATAGATATCGAAAAAGTTATGTGAATTCAAAGTTTTTTGGAAAAAAAAATAACTGGGTATGTTGTAACTCGAATTCGAGTCACTCAATGTATGATATATAAAATAAAGTTCGTTATTATAACCAAAAGGTTTATGTGGAATAGCGGATTGTCCAGTGTTTAAAAAAAATTGGGGTCGGTGAGTATCGATACCATGACCCAATATTCGACAATCCGATATGCCACACAAATCTTTGGTTATAATAACGAACTTTATTTTATATATCATCATTAGTGACTTTAATTCGAAAGTCATAGGGACTCGAATTCGAGTTCAAAGATACCCAGTTATTTTTATTTTCCAAAAAACTTTGAATTCACATAACTTTTTCGTTCTAAATCCGTTTTGCATGTATAATATATCAAATTAATCATATTTTCGATATCTATAATTCAACACACATATTGCATATTTAAAAATGCAAACTACATGTTCGATTTCTTAAAAAAAAAGTTTGAAAAAAAGAGAGTAAGAAGATACATAGAGATAAGTGAAAGAGAGAGAAATAACCCAAATATCAAACAAACATGCTAGAAGCGTATGGATATCATTTTACACCCCAAAATGGCTAAAAAAGATGTGTCTACAAAACATGACTATTTTTAATCTTTACATTTTCTAAATGACTATTTTGTACCATTACCACTTTTTTTTCCCAGCAAACTACTGATCATCAATGGGTACGTTGTTGGTTTTTGGTGTCAAATAAAAGAAGTGAGTTTTGTCCCATATTGGTTGAGGAACAAAATGGGTGGGAGCCTTAAGGTTATTTAAGGAACTCATGTGGTGTTGTTTCAATTGCACCAGTCAAATACACTTTAACCTTTGTGGTTTGACTCTAGTTAAATTCTTTTCTTGTATTCTCTAGTATGGAGAGTTGGGAGAGAGGTGTGAGTTAGTCAAAAGTTTGTAAGAGTGTGGGGGTATTTGATAAGGGTCTTTTATGCATGTTTTATGTGTATATTTGAGTATGATTTGAGTTATTTTATTGTTAGTTTCATAAATTTTTGATTATACATAGTTCACATTACTCCGAGGTGCTTTTATTGGTGTAGATTGATGATTTGGAGCTGTTTTTGGTGAATTTTGGGCCATTGTTTCATGTCAAAACATACCCGGGGGTTTCTGGATGCAAAAACACTCAAAATCCCAAGCTAAACGCGTCATTTCGGGGCCTTTTAAGTCAATCACGGGCAGAATGTGTTTTTAAGCAGTCGTGCTTTTTAGAAGTAAAAAACGAGCAATTTTTCGACCCGACGTACCAAACACGGCCAGGCCTTGCTTTTCAAGCACGCATCGTGTTGGGAAAATCCAAAACACGGCTTTGCCGCCGTGCTTTTAAAGCTGCAGGCGTGTTTTTCGTCGATCTGGATGTTCTTTTGGCGGAAATTATGGAAGCTTTCCTTTTTGCTTTGTGACAACCTTTGAGCAACTTTTACATCTCATTTTCTTTGCACCAAACTCTATTATTCCCTCAATTGTCATGTGGACACAATGATTCAACCAACTCAACCAATGGAAGTGGAGTATTGTCATGTGAATATAATGATTCAACCAACTCAACCATGAATGTGCACACAATGATTCAACCAACAACCATGGAAGTGGAGCATTTGTTAGCATTATTGATGTGTTCTTTCACAAAGATGGTGCCTATAAAAGCCAAGAGTTTGAGTTGGGAAAGATATTCATAATTCATGTAGTATTCATTGATAGAGAGATTCATTGTATATTCATTGTATATTCTAAGTTTCAAAGCAAAATACATTGAGAGGATAAAAGAGAGGTAGAGTTGGAAGTTGAAGAGCAATAGAGGAGAAGGCTTGGAGTTCAACATCATTGCAATCAACCAATGAGGAAGTCTTTTATTGGTCTTGAATAAGAGCTAAGTACACCATGTTCATTTTATTCATATCTTCTTGTGTAGTATATTCTTTTGTCAAAGCCATGTGTAGCTAAATTTCTAGTGTTTGAATGTAACGAACTCTAGAATGAATTTGTGATTAAGGCTTGTATGTTTTTAATAAAATCTTCATATTTTGTGTGATTCACTTATATCATGCTTTATTCATTCGAATTGGTATATGCGCAATATTGATTTGAAGTTTATTTTTCATCCGCAAAATCGAGAGATTCATGGTGAAATAGAACCTATATAAGTGAAAAGAGTTGGATGCAATCCTAGATATAGGACGACATAAATCTTCTGGATCGGGGTCAAACCTAATATGGGAATTCACAAATCGTTATAATGATGTCTTGGGGGTTTTAACTAGAAAGAGATTTCAGTTAATCAACTTGAGATTAGAAGTTATTCGCGCTCGATAGAGGGTTTAACTTAAATCGGGAATTTCTACGGTTCACATAACATGAGATTTTATTAAACGAGGTTGGTTTTTGCTTAAGGGCTTATGGTTGTATTTTTATCATGTTGAATCACAAAAACATTCTAGAGGAATTTACATTCAAACACATTTCTAGCTCTTGATTTCTTAATTCTACAATCTACTTTTGTTTGATCTTTTGTAAGTTGCAATTATTTTAAATTCTCTATTTTTTTATTTTCCATTTTAACAAACAAAACTCTGAAAATTATTAGATTAAATAACAAAAATACGGTAATTATTAGTACTTACAATCCTCGTGGGAATGACACTCGGTACTCAACAATCTATACTATAAAACGATAGGTGCACTTGCCTAAGGTTTTAAAGGTAGCTTTTGAGCCATCAGTATTGGGGTTGAGAGAAAAAATGTCTGTGTGATTGTAATAATGTTTCACATAGTGGAATTTCTTTCTCTGGGGGCCGTGGTTTTTTCTCCGGTTTTGCAGTTTCCACATAAAGTTTTTGTGTTGTGGATTGTTGTTATTTTTTATTTTATTTCTCGGTTATTTCTGCTTATCCCTAGGGGATGAATGTGGGATCTGATTTTTCCCATCATACGTATGATGTGATTAGAAGCAATGTATTAAAAATCGGACTGATTAACATGGGAAAAAAGTAACAAGGCCTAATGAGAACCGTCTACAGAGATTTTGTAGCTCTTAGGCAAAACTTTAGTAGAGATCTAGTTTAATATACCATTAATTTTCATTTTAATTTTCTAGCTTTTTGAGTTTTAAATTTACTTTTAAAGTTTTATAATCAAGCAGGTCTATATTTCATTCACAATAGATAAAGGTATCGTCATTAATATTTTATAAGTAATGCATTTATTGGAAAACAATCTAATCTTATGATATAGTTTAAAACTTCTATTGGAGTAATGAAAAAAATAAAAAAAAAATCTTTCAATTTTTTTTAAACATTATTTTCTGTATTTTCAAGTGAATGTTGAATTATACACACATATATAATTAATTAATTAATTATACAAGTATATAAAAAGTTAAAAAAAAAACTAATTAGGGGCCTTTAATTAATTGTACATATTTACAACTAATTTAAGGGCTTTCACTAATTGTGTGGCCTTAGTCAGTCGCCTCAGTACGTGGCCTTAAGGCTGCCAAGCCCGGTTCTATAGTGAGGCCAATGACGCTGCGACCTCAGGCACCCTGTCGAAATTCGGCTTTTCGCCAACCCATTTCATGAAATTAATAAAAATTTATCTAACCCCTTCATTTTCTCATAAAAAAATATATCAAATCAAAATCAAATAAATTTTTATGAAACCACAAAATTGAATACAGACTAAAAATTATATCCATTAGAGTTATCTCCACAATTATTTAGCAAATCTTCTTTTTTTTCTTCTCCAAAATATTTTCATATAAATGTATAAATGATAATATAATTATAAAATTATACTTTTTAATCAATTTATTATGAGATTAATGAATTAAAATTTATAAGTTATTAACTGAAAGAGTCTGGAGCTCAAATAAAAAGCAACAATAAAAGAAAAACGTGCTAATTAAAAAATAACCAAATAACATATATAAATTTTTGGTGCCTTTGTCGGCTTATATAAATTTTTCTTTGTTGGCTTATATAATCGTGACTATGTCAACTTGTATGAATTTCTTTGTTGCTTTATCGATTTATATGAATGTGACCAAATTTATATTTTTTTATCTTTTTACAAGTAAATGACAATTAGCAGTATGTTAAAAAATTCGTTGTGCCACGCTACTATGACCAGGGCGCCATACTTATGTGTCGTCTCGGGCTTTGAAAACCACATGACCGGCTCTGAAATCTGCCACAACTCTGGGTCTATTTTTTTTAAAGATATTAATGACTTTTTTGTTAAAATTATCCTTACTAATTTCTTATAAATTATTCAATCTTTATTGTTTCAAAGAATAACTAATTTTTATTTTTTGAGAAAGCTAACATCTACCAAACTTAAAAACTACTCGAATCACTACATATCCTTTTTTAATTTCATTCATTTCCCACATGTTGAGCCCACAAGAACTCAGCAGTGAAATATAACAATATAATAACAACAATAAAAAAAAAAAGTTAACAAGAATTTTAGAAAAGAGAAAAAGAAAAAGAAAAGGAAAACAATGTGAACAAAATCATGGCTTGACATTCAAAAAGTGGAAACGGGGGTACCTTCCTCTTAAGGTAATTGTCCAACGTTAAACACCTTTTTTTTTAAACTAAACTTTACTTTCCAAATCTGGCAACATACCGTTCACGCCACCTTTGATTGGCTCATCGAACCGACCGTATCATTTCTTTGAATCTTCCTCTAACCAATCCTCACCTGCCACCTAGACTTCAACAAAACTTTGACAATCACAAGATCAACGGTTCACAGGTCCATCTGCCATATCCAACGGTTAATGGTGTTTATGTTTAATTACTTCGTCTAAAACAAAAAGGAAAGCAATAGATGTTTGGCTCCTAAATTTGCTCTAATAGTTTGCTTGTCTCACTAGAAACTAAATAGTTAGTCAAAGTTTTTTGGTGTATAATAGCCTACATCTTTGTGACTTTTACATCTTCCTAAATTTTAGACTTACACTAAAAATGTGTATTATATATATATATATATATATATATATATATATATAGAGGAGGGTTATATAGGACCCAAGAATTATATGAGTACATAGGATTAAATCTTGACCACAGATTTACCTATTTCAATGGCTAGTATTAAAATATGTTAAATGTTCATAAAATATAAAATAAATCCAAAATGGGGCAAATTAGCCCATGTAAAAAATATGGCGATTGACTAAATCTAGTAAATCCCATGAAAATAGGAGCAGTTACGGTTCTATCTTACCTTACAGATCATGATATTAATCTTGATAAATCAATTAAATCCCATGAAAATAGGAGCAGTTACCCATAATAGGAGCAGTTACTCGCGATTGTTTAGAATGTTGCTTAGTTGTGCATAAACAATTGCTTGTGAATATAGAAAATATTGCTTATTTATTTACTGTATTTTGCGTTCTCACATTAAATATAGTTCGCTAAATAGAAACTGTGATGTTATGCAAAAAAAAAAACAATATGCTTATATAATATACTCATAATGCTTGCCAATTGAGTAATTGTTGCATATGAACTACAAACACCATTAATGTGCGTATGTATTTAAGAGAGAGCAATTTGGGATGCAACTTATTGACGTAATAAATACTGCTTATGTGTGCTTGTTTTATTATTTTTTAGCAATTTTTTCAGGAACCAAACAATTGTTTATTTAGTCCATATGTTTTACTGTTTATTGACGTATTAGGTACTGCTTATGTAAGCTTGTTTTGCTGTTATTTGAGCAAATTGTTCATGAACCAAACAAATTGCTTATTTAGTCCATGTGTTTTACTGCTTATTGACGTATTAAGTACTGTTTATGTGTGCTTGTTTAATTATATTTTGAGCAAATTGTTCATGAACCAAACAAATTGCTTATTTAGTCCATATGTTTTACTGCTTGTTGACGTATATGTATAATACATCGTATGTTATACCAAAAAACTGAAATCAAAGAAAATACACAACTAACTCAAAACAATTCTATAGCAAACTACGCATGTACGTCAACTACTCAAAACCCACCATAAACTTAAATTCAAAAAAAAAAAAATACTACAATATTAAACCATTTGATCAAAAATAAAAAACATAATCGTTCCGTTATGATCCTATGTCATTCCAGCAAACTTCTTCGCCTCTGCCAAATTCAACTCCCTATGCTCATTCATATCATCAAACAAATTGCAACTGCATATTTTCTTGCGACCTTCCTTTTCCTACATATATGAGAAATAAGCAGAATATAAAGCACACATGAGAATTAAAACAAACATATATAAGCATAATTAAAGGCATCAATGAGCAGTAAAAAATCATGTTTAAAATATTAAAAAACAATCCAAATTTAATCATATTCCACCAATTAAATATAAGCAGAATATAAAGCATACATAAGCAGTAAAATAACCATATATGCAGTGAATATAAGAGAAAGAACAATCATATTTAACCCATGTTTCACCTACTATTTTAAGCAGAATATGTAACAAAATATATAATTGTTATATGATATACACAAAATATGTAACAAAATTTGATTTACGTGATTATATTTGTTATATTTTAAGCAAAATATGTAACAAAATATATAATTATATTTTAAGCAATTAGATTTACGTGATGATAAATGTTATTATGATATACACAAAATAAATATATTTTTATTCGTATTTGAAAAAGCACTAGACACTAAGTACGCGACAGACTATGGCCTGAGCGGAGCATAAATAGGACTAGTCGAGACTTAATCAAAAGAAAAAACATTGGTTGCTAAGGGGAGCCTTATCACCTAGCTAATGACTAGACAGGGTTAAATGGAGATTTTTAGAACATTGGACTTTTAAATAACAAAAACTAAAAAAAACACTATTCAAAAATGAAATTTAGCTCTAACTTTTAAAAAATTCAGACTAAAGATATGATAAATTCTACCTAATGTTGAGATATGTCACTTGTGAGTTGTCCTAAATTGATTGATTAAGGGAAGAGAGTCCATATTATAAGCCAAATGAGTTACTCATCCTATCACCAATTGGTTTTAGAATAGAACCTCGCTTGGTGGGTTTGGACTCTCTCTCATATTGAGTATGATTTATGTGTGGGATCATATCAAGTCCACCAAATTGATTAAGGGAAGAAAATCCATATTATAAGCCAAGTGAGTTACTCATCCTATCACCAATTGGTTTTAGAATGGAACCTCGCTTGTTGGTTTGGACTATCTCTCATATTGAGTATGATTCATGTGTGGGATTATATCAAGTCCACCAAATTTAACACCTAACTAAAAAAAAACCAGCAATTTTTTAAGAATAATTGCAGCTAAACCCCCGTGTGTACTAACCATATAATATTTAATACATTTTGTGTCAATAATATCTAGGTTTCAACAACTCTTGTACTCCATGTTAGAATTTTTTTTTTGCATATTTTAAGGAAAGTACAAGTCGCTGAAGCAATCCAACTTTCTTTTTTCTAGGGGTGGGTAGGGTGTCGGCAGAGAAGGGTGGGGGTGGGGGTGTACGAGGTAGTATACAAATGGTCGGGAAAATTGTTTATTTATTGTAAAATTGAAATCAAATTGTCAAAATAGGGTAGAAATAGGGGAACTTGTTTCTTTACTCGGTGGCGCAGCAGGTGGATGCGCCTGATCAATGGTTGACGCATACCACTACTGCGCCAACATTTTAAATTTTTTTTTTTGTGATTCTCAAAGGCTGGCGCAGTGTATGCATGCGCCAGCCACTTTTTTTTTTAATTTTTTTTAATTTTTAATTTTTTATTTTTGAAGAAAATGGTGTTTGTAATTTTGTATTAAATCATGGCCATGTGTGATCAAGAATGGTAGTGGCAATATATTATTAAATTATGGTAAACTTTTTGGATTGTTTGTAACCGTAATTCCAAAATAATCAAATCAAGATGACTTTTTAATTTTTGGATGGAATCACATGTGCTTTTATATATTATGATTAGTTTGAAGAATTAGAGACGTTAAATGGGTTGCGGTCCATTGTCCTGGACTGTGTAAACCGAAAAAAGAGGATTATACCAAAATTATTTTTTGGTCCATTTAAATCGAACCCCATTAGGGCTAGCCCGAAGATTAACCGTGCTAGCCCGTTATTTTTATTTTTTGAAAAATAAATATTTTATAATTTGTTTTATAAATAGTTTAAACTTATTTTTATTACGTAGGGTATAAATTATATTTTAAATGAAAATAACGGGCTAGCACGGTTAATCTTCGGGCTAGCCCTAATGGAGTTCGATTTAAATGGACCAAAAAATAATTCAAGTCTAGTCCTTTCTTTCTCGGTTTAAACAATCTAGGACAATGGACCGCAACCCGTTTAACATCTCAAAATTTTCATACTAATCATAATATATAAAAGCACATGTGATTCCATCCAAAAATTAAAAAGTCATATTGATTTGATTATTTGGAATTGACGTCATAAACAATCCAAAAAGTGTACCATAATTTAATAATATATTGCCACTACCATTCTTGATCACACATGGCCATCATTTATACAAAATTACAAATACCATTTTCTTCAAAAAAAAAAATAAAAAAATAAAAAAATTAGAAAAGGTGGCTGGCGCATGCATACACTGCGCCAGCCTTTGAGAATTACAAAAAAAAAAAATTAAAATGTTGGCGCAGGAGTGTTATGCGCCAACCATTGATTAGGCGCATCCACCTGCTGCGCCACCGAGTAAAAAAACAAGTCCTTCCTTAGGTGACGTGGACGCTTCTTCTCCATTCTTGGAAATTTTCATACCATCTGTCTTTTACTCGACCTTTCCTTTTATACCTACCTTATCTACAGTACTAAAATCTTTATTCTTCTTCTTTTTTTTTTCTTTCTTAATTCTTTTTTTTATTAAATTATATCCTACGACTACATCTTTTTTTAATTATTATTGTTTTTTGTTTGTTGTTTTATTACCATTGTTTGCCTTTTTCCTTTTGTTGTCGTGGTCTTGTAGACTTCAATAATTTGTTGCTTTAACTGGTTAGGAAAAGGAAATTATTGGACAACCATATTACGATAACGCCCTTCCACAATTACCCTAAAAACTACTCATGCACCTTTTTTTTTCATAACACCCCAGGGTGGGATTGATTGGCGTGATCCTCTCCCCACCGTAAATCAAATAATAAATCTGATCATACAACGCTATCCATTACGTGGGGAGAAAACCAAAAAGCAAGTTAAACCTATCACTATGACATCTATCGCATCTATCATAATGAGATATCTAAAAATCTGAGGAAAACTAATGCGCAATCAAAATCTAAAGCTCGGATATCAAATTTGGTCCATCCGAAGCGCTAGAAGGTGGCGGCTTAAACCGTGCCCTCATAAAACTACTCATGCACTTTCTCCTTTCCAATATTACAATTTACCCAATTTATTTGATTCCATAGAGAATTTCAAATTTAAAATTAAAATTATGTACTTTTGTATTGTTGCTGACAAGAATAGTGGTTGAAATTTAAGAGTTCAGATAACATATCATTCGGTGGTATAAGCAAATCGAGTAAAGTCGAATATGATATTATTCAAAAATTATATTTGAGTTTAATTTAATTAATATTTTAGTAGCCGAATATGATATTGAGCTCGAGTAGATGATATTTTTACGTTTTTCTGTTTAAAGAAATGCAATAACGTAGTTTAGTTAATTCATTGGAAAAAAACATAAGTATTATAATTCGCAAGTATATTACATGAAAATTGAGGCAGAAAAATACATTGAAAAATCTAGATAATCCGATTTTCTACTACTATATGAACATGTCAAGAATATAACAAAATCATATCTGCGATTGTCTGGCCCAACAAAGATTATGATGCTAATCTTTAATATTATTTTAGTCCAATTCCAAAGTAAGTATAATTACATATTGCCATGCATATATTGCTGTCCCAATAATTGAATTGAACGTTGTTAATTATAAGGTGGCCAGGTGTAATTAACTTCATACTATTACAATATTTACATTTAATTTAATCCGCCATTTTTCTTTCGTTGGTTCTGTATTCACATTGGTTGGTTGCTGATAAGGGCAAACGATGGTCCGGGCCGACCTGATAGGCCCATGACATTGGGCCGACCTGATAGGCCCATGACATTGGGCCGACCCGACAAGTCTAGGAGTGTTTGGCGATCGATGATATCGGGCATTAGGCCAAAAATGATAAGGCCCATAGACTCGGGATTGTTAAGCGTTAAGTAATGGGCCGATCCGTGGAGGCTACGGCAAAGAGGATATAGGGCCTCGCTAACTTGGGTCGATGCCTCGTCAAGGCCCAAGGTCAAGTTGTGATGAGCCGACTGTATAGAGTTAGCGAGTGTTGATGTTAGTCGACTGTTGTGGGACAGATTCTGATTGGGCATGCATGACCTTAGAAGAATAGGTCGGTTCGGCGTATGAGATGTATAAAGTGGTCGGAGATGCCTGAAGATTTAAAAGGTTTTGTATCAACACAAAGAGCCGCATTGTTCGAGAGATCGGAGTGCGGTATTACAGCGTGAAATTAGGGTTTTTAACAAGATCCGATCCTAACCTAATGATGACTCGACATCAAATCGTAGCGGAATCCCCGGATTTTGCGGAAACCCTAATCCGAGCTAAGGTATAAAAGGCCCAAGCCCGGGTTTATTCTAACTTAATCCCATTTTTTGTTACATTGCTTTTTCTCTCTCTAGTCTATCTTCCTTCTCACAATCTTCGACTTAAGCATCGGAGAGGTGCGAGGAGCCCCTCCGGCCCCCCTGTGCGGAGTCTCGTGGTGGTCTTCAACTAGAAGGTGATCGGCGAGGAGGAGTAAGTTTTGGGAGTAAACAAGTGGCGCCGTCTGTGGGAAAACATTGAGCGAGAGACGTGAGATTCGGATTTTGGCTATGGAAGAGGTTAGGAGAAGTTTGGAAGATGATTTGAACCGTACGCCGGGAGATACTCCGGGCGTAGTCACGTAGGAGGATGTTGCACCTCCGCCCCACCACCCGGTGTGAGCAGCGGAGAGCGCGAGTGCAAAGGACGGGAGCGGATGATGACGCCTATGTCCTCGGGGAGTATAGATTTGAGTCCAATGTTCTTTGAACAATTGGGAGGCTTCATCACTAGAGTCATGGAGCGAGACGGTGGAGAGGCGCTTGAGGAAATGCTTCCACCACAGCTCCACCGGTGGTTCCTCCTCCTCCCTGTGGTCCCCCTCATGTGGTCCTCCGGAGGAGGTAGGGAGAAAGAGGTCGGCGGCCGACTATGGCGGAGGAAGTACATTCATCAAGGCGGAACATGTGTCTGCGAGGACCAAGGCGGTCTGAGCGGATGGATGACCTCCACCGTGAGGTGCGAGATATTCGTCGGAGAGTGGTGGAGAGGAGCGGCGGCGATTCGGGTGAGGGAACACCCTTCTCGGAAGAGGTAATGGCGGGCGAGCTTCCGTCCTCATACCGAGCTACGAGCCGAATATGATGGTACCACGGTCCGTGGGACCATCTTTGCCGATTTGAGAACGCGACCCTACTACACGCATTCACGGACGGCGTGATGTGTAGAGTTTTTCCTACCACTTTGACGAAATCGGCTCGCGGATGGTTTAGTCGGTGCCCGGGCTCCATTCGAAATTTTGATGACTTTAGTTCGGCTTTCCTTAACCAATTCACGAGTTGCCGTAAGTACCAAAAGCGCGCCACCGACCTTGTTTAGTATCAAAGAGAGAAGGGGAAGGACTTCGGAGTTATATCCGAGGTTTACGGCGGCAAAGTTGGAGGTCGTCGGCCTAGTCCAGGAAATTTTGGCAATGCCCTAGCTCGGGGCACGAGGATGGGGAGTTCTTTGAATCATTAGTGATAGAGCTGCTAAGACATTTGACGATTTGCCATTAGCTCTCGGGGCGGAGAAATATATAAACTTGGAAGAGGCGAGAAAAATGAAAAGAGAGGAAGGAGAGAAGAAAGAAGAGACGGGGAGGGAAGATAGGGAAGACAAAGTACCTCGGAAGAAAGCGAGAATGTCCGAGGCAATGGGGGAAGGCGAGGTTTGAGAAGTATACGCCTTTGGCCGTTCCTCGGGGTGAAGTGCTTATAGCTATTGAGAGGCATCCCGACCTGAGATGGCCAAAGGCACACGCAGAGGCACGATAAAGCGAAATGTAAGGAATTTTGCAGATTTCACAATGAGTATGGGCACACAATGGTCGGTGCACACACCGAGGGATGAGATCGAGCGGCTCATTCAAGCAGTCACCTCGGGAATTTGTGTACATTGACAAAAAGGAGAAAAAAGGGGAGTATAAGAGGGATAACAGGGATATCATCAACCTCGAGCGGGAGCCTGGCGTAGGGGGAGAGGAGGAGCTACCTCCACCTCCGCCCCGCCTCAGCGTGAGGTCATCGGATGATTGTTGGAGGGCGGGCGGAGAGGAGATTCGAGGCGAGCTCGGAAAAATTATGTGAAGCAAAGTGGCGCGGATCGGTGCAAGAAGCGATTGAAGGTGGAACAGTCGGTCGGTCAGTCGGGCGAATATCCAATTTGGACGAGAGGATTGCAAGGGTATTGTGACACCTCGATGATGCCCTTGTGGTCACAAATGACGATCTCTAATTATGATGTGCGGCGGGTATTTGTGGATCTTGGGAATTGATGGATATTCTATTCTATGATTGCTATAGGAAGATGGATCTCCGTCGGCTTGGGGGACGGTGAGACACGGCGTTGGTCGGATTATTTGGAGGGATGATCCAACCAATAGGTATGATTACTTTACTGTCTCTTTGGGTAAAGAGCCTAATCGTAAAACTAGAATGATTCGGTTTTGATAGTGAAGCACCGTCCTCTTATAATGTCATGTTGGGTAGGACCAAGCACTAAATGCCTTTCAAGCAAAGTGTCGGTATACCATCTAAAAATGAAATTTCTGTGGGAGAGAAAGTAGGAGAAGTCGATGGTGATCGTATATGGCTAGAAAATTGTACATAGAAAGTATTCGGAGGAAGCGAGAAAGGGGAGTGCTTTTGATGATGATAGAAACAAAGACAAGTTGGTTAGGTTGGGCCGAACCGGTGGAGCATGTCCCCAATGATGAAATGATGATGGTTGAGCTAGTTCGGTGACCCCGATAAGGTCACTAAGGTCGGAAAAGAGTTGATGATGAATTAAGGGATGAGTTGGTAGAGTTCTTAAGGAATAATGTGGATGTATTTGCTTGGGGCGGAAGACCTGGTGGGAATAGATCCAAGCATCGGCCGAACATAGAGCTTAATGTTAATCCATCATATAAGCGGTAAAAGCAAAAAAAGAGGAACTTCGGTCTAAGAAGGATCTTTATAATTAGGCGGAGGTGCAAAAGTTGTTGAAAGCAGGCACATTAAAGAAATCCAATTTCGAATGGCTATCTAATGCGATATTGGTTCCGAAAACGGAGGCGATTGGCGCATGTGTGTGTGGACTTTAGGGATTTGAATCGTGCTTGCCCTAAAGATTATTACCCATTGCCCGAATTGATCGGTTGGTGGATTCGACGTCGGGATGTGAAGCGCTTAGCATGATGGATGCATCTGGGGATATCATCGGATCAAAGCAGCGAGAAGAAGACCAAAAAAAGAGTATGCTTCACCACCTCTTTTGGTACATTCCGCTATGTAGTAATGCCGTTCGGATTAAAGAATAACGGGAGCCACATACCAAAGGTTGGTAGATAAGATGTTTGGGGAGCGGCTCGGCGGGGAACATGGAAGTGTACGAGCGATATGTTGGTCAAAAGTATAAAAGCTTGTATGAATCATGTGCGTGATCTGGCCGAAACGTTTGACACCCCGGGGAAGTATAGGATGGTGAATCCCAAGAAGTGTGCCTTTGGGGTCAGGTTGGGAAAGTTTACGGGGTACATGGTAACGGAGAAAGGAATAGAGGCCAACCCGGAAAAGGTCGGGGCCATTAGAGAGATGGCACCACCTCGGGATGCCAAAGATGTGCGATGTTAACAAAGTCGGCAGCGACATTGAATCGCTTTATTTCACGCCTTGCAGAGAGAAGTTTGCCCTTTTTTAAGGTCTTGAGGAAAGCCAAAAAGTTTGTTTGGGATGAAGAGTGTCAGAAGGCTTTCGAGGACTTGAAAAATTACTTGGCTGATCTATCATTGCTAACTAAGCCGTTGCCTGGGGAGCCCCTATACCTCTATCTTTCGGTAGGGGAGCAAGGGGTTAGCACGGTCTTGATCAGGGAGGAGAGATCGGTTCAGAGGCCGGTGTACTATGTCAGTAAAGTTTTGAGGAATGCCGAGCTGCGATATGCGGAGATCGAGAAGGCGGGTTTGGCCTTGGTGGTGACTGCGAGAAGACTTCGGCCGTATTTCCTTTCGCATAAGGTAATCGTTCGAACTAATCTTCCGTTGAGAAATGTGATGAGCAAACCACGAGGTAAGCGGGGAGGTTAGTGAAGTGGGCTATCGAATCGAGTGAGTATGATATCGATTTGAGAACGATCGGCCATCAAAGCTCGGGCTTTGGCGATTTTGTTCAAGAATCAACCGGAGATGATAAGCGGTGAAGGAGCTTGGGTGATTTATGTGGATGGGGTTCAAGGGGAGTTCGGGATGTGGTCTTTGGTATTGTTTTGATCACCCATGAGGATCGAAAATGACTTTGCTGTGAGGTTGGAATTCAAGCTATCTAATAATGAGGCAGAGTATGAAGCATTCATCAGAGGAATGCAAATGGCCATTGAGATGGGGGCTGTTAAGATGGTAATTTACATGGACTCTCAGCTCGTCCATAAACAAGTTATGGGAGAGTTCGAGGTAAGGGAAGAAAGGATGAAGAGGTATGTCGAAGCATATCGAGCTTTAGAAGGAAGAGTGAAGGAAATCAAGATATGTCGGTCCCGAGGAAGAAAATGGTAGAGCGGATTTTTTCGGCAAAATTGGCCAGTTCGGCCTTGGAGAATCAAGCTAAACAGATCACACTTCTGGTAGCAAAGGAAACGACACTGGGGTTAGAAGTCGGAGAGATTGAGGAAAAAGAGGATTGGAGGTCGGCTATCATAGCTTACCTCAAAGAAGGGGTCTTACCAACAGATAGGCGCGAAGCAGCTCGACTGAAAATTCGAGCGACACGTTTTTGCATTATCGGGGATAAGTTATATAAGAGAGGCTTCTCTATGCCTTTGCTGAGGTGTTTGAGTGGAGAAGAGGGTACATATGTGCTCAGAGAGATACATGAAGGTTGTTGTGGGAATCACATGGGAGCGAGAATTTTGATGAAAAAAGTCCTTAGGGCAGGGTATTTTTGGCCTTACCTGAAAGGAGAAGCAGAGAAGTTGGTGAGAGCATGCGAAAAATGTCGAGATCCATGCGCCTTTAGTACATCGACCGGGGAAGAACTCATGACGATGAGCTCGGCATGTCCGTTTGCAAAATGGGGAATTGACATTGTGGGTCCTTTTCCGGCCAGTCGGAGGAAGTTCTTGATTGTGGCAATCGACTATTTTAGCAAGTGGGTGGAGGTAGAACCTCTTGCTAAGATAAATGAAGATCGATAATGAAATTTATTTGGCAAAATATAGTGTGTCGGTATGGAGTGCCTCGTGCCTTAATATCGAGATAATGGGACGCAGATTCGCGGGGCGAAATCCGAGCTTGGTGTGAGGAAATGAAGATCAAGCAAAACTTCACCCGGTGGCTCACCCGCAGCTAACGGACAGTGGAAGTGACTAATGAATTCTTGTCCAAGGATTGAAAGCTCGGCTAGAGAAGCGGGGAGGAGCGTGGGTTCGGGAGCTCGAGTTCGGTGTTGTGGGCTTATCGAACTAATCCGAAAGAGGCACTGGCGAGCTCCGTTCACTGGTGTATGGTATGGATCTTTGTCATACCGGCGGAGATAGGGATGGAAACACATCGAGTTGAGAATTTTGAGGAAAATATTAATGAGTGTTGATTCGAGAGGCATTGGATACGATAAATGAGAAAAGGAAATGGCGTTTTTGCAGATGGAAAAGACACGAGGAAGGATTAAAGCGGCTTATGACAAGAAAGTAAAGAAAAGGGCCTTCCGGTCGGAGATCTAGTTTTGAGAAGGTCGGATGCTAGCAAAAACAAAGGAAATTGGATGCAAATTGGGAAGGGCCACTTCGGGTGGTCAAGGTACTAGCAGGAGGGCGTATGAGCTGGAAGAGATCGGAGGTCGAAAACTCCGAGGGCTTGGAATAGTTGTAATTTGAAGAAATATCATTCCTAGAATAGAGAAATATTCGATGTAATCAATATACTCGTTTTGAATGAAGTGATACGCTACTACATTATGAGTTCGGAAAATGGAAAAGAAAAGATGGCGACAAGTATTTGGAGCTCAACTCGAGCTAGTCTCCAAATACTTGGGGCCACGAGGCCACGCGAGGAGCTCGGCTAGAGCCAGCTTCCTTTGAAGAAAGTGACAAGTATTTGGAGCTCAGCTCGAGCTAGACTCCAAATACTTGGGGCCACGAGGCCATGCAAGGAGCTCGGCTCGACCCAGCTTCCTTTGAAGAAAGTGACAAGTATTTGGAGCTCAGCTCGAGCTAGTCTCCAAATACTTGGGGCCACGAGGCCATCAAAGGAAGCTGGCTCGAGCTAGTCTCCAAATACTTGGAGCCACGAGGCCATGCAAGGAGCTCGGCTCGAGCCAGCTTCCTTTGAAGACTGACAAGTATTTGGAGCTCAGCTCGAGCTAGACTCCAAATACTTGGGGCCACGAGGCCACGCAAGGAGCTCGGCTCGAGCGCCTTCCTTGAAGAAAGTGACAAGTATTTGGAGCTCAGCTCGAGCTAGTCTCCAAATACTTGGGGCCACGAGGCCACGCAAGGAGCTCGGCTCGAGCCAGCTTCCTTTGAAGAAAGTGACAAGTATTTGGAGCTCAGCTCGAGCTAGTCTCCAAATACTTGGGGCCACGAGGCCATGCAAGGAGCTCGGCTCGAGCCAGCTTCCTTTGAAGACTGACAAGTATTTGGAGCTCAGCTCGAGCTAGTCTCCAAATACTTGGGGCCACGAGGCCATGCGAGGAGCTCGGCTCGAGCCAGCTTCCTTTGAAGACTGACAAGTATTTGGAGCTCAGCTCGAGCTAGACTCCAAATACTTGGGGCCACGAGGCCACGCAAGGAGCTCGGCTCGAGCCAGCTTCCTTTGAAGAAAGTGACAAGTATTTGGAGCTCAGCTCGAGCTAGTCTCCAAATACTTGGAGTCACGAGGCCATGCAAGAGCTCGGCTCGAGCCGACTTCCTTTGAAGATCGACAAGTATTTGGAGCTCAGCTCGAGCTAGACTCCAAATACTTGGGGCCACGAGGCCACGCAAGGAGCTCGGCTCGAGCCAGCTTCCTTTGAAGAAAGTGACAAGTATTTGGAGCTCAGCTCGAGCTAGTCTCCAAATACTTGGGGCCACGAGGCCATGCAAGGAGCTCGGCTCGAGCCAGCCTTCCTTTGAAGATTGACAAGTATTTGGAGTTCAGCTCAGCTAGTCTCCAAATACTTGGGGCCACGAGGCCATGCAACGAGCTCGGCCGAGCTAGCTTTGAAGATGTTAACAAGTATTTGGAGCTCAGCTCGAGCTAGTCTCCAAATACTTGGGGCCATGAGGAGCACGATATGCTAACCTTTTTTGTAAAAAAAAAAAATATAAATAAAAAAATTAGTTACAAGAATAATAGACAAGAGATCGAGAAATAAAAGTGCGAAGAAACTTTATTGATCATCCAAAATAAATACAAGTACATGATAGAAAAATCGAAAGCGAATCGAACTCCTAAGTAGTAGGGGAACATTTTCGGTGTTGGTCATCCATGGAGATGGTCACATCGTCTATGAGAGCGAGTTCAGGATCGTCATCGGGGATATCTCGAACTTGACCTGCAGGAAGCCGAGAGGATGACATCGAGCCTCAGGAGCTTGTGAAGGACCGCCGAGCCGAGGCAGCGAGGTGGAGGATAAAAAAGAGCAGATAAGGACTCTATGAACTCCTCCGGGGAGCAAGGTTGAGACGCTCCGCCTCGTCGGAAAAACAAGCCTTTGGGGTCGGGAATCCTCCCGGGGACCTCGGCGATCGAAGGGCTCGGTAGTGATACGCGTTCACGAGTTGAAGCTCGGCTCGGTCAAAAGCAAAGCCATAGTACTCCATGGCGGCATCTGAGAGAGAACTCGGATGAATTCCTTGGAGCTTAAAAAGGCTTGCTTCACCCGCTCCCGAATGGCCCGAACTATGAAGAGCCCTCGGGAGGTGAAACTTTGCCGACCGACTTCTATGCCCTCAGCTCGGGCTTGGTCGACATTGACAGTACATCTGAGCTGGAGATCGCTTAGCTCGGTCTTCAGGTCGGCATTATCAGTCTCCAAAGCCTTTATTTTGGCCTCTAGAGAAGCCACCGTGGCCTTGTTGACTTCTTCCCCTCCTTATACCGGCGATTTTCCTCCTCAAGAGTTTAGTCTCCCGAGCTTTCACCGGGACGACCTCCTTCTTGGAATTGTTGAGCTCGGCACTTTGGGAAGGATCGGCAAAGCCAACCCGAGCTCGGGAGATCAGTGCAGCCAACTGTGCATCGGCCTTGGATTGGTTGAGGCAGAATGAAGTCACCACTCAAAGATCACTAAGCTTCTCCCATGGCGGTTCGGTTGGGAGTTCGGGCGATTGCCTTGAATATATTGGATGGCAAAGGTTCCATCGGTGTTCTTCGGATGGAATTGCCGGTGAAGAAGGTTTGGTTGGGCGTATGAATGGGAGTGCGAGAGAGAGGAGAAAGCAGGAGGTGGGGTGTTCTTCGCCTCTTGGCAGCTCCGTCTTTGGTGCCAACAAGCCGGCCTCTTGGAAGGAGGAGGTCGGATAGAGGTTGAGCTCTGGGCGTAAGATCGGCCATCGCTGCGGCGGTGTGTCTGGTCGCCGAAGTGGGAGGTGGCCTCCCGGGCGTGGGAGCGGCAAAGACTGGATGAAGGAGGTTGTGAGCCAGGAGCAAGGACTTGCTCCTCATCATCCGGCTCGGCGACCATCCGTGCCATGAACATATCCGCACAAAGAGAAAGGATTAGCCCCAAATGAGTAAGAATAAAATAAATCAATTGCAAAAAAAAAAAAAAAGAAAAAAAAATCAATTACCAATATCATGAGGCGGAGGAGCCACAATGGGGCTCATTTCAAAGTAGTCTGAGAAGAGGAGGGGTTATAAGGCGAGAGAGGTCATACTTGACTAAAGTGAGTTTATTTATTTGAGCCTGGAGGTCGGGAGACCGATCTGCGGGGTTGTGTTTGCGTTGAAGTGGAAAGGTCCAGTCCAAGCAATAGGAACCCCAAGCTCGGGGGAGGAAATGAAAAAATATTTGTCCTTCCGAATTTGTTGGAGGAAGGATATTTGCTTAAAAGCGGGCATCACCTCGGGAGGTGATGTAGAAAAGACCACTTGGTGTTTGAGTTCTTTATTTGGAATAAGCGAAGAAAACAGATCTAGAGTGGGCTCTATGTCTAAATACTTGGTCAAAATAATGAAGCCGGCTAGAATGCGGAATGAGTTCGGGGCTAGTGATTTAAAGGCACCAGGAGAACTCGGATACCCTGGCCCGTGAAGGGATGGATGGGAAATCGGAGGCCGCCTCTATCCGACCTACGAAGAAGGATAAGGCATTGGGTGGAGGTCGGTTAGGGTCGGTTGGCCGACGAGTTTGGGAAGATAGAGTTTGAAAGAGGACGGAATTTGGGCGGTTCTTTTAAGGGTTTGAAGATTAGGGGTGATAAGGTGGTCCCCTTAAAATCATGAGGATATACGGAGTAAGGGACCCGAGCACGAGCTCGGATCTCTATCAGTCGAGAATCACGACTGAATCGGAGCTAGATTGATCGCGTCCGGTCCGATGGGGACACCGAGTGAAAGGGGCGGAGGAAAGAGCCGTAGTCATCGCCCACCGTTCTAAGTCGGCGACAACGCGTCCGACGGTGTTGAGTGTGAGGAAGAAGATGCCATATTTAAAGGAAAAAGAAAAAGGGAGAAAGGTTTACTTTGCGATTAGAAATAGGAGGTTGAGGGAGGAAGATGGTGCGGATCGTGAAACTTGGGGGAACCCTACGGGAGCTGGGGAGAATACTGGCAGGAGAAGATGAATATTTCTTTGAGGAAAGATTTAAAAACTCGAAGAAAGAAAAGTGAGAAATGGAAGAAGAGTGTGGCTTTTATAAGGAAAAGAACAAAGGGGTGCCTCGATTTTCGAGGAGATGATTGGACGGTCAAGTGTCGGGAAGCGAAATGATGTCTAATCAATCAAATCCGCGTGTCGGTACTCGAAAGGCCAAAGGGCGGCGGGAATTTGAAAAGCCAAGAGTCGGGGAAAGTGAAAAGCACAAACCCTAAAATGATAGGTCAGTTCGGCTATAAGCAACTATGGTTGAGGTGCAAACCAATCCATAGTTGGGAGGAGGAATTGATAAGGGCAAACGATGGTCCGGGCCGACCTGATAGGCCCATGACATGGGGCCGACCTGATAGGCCCATGTATAATAACCCAAATATTTTTATGGCTTTAATAATAATAATAATAATAATAATAATAATAATAATAATAATAATATATAAATATATATTTATATTTATGTTATAGCAATATCTGATTGATATTTATTTTCTATTAATCACTTTTCATTTATTATTTCAGTTACCAAAAATTTATAAATTAAACTAAACATCATTTTTAGTTCATTTATTGTTATTAATTACTATACTTAATATTTCAGCTAAAACAAAGATCACTATAGATATATATGCCGTTACTTACATCTTAGATTTTCATTGTCATTTACAAATTTCAGTTGTTGATTAATTATGCCGTTATACTATAATTAAGTCAAAATAAATTCCTACATTAAAACTGACATTAAACACAGAGTATGTATGTATATATAAATGATACCCTCAAAATTGAAATACTAGTTCAAAAGGTACGTAATATTCCTCAGTTTCTTTTAATCAGCCGAACCTACCCCATATTTTTCCACAAAATTTCCATAACAATAAAATATTTTCTTCTGGTCTTAATGATTTTCTCGGTTCTTGTCTAAACTAGAAAATAGTGTTGGTATGGTTGTTGTATTGATATAGTCTTTCTTATATACATCTATACATATATATATATATATATTTATATAGATATAGATATATACATATACATATATACAGTAGTATGCATGTGTTATGATGTTAATGTTAGTGAATATTATATATATACATATATTATGTTTGTCCAGTAGTATATATATGTGTTTGTATATTCTATATGCTTGTGTGAGTCGTATATATATATATATATGTTCTATATTTGTATTTCTATTTTATAATATTTAATAATATTCCCCTTAAATACTTTAGAAAATTTATAATTTTAAGATTTAGGGTGTCTAAAATAAATTATTTTCGTGATAGGAAAAAAGGATAGTGAGGAGATTTAAAGACTAAGGGCATACAAATACATTTGGATCAAATCTTTACTTCTATTTCAAGGTGGGGAATTTTTACTATTTGTTCTTGTTAAATATTATGACTGTTTACATTAATGTTTAAAATGCACATGCTATGTTCTGCGAGTTTCGCTCAACGAATTCTATGATTCCAAGGTTCAAGTTACATGGGTTTTTATGCCCTAGGAACTCTAAGATTCAAGTTATATGAGCTTTATGCTCTAGGAACTCTAAGATTCAAGTTACATGAGCTTATTGCTCTAGGAACTCTAAGATTCAAGTTACATGAGCTTATTGCTCTAGGAACTCTATGATGCCATGATCTATGATTCTATGATGCCAAGATGCTATGATTATGTTGCAGGTTTTTCATTAATATAATGCATGAATTTTATTTAGCTTGAACAAATATAATTTTCCATTGAGTAATTGTTTTACTCACCCCATGGTATTCTCACGTTTTTCAGATGGAGCTTGGCAGGGCGAAGGCGAGGAGGAATGATGTGGCCAAATTCTAAATTCATAAAATAAATAAATTATTAAGTCTAGAACCCATTTTGGACGATTTGAATAATTTATTAGTTAAAATTCTATTGTCTTGCTTTTATGAATAATATTTTCTTTTATTTAATTATTAAATTTCGCTTCCGCATTAAATTTGTCATTTAATATTAAATTTATTTGTTTTGTTATCTTAAATAATTTATTTTTGCAAACTCCATTTTTGGGTGTAACGTCCCAAGTTATTTTATATTTTTATGTAATATAAAATTATTCATATAAAAAAAATGGGGCGTTACAGTGTGGTATCAGAGCGTGTCTGCTTCCTGAAGACTCGCTAAAAAAAAAATTATATTAAACTTTAAAAAAAAAAAATTCCACAAATCATCCACCTCTACTTCGCTCGTCTGCTCCAACAAGGTACATATTTTCATATTAATATTTGTCATTACATAACAATTGCTATGGTATCCATGATGTCATGATAACGAAATATGCATATTATCTTTTATTTACCTTAAATTTATTTATACTACAAGTTCATAATTGATACAAATAGTAGTTGAAGGATATGCCAATTAGGACAATAAATAATTAATATAGAAATACTTTAAGTTAGAACGTTTTCTCTCAATCGTTAGAAAAAGTTGTAGACAAAGACCCATATGAGGATATAAGTTACAAGACGTCAAAATCAGTAGAATCATCTTAGAACCGGGACTACGTGAACTAAAGTAATTAGAAGATTAATAATTTTTTTTAAATGATCTATTTTTTTTTGTCTTTGAATAAATATGGTGATGAATAAAAAAAAAACATTTAGCATGAATAAGAGATTTATAAAATAAAAGTTTATTTTTATTCTAATTTTTTTATTGACTTATGCATTATTGTTACTTTATTTTTGATAATGCGCTTAAATACTAGTACTAAGATACAAACATTTCCTAAAAGGAACCAATGGCCCCTCAGACACGAGGTCAAAATAACGATAACGGCGATGGGAATGGGAATGATAATGGCAATAGAGATGGGCAAGATCTAATTGCCAATTTAGTTACTGTTCTTCAAGGGTTTGCTCAGCAAGGGCAAGTGGCTCAAAACAACCAAAACCCAGTCAATCAAGGCAACCAAGTAGTGGAACAATTTCGACGCTACCAACCCCCGAGTTCAACGGACGAGATGGCCCTGCATTCGTTGAGGAGTGGTTGCGCTCGTTAGAGGATATTTTCACATATAGCATGCATCGATGCACAAATGATATCATGTCTTTGTATTTCAATTCACCGAGGATGCGATCCTTTGGTGGGAAGCGTATTGAGACAAGAATCGAGGGAGAGAGAAATTCTTTAACATGGATAGAGTTCAAGGAAGTGTTAATGAACAAGTATTTTCCGCAATCTTATAAAGATCGTAAAGAGGCAGAATTCTTGGAGCTCAAGCAAGGGGGATTATCGGTGGTTGAATATGAGCGAAAGTTTAACCAGTTGTCCCGTTATGCCACACATCTTGTGGACACTGATCCAAAAAAGGCAAGAAGATTTGAGAAGGGCTTGCGCCCTGAGATTGGAGGTATACTCGCTGGTCAAGGAGCAATGACTTATTCTGATGTTGTTGAACGAGCACAGGCGGTAGCCACTCGTTTGAACATGGATGGAGAAACCGAAAGCTGTTGAGGTTCAAGGAAAGAGAAAATGGGAGGCCCCCAATCAGTTTAAAGGCAATGTTCAGAATAAAGAAACCAAGAAAAATGTGAATACAAGTCCTAGTGGCCAAATGGATAAACCACTTTGTGTTGAATGCGGAAGAAATCATAGGGGAGAGTGCCTATTCGGAAAGGGAGATGCTACAGATGCAAACAACCAGGGCACCAAGCACACAAACGATTGCCTACATACCCCGGAGAAAACTCGGGAAAGAACATTCGGTACCCGCAGGAAAGGACGAGTGTTTGCTCCGACGCAACAAGAGGCGATCAAGAACCAAACACTATGCGGGTATGATGATGATATTTGAAGTTCTGCGCTTGTATTGTTTGACACCGGTGCTACAAACTCATTCATATCCGCTGCGTTTCATAATAAAATTAAGAATAAGAGTGTTACAATAAACATGCCCCTTGAAGTTAGCATACCTTCCGGGAAGAACGTTAGTGATTAATGAATTGTCTAAGGGCGTGAAATTAGAAATTTGTGGAAGGAACTTAGCAAATGATTTACACATCATAAGCATGAAAGATTTTGACGTAATATTAGGAATGGATTGGCTCGGCAAGAATCGAGCAAGTATTGAATGCCATAAAAGGGAGATAATTTTTCGTCGGCCAGGGAAGATGAGTTTACTTTTTTTATGGAGCAAAGTCTCAAAGACTATGCCAGAGTGGTGTCGGCTATGAAGGCAATGAAAATACTAAGGAAAAGAAATGGTCAAGGGTACCTAGTGAGTATAATAGGCTCCAAATCTATAGAGTTGAATTTCAAAGATGTTAGATTGTGAGGACTATGGGGATGTCTTTTCGAGAAGACCTTCCGGGAATTCCACCGAGATAGACAAGTGGAGTTCACAATAGACTTAGTACCAGGAGCGACAGATCAAAAGCACCATACGAATGGCACCAAAGGAGTTACAAGAGTTGAGGGTGCAACTACAAGAGTTATTGGATAAGAAATTTATTCGACCTAGTGTCTCGCCCAGGGAGCGCCAAGATATTCGTTAAAAAGAAAGATGGGTCAATGAGGATGTGCATCGATTACGAGAGAACTTAATCGACTCACGATTAAAAATAAGTACCGTTACCAAGAATAGAAGACTTATTTGATCGAGTTAAAAGGAGCAAGTATATTTTCAAAAATCGATTTAAGATCGGGCTATCACCAATTAAAGATCAAAGAAATCGATATACCTAAGATCGCATTTAGGACTCGATATGGACATTACGAGTTTGTTGTAATGCCATTTGGTTTAAGTAATGCACGGTGTATTCATGGATCTCATGAATCGGGTTTTCCATCCGCACTTGGATCGATTCGTTATAGTATTCATTGATGACATACTAGTATACTCAAAGAATAAGAAGCAACACGAAGAACATTTGAGTATTGTCTTTGCCGAAACACTTGCAGGGAGAAATTGTACGCGAAGTTCAAGAAGTGTGAGTTTTGGCTTGATCGAGTGGTATTTCTAGGTCATGTCGTAACAAAGAAATGGAATAGAAGTTGACCGACTAAGGTTGAAGTCTGTAAATGATCGGGAAGGCGCCTACGAATGCAAATGAAGTTCGTAGTTTCCTAGGCCAAGAAAGTTATTACAGGAGATTCATAGAAGGATTCGCAAAGATTGCGGCGCCCATGACCAGATTGACAAGGAAGGGTGAGAAGTTTCAATGGTCCGAAAAGTGCGAGAAAAGTTTCCAAGAGCTAAAACGAAGACTAACCTCGGCACCGTACTAACTATTCGTATATCGAAGGATTCATCATCTATAGTGATGTGTCAAAGCAAGGGTTGGGTTGCGTCTTAATGCAACAAGGTAAGGTTGTTGCCTATGCCTCAAGACAACTAAAGCAACATGAGTTGAATTATCCTACCCATGATTTAGAACTAGCCATGATGAGTTCATGCCTTAAAGATTTGGCGACACTATATCGTATGGAGGAAAATGTGAGATCTATACTGAGATCATAAGAGCACGAAATATTTCTTCACTCAAAAGGAGTTGAATATGAGACAAAGAAGGTGGTTAGAATTGGTGAAAGACTATGATTGCACCATTCACTATCACCCGGTAAAGCAAACGTAGTTCTTTGATGCCTTGAGTAGAAAACAAAAGGAGAATCGATCTACTCACTCGGAAGAACAATTAGTGAGAGAATTTTTGAGCCGAGAATCGAGTTGTGACATCACACGGACAAACAGAGAAAATGTTGGCACTATGGTAATACAACCGATCCTTCGAGAAAGGATAAAGGAAGCCCAAGCCAATGATGGTTTTTTGTGCAAAATGAGGAGTCGAGCCATTTATGGGAGCATTAAGGGGTTTTCGATTCTTCATGATGGTGCTTTAACCTATGAGGGTAGATTATGTGTTAGAAGGATGAGGAATTGAGGAAAGAAATCCTCGAAGAAGCTCATTGTACTCCATATACTGCTCACCCAGGAGGTACAAAAATGTATCGAGACTTAAGAGAAATCTTTTGGTGGCGAAGTATGAAGAGGAGCATAGGAAATTTTGTTGAGAAGTGTTTGACATGCCAACAAGTGAAGATTGAACATCAACGGCCATCAGGACTACTTAAACCATTGGATATCCCAGAATGGAAGTGGGAGAATATATCAATGGATTTTGTCACCGGATTACCTCGGTCAGCAAAAGGAAATCATGCTATTTGGGTTGTAGTTGATCGATTAACAAAATCTGCTCATTTTCTGCCTGTGAAAATGACCTACAACATGGACCAGTATGCCCAGATTTACATCAGGGAGATTGTGAGGCTACACGGTGTTCCGGTTTCGATAGTGTCGGATAGAGACACAAGATTTACTTCAAAATTTTGGAGAAGTTTACAATTAGCCATGGGAACTAAATTAAAATTTAAGATCGCATATCATCCACAAACAGATGGTCAATCTGAAAGGACTATCCAGATTTTGGAAGACATGCTACGAGCATGTGTCTTGGACTTTGAAGGAAGTTGGGAAGTATACTTGCCATTAGTAGAATTCGCCTACAATAATAGTCATCAAACGACGATTGGAATGGCTCCCTACGAGGCATTGTATGGGAGAAGGTGTAGATCACCTATATACTGGGATGAAATTGGTGAGAAAAGAATTTTGGGACCAGAGATCGTGGAACAAACGGTGAAAGTTATTGAAAAGATCAAAGAAAGGATTAAAGTAGCACAGGATCGACAAAAATCGTATGCAGACAAAAGGAGGAAGGATCTACAGTTCAATGTCGGAGAGAAGGTATTCTTAAAAATTTCACCAACTAAGAACATCAGTAGATTTGGGAAAAGAGGAAAATTAAGACCAAGATATATTGGTCCATTTGAAATTCTAGCCCGAGTTGGAGATTTGGCCTATAAACTAGCTCTACCACCACAACTTGCCTCTGTTCACAATGTGTTTCATGTTTCAATGTTGAGAAAATATGTGCACGATCCGAGCCACATTATCAACTACTCAGGATTGGAGATCAATAGAGACCTATCGTATGAAGAAGTACCAATAGCCGTGTTAGATCGTAAGACACACACACTAAGAAATAAAGATATCAACCTTGTTAAAGTTCAATGGAGTAAATCACGGAAAAAACGAGACAACCAGGGGAAAGAGAAGACGAGGTGATGACTAAGTACCCCGAATTTCTTAAACGAGGTTAGTAAGTTAAATTTCGAGGGCGAAATTTTTATAAGTGGGGGAGGATATAATAACCCAAATATTTTTATGGCTTTAATAATAATAATAATAATAATAATAATAATAATAATAATAATAATATATAAATATATATTTATATTTATGTTATAGCAATATCGATTGATATTTATTTTCTATTAATCACTTTTCATTTATTATTTGATTGCAAAAATTTATAAATTAAACTAAACATCATTTTTAGTTCATTTATTGTTATTAATTACTATACTTAATATTTCAGCTAAAACAAAGATCACTATAGATATATATGCCGTTACTTACATCTTAGATTTTCATTGTCATTTACAAATTTCAGTTGTTGATTAATTATGCCGTTATACTATAATTAAGTCAAAATAAATTCCTACATTAAAACTGACATTAAACACAGAGTATGTATGTATATATAAATGATACCCTCAAAATTGAAATACTAGTTCAAAAGGTACGTAATATTCCTCAGTTTCTTTTAATCAGTCGAACCTACCCCATATTTTTCCACAAAATTTCCATAACAATAAAATATTTTCTTCTGGTCTTAATGATTTTCTCGGTTCTTGTCTAAACTAGAAAATAGTGTTGGTATGGTTGTTGTATTGATATAGTCTTTCTTATATACATCTATACATATATATATATATATATTTATATAGATATAGATATATACATATACATATATACAGTAGTATGCATGTGTTATGATGTTAATGTTAGTGAATATTATATATATATACATATATTATGTTTGTCCAGTAGTATATATATGTGTTTGTATATTCTATATGCTTGTGTGAGTCGTATATATATATATATATGTTCTATATTTGTATTTCTATTTTATAATATTTAATAATATTCCCCTTAAATACTTTAGAAAATTTATAATTTTAAGATTTAGGGTGTCTAAAATAAATTATTTTCGTGATAGGAAAAAGGATAGTGAGGAGATTTAAAGACTAAGGGCATACAAATACATTTGGATCAAATCTTTACTTCTATTTCAAGGTGGGGAATTTTTACTATTTGTTCTTGTTAAATATTATGTTTACATTAATGTTTAAAATGCACATGCTATGTTCTCGAGTTTAGCTCAACGAATTCTATGATTCCAAGGTTCAAGTTACATGGGTTTTATGCCCAAGGAACTCTAAGATTCAATTATATGAGCTTTATGCTTCTAGGAACTCTAAGATTCAAGATTACATGAGCTTATCTCTAGGAACTCTAAGATTCAAGTTACATGAGCTTATTGCTCTAGGAACTCTATGATGCCATGATCTATGATTCTATGATGCCAAGATGCTATGATTATGTTGCAGGTTTTTCATTAATATAATGCATGAATTTTATTTAGCTTGAACAAATATAATTTTCCATTGAGTAATTGTTTTACTCACCCCATGGTATTCTCACGTTTTTCAGATGGAGCTTGGCAGGGCGAAGGCGAGGAGGAATGATGTGGCCAAATTCTAAATTCATAAAATAAATAAATTATTAAGTCTAGAACCCATTTTGACGATTTGAATAATTTATTAGTTAAAATTCTATTGTCTTGCTTTTATGAATAATATTTTCTTTTATTTAATTATTAAATTTCGCTTCCGCATTAAATTTGTCATTTAATATTAAATTTATTTGTTTTGTTATCTTAAATAATTTATTTTTGCAAACTCCATTTTTGGGTGTAACGTCCCAAGTTATTTTATATTTTTATGTAATATAAAATTATTCATATAAAAAAAAATGGGGCGTTACACCATGACATTGGGCCGACCCGACAAGTCTAGGAGTGTTTGGCCGATCTGATGATATCGGGCATTAGGCGAAATGATAAGGCCCATAGACTCGGGATTGTTAAGCGTTAAGTAATGGGCGATCCGTGGAGGCTTACAATGAGGATATAGGGCCCCGCCAACTTGGGGTGGATGCTGTCGAGGCCCAAGGTCAAGTTGTGATGAGCCGACCAGTATAGAGTTAGCAGTTGTTGAGTCGACTGTTGTGGGGCCAGATTCTGATTGGGCATGACCTTAGAAGAATAGGTCGGTTCGGCGTATGAGATGTATAAGTGGAGATGCCTCAGAAGATTTAAAAGGTTTTTTGTATCAACACAAAGAGCCAGGCAATTGCTCGAGAGATCGGAGGTCCAGTATTACGGCGTGAAATTAGGGTTTTTAACAAGATCCGATCCTAACCTAATGATGACTCGACACCAAATCGAACGGAATCCCGGATTTTGCGGAAACCCTAATCCGAGCTAAGGTATAAAAGGCCCAAGCCCAGGTTTATTCTAACCTAATCCCATTTTTTGTTACATTGCTTTTTCTCTCTCTAGTCTATCTTCCTTCTCACAATCTCGACTTAAGCATCGGAGAGAGTGCCAGGAGCCCCTCCGCCCCCCCTGTGCGAGTCTCGTGGTGGTCTTCAACTAGAAAGGTGATCGGCGAGGAGGAGTAAGTTTTGGGAGTAAACAGTTGCCGTCTTATATATACATATTATATGTAAACACAAATATATAATTTTTTTTTGAAAATAACACATTACAATTTACACACATATATAATTAAAGAATACATTTACCAATTATTTATTGTACTTTGTATTTGTAACGAAGGGTCCATTCAGCATTGGCCAGCGATCTGAAAGACGTATTACGAGTTTAAATAATATCAACTTCTTTATTTTAAGAAAAAGTCTAAATAACATAAATCACACCAAAAACTAAGGCATCAGAAGCTGTAAGTAGGCATTAAAATCCATTACTCCTTCACTTCCAAATATATAGTTCAGTTTGACATTTCATACATATATATTAAGATTTAAGAGAAGTATTGAAAACTACAAATTAATATGCTAAATATTTAAATGATTTGCCCTTATTTGATGAATATTGTAATTATAAAATGCATATGAAATAGGTTTATCATAGTAAAAAAATGGAAAATAGAAAGTGGACTATATTACAAAAATAAATAGTAGACTATATATTTGGAACAGAGTGATTATTTCTTTTTAGTGAAAAATGTGACCAACAAATATATTTGCTAATTTAAAACTTAATTAATTTGTATCAGTTTGGACATTATGGAAAAATATTTCTATCTATAGGAAAACTGATAATTATAACTTGACAATGCCAACATCTCAGGTAAAAAGATTGTTCTTTAAATTAGCTTTTTGTACTAACTTAAATTCTAATATTTAAGCATACATATTTAACATTCCACTTCTAAATAAATATGATATTTCAATCATGTTTTTCGCCATTGAAAAAGAAATATTTGCATACACCCACCTTTAAAGTTTTAGGACTTGATAGTAACCTCCTCCGAGATTTACATTTTCAAAACATCCCTCCAACCTAAGCACTACAATATTTGATAAAAAAAATCAATAAAATATTTAAAACTTGTATCTAAAACCTTTAGATTCAAAACACCAAAAGACCAAAAGAGAAAAAAGTACACTTGATATGATATCAAAAGGAAAAAAAAACCTGTGAAAAAAAGGAAAAAAATCAAACAATGTTGCCGTTTTCCCAATCTAGAGATAATCCTAAAATAATGTCAAAGTTTAATTGATGAAAACAAGATTTCACAACTTGCTACTATAGGAAAGACACATTTGCACTAGGAAACAAAATATCTAACAATAATGCATTTTACTAAAAGCCAACAATGTCACTTGCATATTTTATTACACATGATTATAATATTGCAAAAATGTAGAAACTTCGAGGAGATTAAGATGTCAAACGAGGAATAAACAAAACCCATGCCACAGTTGAACTAGAACATGGACCACAATTAGTTTAATCCACCTTGTATTATTATATACCAGATACATTATAGTAAAACCCAAACAAATCCTAGGACAGATATAGATAATCAATCCCATGATACATAGTTTTTCACAATAAAAGGCCAAAGAAAAAGCCAGACAAGTGGCTGAGTGGGTAAAAACAAACACCACAAGTAGCATATCAATGTGTGTGTGGAACTATATAAAATATGTATGTATTTCAAATTTTCTTGTGCTAAAAAATTTCATAGCACAAGGTATTTTTTGCCCTTTCTGGCCTTGAACAAGCAAGAAGAATAACAGTTCTTTATACAAACTAACGTTGATTCTAACGAAAAAAAGTAAAGAAGTTGAATTATGTTTAGGCTGTGTTTGCCTTTTGTGATATGGCTGGAAAAGTCCAATTGTCAGTCATTTTCCTCTGTTTAGGATTCCATGTGGCGGCCCAACATAAATCGTCCGGCCCAATACAATTTTTTAGGGGTAAGATGGTCAATTCCAATTTAATCCTAAACATAAATGCCAAACCAAAAAAGGCATATTAATGTTCAAAAGTCTAACATATCAATACCATATCCCAAACACAAAATTACACGCAGTTATATAACCAATGAACTGTGCAATCACACTTAATCCTAATACCTTATCCAATCCCATGACAAAAGGCAAACGCACCCTAAAGGTATTCTTACAACCCAACTACTTTAGAAAGAAACAATGACATAACTACACAACTGTACTGCATCCATTTGTCATATCTCTAAGCAAAATTAGTCTCAAATTAGGGGTAAGGCCATGTGACCATTAAGATGGTATATAGTTTTAACGCAAAATTGCAGCAAGAATAAATGAACAGCTAACGTTCGATAAAAATAAAATAAACAACGAGTGCGCCTGTGCATGTGCGTAATATACAATTTTCCAAGAAATTACTCGTGTGTGCAAATTTTCTCCACACATGAAGCAGATATGATTGATTTTTCAGTAAGAAACTTGGCTGTTTCCATTTTACAAAGCTTCAAAGACTGGAAACAGGAGACCTATGTTTTAAGGTAAAACTTGAGTAAACTACAGGGTTGCTTTTGAAAGGGATAATTTCACTTTTCATACCCAAAGTTTACTGCCATTTCGATTTTGGTACCCATTGTTTCTACTTAATCAATATTGATACCTAAAGTTGGCGACGTTAATCAAAATCCATACAAACCGTGAAATGGCCGTCCAAAACACACGGTCCACCCACTGTAGCAGGTAAAAAAAAGTGTAGAAAACCTAATGAATCGGTCACTTGTTGGGATAATTTCATTTTTGATACTCAAAGTTTACCACCTTTTCGCTTTTGGTACCTAATATTCCAACTTAATCACTACTAGTACCCTAAGTTATTTAAAACATTTTAAATTCTAAACTAAAAAACTCAATATTATTTCAAAAAAGTTATTTTCAAAAATAAATGATGTTTTAAAAATCTAAAAATATTGTTTAAAGAACTAAAAGTTGTGTTAAAAATCGACAATTACTTAAAAAAATGAATTCAATATAAAATTAAAAATCTGAAATTTTCTAAAATTCTGAAAAATGGATTAAAATCGTAAACTATAAGATTTTGAAAAAAATTAACCAAAAAATTTGATTGACTTAAAAATCCAAAAAGGGTAAAAACATTGATTTTTTTAAAAAACTAAAAAACTATTTAAAAAATATAAAAATTAACGAAAATATTGAAATTTGTTTTGAAAAAATCCAAATTTTATTTAAAGTCTTAAAATTATTCCATAATTGGGATATTAAAATCTGATAATTTTATAAAAAAAATCCAAAATTTTTTAAAACATATTTCGAAGTTTTAAAAAGTGTTTTGATTTTTTTATTTAGGACTCCATAAAACCCCAAAATCAAATTAAAAGAGGTTTTCGATTGCTGGGTGAAGAAAATGGGGAAAAATATTAAATTTTTGATACCTAAAATTTTACTACAACCCGTTAATTTGCCTTATATATATTAATAAAATAAAAAATTTAATTTTTCTTTTTTTCTTCTCTTCCACTTCGTCCTCTCCGTTTCATATATTTTCCCATTTTCTTCACCCAGCAATCGAAAACCTCTTTTAATTTGATTTTGGAGTTTTATGGAGTCCTAAATAAAAAAATCAAAACACTTTTTAAAACTTCGAAATATGTTTTAAAAAATTCTGGAATTTTTTTAAAAATTATCAGATTTTAATATCCCAATTATGGAATAATTTTAAGACTTTTAAATAAATTTTGGATTTTTTCAAAATAAATTTCAATATTTTCGTTAATTTTATATTTTTTAGATAGTTTTTTAGTTTTTTTAAAAAAATCAATGTTTTTACCCTTTTTGGATTTTTTAAGTCAATCAGATTTTTTGGTTAATTTTTCAAAATCTTATAGTTTACAGTTTTTAATCCATTTTCAGAATTTTAGAAAATTTTCAGATTTTTAATTTTATATCGAATTCATTTTTTTAAGTAGTTGTCAGATTTTTAACACAACTTTTAGTTCTTTAAACAATATTTTAGATTTTTAAAACATCATTTATTTTTGAAAATAACTTTTTGGAAATAATATTGAGTTTTTTTAGTTTAGAATTTAAAATATTTTAAATAACTTAGGTACCAACGAGAGTGATTAAGTTGGAATATTAGGTACCAAAAGCGAAAATGTGGTAAACTTTGGGTATCAAAAATGAAATTATCCCAACAAGTGACCGATTCATTAGGTTTTCTACACTTTTTTTACCTGCTACAGTGGGTGGACCGTGTGTTTTGGACGGCCATTTCACGGTTTGTATGGATTTTGATTAACGTCGCCAACTTTAGGTATCAATATTGATTAAGTAGAAACAATGGGTACCAAAATCGAAATGACAGTAAACTTTGGGTACGAAAAGTGAAATTATCCCCTTTTGAAACAACATTTTGCAGATAAAATAAATGATTTCTATACATACTAAGTCAATAAACAGCATAATAATTACCTAAAGTGGTCCACTTGGAAAAGGCAGAGGATTACAGACAAATGGGGTCATGATCCACCAGCTTAGTGGTTTCTCATTTCACTTTACACTTAAGCCACTTCAAGTTAATTAAAGATTACCTTCAGTCTCAACCTATTAAGCTGCAAGCAAGAAAAGTGAGTTCATATTCAAAAACCAGAATAAATTATACCTATTGCATTATATCTCAAGTAAAATCTATATATTCAAATTTATACAGATTATGAATACAGGCATTGGGCCTTAAAAAATTTATAGAACCTTCTCAAATGATCACTGAGTGTAAGAGAACTAAAGAATTTACGAACCATACTTCGATAATGCACCACATACCTTGTTCATCCATCTTCAGGGTTGCTCATTGCAGCACTTCAGTACATAGTTAATTAAGCTACTATGGCCTGCATTGAGGGCATAAATACCACATTGGATTACAAAAGAAGGAAAGGATGGGATTCTTTTCTCAAAAAATATGAGAAAATCCTTGGCACTTAGCAAAATACATGAAGATATCATATTCATTAAAACCATCACCATAATTACATCAAAACGGAATTTAGAACCAGTGCAACTAGTGGATTAGCTATTAGTACTTAATATGCTGTGATCTATATCATGAAATTGTAGGACCTGAGAAATATTCATTTTTTCATTTTATCATATTTTTACTACTGTTGACTGTTGTACACTCTCAAGAATATGCATGAGCCAGAAAAAGTTCATATCAAACCTTGACAGTGTACTGTGTTTGCTTCCGGCCCCATCATTTCCACTCCTTCATCACTGAGTAATGAAATCCCTGATGAAGTTATGTTGAAAAAAAATCCGACTGATGGAGATATTGAAGATTTTGCTATCTTTATAAGCCTTTGTCCTGCAAGCAACAAGACTTATGATTATCAGTAACTTAACGAATAGCACTAAGGATAGTCAGTTTGTGCATTGATTATGAACAGAAGTTGTGGACTAAGTCCACACATCTTAATTGTTTATGTAACAATCCTTCCCTTTAAAGATCCTTATGCATGTTGTATAGCAAAATTATTTTTCTCAAAGACAGTTGCCCTGGACCAAAACTTGTATCCCCAAAGACCTAGCCAAATAGTTGCCCAAGCCAAAAAAACTCAACCATGCCCAATGCTATATCTGAAACTCCCTCAAATGTCACTACAGCTCGAGCAGCCTAAAAAACTCAGCAATTTGGTTCCCTATGCCAGTCAGTTTAAGATCACTAGCATTCGTTTAAATGGTAGCAATTTCATGTGGTGGTTTTAGGCGGCCCATATGTATATCAGAGGACAGAGTAAAATTGGTAACCTAATTGTAGCGACAAAAGTGCTAGAGAAGACTGATGCAACTAATACAACCTGGGATGCAAAGACTTTCATGGTTAATATACAATGACTCATAGATGCTATGGAGGAAGACATCAATGAAAATTAAGTGTTATCCAACTGCTAAATAATTCTAGGACAATATTAATCAGATATATTCTGGTTTCGGTAATTAAGCTCAAGTTTATGAATTAGAGCCGATTTTCAGCAAAATACGGCAAGGAGAAAATACTGTCACCAAGTATTTAGTGCTGTTAAAGACTTATGCTACGACCTTGACCTATTTAGTGACTACGAATGGAAGTGCCTAGAAGATGGAAATCACCATAGAAAGATGACAGTATGTGCCAGGTTTAGATCACGGGAAGAATCACTAGAGACAACCTCTGCCATCTATTGGAGAACTATATTCTGAAGTTTGAAGAAATAAAGTCAAGATAATGTATCACCATAGCTTTGCTTCCCTTTGATTCACTTTTGTATCACTTGGAAATTTTTCCTTCTTTTGTTGAGAGATTCTAGCATCAGCTAACTGCCCCATATGTGTTTCAAATGATTTGAGATGTGTTTCCATATTGGCCACTTTTGTATCTAAGTTATCCATGTGAGCATCACTCTTATTCAATCTGTTTTAGGTTTACTTGTAAAGGTGCCGAGTATATCTTCAAATGATGGCTTTATCTCACTAGTTAGTGCATTGGAGCTCGGTGGATTAGCGTAGCATGGAGGTGGTTGCAACACATTTCTCTTGTTGCCATATGAGAGGTTCTCATGGTTGCAGAGTCCCGGATGGTAATGAGTTGATAATTGATTACCCCTGTTGTTAAAGTTCAGGTTGTTCACATAATTTGCTTGCTCGTTGACATCTTGAGCACCACCTTCCATGTTAGCTATGGGAGCTCCATCTCCTTGTTGTTGCACCACATTCAAGTTCAAAGTGGTCATTTGATTAGTGAGAGCAAGACTTGTGCAACCAGAGCAGTCATAGTATCTAGCTCAAGAACTCCATGACGTTGACCTTTCAAGAGGCCATTGGTAACTGTTTGTTGCCATTTCTTCAAGTAAAATCTCAGCCTCAGATGGAGGTGGTTGCAACACATTTTCTCTTGTTGCCATATGAGAGGTTCTCATGGTTGCAGAGTCCCAGATGGTAATGAGTTGATAATTGATTACCCCTGTTGTTAAAGTTCAAGTTGCTCACATAATTTGCTTGCTCGTTGGCATCTTGAGCACCACCTTCCATGTTAGCTATGGGAGCTCCATCTCCTTGTTGCACCACATTCAAGTTCAAAGTGGTCAGTTGATTGGTGAGAGCAAGACTTGTGCAGCCAGAGCAGTCATAGTATCTAGCTCAAGAACTCCATGACGTTGACCTTTCAAGAGGCCATTGGTAACTGTTTGTTGCCATTTCTTCAAGTAAAATCTTAGCCTCACTTGCAGTTGGCCATCAAAGTACCTTTTGCTACAACATCAATGCCTTGTATGCCCATTAAACAATTGTAAAAATATTGGACCTGTTGTCAATATGTATAACCATGTTGTGGGCATCTTCTCAATAGATTCTTGAATCTTTTCCAAGCTTCGTACAAAGGATCAAAGTTAACCTGTCTGAACTGAGGTATCCACTTTTCAATTGGAGTATCTTACTCGGTGGAAAGAATTTGACCAGAAATTTCAAAGTAAGACCATTCCAATTTGTAATGCTCCCTAATACGAACAATTGTAACCACTGGCTGGTTTTATCTCGGAGTCAGAGTGGAAATAACCTCAATCTGATAGCCTCTTCCGAAACACATGGACAAGTGTTTATACATCTCAAAAATAGATAAAGAAAACAAATGAAGAATTAAAAGGATAAAAGAGGGAATTCTCTTTGTATCCAGATGAAGAATTCCTTCAATTGCCATCCCAAAACTCTTGCTTTGTGTTTATCGCCTTTTATCTTGTCTTGAAATTTGTTTGATTACCTCCCACAATTACTTAACTTGTCTATTTATATATTGGGCTTCAATGGACATGTTTAAATGCTTTTAGATTTCTCGCCGCAAGGCGAGGCGACATGGAGGTCCGCGCGCAACATGGAATATTGGAAACAATCTGCCCACTTTTGCCTTACCGCGCCACGACATGAAACTTTGGTGTCGTGCGACATATAATATTTTACTGTTTGGATTTTTTTGACCACCGCGCCTCCACATCATGGAGTGTTGAGTAACACAGCGCGGCTGCTCCTTAGCAAAATGTCACAACATCAATGCCCAATTGCCATATCGTGACTCCAACATCAGGACTTGATACTTTGTTCTTTGGCACACCAAAACCTGTAGAAACTCTACATTCCTACTAAACACTATGAATTACAACAATTTACACTCTATTTACTCAAGAATCATCAAAATACTCTAACTTACGACACTCAATTTGTTGGTTCAAAATCAACTGAACAACGCACAAGTTAGTGAGCAAGTTGGCCATGGAAAACATCTTAAAACCAGCTTGAGGAGAAATTTTGAAATCCCGGACGTTCATCAAACTGAGATTCTAGGAGCTACAAAATAATTTCATTCCTTAATTGTTCTCTAATAGTTTCCTTAACTACTCTACAGGGGACTCTTTAATCCAATAAAAACCACAGGAATTCGTACCAAGAAGACTCTAAATTTCCTTTGTGAAAGAATGGTCTCTCCACTCAAAATATGGACTATGCTAGGCTGTCTCCATTCTTCCCCAAATATGATCTAGATTAAACCAAACTAGTTGCTCTTCATGGGACCATCTTCATGGGTAAAATAGCCTCATCCTAGTATTAGTGCATGTGAAGGCAGTAAAATCAGCACATACCTCACACTCAAACACGTAATGTGCTGAAATTTTAGCAGAGAAAACAGAAAAGAAAAGTGCAACCAATGAAAGCTCATTTTTCATTGCATCTTCATCTATACCAATTTAGATAATATTAAAAACAAAAATATGATGTATGTTTTACTAAGTCAACTGGTCATGTAGCCTATTTTGGATTGTAAAATATTTTGAGCATTTTGGTTCACAGAACTAGACTATTTCCGAGTATTCCAGTTTATCTAGAAAATAATTTCATAGTATATTCACAGGGAAAAAAGGGGAAAAAAATGGATAGTGCAACATACTTAGGAACATTGCTCTTGCAATGCATAATTTGTACTTCACATCATACCATTGGAGCATAAGTTTCAACATTGGTTCTTGGATAGTAGGATGAAACAGACCTGATCGAGATTCCAGCACAAGTCGAATGCTAACAGCGTGAGCCCAGTGAATCCCCAGAGCAGCAACAAGATGAGAATCGAATTTTGAGGGATCTTCCATAGTGTCCGTTCTGCTCTGCACTGCACCAGGATTTACTCTTATACATTTTTCAAAAGTTTGGCTATTATTGGTTTCATTTTCCCAAAAAACAAAATTGCATTTTAATTCTGAAAATGTGTTCATTATGCTCATTTTCTGAATTACTTTTTGAAAACATTTTCTGGAAACAACTCTATTCTCAGAGCGTGCATTCGGTTTTCAAACCCTATTATCAAATCCTACAGAATATTTTCAAAGAGAGCATCCCATTTCAGAAAACTCTTTATTTTCCATAACCAAGTAAACTAAGGTTTATCTAAAACTAAGAACTGTCGATTCAGTTGATCAAACACTGGAACTCCCTCATACAGACACATTGCCATTTTTAAACATTTCCAAGAATCATTTCAATACATTTTAGAAAAGTATTTTCACAAAAACAATATGAAACAGAATCCAAACATAAAAGCTTCTGGAGTATAGCTACTACATAATACCTTGGAATATATAGCGGGAAGCTTCATCACGGCCTTGAGATCGCACTTGATTAGTCACCACTACAGGAATCCGACAGCATTCTGCTAATGATCTGAGTATGAAAAGATCAATAATGATATAAAGAAAGGTAATAGTCAAATTAAAATTTCCAAAAATTCTCACTTGATAAATGAGATATGCCAACCTAATGGGTGATGTCTAGGGGGTCCCTGGCCATATTCTCTGCAAAAAGAAAGATGGTCTTTTAAGAGAATGAATCATAAAACAATATTGTATGAATCAGAAGATGACATATCGATGGGTTGCATATAAATTGCGATGCTGGTTGCTTCTATTTAACAGGAAACAACACCAGCTAGAATTGATTCAGTGAGTTGTTTCAAGATTTTTGTGCCGTCTATATTCTACATTCTATCTTCTAAGCACACAAACGTGCAAAGGTAAACAGCGTCTGTAATGAATTTACAACTTTTATCATAGGAAATGAGTTAATGAGTAAATATTGTATAATGAAATGTATCAAGGCCAATAAAAGCAATACATTAGAGGTTAACTACAGGTACTCATTAAAAGTCTTGCGTACCTACCATTTTGAATGCTATATATGTAAGATCAAACTAGACAAAATTGCAAATAACATAAATAGCAACTAGGAAGCCAATTAATAATTAATACTGCTCTATCTTCAATATTTATCATTATCCAGATGTACTTAGATAACATAAAGCACAATGAATATGATCTCAGTACTTTTCAGAGTCCACTTTCATTGCAAATCTAGGAAGGTATACTTTTGCACAAAGGAGGACATGTATTGACTTTTAATTAGTTTAAAGGGTTAATTACAAATACTACCCTTAAGGCTTAGTCTAATTATAAAACAGGCCAATTATCTTTTAAAATTACGAATATCTCCTTAACATTTGGTTCTATTTCACAAACTGCACCTATTTGAGAGGGTATTTGTAAAACAAAAACAAACTTCAAGGGGATATTTCCGTATTTGTAATTTTGAAAAATTACCAGATTTTTTTGTAATTAGACTAAACCTCATTGGTAGATTTAGTAATTTACCCTTAGTTCAAATTACGGACATTAATTCTTGGAAACTTCCTGAAGTGTCCATTCACTTTTATCAAGCTTGTTGCAGTAACTAAAGCACTTAAAGCTCTCAAGCATTGATTGTATGCCTTCGTTGACCGTTAAAAAGGTTTTTTTTTTTTATAAATTAAAGGGAAATTTGACAAATTGCCCCTCCATTGGGGGTATTTTTGAAAAATACCCCTAAAGTATTAAAACTTGATTTATGCTCCTGCACTGCTAGTGCCCACCTCACTGCCCACCTAATTGTCCACCTCACTGCCCACCAAATTCTGTTCGAAGAAAAAATCGATTTCGCAAATTTTTCGCACATTTCAAGAACAATTACAACTATATACTCATTCTTTATACAATATCAAACAATGTAAAATCATACTTGTTCTAAAAATCCTAGTCAGATTAGTTTCGGTGGTGTTCATTATATTTAATTGAATTTGAGTTCTAATTTTATTTGAAAATGATAAATTGGCCAAATCTTTAGGATTTTATAATGGATATAAATTGACATTGTTAGATATAGTATAGAGAATGAGTATGTAGTTGAGAATGAGTATGTAGTTACAATTGTTCTTGAAACGTGTAAAAAAATGCGAATCTGATATTTTATTCGAACAAAATTTGGTGGGCAGTGAGGTGGGCAATTAAGTGGGCAGTGAGGTGGGCATTAGGGTGTAGAGGTATAAATCAAGTTTTAATATTTTGGGGGCATTTTTTATTAATACCCTCAGGTGAGGGGACAATTTATCAAATTTCCCTACATTCAATTTCCATGGCAACATGGAAAAGTTTCTTGTAGTGATCTCATATCCTACCCCGCATAACGAAAGTAAGTGTCAAATTCCAAATTCCACCACCCCCACCCACCAACCCAAGAAATAAAAATGAAAAAAAGGGGTAAAAAATATCACACACTATCATTATGCATAAAAATAACCATATAATTCCACACTATTTTCCGCAGGTCCAACTAACAGTTGGCCTAACATTGAACACCATTTATTATGAACAAAATAAAAAGGCTTCTCTGCAAAATCCCACGGAAAAGATAATGAGTTTTCTTTGAGCAAGAATAAGTGGAGAAACTAGTGATTACACTGAAGACACAAGTTTATACATCTATGTCCTCGAAAGTGAGAAAATTTAAAGAATTATTTGTCAACTGCAGTACACCTAAAAAAATATGGGACACACCAAAAACAATTGACTCTTTATCTGTACAAAGGGTCATAATGTTCAAATATCTAATGAAGGACCCTAAAATACATGGTCCGTCAACTAATTATTTAATACTTGAGTACATCTCTCTGATAGAAAAATTAAGATATATTATTCACATATTTAAAACTAAGCAACAAAGATGCACATTTCCTCATTACCAATGTTTATAAGTTGATATTTCAAATGACATAATTTTCAGCTGAGTATAAAATATTTCAGTTAATAACCCAGCAGCGCTCACTTCTTTTCTTCTCTTCCCGGTGCGGTACTAATTTTACACAGAAAATTTTCAAGGAACTAAAAACAGGAAACCCTTTAGTTTAACCCATGTCCTTGGAGGGCTAAATTAATTTCTTCAGTGACTTTATTTCAATGTAACTTGCATGGACATATACTACAACAGAGGGAAAGCAAATCACCCGGAAGTAAGAGCTGCCATGCTATCAATTATAAGCAGCTTTACATGATGCTGGAGGAGTGAAACCCTTATTTGTTGCAAGCTGTCAACAAATGACAACAGCATAAACAAAAATTTAGTCACTGAACAGGCAAGATTATCGTGTTAAGTAGAAAATCAGAAACACGAGTGAGAAAAATGTTTTACAGTACTGAATTCGATCAGATACCTTGAGCTTTAATTATTGGAGAACTAAATCCTTGGGATTTTCGTTATCTTACAGAATGTATTAGTCCCCAGGGAACAGACAGAGCACTCTCACTCTCAGGGGAATTCTTCGTTTTTCTTTCTTTTCATTTTTTATGAAAATCTCCAACTTAAAAAGTTACGCACTCAGGCATTTTCTTTCCGTCTAATCATGTGATAATACAGTCAGTATTGAGGAAAGCAATGTATAGATATATATTTCCTACCTTTCAGTGAATTCGGACAATGATGCTGGCCGCAAAACTAGAACCCTTCCAGCCATCTTCCACAATATACATGTGTGTGTATATAACAGTTGTGTAAGATTAAGCCTCAAATAAATGTAGCCAGACAAACCAAGAAAGGAAATGCATCAAATATATAAGAGGGAACACTTGAAACAGTTTTGTGGGAGGAGATCATCAGAACATGCTAGGCGAATTTTTGGAGTAGAATAGCAAATTAAATAAATTATTATAAATATAAGATATTGTCCTCGAACTGTTATCAGAAAGAAGATGGATATTCAGATACAAAAATGAAAATTTCGATTATAGGAATGATGAATCACACCTAAACTAGCAGGATATCATGACATCCAGCAAAATTCTCAATCATCCTTGAAGGTTGTATCTTTTCTAAGTTAAAGTATTGCGTTTCTTACAAGGTAAACAGTTTCTATACCATTACAGTTTTGTTGGAAGGGGAGATGAAAGCGAAGAAAAACAAATGAAAGGGGAAAAAAAAAGGCAAGAAAATCCAACATATATATATATATATATATATAATATATTAATTAGTGGATTGCATGAAATGAGATAAAATTGATTGTATAATAGAGGAGATATTTGAAACTAACATCAAATGTCCAATTGGCCAAGTCCTTTTATAGTTTATGCGAAAAAAAGGGAAAATGAAAAGGGAACTACTCCATTGAGATATATACTTTTGATGGTGGTGGATTTTCAGTTTTCACATACGAGGCTTTCCTGATTCTTATTATCACATTGTCAATTGTCAATAGTTCTCTCTGTAACTACCACCTTATATCTGTACAGGCCTTTCTCTCTTGATCCTTGAGACTAAACTAACAAAAACCTGGAGTATCAGATTTGTAACAGACACACCACCTCTTGTCTGCCTTGTTCTGATATATAAAGAAGTAGATCAATGTGGCTAGATGATAGTATCTCACATACATTCCATGCATCACAAAATGAAAAAGCAACAAGACAAAGAACTGCACATTATAAATTGCATACCTCCTGAGCCAGGCCTTCCGTGTGAAATATTTCTGGGAAACTACTAAAGCCCATTTCTATCATCCTAAAAGGCAGGTGTAATAACACTTTTAAGTCGAGCAAAGACTGGTCTGATATAGTTTAACAAATGATTAGAAAGATACCTTCTTGAACTAAATTTGGATTCCACATCAACATATATTACACGGCCGCCTAAGCCTCCATAAGAGGTAGGCAAGGATGCCAGTAAAGCAAGCTTCAAGCAAAACTACAAGTTCAAAAAGAATAAGATAGGATTAGCTGGACAAGTAAAAGCCAACATCGCAAACCAAGCAATGTACAAGAGTAAATCCGCAACTAGCATTCCGCACCTCCAAGACAAATCAGGAAAGAAAACAAGCGTATTTATATCAATTATCACATGAAATATTTGCCATAAGCATCGTTAAACTCAATTGCTTAAAACAAGAAATCACATCTGACCTAGAAAATTAGAATGTTTAGTAACATATTGGTGTGAAAGAAAATGGGTATTTAAACAAATGTTAGCAATGGAAGCAACCAAAGATAAATGAGTCTGACTAAGAAACGACCAAAGAATAAATGGTGCTCGACAATGCCTAGGCATTTATTAAAATGGCTTATCAAGTGAGAATACATCAAAAGCTCCTTGCGGCATATGACTTTTGCAGAAATTTCCCCTTAAGTAGGGATGGCAGCAGTGAGTTTGCTTAAAACCGAGACATGCTCCGCAAAGATTTTTAAGACCCAAGACACGTCTCGCCACCCCTTTTGGACTCATAACTCACGGGTTTGGCCCGTGGCCCTCCAGAATTTCTAATAGTTGCATTTCTACTTCGTCAACCCAAATGTATGACAAGCTTAGGTTCCTGTGTAGTCTTGGGCACACCACTATTAATTCCAGTTTCTTCCCTATTAGTCAAGTCACCACCAAATCTATCACCCTAATATCTTGGTTATATTTTTTAATGAAACCTCATCAACATATTTGTGTTTGGAGTATCACTACCTCAGTTCCTGCAGATAAGCCAAGCCGTCTGTCAAACTTCCAACAATAGGAGAGAAGGTAGCAGGTTCATTAGAAAATTGCATTTCTTCATTTTTACTATCACTAGAAGGTAACATTTCTTCAATCTTTAAATTCTCTATAAATTCTTTTTTAAATCATTCGGTATATAGATGAGATCCATGGCTTACGAACAAAGTTTGTAAAGATTGGATTTGGGTATTTAGCGCACCAAGAACACCTTAATTGTTCAACTAAAGAAAGGAAACTTAGTTATTAAGGCACCTAGAAGTGTAAATCTTAAAAGAAAATATATGCATATACATATGGGTGGATCTGACCGGACCTGTTTCCCCGCCCCGGCCCGATGGTTCAGAAAATGAACCCCGGACCCGATCCAGGACCTGTTAAGTCAGGATTATTCAAGACAGGTTCATTATGGGCTCGGATTTGGTCCCGCCCATTACCATCCCTAAATACATATATATTAAAGATAATAATACTAATAATATGGGGCAAGGTGGGTTTGAAAATAAAAAAAAAACAAGCCACAACCTGGCCCCATTTATAATTTTAAAAACCCGTCCCAAGCGAGATGGGTTCGGGTGGGTCCATACCCGACCCATTGTCATCCCCATCTTAAGTGAGCTACTGAGCACATAATGCTTTCTAATATCCTTCTTTAGGTCTTCATTGACACGCATTGGAAACTCGAAGTTCTTCTAGCATTTAACATTGTAGTAATGCGAAGACCAACTTTCAAAATTCATGGAGGCCTATGCTTCACATATTGACCTAAAGAAGAAACTAGGAGTTAGGAAAATAATACATTTTGTCCCCCTGTTTAAGTTGGGGTTTTGTGGTGATTAACAACTTATATGCCTTTAGAAATACATCCAGTCTTAGTACTATTTAAAGTATTAATGCATCGGTAACAACAGAGTTTCTTAGGCCTTGTATGGTTATGTTTTCATAAACTATTTCTAGTTTCTAGTGTTGGAAAATGAATTTTCAGAATTTATTGGTTTTCGTGTGAAAACTGGAATTATGTTTGGATAAGTGAATGAGAATGAGTTTTATGTAGATTTGGAAATGAGATTATGTTTGGTTAAGTAGTTTTGAAATAGTATTTTATGAATATAATAATTTGAAAAGTTGATAGTGGTTGAATATTTTAATTGAATATATAATATTATATTTATAAGATTGTAGGCTAGTGCGTCCCATTAGATATATATATAGTAGTATTTTAAGTAGATAAAGTTGGTAATAGAGGGTCCCACATATATAATTGGATTAAAAAATAAGAATAGTGATTGATAAGTAATGTAGGGTAGTGTACAGGGTTGAAAATTGAAATTGTAGGTTTGAGATGATGTTTTATGTGAAAAGTGGAAAGTGGAAATGATGATTTCCATTGGAAATTTTAGAAACAAACATGATTCCATTTCTATGAATAGTTGGAAATTAGAAATGGGGCCTTGGAAACATAAACAAACAAGGCCTTAGTTTCTACCATCAACTTACAAAATGTTTCATTAGCATAAATTGTTTATAATACCAGTAGCTGCCACAACCCTCAGATTTGTTTTTGATCTAACCTCGTGAAAGGCAACAAGAGCATGGTTGCTTCAATGAAAACACATGAAAATCAGAAAGAAGCGAATTCTTTGCATGTCAATATATTTATCTAGCTTGCTTTCACACTTAATGCGATTTAAGACCACCCAATGATAACTCTCTCTCATTGGTTCATTTTAGATATTCTTTACAAACATGTCGAGAATATTTCATGCTATCGTGCACCGATTATCGTGGTCCATGACGAACAATTATCGCCGCACTCTTCTTATAAGGCTCTATCAAGAATATTGCCACTGTTGCTTGTATATTTTAGTAGCGACTACTGTTAATGTTTGCATATTTGGCATATTTGGTTTTTGTGCACAGTGCTAGGTTTGGTGTTGTAACTCTAGCGATGCAACACCGGTGAGAATAGGGGCGGGATTTTATGCCGATTTTGTCCTTTGATTTTGGCATGCTTTCTATTATGCGATCATTCTTGATATTATTGGATAGATTTATCTTAATTGATTCAGCCATTTTTATAAATGTCAATTATCCTTTTATAATCACTTTCCTTGTGTACATGATTCTTACCCACAAGGAAATGATTATCTTTTGCTGATTTCCTTCCTTAGCATGGAATCGCCCCCTATAAATCGGGATCGATTTCTTTCGATAGCTATAAGAAGAGAAGTCAGGCTTTTGAAGAAGTTATCAAAAAAAGCAGATTCGAGCAATATTTGCACTTCTTCAAGAAATCATTTGTTCTATACTTTTATTCTTCGGGAGAAGAAGGTGAAGATCTACGGTGTGGATCGACTCAACCGTTGAAGGATTTGAAGTTAGAAGGATTCCAACAAGGTTGAGGTTGTGGAAGATTCAATCAAGAGATTAGTTTTATACGAGTGTTGGTGAATTGATAAAGAGGGAGTCTTTATGCTATTCATAAATCCAGTCGTATTTGTAATAAGTTTTGCTTTTCTAATATTGGATTGTTTCTTCTCTGGGCGTGGCATCGTGCATTAAGATTGATGAATCTAAGCACGTTAAAAATCCTGGTGTTATTTTCATTTCAAATTTATGTGAGTGTGTCGTATGCTTGAGTGTTACAACATTAACTTACAACATCGCTTTCGAATCAGAACATGTGTTTTTTGTATTAATATATTGATTAATAGGGCAACATATTCTATCAACTACAACATTATAAGAAAAGTACACACCACATTAAAGTATTAATTGCTATTCCAGTAACCAATATAATCACGGCAGTGTTATTCGGGTAACCAATATAATCACGGCAGTGTTTGAAGGACCATAAGTACTTGTCACTAGTACTTTTGACAGGAATGATGTTCAGGCACACCAATATGTTTGCTGAACCCCCAGTAAGACCTTTTGAAATTGGGAAATTTGATAAAATACCCCTTCCACTAGGGGTAGTTTTGATTTTTGCCCCCTAACTATTAAAATCAGATTTCTGCCCCTTTTCCTCTACCAAAAAGACCAAAATACCCCTTTTACTTAAATAAGCTTGCCCACCCACCTGCCCACTTGTCTGCCCACGTATACTCTTTTTTCTCAATAAAAATCATGCCCACCTCCTGCCCACTTGTCTGCCCACATTCTCTAGATATTATCCTGCCCACCCATCTCTCACTCATCTGCCCACATATACTCTGTGTTCTAAATAAAAATCATGCCCACCTCTTGCCCACTTGTCTGCCCACATTCTCTATACACTATCTTGCCCACCCATCTCCCACCCATCTGCACGCATATACTCTCTGTTCTCAATAAAAATCATGCCCACCTCCTGCCCACACTTCTGCCCACATTCTATAGACACTATCTTGTCAACCCACCTCCCACCCATCTGCCCACATATACTCTATGTTCTCAATAAGAATAATGCACACACTCCTGCCCACATGTCTGCCCACATTCTCTAGACACTATCCTGCCCCACCCACCTCCCACCTCCCACCCATCTGCCCACATATACTCTATGTTCTCAATAAAAATCATGCCCACCTCCTGCCCACACTCCTGCCCACTTGTCTGCCCACATTCTCTAGACACTATCTTGCCCATCCATTTCTCACCCATCTGCCCACTTGTCTGCCCACATATACTCTTTGTTCTTAATAAAAACCATTCCCAACTCCTGCTCACACTCATGCCCACTTGTCTGCCCACATTCTCTAGACACTATCTGCCCACATATACGTGACATCGCACGGGAAGAGAACGGTCTTTGATTGCTTTCCGGTAAACCTCCAACGATAAGTATTCATGTCACAGTCCCAAATACCATCTCACACAATCAATATAGGACATGATGTACCACCTGCAAACCAAGCCATGATATAAAATAATTAATTAGACATTCTACACAACTGCCCACCTCTCTGCCCACATTTCGGCCCACTCTCGTGCCCACCCCATTTTTCTTGGTCGAAAACAACGATTCCACATTTTTTGCCGATTTAAACCACAATGACAATTACGTATTCACTGTATACACCATATCTAACAATAACAAATTATACCCATTCCAAAAATCTAACAAAGTTGGCAAAAATCTAACATTTTTCAAATAAAATGGTTCTAGTTCGTATGAATAACATAAACACCATGAAAACTAACCTTTATCCATAACTTTCTTGCATAATATAGATGTTTTTGATCCAAATGCCCACTGTCTATCGAGCCCTTTTTGCCCGTTTTTGATCCAAATACCAAGAACAAATTTTGGATATTTGTGTTGCCCGTTTCTAGCACAAATAGATGGGTTTCCTCTTATTTTGTGCTACTCAATATTCTTGTAGGTTGATTCTTGATTCTCCTCCTCAAAGCTTGTTGATTTCGTGAGTTTTTCGAGATTCTATGGTTTGGTCGATAAGTGCAGTAGATGGGTTTTCTCTTTTTTTTTTTTTTTTTTTTGGTTTTTTCAAGTAAAAGGGGTATTTTGGTCTTTTTGGAGAGCAAAAGGGGCAAAAATCTGATTTTAATAATAAGGGGGCAAAATTCAAAACTACCCCTATGGGAAGGGGTATTTTATCAAATTTCCCTTTGAAATGTACAATATAACTAAGTTAACACAGTAGAAAAAATAATTTGAATAATTTCACAGCTAGAACATGATTATGCATAGACAATTCATATCTTAAGTGAATACTTGATCACCACCAAAGAGACAATATGAAATAAGCTAGTCAGCAGTCAGCAAAGCAGCATAATCATTTACAGACTCAATTACTTTTAAAAAACTAGATTCCAATTTCTTGTACAACTTTTTAAACATAATTATACTTTCTGTGAAGCTCCCTTCAAGTTTAGGCTAATCACTCATGATTTTATGTAAAAAAATCTTTGTAAGCTCAAGCATACACAACAATACAAGAACTGACATGTTGAAAGAAAACACGGCCCACTTACAATTCAACCACTTGAGAAAATCTATTGCAAATACATTTGGCCATACTTCATAGAGCTACCTGTGTTTTGCCAATTCCAGCAGGACCAACCAACTCTGTCACAACACCAAATGGTATTCCACCGCATAGGGCTGCATCAAGTCCTTTTAAGCGTGTGGGAAGATGGCCTGCCAGGTACTCATTCTGGTTTCGTTGCTCCAGCAATGACATAGCCTAATAATATCACAGTCGAAACAGTCTTCAAGAAGATGGATACTACAGTTGTTTGTATATCCATAAGCTGACTAAACAACCTATCAAAAACCAAATTCCACAATTTTCGTCCATAAACTCACCGTGTGATAGGGTGGACATGTAATTTCACTAATGTGTGCCACTGCCAGCATTACTTCTTCAAACCCAACATCCAACAATTCCATCAACTCGAACTCACTTAGTGACAATGCATCCTAGAAGCAGACCAATTAACAAACATTAATTGAAATTATGGGATTGAGTTTACTACTTCTATAGATTCAATTAGAATCACAATATTAGTCGACCAATAATTTTACAGGTAACACATGTCCAGCTCTAACATATAAATAAAACAAGGGCACAACATTCATACTTCATACAGATTTTCAATTAATTATATAATTCAGCTTATGCCCACATTAAATTGTGTGTAAAACATTGAGGAAAACAAACTCGGAAACTAAAACATGAACAAAAACACAATTGGCATACAAACTTCAACACTTTGCCCAAAAATTTGAAGACAAGCATAAGGAATTATTTGCACGCAGAAGTTGCAACAGGATGCAGTACTTTGGCGGTGATGATATTACGAGCGGCAAAGACGTTGGCTATTGATTTTGGGAGACCCATTTCGCTGATGGGTTTGTTCGCCATTTTCGAGAGCTTTATTTGCAATGATTTCAGTATTATTTGGAGGAATACTTCACTCTGATTCAATTTTCTATTCAATTTCCCACCAAAAGTTGACAATGCAGGGGCCAGGGTCTGAAAAGAAAATTACTTTTTGAAATAAGGGATAAATTGTATATCACCTTTATTAGTTTCACGCGCTATAAATATTGAGTCCATGGGCCTCTAATAAAGGATAATGGTAGTCCATTTTGTGTTTTCCTATTGGGCAAGGGCCCAAGTCATGAAGACATGATAAGTCCATGATGATGTGACTTTTTCCAAAAAAACATAAATTCTGAATTAAGTTAAAAGGTCTGAATTGTATAATTGAAATAATTTTTTAGGTTTGTTTTTACAAAAGAGGTTTTATAAGTATAATTGTAAAACGTTTTTTAGCTTTGCTTTTACAAAAGTTTTTTAGTATAACTGTAAAAGGTTCTTTAGGTTAACTAAATTTACCATTTTTAGGTGAAATCAATCAATTAACTAATTGAATAAGATTTCAGCTGTGTGAGTTATTTTTCCAAAGTTAAATTAATAAATTCGGTTGTCCCTACTAAGGTTTAAGACTTAAGTAACAAGAAGTTGGGTTTACAAATTCAACTTTTTGTCAGCCCAACTTAATTAGACCCTACATTACAATAAACTTTCTCAATTCAATATGTTGAAAAATGTAATTTTATATCCATTGGATTTAGGGGTATCGCCAGCAGGCTCAGCTACCCTCTAGCCCGATTATTTTTTTCTTTAAAAATTATATAACTTTTTAAAATTTCTTTCCTTAAAAACATATAATTTCTTTTTTAATTTTTTCCCTTAGAAAAAGAGGATAAAAAAAAAAAAATATGGGTGCGATTAGCCCCTGATTGGATTTATTCATGTATACTCTTAAAAGAGAATATATATTATATATACTTCAGTAGTCTCAACTCTCAATATCATTCATACAATCTGACTGGGTAAAAATTATATGGTGGTTGAAGAATTAAAAATTTGAAATATGTTCACAAAATTGACATCAAAAGTCGGTGAGATTTAGTATATCAGCTCAATAAAACTGTCAATATACTAGAGATGGTTTAATTTGTATAACTGTATAGTCCTTTTCAGCTCAATAAAGTCATGAAGTGTCTATTTTTATTTAGTAAAAAATATTTTCCATAAATTTGTCTTAATTAATATCATGTTCATACTATTATATTAAATGTCTAGTCTATCATTTTACATAATAAATTCCATTCATATATATAATGCATATAGAGCTTGGGGAATGCTGGTTTCCTCGTCCTTTCTCTCTTTCGGGGGTACTGGGGTTGGGGGTCTCATTAATTTCCATCTTAGATTAATGAGGATTCACCGATGTTGATTGGGGAGATGTTCATTAAAGGAAGAAGTGTGAGTGGATTTGCTATCTACCTAGGTGATTCTCTTATCTCATGGAAGGCAAAGAAACAACCCACAGTTAGCAGGTCCTCAACAGAAGTTGAATATAGAGCAATTGCTTCCACTACATGTGAATACAATGGCTTCAGTACCTGCTCCATGATCTCAACATCTTCCAAACTCAACCAACAACACTCTATACAAACAGTAAATCAACATGTTGTATTGCTCACAACCCTTGTCAACATGAAAGGACTAAACATATACTAATAGACTGCCATTTTGTCAGAGAAAAGATTGAGGCTGGATTGATAAAGCTCGTTCATATCCCCTCAACACATCAAACTGCAGATATATTTACCAAGCCTTTACCTCCACAACTATTTCACCATTTCATGTCCAAGTTGAGCATGAATGATATTCATGCACCACTTGCGGAGGGTGTAAAGAATAAATTCTGTTTTATTCATAAATTAGTTTTAAATATTGTTAATTAGTTAGTCGGTTAAGTTAGCTTAGTTTAAATAAACAGCTGAGATGTTTTCTTCTTCATCTCATTCAATTCTGTAACAGACAATTTGTATTTTCTCTCTTCACAAATTCTTCATCAATTCATCATGTATTCAGATTAATCGAAGTCTTAATATGGTATCAGTTTGATATTCATTGCTATCCGTTGTGTTCTAATTCCTGAGAAATTCAATTCTCTTCGTTTCATTTTTTTGAGAAATTGTCGAAATCAAGAATCTCTAGTTCTTGAATCTCTGCTTCTATGGCTACTGATCCTGAAATAGGTCGAGTAAATTCATCTTCTATGGATGATTTGAATTCTCCTTACTTTCTTCACCCGAGTGATAATCCCAGGGCGGTGATCGTTTATGAATCATTCACCGGAGACAACTATGTCTCGTGGAGTCGCGCCGTTGCCATGGCTCTTAAAGTCAAGAACAAGAGTGCTTTTATCGATGGTTCTCTTCATGTGCCACTCCAATCTTCTGTGGTTTATCCTTCTTGGCAACGAGCGAACAACCTGGTGTTGTCTTGGATCCTAAACTCCATATCTAAAGAAATTCGCCAAAGCTTGTTATACTTCACTTCTGCTAAGGATGTCTGAGATGAACTCAAGACAAGGTATGTGAGAAGCGATGGACCACGGGTTTTTCATCTAGACAAATCGTTAAGTTCGATTTCACAAGGTACTCAGTCCATTACTTCTTACTACAACCAATTCATGGCTCTTTGGGATGAATATATTAGTTATAGGCCGATTATAAAGTGCACTTGTGGTGCTTGTTCATGTAACATTCCTCCCTTGATGATTTCTATCCAACAGAATGACTCTGTTATTAAGTTCTTGGTAGGACTTCATGAATCATATGCTTCCATACGTAGTCAGCTCCTTCTTGCATCTCCTCTACCTACACTTGCTAAGGTCTATGCACTTTTGCTTCAAGAGGCTCAAAGGGGTCTCAAGAATGTATCTTCTTTGGTTTCCTATGGACAATTCTATGGCAATGTTGGCCAAACCACATACAAATTTTAAGCCTTCTTTTAACAAAGATAAGAAGAAACCTAAGTGTTCTCGCTGTGGATTTACGGGTCATACGGTTGACAAGTGTTTCCAATTGATTGGCTATCCTCCGGGTTGGAAAGGCCCCAAAGGACTGGAAACAAAATAATGACTCGGCAAATGCAAATCTTTCTTGTCTCTTCTCCTCCAAAGCCTGATCTGAATTTCTCTCTATTTTTCGTTGATATGGTAGAAATATTCTGATATTTGCAAAGTCTCAACAGCAGTACTAAAGATGAATGATAAAGATCTTATGCATTTATTTCGCTACAACCACAAGGTATAAATCACTTTTGTGGTAATGATGTTTCCAGTACTGATTGGATATTGGATACAGGGGCCACATATCATATGATCTGTGATCCATCAATCTATTCCAAAATTCTCAGGGAAGTCTCAATTCCCATACATATGTCAAATGGTAATGTGACTAATGCTACTCATATTGGTGAAGTAACTATCTCACCTGATTTAATTTTGCACAATGTCTTATGTGTTCCCTCTTTTAAATACAATTTGTTATCTGTTTCAAATCTTGCAAAGTCTTCAAATTGTAATGTACACTTTCTTTCTTCATATTGTGTATTACATGATTTGAAAACTATGAGGATGGTTGGTTTTGCTAAAGAAAAACATGGATTATATCACCTTAACATTGCTAAAGCTGCCACAACTATTGGACCATCCTCAGATTCTGTTTTATGGCATTGCAGATTAGGTCATCTTTCAGCTAAAAGGATTGCTCTCATTCCTAGTATACCTTGTAATTCTAGTAGTTTTGAATCTTGTGACATCTGTCATTTTGCAAAACAGAAGAGACTTGTATTTCCTATCAGTAACAGTACTTCCATTGGAATTTTTGATTTAGTTCATTGTGATATTTGGGGTCCATTTTCTACTGTTGCTTCTAGTGGTTCCAAGTATTTTTTAACCATTGTAGATGATTTTTCAAGATGTACTTGGGTTTATTTGATGAAAAACAAATCTGAGACTAGTTCCTTTATTCATTAGTTTTACAATCTTGTTATAACTCAATTTCAAGTGAAAATAAAAGTCATTAGACTGATAATGGAGGTGAATTTATTATGTCTGATTTTTACAAAACATATGGTATTTTACATCAGACATCTTGTGTGGAAACTCCACAACAAAATGGAGTTGTTGAAAGAAAACACCAACATATTCTTCAAGTTTGCTAGAGCATTATTCTTTCATTCTAAAGTCCCTTTACATTTTTGGGATCATTGTATTCAAACAATTGTACACATTATAAATAGAGTATCCACCCCAGTACTCAACAACAAGTCTCCTTTTGAGTTGTTTTTTAACAAACCTCCAGATTACAGTCATTTTAGAGTTTTTGGATGTATTGCTTATGCTTCAACTTTGCTTGCTCACATAAATAAGTTTTCTTCCAGAGCCATTAAATGTGTTTTTTTAGGCTATTCTATAGGAACAAAAGGGTACAAACTTTATGATTTAGCCAATGATAAGATCATTATATCCAGGAATGTCATTTTTTGTGAACAAGTATTCCCTTTTCATAACAGTAAACAGCAAGATACTGGTTTTCAGCTGTTGTTCAGAGATTTTTCTGATAATTTTTTTGATTTTATGCCATCTCAGTCACAATTTCAAATTCATGTTGATAATGTTGATCATGTTGCTAATCACAATCCTAGTAATACTAGTCATGTTGTTGAGCATAATCCTACTATTAATGGTTTACATGAGCATGTACCAGATAGAAATTTTGAGCCTATTGTTCAACCTATAGTTGAACCTACTCAACAAAATGGTGCTGACAATCAGCAAAGTGATGATGTTCATCAGCAAAATGATCCTGCACATCAACAAAATGATCCTGTACATCAGCAAAGTGATGTTGTCACTCAACACAATGAGCTTCCTAGCAGAAAATCAACAAGAACAAGAATGGTTCCTCACTATCTTAAAGTGTATGAATGTAAGCTCTCTACTTCTATTCAACACTCATCACAAACAACAATTTCTGGTAAGCAATATCCTATTGCTTCTTATCTTTATGTTGAATAATTATCTGGCTCTCATTGTTTGATAAATAGTTTTATCATGATTTTGATGATTTTATTTTTATACCAAAATAATATTTTTAAATGTTGTCCAAATACTCCTAAATGATTTATATTATTTCTACTAATTTTCCTGAGTATTTCTTCAAGTTTATTTTCGACAAAATTGGACAACACTTTCAATGATTTTGTGTTAATGTGTTTTTACATCTAAACAATATTTCTAATGTTGTCCAAATACTCCCGATCGATTTAAAATATTTTTACTAATTTTTTGGAGTATTTTTTGAAGTTTATTTTCGATAAAAATCGGACAATACTTTTGTCTCGTGCTCAACCGGTCGCCTTATAGGGCAATCCGTACCAGGAGATGAGTTTTGAAACGTAAACGAGACATTTGAGAAAACCTCGGAGGTCGACCGGTCGACCTAGAAGGCGGCTTCGGTGCACTGGAAACATTACGTAAGCGCTATAATGTAATTTTGGGGAAGGCGACCGACCCAATGGGTGGGCGACCGGTCGAACCCTATGCCGACCGGTCCGACCCCCTTGGACCGGTCCCCATGTTGATTTTTCTTTGTATTATCTTTTTAAAGTTTATCGTGCGCGACCGGTCGCCCTATGGTTTGACAACAAAATTCTAAATCGTTTGTGCGTGAGACAACTTTTCCTAAATTGTGGGATTGATTTCAATGACTATAATCTTGATTTTAATTACAATTTTTTTTGTATAAATCAGTTCCCAAGAGGAGCCTATTAATGATCAATCATCTCCTATAAATAGAGGAAGATTTGAAGCACTACAACACAATAAGATACATTCAAGCAAACATATTTGTTCTTCATTGTTATTATTCTTGTTGTAATAGTCTAAGGTCTTTCACTTTCACATCTTGAGGTCTAGGCTTATTTCTTGATTACACTTGCACTCAAATTTGTATTATTCATTATCGAGTTGTAATCTTGAATTTTTGGGTTATCATTTAACACAAGATATCCTTGTGAGTGTTCTTGTGGTAAGAACACACTTGGATAATCTAGGTGATAGGAACAAGAAGATTGTGGTGATCTTCTTATTAAAGAGTGTGGTGCTCTTCGAGGTGTTGAAGAATTTGGTATTCTTCAAGTCGGAAGATTGTGGTAATCTTCACAAGGTGCCTTTGAAGATTGTGGTAATCTTCAAGTGAGATTATGGTAATCTCAAAAGTGGTGTTGTAAGGTGTTGTTGTATTAATTGTGGTAATTAATAAAATCTGTTTTTCTTTTTGAAATCCATCCCGGAGATACTGGGTGGTAGAGGATTAGGCCCTAGGTGGGTTGAACCTCTATAAATCGACGCATGTTGCTTACTTCCCGCACCTTTATATTTGTCTTGGCTTGTTTGAATCGAAAAGGAGGGCATAATCGAGAAAATGGAGATAATCTATTCACCCCCTCTAGATTATCGTAGCCGCTTGGACTTACACTCATATGGCTTTTACTGTTTCTATCAGTCAACTTACTGAACCTAAAACCCCAGAGGTTGACCGGTCGACCTAGAAGGCGATCGGTACCTGGAAACATTACACGATGCTTTGTAATGTAATTTTGGGGAAGGGCGACCGGTCTAATGGGTGGGCGAACGGTCGGACCCTATGCCGATCGATCCGACCCCCTAGACCAGTCCCCCTATTTTGCTGTATTATCTTTTCAAAGTTTATCTGTGAGCGACCGGTCGCCCTATGGTTTAACAGCAAAACTCTAACCGTTGTTCAACATACAACTTTTCCCTAAATTGTGGGATTGATTTCTAACAACTATAATCTTGATTTTAATTGTAATTTTTTTTTGTAAAAATCAGTTCCCAAGAGGAACCTATCAATGATCAATCATCTCCTATAAATAGAGAAAGATTTGAAGCACAACAACAAGAGAGAACACTACAACTAGGGCTGTGCACGGGACTTGGAGATTACCGAAACCGAACCGATATCCGGACTAAAAGATCTCTGAACCGAAAATATTCGTTGACTTTTTGACTTTCCCCAAACCGTACTATACCGAAAATATTTATGGTATGGTTCTGGAGATTTTTCAAATACCTGTACCGAGAACCGTACCGAACCACTCCGAACCGAGGACCCGAAGCTAGAACCGATTTTAAAAATTTTATATAAATACATATACATTATTTCTATGTTGTATTTGTTTTTATATTGAATTAACTACAAACTATTTGAAATTAAATTGAATATAAAGCATATTTTTGGAAGAAAAAAACCATAATAATGCAACTATTATGAATTTTAAAAAACTTTGATATTAACAATAGAGTAAATTATTTGAAATTGAAATTAGTTAAATGATTAGTAAATTGCACTTAAAAGAGAAAGAAGTAATAGTACCATATTATAACAATATAAAAAAGATCATATTTTAATTTTTTTTACCACATCACATAAATTATAAATATAATTTTATTGATTATGTTAAGTTGTTAAGTATGAGCCATTGAGATTATATATTTATAGAAGTTTTTATTTCATGTTAAGTTATAAAAATTATTAGTTAATTATATTTGTTATATGTCAATGGAAGAACAATTGCCCAAATAATAAACTATTATTGAATTATAGAGGTTATTAACTTTAGAATTTTGGATTGTGTTACCTATTATAGTTTTAGTTTTTATTTTGAGACTACGCTAAAAAGAGAAGAACTCTAGAAGTATATCCGTTTGGTGATTTATTTATGGCTAATCTCCGAATATCCGTCCCGAACTGAACCGAACTGTCCCATTAGAATCGAATCTCCATCCTGAACCGTACCAAACTTTCGGTACGGTTCGGGATAGAGATTTTTTTCTATAATTTGGTTCTGGAGATTTATTTTCAGGATCTTCGAACTTCGGGACGGTTCTGGAGATTTCTAAATCTCCGAACCATCCCGTACCGTGCACACCCCTAACTACAACACACCAAGATACATTCAAGCAAACATATTTGTTCTTCATTGTTACTATTCTTGTTGTAATAGCCTAAGGTCTTTCACTTTCACATCTTGAGGTCTAGGCTTATTTCTTGATTACACTTGCACTCAAATTTGTAGTATTCATGATCAAGTTGTAATCTTGAATTTTTGGGTTATCATTCAACACAAGATATCCTTGTGAGTGTTCTTGTGGTAAGAACACACTTGGATGATCTAGGTGATAGAAGCAAGAAGATTGTGGTGATCTTCTTATTGAAGAGTGTGGTGCTCTTCGAGGTGTTGAAGAATTTGGTATTCTTCAAGTCGGAAGATTGTGGTAATCTTCACAAGGTGCCATTGAAGATTGTGGTAATCTTCAAGTGAGATTGTGGTAATCTCAAAAGTGGTGTTGTAAGGTGTTGTTGTATTAATTGTGGTAATTAATAAAATGTTTTTTTCTTTTTGAAATCCATCCGGAGATATTGGGGTGGTAGAGGATTAGGCCCTAGGTGGGTTGAACCTTTATAAATCGACGCGTGCTGTTTACTTCCCGCACCTTTATATTTGTCTTGGCTTGTTTGAATCGAAAAAGAGGGCATAATCGAGAAAATAGAGATAATCTATTCACCCCCTCTAGATTATCGTAGCCGCTTGGACTTACACTCATATGGCTTTTACTGCTTCTATCAGTCAACTTACTGAACCTAAAACATACTCTTAAGCCAGCAAAAGCATTGAGTGGCAGAAATGCAATGAAAAGTGAAATATAAGCACTAGAAAAGAACAACACTTGGAAACTTACACCTTTGCCTCCAAATAAACATTGTATTGGATGCAAATGGGTTTTTAAGATCAAATATAAGGCTGATGGTACATTAGAAAGATATAAAGCTAGACTAGTAGCTAAAGGGTATACACAAGAGGAATGTTTAGATTACTTTGATATATTTTCTCGTCACTAAACTCACTTGCGCCACGTTAATTTTAGCGAAAGCTTGTGACCAAGAATTGGCACCTTCACCGGTGGATGTAAACAATGCATTCCTTTATGGTGACTTGGATGAAGAGGTTCACATGACTCCTCCACCAGGATCTTGTAATGATGGTAGAGTATGCAAGCTAACCAAGAGCTTATATGAGGTGAAACAGATTCTAGGCAATGGTTTTAAACTAACCTCATGTCTTCTAAATTTTGGTTTCACACAATCAAGGTCCGATAGTTCATTTTTTATTAAAAATTCATCTACTTCCATAATTTGTTCTTTGTGTATATGTAGATGATATTATCTTAGTGGAAATAACATCAAAGAAATCCAAGCTATCAAAATCCATCTAGATAACACCTTCACTATAAAATAGGAATTGAAGTTGCAAGATCTCGAGAAAGGTATTTCAATATGCCAAAGAATGTATGCATTGGATATTCTCACGAGAGTGGATACCTTGGATGTAAACCAAGCTCTACACCCACGTGGATGCAAATGTAGACCTCAATGATCGGACAAGCAAACCCTAGAAGATCCAACTATCTACGTAAGACTAGTTGGCGGACTCTTGTATTTAACAATTACAAGACCATATATATCTTGAGTTTACAAACTTTATCTCAGTATATGTCTAAACCTGGTGAAGTTCATCTTATTGCAGCTCATAAAGTATTGAGGTACATCAAAGGTAATCCAGGCAAAGGATTACTTTACTCATCAAACTCTGCCTTACAACTAAAAGGATTCACTGATGTTGATTGGGGGAGATGTTCTGTTAGCAGAAGAAGTGTGACTTGATTTGCTATCTACCTAGGTGATTCTCTTATCTCATGGAAGGAAAAGAAACAACCCACGATTAGCTTGTGTCCTCCATAGAAGCTGAATATAGAGCAATTGCTTCCACTACATGTGAATACAATGGCTTCAGTACCTGCTCCATGATCTCAACATCTTCCAAACTCAACCAACAACACTCTATACAGACAGTAAATCAACATGTTGTATTGCTCACAACCCTTGTCAACATGAAAGGACTAAACATATACTAATAGACTGCCATTTTGTCAGAGAAAAGATTGAGGTTGGACTGATAAAGCTCATTCATATCCCCTCAACACATCAAACTGCAGATATATTTACCAAGCCTTTACCTCCACAACTATTTCACCATTTCATGTCCAAGTTGGGCATGAATGATATTCATGCACCACTTGCGGAGGGTGTAAAGAATAAATCCTGTTTTATTCATAAATTAGTTTTAAATATTGTTAATTAGTTAGTCGGTTAAGTTAGCTTAGTTTAAAAAAACAGCTGAGATGCTTTCTTCTTCATCTCATTCAATTCTGTAACAGACAATTTGTATTTTCTCTCTTCACAAATTCTTCATCAATTCATCATGTATTCAGATTAATCGAAGTCTTAATACCAATTTTACTGTCCTAGCAATGTTCACAATTCAGTATCTAGTAAAAATCTTTATTTTCTGGGAAAAATAATAATAAATCTACAGACAATTATATTTTAACATATCAATATAACAAAGATTGAAAATAAAAATACACTAGTGTAGAGAGAATGTTTTTACGTACAAAGTCCTTTTTTTTCACTTCACGTGTTTTCGTAATTTTAAAATTTTGTAGGATAATTTACTTTCACCATCAAGGCATAACCTTTTTCTTATATTTGATTTTGTTCTTCCAATTTTCGAAGATTCCATTTCCTACTTTTCAACGATAGGCCAACTGGCTACATTTATATTTTCAGAATTATATCGTATGAGGATTTTTTTTTAAGTAGTCAAGGTCATAAGAATTCTTCATGTTTTTTTTCTCTCCCTTTTCTACCCTCTTTTTAGGAGATTTACCATTTAAATCTTTTTAATTTTATTTTTCAAGGTAACAAGAATTACTGGTAGATTGGGGGTGTGGATAGTGGCGATCACATTATAAAATTCACTTTTTTGTTAATTTCAAATTGTATTGTTATATGCAATTTAGCTAAAAAAGAAAAAATAAAAAAATATTAAGTTAATTTGCTCTAATATTTGTATAAACAAGAAAAAAGTTTACCAAAACTAGATTTCTTATGACCAAAAATATTTTTTACGGAAAGCATAATTGTCTAAATAATTAAATTGTTAAATATATAAGATGTTTGAGAGCTTGGGTGAGCTTTTTCCTATCAAATGTTTTTCCCAATGGGTTTTACTTTGATAGGTTTTAACGAGACCCTTTTTTAAAGCTCGTTGTTTGGCTTGTAAGCAGTACACTATATTTTCTTTTTTAATAATATTTTGCGTTATTCAAAATTTTTTTTTACGGAAAGCATAATTGTTAAATAATTAATTGTCTAAATAATTTTGGCTGAACTTATAAGCTCTTCAAAATATCTTATAAAATGTTTGAGAGCTTATAATTTCGTTTTAAATTTATTTGGTACACTTTTTTTAAAAAAAAATCTTATAAGCTTCTAAAATAAGATGTTAGGAACTTATAAGTTGTTTTTAAAAAAGTTGAGGAATCCTAACTTATTTTCAAAATAAGATATTATTTGAACAACCTCTTTTAATTTTAACTGTTTTAGTTACACAATTGTCATTACAAACATCTTAAAAGCTACAACATCTTTGTCTATCCAAACACTTCAATCACTAATTTTTAAAATAAAATCTATCAGCGTATAAATTCTAAAAACATCTTATAAGACGTAGAAGCTAGCTTATAAAATATTTTAAATAAGCATAGCCAAACACTCTCATATAGTCAATCTCTTCGAAATTGAGACATCGCGAAATAAGACTTCAGTTTCTAAAGTCTTTTAACTTTTTTTCTTTCAAATAAAATAATAAGACGTACACTACTATCAACCACTATTTTTATGTACAATTTAGTAAAGATAGTTTAAAAAAACTCAGTTTTTAACTTATCCAAAACTCAACGTCCTGTTAATTGAATATAAAATATTGGAATGAAGAGAGTACTTCACATATAATTATACAAAAACGTTCCAATGAAACTTATCAACTAACAAAACACAAGGGATAATTACAAAACCAAAAAAAAAAAAAAAAAAAAAGACCTTCGGGCTAATTACAAAAAAAAATCCAAAAATTTTCGGAAATTACAAAAAATTTATTTAGGTTTGATCCATCTTATATTTCCCCCCTTCATATGCAAAAAAATATTTCAAAAACTCCCCTTACGTTTAACAAAAATATTTCCCACAAGGGTTTTTATTGTGATGCTACAAATATCCATACAGCTCACTCCGATTCGAGATGTTCTGAGTTGAAGGATCCGACTCTGGTCCGCTGAGTATTTCACGAGGGGGGAACCAACATGTAACACGCAGACAGGGTGAGAAGAGCCCCAGAGTTGTCCTGGGGAAATTCCTCCGATGCTTAAGTCAACAAAATGTAGAAAATAATCCAGAGCACAAGAATTAATTAGCAGAAGATTGTACTTCATGAAAAAATAATTAAGGAGAGCGTTATTTATACTTGAGACATTGGATTATATGGGCCTATTAAGGCTATATGAGCTAATTTGAATATTAATTCTTCTAGGCCCACTAATAAAAAAAATTATGACAATAATAAATTTAAATATAAAAATGGGAATTACATTTTTACCCAACATATTGTATTTTTCAAAACCTCTTGTTTTTTGTAATTAGCCTGAATCATAGGGGCTATTTGTAATTATCCCTAAACATAATATATCATATTCACAAATATTGGAAAGAAGAGTAACAAGTTGAAGTAATGAAAATTTCAATGGTGGTGGAGGGCAAAAACTCCCGTCACATGGTTTAAAGGCTCAAAATCCATTAGGCGGATATAAACCAAATGCAATGACATCTTTGAAATATTAGACGATGATATTTTTCTAATATTCGGAGATGGTGATAGTTTTGTAATATATGTGGTGTCATAGTATATATGACAGTACTATAAAGTGATATAATTAAAAGTATAAGGGATAAATTGATACTCCATGATAATATATGAGACTAAAGTGATATTTACCCAAAATAAAATTTTAAAAATGCATTATTGCTACTACTTTAAAAAAATATATTGTTGAATTTTATATGGTGTCTAACCCGGACCATGTGGGTCTAGGCCAATGTGGGTGCGGATCCTCTAAAATCTTAGCGGATTAAGTCTCGGACTTTGGCAAACTCGCCCCATACCCGTCACATTATCATCTCTAGCCATTATTGTACACAAAATATCCATTTGATGTATTGAAATTTCAAGAAAACAGAAATAAAAAATCGTACAGGTGACATTCACTTAATGCGTTGAAATAAAAGGAATGTAAACCATATTCCCTAATTATCCGTCTATAAATACCCTCACCCTTGCTCTCCATTTTCATATTCATTCAATTTTGCACTCTCTACTACCACAACACTTTGCCCCATTAGGGGCTTTCTCAATTCTCTTCTGTCCTTTCTCTTCTCACATTATTCATTCGGTGATTTGGTCTGTATCTCACCATCTCTTGCTTCTCACTTGCAAATTCTCTTTCCTTTTTAAATCCTAAATTAAACCAAAACACCAAATTTGGTGTAAACATTACACCAAATTTGGTGCAATGGGTCAGAGATGACCTAAAGGGTGTATTTTCAAAGGGCCTCCTTTAATTCTCTGATTATTTTATTTTTTCCATTTAGTTCTGATTTTTGATATCTTTTACTCTGTTTCTTGGTTTTTGTTTTCATCTCTGCAGATAATCACTTTTTTGCTGCTACCAGAAATTTATGGCTACTGCCACTCCCAACCCACCAAGAAACCAAAACGTCACCGTTCTTCCTAGAAGGGGCCGCGTCAAAGCTCAGATTTTTGAGAACCTGGCCGGAACAGTATCCCGCGCCGCCTTCAAAGCAGGGGAAACACTTTCCAAGATGATCAGCGGAGCCGCCGGCTCCGGCGATGGCTCCGCTTCCTCCACCACCACCAGTCCGCCCGCCAGCGCATACGCTTCCGATGGGTACGGAGATCAGGCCTAAAATCTCCGGCCTTTCGATTCACTGATTTATGTTTGTTCCCTTTTCATTGTGTATTTGGTTATGTAAAAATACGTAGATTTTGTAGTATACGGTTGGGTGTGATCCTTTTCCCAACGTTGTTTCTATGTTTTATGTTTTAGACATGGTGGAATTTGTGTTGGTCTATTCACTATTGCATCTTGCCACGTGGATTAAATTTCATTTGATGTTCATTTGATGTAAATATAAATAAAAGTGTCTTTTTTTTGTGTGTTTTTTTTTAACTCTTTATGACTTTCCATTTGGAAACATCAATCTATTATTGGATCGCTGTTCATCCTGATTTGGTTTCTTGATTTGTCAAATTTTGGTACTTGGAAGTTGGAAATGAGACCCACTTTTGGGAATGTTTGGTTAGTTTTTTGGTGTTGGATAGTATTTTGATATTTGGAATTAAATATTATTTTTGATATATTGAGTTTGCAAATGTTCATAAAGTATTTTTATATTATAAATTGAGTGTTAAGTTATTAAATAGAAAAAAATATTTTATAGTTCAATCCGGAAAATTTATTAGTCTATGATCGATAAATAAATATGAACAATTTGACTTTGGTAATAAGACTGAGAATATAATTTTTAATGTGGTAATACACCACATGAAATTAAATTGTGATTCGGCCAACAGAAAATTAATTTCAGTTAATTATAGTGTGTGGTACTTTAATCCATATATGAGTTCAGAAATTTGCCATAAATTGTTGAATTAATAATGTGATGTTATGTACTAAAAAAATGTGATGTTATCACTTGGAAGTTGGAACTATAAAATAGATCTAATAGGAGATTTAGATTTATAAATATTGGAAAAATAATTCTTTGGTAAGTTTTACTCTATTCACGATATTCAGTTGATCGATGAGGGTGACATGTATAATAAATATATCGGAGAATAGATTTGTTGATTTCAGTAATTCCAATAAAATTAAAACTCTTGTCTCATTCCTTTAATTAAATGAAATGAGAAATTATTTTAACTAACCATGAGTTGATTGTGCCAAAATTAATTTATTTGGATCTAATTGAGTTCGATCTGATCCTTCTGGTGACTTTAGAAAAATAAATAAATTATAAGAGTTATAATTTATACTACAGTTTTCCAAAATAAATAAAATTATACTACAATAGATTGATTAGATGGAGTGAACAAGCTACCTGATGGACACATGGACCAATCACAAATTGGTGTGTGCAGGCATGTATAGGTGTGTGCCAAAAGTGTGTCGGGCGTGTGGAATTTGATGAGATACTTTTGGAATCAGTAATAATCATATAGGTATGATTTGTTAATGAAAATCTTATCACAAATAAGATTTTTGTAATAATCCATACATCATTCATTCATTATCGTCTTTTTTTAGTACATCTCTTGGAAGTCGTAGAAATTTGACATATATATTACATCTAAACAATCAATTACCATGATTATTTTATTAATATATGTCCACCATCTAATATAATGAAATATGAAATTGAACACAAAAGATGAATATGAAATCTGTTCCCCATATATTTAGTTTGAGCATGAGAATCTTAACCAGTAAACTAAAATCCGATTCTTATTTGTTTTCGTCTCTTGATGATAAAGTAGCAATATAATTTTTCAATAAAGTTTTGAAAACTCCACATAAAAGGGGGCCTAATCTTTTTCCAACTCTGCCATTATATTATAATTTTCTTTTTCTCTTTTTTCTTTAGTCCGGTAGCATGGAAGTAAAATAATTTTTCTAACCAAAGGTGAGAATCAATAGGACATAATTTTTCTCTATATTAAATTTGCAAGGCTTGCCCCACCAACTTGTTTCACTACTTTTAAGATTTAAAATAACTACAACGAAGTTGCCAAGTTAAATTCAAATACAATGTGAAAGTCATTAATATATTGATTGTGACTTAAATCTTAGTGACGCTTACTTCCACCTTGAGACAAGAATGTATGGATGTATTTTCAAGTCCAATTTCCAGTTTTTAGTATTGTAAAATGAATTTTCAAATTTTATTGGTTTTCGTGTGAGAATTGAGAATATATATGTTTGGTTTGTTGTCTGAATTTCTATTTGAAAATGAGAATATGTTTGGTTATAGTTTTTCAAATTTATTTTTGACATAGATTTGCGTGATTGTAGTGTATTTTTACCTAGGTTTGCGTAATTGGAATGAAAAATTGTTTAGTTGTGTTTTCAAAAGAATATTTTCCATAAAAAGTGAAAACTAGAAATGATTTTATTTCAACTGAAAAACTTTTGAAACAAACATAAACTCATTTTCCGGAATAGTTGGAAAGTGGAAAAAGGGGGTTGGAAACACAACCATACATGACCAAAAATTTTCGTGTTGGACTGTTCTCAATTCATGCCCACAAATATTTCCAATATGCTATTTATCTTGTTTTGGGTGTCCCTTAAACACCTTTAATTTTGGTTCGTATCCCAAAATAAATATGAATATTAAAAAATATTTTTATTTGCTAATGTATTCTATAGTTTAAATTATTATATAACATGTTTAATCATTTTTAAAAAAATAACAGCGGGCACGCAAGCCCACACTTAATAAAATACACTTCCCGAAAAAAAAATGGCTAACAGTCCAAAAGGGATGAGTGCCGTCACTCATTCATATAGTTCCACAACTATACATTTAATTATTTAAACCCAACATTATTTTCTTTTTCTCAAAAAAAAAAAAACATTATTTTCTTGGACGACTGTGCACTGTGTAAAACTGACGGTCTTGACGACGTTTCTTTTCCTTTTATTTTAAGAATCAAATAAATATCATTTCTCAAAAAAAAAAAATCAAATAAATATCGTCCTTACATCATAAGAAACTTACAACTAATTATAACAAGGACTAAAATATAGTTGTAGGCCCTACATCATCATAAATATATACAAATCTAAAACAAATTTTTTGAACCTAAATAGATCTAATTGATTCGTAGAATCGGAACTTCACAACTAATGCATTTGGATAATACACATACTAAAGATGATCTCGCTTCTGTTTATCGTCGAGTAATGACTCATCTGATCTTCTGAATTAAAATACTGAGACAAACTTATTAATTGGAAAAAAATCATCTATTGGGGACAAATAAAAACCACTTATTGGGAACAAATTTGTTTAGATTACAAGCAATGAAAATACACTTATTCTCCATAGAAGAATGAGAGAAGAAAAATGAAGAGTAATATGAACGAGCAAAAGTGGCTAGTGTTTTGTTACTTATCCTTTTTAGTTTTAAATATTATTTTTTCTCTTTTTTTCCTTAATTACAATTTAGTATTTAAGTTTACTTTTCTTTAAGGCCAAAATCTAACTTGATATTACTTTATGTTATATAATTTGTGTATGACACGACAGTAGGCCCCTCGTTCCTGGCAATTGTCGGATTGAGGAACCCATTTGCTGGTGGATGGTATTTATTTATCTGGTATAGTCAATGAATTGTGAATTAGTTTTTAATAATTAACCAACTTAAATTCTTTATTTGTATGTTTGATATTTGGATTGAAGAATAAATATGCTTATGGGACAACTTTTAGCGTCGTCACTTGAGTAGTCTTTCGCTTTTCTCGTGGAAATATAAACCGATTGAATACTTGGTATGATTTAGTCAAAAGAATTATGAATTGAATACTATTGATTTATCTACTTGATTTTTCTTTTTGGTGTGTGCGTGTTACAAATATTCATTTCTTCACAGTTGTCTTTGATCACAATTCATGTAATATTTTGATTTTTTCTTTTTGTTGTGTGCGCTGTTACAAATATACATTTCTTCACAGTTGTCTTTCACAGTTCATGTAATGATTTAATTGTTGGGTATAAAAATGTATGAATTATTGAATTACAGTGTGTATTGACATTTTTTTTAATGTTGTATGTATGTTGCGTTTGTATGTGTAAATCTATTTTTCTTAATTGATTTACCCATAGAAGAACATTTATATATTTTTTTTTTGAAAAAAATTATATAATTGTATTTGTATATGTAAATCTATTATTTTTCACACGTACAAAAGCAATTGGTTTATTTACATAAGTTATACCTCTAAATTTGTAGATTATATATAAATACTCTTTAATTGAGATTCATTTTTATTTTACAAATTACTTGCCATCTATCATCTTTATACAACAAGTTTCATTTGTAAAAATTGCTTTTGTACGTGTCAAATATCAGTTAGATATATACTTATAGTTTATACACAGAGGGATAGTTTCTGAAAATGAAGCAAATTTTAGGGACCATCCTCGTAAATAATCCACTTTTTTTATAGGCACTCGAATGTTGAAACTTGAAAGTAGATATGGAAATGAAAGGGTTGAAACTTGAAAGTAGATATGGAAATGAAAGGGAAGGATAACAAGGCATCCAAATTAATTCCAGCAACTATTTTCAGAAATTAAATATGATCCAAGTAATTAATAGTCATGACTATCTTAACTAGTGTCTTACTCTTTCATCCTAAGTGGCCAAAGCTGTTTAGTTTCTAAAGGAAGACGAAAATTGCGTACATCTCTGTAGTCAGGATTCAAAACTCTAGGCTTAGGGGTGACTGAAATTTTTATCAAGAACAATTGCAAAATAATATTTTTAACCATAATAAGATAATTTTATTATTTATATATAGGGGATAAAACTTTAAAATGCAATAAATTTATATATATATAATTAGTTATCGATGTAGTATTATTTATATAATTAAATATAAAATTATTTGAGTTGAAGGATCATTCATACCACATCTCCACTGCCAGGGTGCGAGGATATGTACTCCAAAAAGAAATAGCTCATCTCCTTTTTGTTGGGAAAAACGATCCCCATTCATTCCTAGGGACAAGCAAAAATAATTGAGAAATAAAATAACAACAAACCACAACACAAGATTTACGTGGAAACTCCAAAACCGGAGAAAAACCACGACCATGAGAGCAATTCTCTTTGTATGAAAAATTTATATAATCACACGAAATTCTCTCTCTCCGACTCCCGACTCCAATACTCCCACACTATTACAAATCTTTGACTAACTCACACCTTTCTCCCAATTCTACAAAATAATACAAGAAAGGAATTTAGAAGAATCAAAATACAAAGATTATAGTATATTTGATTGGTGCACTTGAAATCAAAACAAATGGGTTCCTTAAATAGCCTTAAGGCTCCCATCCCTTTTGTTTCCCAACCTATGTGGGACAAAAACCCCTTCTTCTATTTTGACACCAAAAACCAACAAACTCCACCTTGGCAAAATAAAAGAAACTCCATGATTCTCAACCCGAGAACCATCATTCTCAAACCAGGAGAATCCTACTCCACCATATAAGTAGACCACTTAGAATAAACCATTCTAAGAATTTCAATCGACACATGTCGAAAAAACCCACATTGAAAATTCATGGTGCAACTTCTAGCTCTTGGCTCTCCTAGAAGTCCTTGACCATCGACATAACATCCACCACACACCCCTGCATCCATGCCAAGTCATTGCTGTGTGTAAACTTGAGGACTTTGCTAACACCATCACATCCTTTTTCATGACAACTAAACACATGCCATAAGGATGCACATTTTTCCTCGAGAAAATCTTCATCAATCACAATGTTAGCCTTTGATTCGGAGCTATTTGCCGCACAGACTCCACCCGACAATTACGCTTTGTATGCCAGGTTATCCGCATTTCCAACAAACAACATTCTTGGAGTCTTTCTTCCTCCCTTTACTTTTACACCGCTACCGAATTTTCATGTGGAAGTTCGCCCATCACTCATTAACCTTCTCTCTTCAGAAAGAAGTTTACCTGTGACTTCCGCAAAAATTAAAGTTTCCTTCCCATACATCAAAATCGGCTTCATGTGCTCATAGGAATGGGGAAGAGACAAGATGAGTCGTAACGCCTTATCCTCATCTTCGATTTTCACTCCATTGCCTCTAGCTACGAGATGATGCCATTAAGTGTACTCAAATGATCCGAGATTTTAGATCCTTCGTTCATCCGCAGTGTGTGAAACTGCTCCTTCAAGTACAACCGATTTGAAATGCCCTTTGCTTGGTACAAAGCCTCAAGCTTTTCCCATAACTCCTTAGCATTTGAAATCCCATGCACATTTGCAAGAACATTCTTAGCCAAACACAGACGTATTGTGCTTGCAGCCCTCAAATCCAGATCCTCCCAATCTTCATCACTCATACTAGTCTTTGCGAGAATCTTTGTCGGATGCTCGCTCGATTCGCCAAAGACCATCTGACTTGGTAGAACTGCCCGAACCTGACCTTCCTTTCAATGCCTTGTGTAATCCGGATTGTATCATCACATCTTTGACTTGTACTTGCCACAAGCCAAAGTTGATTCTTCCATCAAACTTCTCCACGTCAAACTTCATTGAATTTGAAAACTTTGACATACCTGCTTATACACCCCTAACCTAATGAATACCCGCCTCAAAAATCTTTTCTGATGTGGAAGATCGACAATATTTGCAACCACAGAGCATACTAAGAACTTTAAGAGACCCCCGGAACCTACCTCTCAAGAAATCTTTTCTGATGTGGAAGATCAGACAAAGCTGCAACCACAGAGCATACTCAGAATTTCAAGAGACCCAGGGCTCGATACCACTTGTTGGGAAAACGATCCCCATTCATTCCTAGGGACAAGCAAAAATAATTGAGAAATAAAATAACAACAAACCACAACACAAGATTTACGTGGAAACTCCAAAACCAGGAGAAAAACCACGACCAGCAGAGCAATTCTCTTGTATGAAAAATTTATACAATCACACGAAATTCTCTCTCCCGACTCCCGACTCCAATACTCCCACACTATTACAAATCTTTGACTAACTCACCTTTCTCCCAATTCTACAAAAAAATACAAGAAAGGAATTTAGAAGAATCAAAATACAAAGATTATAGTATATTTGATTGGCACTTGAAATCAAACACATGGGTTCCTTTAAATAGCCTTAAGGCTCCCATCCCTTTTGTTTCCCAACCTATGTGGGACAAAAACCCCTTCTTCTATTTTGACACCAAAAACCAACACTTTTACCTTACGACATGGTGATAATTTTGCAAAGCAACTAGCACAGTAACGACTCATGACGTGAGAAGCCTTTTGGAGTTATACACAAAAATATTCTTTGCAAGAAATTAACCTATAGAACTTCCGAGTGGTATTTAGGGAGGGAAAAAAACAAGCCCAAAATTTGACGCGTATTTAGCATATAATATTTTTTTTTTTTGATATTAGAAAAATAAAGAATGTAATTAATACAATAGTTTTATAGCGAAACAATTGAACTTTTATTATTTATTATAATTAACTCTTTTAATTTGATAAAATGTGTAATAATGCAACAGCTAGAGGAAAATATGGCAAAACTTTTAAGGTTTGAAATTAATTGAAAATAAGATGAAAAGAAAAATTAACTTAAAGTCCTGATGACATAATAAAAATTTAATAATAGATCAATGTAGCTAATAAAATTGAGTTCAATATAATGGACCCCGTCTGAAGAATTCAACCACTAGTACAAGGTTCATGTCACACGCAACACCCATGTAAAATAATTTTGTTTTAATATAATATTGAAAAATTAAAGTCAATCAAAACAAATAAACTTTACGAATGGTCATTAATTCATTACAAGTGTGAACCTAGTTGAATACTTGGCTTCCAACTTCTGTCCATTTGTTGAAATTTTCCAGTGAATATTGAAAATCTTTTCCATGATCAATTAACTTGATTTGTGGGTCTTTTCCTAGATTTTACTATTTCTTGTTGATAATCGTGACAAGAACACAATTTTTTGGCTATAAAGAATACAGTTGAAAATGGTGTGGACAAGATTCTTAAATACTTGTTTTCACATTTTCCCCCCTATTTCCTTTTTGTCCCTTAAGTTCTGGGAAACAGCAGTCAGCATGATTCATTTTCTATTTTTGTTATTTTCTGTTTTTATGGGGTAATTTAACAATTTACTGTGTTTGTGGGAATTTTTTGTAAAAGTGTAGTGAATTTTAGGTGTATAATTAATTCAAGTGTAGGCGCTATTGTAAGTAGCGCCAATGTCCATGCTTGTTGATGGTAAAGACCCAATCTTTTTTATTATTTTTTTTCTTTACTTAGCGCCCATTTTTTTTTTTTTTCCCTTTGATATTGGGCGCTAGTTCAAACTAGCGCCCAACCTTTATTTATTTATTTATTTAATTTTTATATTTATTTAATAATTAATTAGTTTATAAAATAAAAATATTAAATTCATTCGATTAATCAAATCTCCTCAGTTTGAATCGATACGATCTGAGAAAATTATAATTGTTACAAGTCAAGATTAATCTCAAACTATGTTATCGTGTTGTGTTCGTATTTACACTATCGTGTTTTCGTGTTATCTATTTTATTTGATCTTAAATACAACAATAATTGTAATTTTAACTTGATTTTCAATTTCGTGTTAGGTCGTGTGTCATAAAGTATCATGCTTTATCGTGTTTTTTTTATTTCTATAATCGTGTCATGTTCGTGTTGTGTTATCGTATCGTATCACTCATTGTCAACCCTAGCACCGGGGGACATAGGGTTTGAGATAAGAGTGTTCAATAAATCGATTTTTTTAGTTAATTGTTAACCGAATCAATCCGATTAATTGATTCGATGTAACCGAATTATTTCGGTTTGGTGAATGGTTAAAGGTTTTGAAAAATTTCGCTTATCGGTTAATTTGGTTCGAAAATTCAAAATTAACTGAAATATTGTGTTAAACATATATTTTATATATAATTATAATTACATATAATATATTATATATTTTTATTTATTTATATCATATATTATATATGAAAAATACATTTTTTATTTTAAACAAATTTCTATGAATTATATTTATTTATTTATATCATATATTATATATACAATATATATTTTTTGTATTTAAAGAAATTTTAGTTAATTCGGTTAACCGATTGAATTAACCTAAATATAATTCGATTCGGTTATTTCAGTAAATATATTTTCGGTTCGGTTAATGGTTTTATCAATTAGCAAATTCGGTTAATTCGGTTTTCAACATTTCAGTTAATGGTTAACCGAATGAACACCCCTAGTCTAAAATTAATCTTGACTTGTAAACGATTATAATTTTCTGTATCGTATCGAAACTGAGCGGATTTTATTAATCAAATGAATTTAATATTTTTATTTTACAAAATAATTAATCATTAAATAAATATAAAAAAATAAAAAAATAAATAAAGGTTGGGCTAGTTTCAAAGAAAAATAAAAAAGTTGGACGCTAGTAAAGGAAAAATAATAATAAAAAAAGATTGGGCGCTATTGCCATTAGCGCTTGGTACATCGCGCTACTTGTAATAGCGCCTACACTTAAATTAATCACACTTCTAGAATCAACTATATTTTTACAAAAATTCTCACAAACACGGTAAATTTTAAATTACCCGTTTTATGGTACATTTTTCGCTTTGTGAAAATATCAAGACAATGAGACTTATTCACGATCCGAAAACCAACCAAATTACTTGATCTTTGTTGTTAAAAATTCATTTGAGGTCAGTTCATTAATAAAACGAATAGAGTTCACGATAAGATGTAAGTTTTTAATACCCGACACTATTATTGGCCCCAAACCACTTTGTTATATATAATGTTTATTTTTATAAATAAAATTATTTAATATATTATTTTTACCTAATTACTTAGTAGACATTACTTTTTCTTTTTCTTTATTATTGTGTATCGGTTTATTTGCATATATAAGTCGTTCCTATAAATAATTTATAGATTATAAATACTTTATAAGATTTAAGTTTTATTTTAAAAAATAACTTAATCTATCATCCTTATGAGAAATACTAATATCAATCAGAAGAATATATATTGGAAGCCCCTATCTTAAATTCTTAATGTATGTATTAGTAGAGAAATGCATCGGGAAACGTAATATATGTTTGGTTGGTGATTGGGGGAAGTGATTGGGGGAAGTGAGTGATTGAGGGAAGCTAACCAAACATAGCCTTATAGTTTATACACATAGAGGCAGGACCGCATGGGCGGCTACTTGTGGTGTGATGTGGCAGGGGGTAGGCTGTGATTGCTTACGAAAAAAAATTATTTTCGTCTCGTTAGAGAATTTTTTTATACCCTAAAATGTAAATGCTTATGAAATCTTTTAAAAACTATACTATTTATTTACTTTACTATCTTTTCTCTCACCAATCAGTTCTACCAATTTTTCGAAAAATCCATCAAATAACCAATCATTATTTACCCATTTCCCAACAAATCCTACTATTTAACCACTTAAATATTTCAAACTACACTTTTCATTTACTTTTACTTTTTTTTTCTCCCACCAATTACTTCAACCAATTTTTCAAAAAATCTACCAAATCACCATTCATTATTTACCCATTTCCCCACAAATCCTACTATTTAGCCACTTACATATTTCAAACTACCAATGAGTATTTATTATTTCTGTATCAAATCAACTTTCATCATTACATTTTCATCTCATATCCAATCGCACTATCAAAATCCATTCTTTTTCTTCCCAAAAAAAAAATCACCACTATTCTATAGGAGAAATAAATTTTTTAAAATGAAAGGATATCCAATCATACCCTTAGCCCCCCTCCCCGAACTTTTTAAAAACTGCATTACTCAATATATATTTTATATATAAATTTTAACTCTTTGTATATAAATATATATTTTTTTTATTGATTTAGCTCCCTCCCACCACCCCCCTCTCAAAAAATTAATTAGCCTCCAAAGTTAAATATCTAGCTCCACCCGTCATATATAGAGGGATAGTTTCTAAAAATGAAGAAAATTTTAGGGATCATCCTTTTAAATAATCCATTTTTTTTACAGGCAAGTGCTAATCGAATGTTGAAACATGAAAGTAGATACGAAAATGAATAGATGGATCACAAGGCATCCATAAATTTATTGGGTGCAATAGAGTGCATCCATATTTGAGGAGTCCTATTTGGATGAGGCTTATTTAAAAACATCTCATATTAGGACTCTAACATAAATAAGGGATTGATATATATATATATATATATATATATATATATATATATATATATATAGGGAGATGGTTATATGAGACCACCTCATAGGGTAAGTCCATAGGGACCAATCCTAGCCACATATCTAGATTTTTCAATGGTTGTGGTTTTAGAGCTAAAAATTCAGATTAAATGTTGGTAATAGAGAAAAGGGTAAATTAGTCATCCTACAAAATTACTCTGTATTCATGAGATTCTGTTCACATTATGATCACACAATCTATCCAAATTTCACATCAAATTCAACATGAACAAATATCATCTTCCTTCTTCTTCGAACGATGTTCATGAGAGAACAAGAACTAGTCACCCTCAGCTTGTATATAACACATGCAATCCTTCCAAATCTCATAGCAATTCAATGTGAACAATCATCCTCCTTCTTCTTCAACTCACTCTTTGTGAGAAATCATTCATCCTTCTTCAACGCACTATTGTGTGAAAAAAATTGCAGACAATTTGCCATAGGTGCTAGAGCTTGACTTCAGTTCGAAGTTTGCTTATGAAGATGTAATTTGTTGCTTGTGTAGATGTGTCATTGTGTTTTTATATACCATTAACTACATAAGCAAGTCATAAGCAACAAATCCATACTACATAAGCAACAATCCTATACTACATAAGCAACAAATATACACTACATATGCACCACGAATACATTAACTACATAAGCAAGTCATAGCAACAAACCCATACTACATAAGCAACAAGCCTATATACTACATAAGCAACGAATATACATTACGTATGCACCACGGATACACTAACTACATAAGCAAGTCATAAGCAACAAACTCATACTACATAAGCAACAAGTTTATATTACATAAGCAACAAATATACACTACGCATGCACCACGAATACATTAACTACATAAGCAAGTCATAAGCAACAAATCCATACTACATAAGCGATAAACATATACTACATAAGCAACAAATATACACTACACATGCATCACGGATACATTAACTACATAAACAAGTCATAAGCAACAACAACCCTATACTACATACAAAGCACGGAGAAATATTTTGAAACCGAAATGTTGGAGAGAGTATGCGTGAAGAGTGGGGTGAAATCGCGTGAAAGAGGGAATGAAATCTTAGTAAGCGATTCTAAAGTGCCAAATTACTACCTACCCTTTTTAATTGTTGAAACAAAAAAAATAAACATAAAAAAGCCCTAAAAATCTGAACCACCCAAAATTGTTGATCTATGGTTGGATGTGTCCACATGCACTCACCCAAGTAGGAGGACCTATTTGATCCATATCATATATATATATATATATATATATATATGAAGGGGATCTGTGAGACCATCCTCTAGGTTAGTCCATAGGACCAAATCTACACCATCCAAATAGTAAATCAATGGCCAAGATATATTACAATATATACAATATTTCATAAGTAAGTATACAACAAAGAGGGATAAAATAGGAATCCGAGAAAATTAAATATAGTAACGCTTCCTAAAAATTAGGGGCGTGATTTTGTATTGATCACGTTCCCATAATCAAGCGATTCACCTTTCCTTTCTCACCCTTCCTATTCGAACCTCGCAAATTATTCAAATATGGCAACAAAATCGTGCAACAATTAATGAAAAGTATACAATTACACTAAACTAACTATACATTAAAATATTACTAAGTATACATAAACAATTAACAAAGTATATAATTACACTAAACTACATGTACATTAAAACTTTACTAAGTATACAAAAACATTTAACTAAGTATACAATTACATTGAACTAACTATACATTAAAATAATACTAAGTATACAGAAACATTTAACTAAGTATACAATTACACTGAATTACTTACATAACTAAGTATACAATTCCATTGAACTAAGTATATAAATCCATAGAACTAAGTATACAAATTCACTAAACTACTTATATTACTAAGAATACGATTCCACTGAACCAAGTATACAAATCCACTAAACTAAATATACAATAAACATGACTAAGTATGCAAGTCCATTGAACTAAGTATACAATAAAATGATTGTTCACAAATATAAGCGGAAAGAATTATCAATTTTGAAAAAACGCTTGAAGTTGATGATTTTTCCTCCCTAAAAATCGGGTAAATGAAAAGATAGGATTATGTTTCCTTAAATATAGCTAATAACCGTCAATTAACATAACTAATTAAATATAAAAGTACAATTATACCCTTATATGCCTAAATTAACTAAAATGATCTACACCATCCAAAATTTTGAATCAAAAGTTCGTAAGTGTTCTTATGGACTAACCTAAAGGGATTGGTCTCATTTGAACCAATCCCTATATATATATATATATATATATATAGGGGGAGGATCAAGTGAAACCATGTCTCTAGGTGAGACACAATGGACTAATCTCAACCATCCTCCACTATTAATCAATGGGTATGATTTAATGGATAAAAAATATATTAAAATATTAATTTAATCAATATAAGGGTAGTAGGGTAAAATAACATAACAAGTTAGTTACAAAAATGGAATCAAATCTCTTTCCCTCTCATACATCTCCCAATTTCCCCAATCTCACGTCTCTCTCTCTCTCTCTCTCATTCCTCCATTAACGCAAATAAAGAAAACTGTAAAGAACTCGAAAATTACAGAGGAAAAACAAGAAAAATCGGTGCAATATTACAGAGAAATAACGAACAGTGAGTTCGAAAACTAAATATGCAACAAAACTCAACTAAATATGCATTATCTGAAAACTATTTATGCAGCGTAAAAAACTAATATGTAGTACAACATATCCAACTATGCAAGACGTCATAAACTATGCAATAAAATCAACTAACTATGTATTATCTAGAAACTATCTATGCATTGTGGAATAACTAAATATGCAGAACATTATGTAACATCCCATTTTTATAATTTCCAAAAGCAACATCTCATTTTCATAACTAAATGTACATTATATTGAACCTATTTATGCAGTGTAGTATAACTACATATGCAGTACGTTATATTCAATTATGTCTTGTTTTCGTAAAAGCGATTGCCAACAAAATAACTAAATATGCATTATTTGATGTCTAATTATGCAGTAGAAGAACCCTAACTATGCTGTAAAATAAAAATATTTGGAAAGAAAACAGGTTCCTTAAATTTCGCCACAAAATCCGGCTGTGTTACTTTCAGCCCATAAAATCCGCTGGGACCACCAATTTGAATTACAAAATTACAATCTTGCCCTTAAAATCAGCAAAATTTAGGAAATAATTAAAAAAACTGAATTAATCACATCCCTTCATTTTTTAAGATCAATGGGTAAGATGAGTCCACACTGTCTCACCTAGGGAGGGTGGTCTCATTTGAACCAAATCATATATATATATATATATATATGTGTGTGTGTGTGTGTGTGTGTGTGTGTGTATTGATATCTCTCCCTTCTATCAAAGAACTCAATAAAAATCATTATAAAAAAGAAGAAAGATTTCTCTCCTAAAATTTCTCTCTACGGTTTCTTCATAGAGCATCACCAAAATCTCCAAGGGTCTAAGGTGTATGTTTATTCGGTGCATACTATAGTAGATCCATTGGAGAGAGAAGGACGTTTGCCTATCCCGTTTGAAGTACAAGAAGTTCGGGATATGAGAAGAGCGTTGGCGTACATGGATTTATACACATCAACAAAGAGGGCTTGTAGGCGAGTCGCAGATCCGAGTGAATCGTTTCATCTGCTGCTAAAGTAATTCCGACTCACATATATTATGTGGCTTACGTGGCTTAATTGCTAGCAAATTAATTCCAACAACTATTTTTAGAAAGACGATCCAAGTAATTAATGTTCATGACTATGTTATGAAACTAGTGTCTTACTCTTTCATTAATTCATACTAAGTTGCCAAAGCTGTTAGTTAAATTAGATACATACGTGTAGTCTGGAGTCAAAAACTCTAGGTTTAGGGATGACATTGAAATTTATCAATAACAACGGCTAAAATATTATTTTTAACCATAATTTATATTATTAAATATAAAATATAATTATTTGGAGTTGAAGGATCAGAAATATCTCATCTCCTTTTCCCCAGATGACATGATGATATTGTTGGGCATAAGCGGGCGTGTCGTGATCGATATTTGATTTATCCATAATATCCGACAAATCACACCAATAAGATGATGACAAAAAAAATGACACCGACAGAAAATAAAATGCACACGGAGATTTTACGTGGTTCGACAAAATCCGCTTACGTCCATGTGAGTTTCCGTTCTTTACTAATATAGAATTTTATGGTACAAGAAAATATCCTTTAGTTTTGTGGACCAAACCCAAGAAAATAAGACTCTCGTACAACCAGTCAACCACTTTACTAGCTATCAAAGAACACTCTCCCCAACCCCATTTGTATTACCCGAGAGAAAAATACCCCGAGTGTTTCCCCACACCCATCACAATTTGACTCACACAAATTGATCTCCCCGATGTGTACACTCATTTTCTTCTCCACTCGATTGGATGGCCAAGCAATTGTCTTTGCTTGCCATGGTTTTCCTTCTACTCCCCAAACCTTTTATAGGCAAAATGAGGGGGTGGAGATTGCACTTTACGTGCAATTCATGCCAATTTGTCAAAGCATATTAAATGTGCTACCCAAAAAACTCCCACCCACTTTTGGTGACCCTTTTTTTCTTTCTCATTTACATGTGGTGAGTTCCACGTATTTTTGTAGTGGACTCCCAACAATCTTCACCTCCACCACAAAACACCATCTTTCACAAACCAGAAACACTATTGGTCTTGAATCCTCTACACATGTCGAATTAGTAAAGTCCTAACTTCACACGATTCAATCGACGATAAATGCACACATGCAATCCAAATCAACACCACTAGTTAAGCGCGAGAGGACAACCTCAATCCATCCCCTCGCCCAGCAAGATTTCCCTCACACCCGTCCCGCTCTCGAAAGCCTTCCCGTGCACTCAACTTCCAAATAATCCTTTGGTCACCAGACGATACAAATTCAAACTTCTCTCACTTGCCAGGACCCTTCCGCCATGTGTGACTTTCGGGACTCCACCCCGGTGAATATCGCAACTATTGGAATCCACTTGGCTCAAGGAAATTAGATTCATATGCATCTTTGGGACATAGGCCACACCATCTAAAGTACGATCCACTTTATCACACATTTTGATTTTCACCACTCCAATCTCATGATTCTACAAGTAGAACCATCACTTGAGAACAAAGTTCTTGCCCTCCGCAATTGAAATAATATAAAATAATCCCTTTTGGAGCACACATGCATTACGCATCCCGAATCTAAAATCCATCAATCTTGAGAAGAAATATCAATCCTTGTGGAGACTGTGAGATATCTCCATCTTCCATAGCTATCACCACATCACCATCACCACCATCATCAACATCATATTTTTTCTCCGAGGATAATTTCTTTTAATGTGACTCTCCTTGTGATAACGATAACATACAATACCCTTTCCCTGGTCCTTGAATCTGACCTGCTGGTCACAGATCCAACACCAGATTTTCTCCTGTTTCTGATTCATTTTTGAGCAACCAAAGCATATCCATATCCCTCCTCCTGGTTTACTTTTTGTTTTCTTATGGGACAACAACAATGCTTTTATATATGTTCCAAGTCCAGTGTGTCTTTCCCGTACAACAACATCATCACCAGAGTGTCATATGAATCCATGATAGTGGTAAGAAGTAAAAGGGTTTTATCTTTCTTCCTCAACCTTCACATCAATTTTCCCGGTTGATCCAAATTTGTCCATTGTCGTCTTTCATATCTATCAATTTTCCCTCATTTTTCTTCAACTCCATTGCCAGACCCTGTTGAACTAGGAGATCCTACATCCTTTATTGCTAAGGAGTAAAATTTCCTTTACCGTCAAATTGTTGCACCTTGAATGGATTTGTCACTACTACAGTGTCCGTCCAGAAAAATCAAATCTCAATTTTCTACCTTGCCAAAGTTACCAAGTAGCTCTGATATCACTTGTTGGGCGCAGCGGAGGCGTGTCGTGATCCGAGATTTGATTTATCCAAAATATCCAACAAATCACACCAATAAGACGATGACAAAAAATAACCGACATAAATAAAATGCACAAAGAGATTTTACATAGTTTGGTAAAACTCACCTACGTTCATGAGAGTTTCCGTTCTTTGCTAACATAGAATTTTTCGGTATAAGAAAATACACCCCTTGAGTTTTATGGACCAATCTCAAGAAAATAAGACTCTCGTTTAGGGATGGCAACGGGGCGGGTCTGGGACGGGTTTGGCAAAACCCGGTACCTACCCCGCCAAGAGAAAATTAGACCTGGGACCCGCTCCACCCAACCTAGCCCCACCTTGGACCCGGGACCCGGCGGGTCTAACCCACCGGACCCGCCAAATAAAAAATTTAATTACTAAATTTTTCATAAGTTAAATTTAATTAATCATCTTTTAAATTTTGGTTCAAAAAAGCTATATCAAGTCTTGTATAATGATTATTTCATCGAGTCATGAATTTAATCTTCACTAATAGACCCCAAATTCGTTAATGTAAATTATTTTATTAATAAAAAATTCAATAAATTAATGGTAACATAAGAGTAATCGGTATTTTTTTGACAACCACTTTTTCTTCATTGTTTTAGTAGATAATTAGATATAAATATACGAGTGATCAAGCAGTAAGCTAAATAAAAATATAAATAAATTATAATAATATACATATGCGGGGTAGATCGGGGTGGGTGGACCACCCCGGACCAGCGGGGTTTTCAAAAGTGGACCGTAACCCGCCCAGGACTCGTTTAACGGGTAAACCCACCCGGATAAGGCGGTTTAATGCGGGGTGGGGTTTTGACCCGCCCCATTGCTATCCTTACTCTTATACAACCACTTTACTAGCTATCAAAGAACACTCTCCTCAACTCCATTTGTATTACGATAGAAAAAAATACCCCGACGTTTCCCGTACCTATCACAATTTGACTCACACAAATTGATCTCATGATGTGTACACTCATTTTTCTCTCCACCGGTTGGATGGCCAAGCAATTGCCTTTGCTTTCCATGGTTGTTCCTTCTACTCCCCAAACCTTTTATAGGCAAACCGAGGGAGGGAGATTTCACTTTACGTGCAATTCATGCCAATTTGTCAAAGCACATTAAATGTGCTACCCAAAAACTCCCACCCACTTTGGCGACAATTTTTTTCTTTCTCATTTTCATGTGGTGGGTTCCACGTGTTTTGTGGTGGACTCCAAACATATATTTCGCAAAGCAACTAAAGCATAGTACGAAGTTGTGTCTAAGGAAAACTTGAGCCATTGATTGACACACGTATTGTTCTTTTGCCAAAATATAAATCAAGTTAAATTTGTTTCATTTGGATGAAAGTTGCGATTACTAATACACATATCAATAGACGCAGTGTAGAATCGTGATTCGAAGACGAACCCATCCCGTCCTTAGAACGCGGTGGGGTGGGTCGACTCGTCTGCCCCGAATTAAATAAACTAAAATAGAAAAAAAAGGAAAAAAACAAAAAAATATTTTTAATATATTTATTAAATATTATTTACAAAAGTTGTTATTTTCAATTTATAAATGTTAGATATAATATTAAAAGATAAAAATTATATTATAAGGAAGATTAGAAAATTCATGCCTTGTAACTTTGGCCATTTAGACATTTAGTCCTCTATATTGTCCTATTCTGAATTTAGTCTACTAATTTTATAATTTTTTGACAATACATCCTATTTTGGCCGGAGCTCCCCAAAATCGCCGAAAATTGATGACATGTCAATTAATTTGGGGATTTGGCCGATTTTGGAGGGAAAATTGCTTACATGTGAGTGATGTGTCATTTGTTTAAAAATATAAAATGGTCTCCTAAAATGTCATGTATATGAAATAATGGAGGAACTCATCTCCCATTTCCTCCAATTGCTCCATTTCACTCCAATGTTGTCATAAAAACAGAGCCCCCATTTCCATAACCCTAAAACCGCCTTTCTCTCATCTCATTACTCGGTTGGCAAGAACTCATCAAAATGTCGTCGGTTTCTCGACTAGTTGCGGTCTTTGAAGCTTAGTTTTTTTCCACTTTGGGGAAACGTGCTCAACCTCGAACATCTTGGACAAATGACAATCCCAGGCGTATGTTTTATGGGCCGGCAAGATTGGAAGGTATTGTGTTTCATGTTGTGAGAAAAATTCTTACATTTCTTCTCTTCTTGGCGATTCTCAAACTTTCTTCCTCTTTTTTTTTTTTTGCTTTTCATGTTGACAGAAAAATGGGTGTGATTATTTATGTTGAGAAGACCCACCCATGTGCTCAAGGGCAATGACGTTGATTCCGGATTTAAAACGAAATGTAGTAGCTTTGGAGGAAGAAGTCCAAAAATTGTGTGTGGATAGGGATGGCAATGGGGCGGAGCGGGAATCTCAATACCTAGACCCGCCCCATCTCCTGCGCAGGGCGGGTCGCCTCGTGTTGAATTTGTTTTTATTTTTTTTATATTTATCTTATATTTTATATTATTAATAATTTTTTAATATTATATTTTGTATTATAAATACATATTGTTTATAAAATTTGTCATGATATATGTTAAATATAATATTAAATACATAAAACTATATTATTTTATATAATATACATATAAAATTTACATTAAATATATTAAAAAATAGCACGGGACGGGGTGGGTACCAACGGGTGAAGGTGATACCCGGACCCGCCACGCTGCCCCGCCACGGCTCACGGGGGGCGGCCAAACGGCGGCGGGCGGGGCGGGTACCCATCGGGGCGGGTCATTTTGCCATCCTACGTGTGGATAACAAGGAGCTCGAAGCTAAAGAAGTTGAAATGGGTCTTGTTGCTATCATGGATGATTTTCATCGCCTTGTGGTTGACTTAATATAGTGGATTTGGTTATGGTGGGAGGAGGATAGGACAATCTAGTTTGTTTGTTAGGATAAGGTTTTTGGTTATGTTGCTCTGTTTAATGCACTATTTGTTAGAAGAGGTCAATGTTGTTTGATACATATTTTTATCTTAATTTTGATGATTTTATTTTATCACCAAAACAATGTTTTTAAAGGTTGTCCAAATACTCCTAAATGTTTTAAAATGGTTTTAATATTTTTAGTATTTCCTCAAAGATTATTTTCGATAATATTGGACAACACTTTTAATAATTTTATGTCAATGAGTTTTTACTTCAAAACAAGGTTCCTAAATGTTGTCTAAATACTTCCGATTTGTTCAAAATGTTTTTACTAATTTTTCGGAGTATTTCTTGAGTTTTATTTTCGATAAAAATTGGACAACATTTTTGTCTCGTGGTCGACGGTCGCCTATAGGGCAACCCGTGCACGAAGAAGTACGTTTGAAGCAGAAAAATGAACCTGAAGTAGAATTGGGTAGGTCGGCCGTCATCGGTCGGCGGCGGGTGCCGTCGGCCGTCCCCCGTGCGGCCACTGCAAGTTTGCAATTGAAACATAACTTTTTTCTTTGGTTTTACACTTAGGGGACCGATTGAAGTCGGGTGGTCGACGGTCGAGGTACACGCCGGCCGGTCGCCCTATGTAAAATTCGTGATTCGTTTCAAACTTCTATTTCTCGTGCGATGACGGTCGCCGCTGCATTGACAAAGAAAAATATGACCGTTTGACACGAGACACATTTCCTTAAATTGTGGGATTGATTTCTAACAGCTATATTCTTGATTTTAATTGTATTTTTCTGTAGATTTTCAATCCCCAAGAGAGTCTATGCTTGATCAATCATCTCCTATAAATAGAGGAAGTTTTGGAGCAACCAAAACAACAATTGAGAGACAACACAACAAGATACACGTCAAGCAAATATTTGTTCTTCATTGTTATTATTCTTGTTGTAATTTTGCCTAGCTATTCACTTTTCACATTCTTGAGTTCTAGGCTATTCTTGATTACACTTTGCACTCAAATTGTAATATTCATTATTGAGTTGTAATCTTGAGTTTTGGTTATCATTCAAACACAAGATATCCTTGTGAGTGTTCTTGTGGTAAGAACACACTTGGATGATCTAGGTGATACGTGCAAGAAGATTGTGGTGATCTTCTTATTGAGGTGTTGAAGAATTTGGTATTCTTCAAGATTGAAGATTGTGGTAATCTTCAAAGGTGCCGTTGAAGGAAGATTGTGGTAATCTCCAAAGGTGGTGTTGAAGAAGAGTGTGGTGCTCTTCAAGGTGTTGTAAGTTGAATTTGTATTAATTGTGGTAATTAATAAAATTCTTTTTCTTTGAAATCCATCCAGGATATCTTTGGGGTGGTAGAGGATTAGGCCCTGGTGGGTTGAACCTCTTTAAATCGACTCATGTTGTTTACTTCCCCGCACCTTTTTATTGTCTTGGCGTATTTGTTTGAAAAAGAGGGCATAATCGAAAGATGGAGATAATCTATTCACCCCTCTAGATTATCGTAGCCGCTTGGACTTACAAATGTAGTGTTTAATTGCAAAAGTTGGTTCTATTTTGATTTGGTTATGTTTTTTTTTTCTAGTAGGATAAGTTTGTAATTGTTGGCCAACTCCTAGTTTCCTGGGTTTAATGGATATGGAAGTTCAAATGAAAATTCATGTTGTGAATTTGATTGTGCTTGAAAATTTGTAATTAACATAACTACCAAAATAGAACATGAAAATTTGCAATTAACCAATCTAAAACAGAACACTGAAACCTGCAAATTAACCAAGCCAAACAGAACACTTCAAAAACAAGACACTTCACAATTTGCACATTTCATAACCATAAAGTCATGATCTATTGTTTCAATACATTACCAAAAGTTGCAGACCAATCTCCACAATACATTGCCGAAAGTTGTAGACAAAAATACATTGTAAAATTTGCAGACAAAATACATTGCCTAAGTCATCATTCTGGCCCAAACCCTCTTTTTCAGCCTCATCACCCATGTTCAACCACTCAACTTCAAAATCAACATTTTCATTATATAACTTAAAGCATCATTTATTGTCTTTAGATTCTTCTATGTAATCACTTTACCGAAGATCTCATCATCCTCTTCATTTACACTCTCATCACTAGGCCCTCTAAACCAATTTCTACACCATTAAGCTCCTCACCCTCCTCGGTCGAGGCCATCTAATAATCCTATTTCTACATCATTTAAGTTCATCTAAGTGCTGGAAGAACTAGATTGACTACACCACAATTCCCCAATCATCAATATATATGGTTACTTCCTAGAGGTCTTCATGATTTCTTCACACATCCTAATCAAGTCAGAATCATCTTTTAGAAAAATAAATCCTCCACAAACCAATATAAAGCCTCATAGCTTCTTTAACACCTTTTTGTTCTCGCAACTTCTTTTTTTTTTTTTTGAAAGGTAAATTTTTATAAATAGATTAAAGATGTAGGAAATCGTCCAACAACGATTGTGAGAGGGTGGTGGGATATGATCCGATCATAAGAATCAAATGACATGTTCTTAGCAAAAAAGCAAAAAAATGAGCAACACTATTGTTGTGACGTCTAATCCATGAGATGCTCGCTAGTGAGACTTGAGCTTTGGCGGCTAAAACTTCATCGTAAATCGCAGCACAACTGATAGGAAAATGGGATTCACCATTAATCGCGAGGATGATGGCGGCGGCGTCTCCAAAAATCTCCACAAGAGAAAGGTTA